>CM073427.1:17505000-18755000 GCA_037114965.1 Monochamus alternatus
AACTTTTTAAGAAATCCAAATATTTTTATATAGGTTGTGATTTTTGAGAGTAAGAAATAAAAATTTGTTTGTAATTAGGTATGACATCAGTAGTAGAGAGCGCCACTTATGGCACATCATACTTCTATGAAATGGCAGAACTTTTTTACGGCTTAGTGTATCAATCTGTCTATTGAAACAATCAATGTTCCTACTTTTTTATTTGGAGAAGGTTTAGTTGCCGCAAGAATTTAGTTGACTTACGTTACGGCTGATGTTACGCAATTGTTTTTATTGTCCATATTGTGCTCTAAAAATAATCATTTTTTGTAATTTACTGTAATATATAGTGCAAACATTTAGAGTAGTATATAGTTTTATTTTTCTCAGTTGCAGTGTTAAATATTTTGATAAAAATATAATGAATTCTTCATTTGTTTGTAGGACGTAAGTCGTCTGAATTCTTGCCGCAACTATGTACAATCGTTTGCAATAATAATGACACTCTCTTAAAAAAGTTTTTGAACTTCTGGAAGTTCGGAACAGAAATTTCATTGAATCTCTCTTGGTAAGTGAAACAACTAATAACTAATGTTACAAATTTAAAGCAGATTTCAATATGAATACGTCAGAAGTTCAAAAGAAATCGCAAAATTAATTTTAGTGAATGTCATTAATATTGCAAACAATAGTACCTTTTTTACTGTATTAGAAAGGTCCGCAGAGTAGTTAGCTTCACACAATATTGTTAATACATAAAATATATAAAAAGCTATGTACCTTGTCATTAGAAGTAACCGTTTTCGAAAAAATCTATTTGAAATATCCAATACCAGCAAAAACTGTTTTGGTTTCAGGTAAAGTGCTTTTGCGACATCAAAATTAGAAACAAACTTGAATTTATTGTCTGAAGCTATTTATTTGTGGCATAATTTTAGTTTTTCTTTAGTTTTATTGGGTTTTTGCCACACTTCTAAAAAATAATAAAAATTAATTAAATAAGCCCTTGCACCAAACGGAACAGTCAAGGGTTATTTTTGAAACTAAGTTTGCCTAACCAAAAAATCTCACACTGAAAAAAGCAGATAAGTAAAAAATAACAAAAATCACATTACTATCGCGCACTTCCGTATTATTGACGTTTCGAAAAACTCTCTGTTTTCGTTTTCAAAATAGTAGTAAAAATATTAAATGTATGTCAAGTTTGACAGTTTAAAATTTGTTTATCTGCTTCCATAGAGATGTTAAATGATTTTTATTTTATTTTTACTTACTTCTTCTTGATACAACTGTAGCCAACAATGATCGATGTTTACTGAACAGTCTGACACACACTTATCTCCGTTCAACAAAATAATCGCGGTCTCTTTTAATTTTCTTTTTGTCGCGTTATCTTCCTTCTCTAAAATTGAATCACATGACTGTTTTCCCAAGCGTGTTCGCAAATTTTGGATTTTTCAAATTCCCGTCTTTTTATATAATTTTTGTGTTCCTCAACTCTAACATTCATAGGTCGAGACGTTTCTCCAACATAATGTTTATTGCATTCACAAGGTATACTGTAGATGCAAGTTTTTGAATTTTGTATATCATTTTTTGGACGCGTTTTTGACAAAAATGATCGTAAGGTATTAGTTGTCTGAAAAACTGTTCGAATATTAAATTTATTACCGATTTTTCTTAACTTTTTTGATAATATAGGAATGTTTGGAATTTTTATTGTATGATTAATTTCTTTTATTTGTCTTAAAGTGTTAGTTTTATCTGTAATATTTTTGAATGTTTTATCAACAAAATTTGGAGGGTATTCATTTAGTTTCAAAAATAACCCTTGACTGTTCCGTTTGGGCTAAGGGCTTATTTAATTAATTTTTATTATTTTTCAGAAGTGTGGCAAAACCCAATAAAACTAAAGAAAAATTTGAATTTCTCATCTCTCAAAATCCCGATCTACAAAATATATGAAAATTGATTTTTTTTAAATTATTTACATATTGAAAAAAAATTTTTAACTAACACCCTGTAGATCAAAACAGAGCAACACTTGCATAAGACATATTTGGCTTAATCATTCTATTTTGACGTCAGCTATTAAAGTCTGCCCCATTATTAATAAATCACCTAAATAAATATTTTCAAACCAGTAGACTTTATCGTAATCATAAAACAATAAAATTCAGGTCAAGGTTATTCTATTAAATTTGGTAACAATAGCAAGGGCATTTTCATTATAATCTTAGCTTTAGCTTCTAATAAAATTCTGAGATGGATGGATATTTCTTGAAAACAATATAAACAATTTGTACCTACCTTAATTTTGTTACACGATCCCACAATAGCAGAACTTATTGAATCTCTCACAGAGGAAGCAAGAGGAAGACACTGTACAGCTCCTAAGAAGAAAGAAGGTTCGGTTTCAGAGAAATTTAAGAGGTGATCGATCAACCTTTCCACACCAGATAATAATCTCCTTAGATCATAGTTCTGCCTTTGTTCGTATATTTTATTCAATCGTGTCAATGTTAAGATACTTGTTATTTGATTGAATACGTAACTAAAAAAAGTGATAACTATAGTAGTTTTCAACGTTAAGATAGGTACTCACTTTAATTGCGAGGTAAGTTGCGGGACACTTTCTTGTGTCTTTGAAACTGTTACCATTATCAAAGGCTTTTTGACTAGAAATACAAAATGTGTGTCTCCCACATGAATACTTTTTATACAGTCATCACTCGATTGAACAAAACTAACTAGAGTCTGCATTACACCAAATAACCATGCTAGTTTATCCTCATTTCCGTACCTAAAAATAAATAATATTTATCAGTGGTACTTTCTACTCCAGTACCTAAATTTCACAATTGTTAGAAATATATTGTAAAAATATATTCTTGCCTTGAATAAATAGGTTTCCCTGCAAAACTTAAGACAAATACATGTTTATTCTTAATGGCCCATTCTTTATTGTGTTCAAAATAATCATCATCTTCCGAACCATCTACCGGATTTGTGTTTTCTTCATAATTATCGCTATGGGTATTATCATTAGATTCTTCGCTATGGGAGATAGCACTAGTACTCTTAATCTCTTCTAAACTAGAGCTCATTTGCTCAAAATTTTCAAAAGAGTCTGTAGTCACTAGACCACTTTCTGTAGCAGCACCTGGCTCCACTTCCACAGTTGAAGACATTTTGTCAAGAGAAGAATGCACTGAATGTTAAATTAAATGTTAATAATATATCACATTATTATATTTGTATTGTTTTTAGATGAATGTTTCCTAACCTCCCACAAAATTTTGACAACTATGACAATTTGAAAGTAACCAAAAACACGAGTTTAGGCATTGCAGGCAACAAATGGTAAATAAAAGTCCTACATTTTTCTACAACTGTATTTTTGACTCACATGTATATTTGGCTGCCTAACCTTTTATCATTATTACAATGGCGCAACTTTCAAGTTCTATCAAAAATTTTTTTGGTTGTAAAACCAATAGTCGATGAAATACATAAGCTATTTCTCGAATGCTGGCTACAAAACTATGCGTGAATTTGCGATTCGTGATGAGCGATGAGTGATTTGTAATGAAATCGTGCATAGTGCGAGTTTTTATAAATGGATTTTTAACGAACAATGCCGCAATGCCCTACACACTATTCACGAATTCCTCACAAATCATGCATCGCGCATCACGAATCGCGAATATACGCATAGTCTGTAGCAAGCCTTAAACAATAATAACAAACATAAAAAGTCGATTAAATAAATAAATGAACCTAAAAATATATTATTTACTATAAAAATTTATCTATGCTATAAGGTGTTTGTTCATAAAACTTACCTCACAATATAGCTCGCTTTTAAATAACTACAAATTTCAAACTTAACTGAAAAAATTTAAAATAATTTGCTCAATATACTAATACCTTATCTAAAATTTAATTTTTTATCTGGTTATAATAAAGCACCCAACAGTTGTTTAATGGGGATATTTATATTTATGGCTGCACGTTTTTAAGTTATATCAGGTAATATAATTTTTTTTACTTCTACAATCATTATGTAGTACGACTAGGTATAAGTCTTTCAAGTGCTAAAACTTAGTACTGCCACAGATTGTGGTACTGCATAGTATGCTGCTTCTCAAAAATATAATTTTTTCATTTGTACTAATTTTAGGTAAGTGAAGTTTTAATAATCATTTGCAAAAATATACAGGGTGGGCCAATAGTGTGTGGACGGAAGATTGTGGTTATACTGATATATATATATATATATATATATATTTAAAACCTGCTGTTGGTGGGGGGTGGGGGGTAGAAAGAGCTACAAACTAAAAATATTTTTACTGGAATTCCTAGACATATACAGGGTGATTCATATTAAAGTTGCATTTTTTAAATGGAACCCTCTGTATATTATTGCATATTTTGATTCCTCGGTCAATTCCAGTGTGACTTTGTGTACCATACTTGGTGCCTAAAGCGTACCGTTTGGACGTTATTCGACATTTTGTGAAAAAGTTGATGTCTAGAAACAGCTGAATATCAGAGGTGGGCGGCAACATAGGAGGCTGTGATTGGGGGAAATTATTCACCGCCCTCCGTACTACCAAGAGCAAGAAAGTCAATTATGAACTCTGTTTGTTATGGCTGACTATCGCCGCTCTAATTTTGAAAACTTCGATCATGGATAACTTGATTTTTTTAAATGGAACCCTCATATTTTTTTCATGTCACCAGATAACACATTTCATTACCCTTCACCCGATGTAAAATTATCTGTATATATCTCTAATACTTTTCTTCTAATCCACAATTACTTTTTACTATGATGGATTTATGCAAATCAATTAATTTAAACTAAATTGAAAAATAAATAAATAAATATGATGGCAGCATTTATTCATAGGAATTAATAATTATGGACGATGAAAAATATGTATTGTGAATAACAAATTTAATTTTATTGATTAGATATTCTATTCCTATTTTAATTTGCTTTACGAAACCACTACTTACCTACCTCTTTATTTGTATTATGGATAAGTACCTACTTCGATATTTTGGAAAATTTCATGGACTAGTAAAAACATTTTATCACAGCATTCTCAATAATTTTGTTTAGGATTTCATGAAATGTAGAAAAAATGTATTATATTAATAAAATCCTTGTTTATGTATTTAATAAAATCAATCAAATGAAATATATTTACAGGTATTGAATGCTCTATAAATGATAGCATAAAGAGAGGCATATTCAACTTATACAAAGCTGCCGCCGTTCTTACGAGGGAATTCGACGAAAAACCAGTAACCCACAAAAATATCAGTTACTATTTATACACCATATACAACCCCCATCAATACATACAATTGAATTCGAGAAATTTAAATCTGTTTGTAAACAAGAAGGTTGTATTTTTCATTCACGGATGGAGAAACAGTAAAAACGTTACATGGTACAGAAACTTGAAGAATGCTTTTCTAAAAAGATACAGTGATTATTACATTGTACAAGTGGATTGGGCAGGCCCTGCCAATCAATTGTATTATGTATCATCCATCAATACTTCCGATGTTGGTAAGTTTCTATGCATATTCGTTCTATGTATAAGTGTATAGGGCGATTTTGAAAGTGCACTGAGAATTATTTTTATCATCAAGGCAAAAAAAAAATATGCTGTGGCAGAAGAAAACTCTAATGAAATAGACGCCAGTGAAGTAGCCTGCCAAGGCAGTAAAATGCACTTTGCTGGAATCAGATTACAGTCGGAGTAAAGTTATTTTATAAAGGACTAGTTTTCGGTTTCTGTAAAGAAGTTTCAGGACCCTGCAAAGACAACTTTGGTGTAATTTTTTTCCATTATAAAGCCTCTGCTACTAGTATCTTCAGTTTATAGATCATTATAAATCAACTTGTAGTCACTATAAAGAACATAGCTGTTATTGATTTTTTTTAATCTACTGTTCAGTGTTTGTAAGTCAAGAAACTTTTCTTCAAAAGAAAACTAATCAACACCTTCGAAAATATCATGTGTTATGATGTCAACACAAAAGTTTTCAGTGACATGAAATGATTTTATTTTGTACAAAATTGAATTTTGTTTTACTCTAGTTAAATATAGAAAATTTGTTATATTATCTTTATAATTTTCAGCAGTTCTTAAATATTGTTGATTTTCAAGTGTGCTGTATTTTATACATCAACTGTCAACAGTATGCAAAATCTGCAATTCTGCAATATGAACTAGATGAAAAATTCTCTTGAAAATCAAGAATTGTGTTTAATGCATCCTGAAAATAAAATAGTGCAAAAATAAAGATGATAATTTTTAAGGATATGCCAGTGAAAAAATATTCTATCGCCAATTTCCTTAAAATACATATTTTTACCAAACTTTTAATTATTCACAGACAAAAATTAAGCGCACAACCCATCGCTTCACAGAATGGCGCAACTTCAAATCAATGAGCGTATATGCGTGTATGGTAGCCTGCGATTAGTTTGCTAGTTGGTGGTATGATCCTTTAAAATGCAATTTTCAGCGATAGCAAAGTTTTTCTTTACATTTCCTCCAGGATTGAAAATATAATTATAACTTGTTAGAAATATATTTATAAAATTATATTTGCAGTCACAGTAAAGTAATCTGCCATTATAATAATATAATTTTCAACTATTGGAAAATATTTACTAAAGATACGTATTCAAACTATAGCAGAGTGCATTCAGAAAATAAAATTCTTTTTTCTACAAAACTGTTAAAAGTGGGCTTTTTAATTGTCATTTTTGATGTTAAAAATGTCATTTTTTGACACGCGTGTTAAAAGAAAGTTACTTTTAACACTAGTGTTAAAAGTAAATCAAAGTTTATTTAAATTTTGTTTTGAAAATTAATAAAACGTTTTAACAAACACATGAACAACTTTTTATTTTAAATAAGTACAAACCAACATTTTAACTAGTTATTACTATTAACATTTATAGTAAAATTAGAACAATTTGAAATTGTAATTCCCTGCGGAGTCGTCATACTTAAGTTGGTTTTACTGTCAACATGTGTGACACATCTATTTTCTGTAGAAATACTACTGGTAGTACTGGTGGTCTTGCTAGTAGTTGCAGCAGTAGGAAGTATTTGGCACGCAATTTCCTTCTTCTGTTCCAGTGAATTTTCAATGTAGCCTTCAGCTACTGTCGAAGATTTCCATCCTCCATGTCTCTTGATGGTAGTAAGATTTGCACCAGAATCTGCTAACAATGTCGTCGATGAACGACGAAAACAGTGTCCGGTGTAGAGTTGAGGATTTGGTAGATTCAAGAACTCTGCAATGTCGGCAGGCATTTTTTCAAACATGTTAATTTCGACTGGATTCTTCACACATTTATTCTTCATATATTTAAGAAAAAGTCGTCTATGGTCAGCGTTGGGTGGCCGGAGTGCCATATACTTTCTAAAAAAGTTTAAATAGAATTCACCAACAACATTGAAAGTCCGAGGCACTTTCGTTTTAGTATCTGGTATGGTCACAACAACCGAAGTGCCCAAATATTCGATATTGTCGATGGTCATCTGACACAATTCCTCCCGGTGACGCGCCCCAAAGGTACCCACTATTGCTGCGACTTTCATCATCAGATACTTTTCGTCTTCTGCTTCTGTGAGAAATTTGTCGATATGCGTCTTCGTCAAAACTTTTGACTTTTTTGCTTGATATCCTTCACCCTTCCGTTTTAAAAAAGCAATAAGTTTATAATGTTTGCTTATATCTTGATCTTGCTTTATTTTTAACATAGGTTTGATCATGGAATAATTTGACCACAGCGTTGACGATTTCCATATCTTGGCTTTTTCCTCAAAATATGCCAGTAAAACACTTTCGTTACATTTCCCAGGGACCTTTTTAATGTTGCACCATTCCGAAAAGCGACTATAAGCGATTTCGTACTTTTCCTTTGATTTCGCCGGCAATAATTCTAATGTTGCTCGACTGGCGGCTTCTTCGATTTCACCAGGGATGGATTCGTTACGCTCATTATCGAGATTATTCATTATACTTATAATATTACTAGAAAATGCTGTCAATATTTTTGCGTTTTTTTCGTAACTAACAACAGCACTGGTTGCTACGAAAATTTTGGTTCATAAACATTGCGATTTGTGTGGTATTTTTTGTTTTCTTATTTTTATTGAGTTTAAAGTTCTTCCGATTGTTTTGTAGAAAAAATAGTGTATGATATACGTGTTAAAAGTGATTTTATTTTGTTCGATTAAAAAACTCGCTATGCTCGTTTTTTAATCATCTTCACTCGCAAGATAAAATCTTACTTTTAATACGTATATCATAAATAGCTATTGTGATAATAAAGTGAATTTACAATTATTCTAATGAAAAATTTTAGATACTACAGCAGCAAAAAACAGGTAGTAAAGAATTCTTTGCTAGGCATTTTCTCAGTGTGGGATATTAATTTTAATTGATGGGAGTAAACACTAAAATAAATCATTTCACAAAAATTGATTTAATAAATGTTTTTAATAACTGAGTTTAAAGTTATTTGAATTTTAAAGCCGACTCTGTAATCCTGACCTACTCTAATAGGTCAAGCAACTCTATTTCACGATACGTCATCGACAAGCCACGTGTAAGTTGCGCGCGCAGTCTCTGTGTATTTATAACCTTAAAGTTAACGAATCGTGTTATCGTTATCATTTTGATGTTTTATATTGTGTGCATAGTATCATTTTGTGTTAAAGGTAATGTTAGCAATAACTGTTATCTTATCGTTTCAGCAAATATAATCACCCGCCTAATATCACAGCTGATTATAAACTACGAGATCTGGTTTGACTATCTTTTATTGATTGGCCATTCTTTAGGAGGCCAAATCACAGGATTAGTAGGGAAATGTTTCTATAGGACTACAGGAGTAAAGTTGCCCAGGATTATAGCATTGGATCCTGCAGGACCGCTATTCACTTTCCGACCTGAAAATGAACGACTGAACAAGTACGATGCTGACGTTGTCGAAGCAATTCACACCGATGCCGGAATCTCCGGCTGTGAAGATTCTGTCGGTACCATCGACTTCTTTCCAAATGGTGGAAGTTCTCAACCGGGATGTTGGGATTTTGACTACTTTAATATCTCAAATTATATGGTTCCAAGTAGGTAAAACTTTAAAAGCATCATTTATTGAAACTAGGTCAGATCGTTGGTTATACAGGGTGCTTTTTATGTAGAGGTCAAAAATCCAGGAGCGTATTCTGTGGTCAAAAAGTGCTTTAGGGTTTTCATCAGACCAGACGTGTTTATTGTGAAGTTAATTTACTCTAGAAAAATTAGCTTTGTCAGTAAACATTATGTTCAATTTTCTGCAGAATCCAGTGACAACATTATAAGTGAGCAGGATAGTCTTGAACTCTTTGTATGTGATGCTGGTATAACTATTGATGTTTCAGAATAGACCAAACTAGTTCATGATTCACATTAAGATTTACAGCGATCTTCCTAGAACTAGTATCTTCTTCAATTTCATGTAGAATAGCTTCTTCCAACTCAGGCGTTCTGACACTCAACGCGGTTTTCCAGGACTTTTCTGAAATGAGCCCGACTCCTAAAGACATTGAAAAATATTACATTCTTGGATCTGAAGTTGGAATCTTTCCATATAAATTCGTCTAGCCTCAGTACCATTTCCATTTGTAAGGCCATTAATGTAAATCATGTTGGCCATTTCAGCATTTGAATATGTATAAGCCATTATTAAAACTTAATCTTTTTTAAAAATAAGCTTAATTTGACAATACACAATATTAAGTAAAATGACGACCTCCCTAAGATATGTTTAAGTAAGTTAAGTAACTGTGTAAAAATGCACTTGATAAAATAAATCAAATTTGTTGTTAATCAGTTTGGAATACAAAAAAGTGTAAAGAAACAAAAAGATAATATAGAAATTAAAAATTAACCGACCGAACTGATTTTCTTTTTAATTTTTGACACACTGTAGATGCACAATAGATGTCTAAGACCCCACAAAAAACCCTTATATTTATCCACAAAATACGCCCCTGGACCTCTACTTAAGAAAAAATCCTATACAGGGTGTTTTTAAATGAAGTAGCAAAAATAAGACCACAGATTCCTTAAGTTCCTTTCACCTAAGCAATCTCTGGTCTCATTTTTGCTACTTAATTTTAAAACACCCTGTATAAGGTCCATATAAGTCAATATTTGCTGAATTTTGACCACAAATGTTGACGTTTGTACGCCGTCCTAATCCAAAGCTCATTGATTGTTGGCGCTCTTACCCTCACCCTTAGTCTCAGACCCTCTTGTTCTTGTACAGGATGTGACCTGTATAAAAATTATAAGATATCCTTGACTATATTTGGAATAAATTACGACTGGTGTCTGTATTACAACTGTATTAAAAATAAGCAACACGAACATTCGTTGTGTAGTCTCATTTAGGTCAGTCGAACTTAATTACATGTCATTAAAAATGTATACAAAAATCATGTGGTTTGGCATTTTGGTGTTTTTTGGAATTGGAATTTGGTGTGTTTGTTTTTTCTTTTGTTAGCCTAATTCAGTATTCACTGTCAAAGGTTGAGTGTTGACTCTAGAATTTAAAAATATTTATGAAAATTTTGAGACAAAAGTTAACTTAATAATTTTTACATATCGGCAACACAAGGCCACCTCCGACGAATCAAGACTCCGCCCACTATAAGTATGAAAATAACTACATATACCTACTATTATTTTGTATCTACTGTTTACAAATAAGTTGCTTTAAAGTTTAGTACAATTCACTATTGAAATAATTAAATAAGAATAACGTTTTATAAATTTATATTTTAATTAATTTGTGGGTTTTCCTTGGAAAATTACCAAAGCGTCAAACATCCATCTGTTTGTGAAGCTAGCACCACAAGCACATTTACATTTACATTAATTTAAATTACTTCAAGACTTTTTTTATTCCAAATGGTGTCAAGAAGTTATCTTACAATTTTTATTTGTTACAAACATCACATTCTGTATTTGTAACGGCCAAATCTTGGTTATATAAGCTTTGTTATCAGATAAATTAGAGTATGGCTGACTTTTGGCCACAACTGTTGACATTTGCAGGTCGTAATCCAAGGGGCATTACAATCGATGCTTTTAGATTTGATAAATTAAGCATTTAACTTTTTTTGTATTATCCTATTAGTCTTGTAGCACAGGACAATGCCACACTTGGATCTGGATAGTCTATACCCAACAAACATTTAAAGATAATTTGAACTCTGAATTGGTCAAAAAATGTTTATGTCTTATTCCGTATTATGAAAGTTTTGCATGATCGGATTTAGAGACAGGATGCGCACCCAAAAAGAAGTAGTTGAATTGTTCAATGAAACTCATCTTGATCGACATCCCATTAGCCAAAGCATGGTAAGCAATATTGAGTCTAAATACCGAAACTTTGGACATGTTCGTGATCTTCCTAAATCTGGTCGACCGTCAAAATCAGTAGATGATGAGCTTAATCTTTTGTTGGCAATTGACAAGAAAATCATCACTCAATATGGCAGCGTCCACAGTGCGCAAAATTATGAAAAAAGGCAAACTATCATCCTTATAAGGTATGCCTTGTTCATGAGCTATGAGACGACATTGATCAGCGAAATCAATTCTGCAAGCAAATGCAAGAGCTATGCAATAATGATTATAATTTCGTAAAAAATTTAGTTTTTTCTGACTAGGCTACGTTGTTTTGAACGACCATGTCAATAGGCAAAACTGCCGTTATTGGGCTACCAAGAATAACCGATGAATGATGGAGTATCACAATCAAAGTCCCCAGAAAGTAAATGTGTGGTGCGGCATAGTCGACGGAAGAATTCTGGGTCCCTATTTCTTTGTCAACTTATCTGGTGCAAGATATTTGGATTTTCTTCGACACGACCTCATTCCTGAACTAATAACTTTATATCCATATATAGAGGGACATGATCTTCCAAGAAATTACATTTTCTTTCAACAAGATGGTGCACATCCCCATTATACAACACTTGTCCGTGCTTATTTAGATGAGCTGTTCCCGAATCGTTGGATAGGGAGAAGGGGGCCGATTGAGTGGCCAGCCACTTCGCCTGATTTGACACTCCTAGATTATTTCTTGTGGGGATACTTAAAAAGCAAAGTATACGTTACTAGACCGGTTAATTTACAAGATTTAAAAGCAAGAATTCGTCACGAGATACATCGTATACCTCCTGAAATTACTGATAATGTTAAAAAAAAATGTATTAATCGCCTTGGCTACTGTCAGGCAGCCAACGGCATTAGCAAGTCAATTTTTACTATAATATAGGACAATATTTCTATTACCTAGTTTAATTGAAATGGTCATGCATTCCTTAGGAGTTATAAACAAAGTTGAAAATACGTTTATACTGTCATAAAAATTGAACTTAGCAAATTGAAAGATTTAATAAGACAAAATAACTAGTTATTGCTTTATTTTTAATTACTAGTTGAAGGCAAAAAAAGTTTTACAATTTCGTAACAAATATGTAAATATTTACCTATTATAATAATTTTAAAAATACCTGGATATTGAAGGCAGATTTCAAGGTGAAATTATAACTTGGTCCTACGCGTTATTGGAATATTAGCATTTGAAAACACAGAAAAGGCAAACAGTTTGTAGTTTCGAACCATATAAAATGGCATATATTTCATTTTACTTTTAAGTCATTATATTACTCTTTGATAACAAATTTTTGACTATAATTTTGGTATTATAAGATTTTGTAACATTGAAGCCTATTTTTATGGCGGAAAATAGTAAGTTTCGATCAATTTAGATTTATTTTTCTTGTGTAGCAGTCTGCTACGCTTAAATGTTAGTTGGGTACAAACTTTAAAATTTGTGGCGGTTAGAAGGACCCTCTCGGTCCTATATGCTTAATTGTTATACATTTTAATTCTGGACACGTATTTAATTCACTTGTATATTTTAGTTTATTGTGACCACCACAGAGCCTACGAATATTTTGTAGAGGCGATCCTACACCCCAGGGAATTCATTGCAATTAAATGTTCAGACTGGGATTCCTACAAGGATGGAAAATGCCATAACAACACGAAAGTTTCGATGGGAGACATCACCGTCAAAGCACGAGGAAATTTTTATTTAGAAACAAAAGCAAATCCGACGGATGGCTACTGAAGGAAATTGATTAGCATGTTATTTAATTTCCCAAAATAAAACTGCAAATGTGCGTTGTATAATAAACATTTTTTTTGCAAAGACTGTTATATGGAGTAAAATCTAGTAGAAATCTAAAACACTTGTAAAGACTTGTGTATCCTACAAGGCACATATTCATGTTTGTCTTCTGCATATAAATTTGCTAAGCAATAGTGTTAATTGTTAATAAACAAAAGAAAAAAAGAATATTTCCAAAAAAGATTGATGTGTCTGAAAATCCCAATAAAACTTCCTGGAATATTTTAGCTGAGTTAACTGGCCGACGTAAACTCTGTAATGATAATTTTACTTTTCGACATAATGATGAAGAGATTAATGATCCCAATGTGGTTGCGTCACTGTTTAGTGAATATTTTAAAACTGCACCTCTGGATGTGAGAGAGCGGATTCCAGTTACAAATTGGGTGGGCACAGACAAATGCATTAAATATAATTTTTATACTCTATTTTTGCTGCCATTTGTCCCTGACGTATTATATAATTTATTAACTCACAGGTTAAAAAATAAAAGAGCTGCGGGCGAAGATGACATTCCCTTATTTATCATCAGAAACAGTTTAAAATTGATATTAGAACCTGTAACATACATTGTTAACCTTTCGTTTTCTCAGGGTACCTTTCCTTCTGTCCTTAAGACTGGTAAAGTTATTCCAATTTAGAAGAAATTATATCACTATTTTCAGTGGATTTTCAAAGATATTTAAATATGCCTTTTTGGATAGATTGTTGAGTTTTACCAGCAAGTGCAATATTCTATTAGAAAATCAACATGAGTTTTGTTGTAATAAATCTACAGCTATCCATAGTTTTATTGATGAGATCATTAAGTTTATCGATGCAGGCGAGTGTCCTGTTGGGGTATTTTGGGATCTCAGTAGGGCGTTCAACTGTGTCGATCATGATATTTTAGGGGCAAAGCTGTATTATTATGAAATCAGGAAAATATCACGGGATTGGATAATGTCCTTCTTAAAGCAACAATATGTGAGAATAAATCATTTGAGCAGTGACAGTATTTGCACGTACAACTCGGTTGATTTGGAAATGGGAGTGCCCCAGGGCTCTGTCTTGGGTCCTATCCTCTTTATTTTGTATATCAATGATATAACTGAATCGTTTAACGATACACATACTACTCTCTATGCAGATGATACATCATTGATAAATCTTATAGTTCCCTAAAACGCAAATGTGAACACACAATCTCAAATTTAATTAAATGGTTTCAAAATATCTCATTATACTCTAATTCGGGTAAAACACAAATACTGAGATTTCATACATCTCAGAAACGAATTCATAACCTAAGACTTTCTATCGATGATAATGTGGAATTTCTAGTTCAGGATGCGGACTCCTGTACATTTTTGGATTTGCATCTAGACTCGTGTTTGAATTGGAAATCTCACTGTGAATTTTCGTCATCTAAATTGGCTTCCATCTGTTATTTTTTTTCTAGTTTAAAAAGTGTACTTAGTGGTGACCATTTGATTAAATTATACTATGCACAGATTGAAAGCAGATATGGGATAGCCTTCTGGGGGGGATTCTGATCTATCCCGTGACGTGTTTGTTGCCCAGAAGCGATTATTGTGCTGCATTGCTAATGTTCCCAGCACACATTATTGTGTTGATATCTTGAAAAAATTTAGAATATACAAAATATAACCACAAATACACACACACAGAATTAAAAAGCCACTTCTTCGACTAGAACATTTTCAAGGCGATTGTAGATTGCCAAGGCAAGGTATGCAGAACATCTAGACATTACGCGACAACTATTTATTCATTATTATTACGGCTGTACGTACGGCTATAAAGCAGTATTCTAACTTTTGGAGTGCACTACTAGTTGCATATTTAGTGCATCGAGATACAGGCGTACAAGTTATTGCAATAATAATGGAATTTCCTTAAAATAATTTTTGAGGAACTTTTCGTTAGATATCTATTAGTGAATGGAACAATAATTATAGTCTGTGGAGGCAGTGTCTCCGGGTCCACCCATATATTAATTTCGGCTCCTGTTGTTGGTACTACGACTGTACGGTCGTAACCGTTGCTCAGATAATGATGGTCTTCTGAGACGTCCCATTCTGTAATCGGCCATGCTTCCAAACGTGGCTCCGCTTAGCCGCGACTGAGCGGCATCGAACCTAGCCCCAGAATAACAAGGGCCGGTCAAAGAATCCCGGCTAAGACTAGGGATGTGCACTTTAATTCTGTTATTGACAGCGACCAATTACCGAGGTCACGGTACAACAACCCGGAAAATCACTGTATATAATAGTATCGGCCGTGAAAGCCTAAAATCCACTCAACAGTTAGTGTTATAGTGCTATACAGGGTGTCCCATATCTAATAGGTCATTATTATCGGCAATAATTCGAAAATGGTTGGATGGATATGAGACACATTCTGTAGTTATATTTTAAAAGACAAAAATTTCGATTTTATAATAGTTTTAAGTCTATTAGAAGGCACTATGTTACAGAATATGGATTGCGCATATTGTGCTTTTTTTACCTCTAATGCTTTTGACCAACTGACTTTAAATTATGAAAAGGGGAACATTTATAGAAAAAAAACGGTGTAATTCATTCATCTCGATATCTCAATTCGTTTCAGAGATATTTGATATTAAACATTACAATGAATTGTCATCGAGCTGACCGCGTAGTTGTGGTTCTCTGTGGATGTGTTTTTAACTTGGTTTATCTGAGTTTATAAGTGAATTTCTTTTACTGACTTTTGTAGAATTGTGTACTATTAACTTTGGCACATATTTGTGTTTGTTGGATGTTTACATTGCACGATTAATGACTTTTAAATGACGTGAGTAAAATGTCTCGTTATTGTGCTATCTGTACGAGTGCTGTTTCGACAAAAAAGCCAGCCATTTCTTGCGACGGTCTATGTAAAAAGCAATTCCATATTGCCTGTATCGGCGTTTCTAGTGATTTACCGTCTCTTATCAAGGAGGTTTCAGGTTTATCCTGGCGTTGTTCTACCTGCAGTGAGCTTCATGATGTCATTGATAGGGGCAAAATACTTGATATGTTTCAGGAAAAAATAACGGATTTTTTTTCCGAACTTAATGATTTGTTTATTTCTGTAAAACATGATGTTTTGAGTAAAGCTGAAGAAAAACTGGAGGAATTAAAATTTCCTGCTGTTAGCCCTCCCAAGGTTAAACCATCCTATTCATCGGTATTGTGCAATAGCTCTAAGTCTGCAGTTGTAGTTAAACCTAAATCAAATCAAGACAACAAACAAACTAAATCTGATATTATGAACAATGTTATCCCAGCTGACACTGGTATAAATATTAATAAAATTAAACATATTCGAGATGGCGGTCTTCTATTGAGTTGTCAGTCTTCGGAGGAGAATTCCAGACTTAAAAAATTGGCGCAAGAGAAGTTGTCAGAAAACTATGAAATCAGGGAAGTTAAGGGACTGCACCCCAGAATTAGAATTGTTGGACTCTCAGAAAAGCTTGATCCTGAGTCTATCTGCAAGCTAGTTGTTAAGCAAAACAACGAGATTATTTCATCTCCCCTGGATTGTAAGGTTGTTAGAATTGGTGCAACGAAGAAAAAAGCAGATGTTTTTCAAGCTACTTTGCAACTCAACATTGTGGATTATAACAGAGTAATAGAGAATGGTTATTTACTTGTGGGGCTTGATATTTGTAAAGTGTATGATGCAATAGAAATTATGCGTTGTTATAAATGTAACGGTTTCAACCATTCTAAATTCAATTGTAAAAATGCTGTTTCCTGTCCTAAATGTAGTCTTAGTCATGATCTGAATACTTGTCCTTCTGATAAATTTAGATGTGTTAATTGTTCCTCTATGAAGGAAAAATCACCTGATCTTGCTATTGATTTAGAACATGCGGCCTGGGATCATGAACGTTGTCATGCTTTTAAGATGGCAGTGTCCAAATTAAAGTCCGACTTGGGATACCAATAGCAGTTAGGGATACCCTCAGTTGGCTCCCCGTCCTCTTCACACTCTACTACTTTGGATACGAGCACTACGCGTTATACTGTACACAATATCTCAATTTATTATCAGAATGTTCGTGGGTTGAACACCAAACTTGATACTTTAATAAACAACACGGCAGCTTGCAATTTTGATATCTTGGCGTTTACGGAAACTTGGTTGAATAAAAGTGTTCTTAACACTGAAGTGTTGGATAATAGTAGATATAATATTTTTAGAGCTGATCGAGATTTGGAGGCTACTAACTCCTCGAGAGGAGGGGGTGCTATGATTGCTATTGCTTCTAACATTTGTGCAGTCGATCTAAATCTTGGTAATACTGACTTCAGTCTTATCCCAACTGTTGACATTACTGGTATTAAAATTACTTTAAAATATAAGACACTTTATCTTTTTGTAGTTTATATTCCTCCAAATGCGCCACTTGAGGTGTATAATTTGGTCTTTGATGCTTTTTGCTCTTTAGATTATATTTTTGTCTCGGACATTTTGTTAATTGGTGACTTCAATGTCCCGGCATACGCGTCTGCTTCATTGCACTGTACCGATTCTCCTATATTTAATGCCGTTATGAACTTCCAAAATTTTGTTAATTTAATTCAAAGTAATTCAATTGTAAATATAAATAATCGCATTTTAGATCTTGTTCTATCCAATAATAAGTGCAAAGTTGAGAGAGCTATTGAAGTTCTTCTTCCTGAAGATTTGCATCATCCTCCTCTTGTGGTGTGGTATCCTATAAGAAAGTGTAGCTCGCAATCGACTAGAAACGTTAAACTGTTATATAAGTATAATTTTAAGAGAGCAAATTTTCCCTTACTTTATACACATTTGCTTGAATCTGACTTCTGTTATTTGGATGAATGCACTGATGTTGATGTTGCCCTGCAACAATTTTATGATCATTTGGATAGGATTTTTTCCATGTTCGTTCCTATTTCACGTGTAAGTTCTCGGTGTTATCCCCCTTGGTACACTAGATCGTTAATTAGAGATGTTAGACGTAAACATTTCTTGTGGAAACGGTATAAACGCTCTAGTGATATTAATCATTATAATGAATTTAAGACATTAAGACGTACAGTAAAGTATGACAGTATGATATTGTTTAATAATTACATATTGGATATTGAGAATAATATTACTCATCAACCTCAGAATTTTTGGAAATTTATATCTCAAAGAAATTCATACTCAGACTTACCTAATACTTTTAATATGGACCATGATTCCTTTTCTGATCCAGAGGAGATTTGTAATGCTTTTGCTTCTGTTTTCCAAAAATCGTATTCTACCCCTATAAATGTGCCTTTTGTCTCCGACATTAATAATTTTAGCTTGCCTGAAATTCGTTCTTTTTCGGAGAATGAAGTTAGGTGTTGTTTAATGAAATTAAAGCCTAAGTTAACTAGCGGTTTAGATGGAATACCATCCTTTCTTGTGCGGGACTGTGCCGCAGTTTTTGCGCCACCATTGTGTAGATTAATAAACCTGTCCTTGGATACATGTACGTTTCCATCACAGTGGAAAATTTCTAAGGTCACTCCAGTATTCAAAAAAGGGGAAAGATCAGACATTTGTAATTATCGACCGATTGTTATAATCAGCAATTTTGCCAAGTGTTTTGAAATGCTGTTGTATGATTTTATATTTCATCACACAAAACACTTAATTACGGAGGCGCAACATGGTTTTTTTAAGGGCAGGTCTACTGTTACAAATCTCTTCTGTATTACACAGTTTTTAGCCAATGCCATTGATGATGGATTTCAAGCTGACGTGATTTACACTGACCTGACGAAGGCTTTTGACAGAATTGATCACGCAATACTCTTGAATAAATTAGATAATTATTTTGGTTTTTCCTTCAACTTATTAAGTCTTATTGGCTCTTATCTTTCTAACAGAGGTCTTCATGTTGTTTACCGCGGTTGCAAGTCTGCTGAAGTACGAGCAACCTCGGGTGTCCCTCAAGGGTCTAATTTGGGACCCTTATTCTTCAGCTTATTCATTAATGACATCATTAATAATTTAACTGTGCCCTGCCTGTTGTATGCAGATGATCTCAAAATTTTTAGTACGATCAAGAACGCTAATGATGCTGCTGAACTTCAGTACAATCTTAATGTCATTAATGAATGGTGCAGGGTTAATAATCTGTCACTTAATATTAGTAAGTGTCATGTACTGTCTTTTTCTACTAAGAAACAGTTAATTTCTTTTGATTATTCCATCGAGCAACATACGCTGTCTAGACCTGATACTTTCTGTGACTTAGGTGTTATTTTTGACAGAAAACTGTCTTTTATTAACCATCTGCATTATATTACTACAAGAACTTATAGATCTCTTGGTTTCATTATAAGAAATAGTAAACAGTTTCTGAATTCTAACACTTTGAAAATTTTGTACTCTACTTTTGTCAGGTGCAATTGTGAATATGCATCAATTGTTTGGTGTCCTAATTATGCTATACATGTGGATGCTCTTGAAAATGTTCAACGTAAATTCTTGAAATATATTAGTTTTAAAGCTGATGGTGAGTATCCCTCTGTTGGGTTCCCTCAAGATGAAATGCTTAATAGATTTGGCCTTGAAACTTTGGAAAATCGACGTAAAAAGGCTTATTTAATTTGTTTACATAAAGTAATGAATAATGTCATTGACTGCAGTGCCATCTTGCGAATGCTGAGCTTTCATGTTCCCAGAATTGAAGCTAGACAATTTAACATGTTTTATTTGCCACCAGCTAGGACAAATATTCTGCAACACTCTCCACTTCATAATATGTGTGATTTATGTAATGAAGTTATCTTGCCCGTAGATTTTATGGATTGCAATATTTCAACTCTGAAAAAACTTGTTTTGTAATTGTTATTGTCTTTATCTAGATAATTAGATTGATTATTTTTTCGTATTTGTTTACATGTGTTATGTCTAAGTATTGTGTAATTTACTTCATGTATGCTTTTTTTTTGTGTGTTTTCCTATTCTATAACTGGGTCTTTGACCTGTTGAATAGTGTAAATAAAATAAAAATAAATAAATAAAATAAATTACGTGATAAAAGATACAAACAAGTTTTATTTAGAAACAAGAGGAAAAACGACGGATGACCACTGAGGAAAACTTATTAGCATCTTATGCTTAATCTGCTAACTAATTTACAAACATAAAGTTTCAAATATGCGTTGTAGAACTTTTTCCAAAAACCCGTTGTATGTATACTTTAATCGTATTTTTTAATTGATGGTATATCAACTTAATAAATATTTATCCAATTTTTTTGTCCCGTAAATACGTAAGGTAAAATTAATAAACGTCACGTTTTTTGAAATACCATAGAAAGTTTTCAAAAATTTATACTTATATGTTATATATTGTACCTTGCTCGCGTGAACATGTCGTCTGCAGGCTCTTCTCTGAATTTGTGTAAAAGATGCATTAAAATGTGAACATTGCCTTAGTTTATACCATACTAGTTGTGCTAAGTTGACTAAAAACGTTAAGTTTTTATGTGACAACAAAATAGTTTGTTGTGAAGTTGTGATGGATTCTGTAGCTGACTTTTTCGATGCTAAGGAAGTTTTTTCCCAAAGTGACAAGGTAGATAAGCAAATTTATAATTATATTATTTACCAAAAAGACATAATAATTCAGGAGTTACGTGACAAAATTAATATATTAAATACGGATATAGACCTCTTGAACAAATATATGTCCGATATTAATAAAAATGAGCAAAAACCTATAGAAATAAATACCAGTGCCAATATCAAGGGGGTTAAAAAGATACCTCAAAAAATTCTAACAAAAAATGCTCCTGTGAACAAAAACTCCGATATTTCATCTGTCAACAAAAAGTCACTATGTACAAACAATAAGCAGAATTTAATAACAAATAATGACGTAGCAACAGGACTGCAACAGGTAGAAGCACAATTAAAAATGAAAGAATGCATACATTTGACTAAGCCTGATGAACCTATTACCTCTTTTCTATCACAAAAAGACCAAGAATGGTGTCAGGTGGTTAAAAAAAAGCGTAAAAGACCAATTGTTATTGGTAGTAATGTGGACAACTTGTCTGTGAGGGGCGTACCTAAATTTGTTGATCTCCATGTATATCGACTAGATGTTAACACAACGGGTGCAGAATTGATAAACTTTTTAAAACCTAATTTTCCTGAGGTGAAGTGTGAAGCTTTAAATTCCAAACATCCGGAACTTTATACATCCTATAAAGTGTCTATCCTTCAAGAAAATTTTAAAAAAGCGATGGAAACGCAGTATTGGCCCAAGGGAGCTTGCATTCAGCAGTTTTTTGTGCTACGCAAGAAGAAGAAAGAAGACGCAGTGTAAGTTTCGATCCTGATATTTCATTGTTGAATGCTCAGAGTTTAAATGTAAAAAAAATTGACGATCTCTATATAGATATAAGTGATTATGCAAACTTATCATTTCTCCGTTTTACTGAAATTTGGGAAAATTCGGGATCTATATATGCTTTGCACATCAGTGGATTTAAGTTAGCTAGTTATTTTTGTAGATCTACATGTGGGGGGGGTTTTTGTTAAAAATAATATTGAAGTTGCACTTATAGACCTTGATAATTACTGTTTAGAAAAAGATTTTGAAATGTGTGCTTTGCATTGGAGATACAACAATACTACCACTGTTTTATTAAATTGTTACAGATCGCCTTCAGTAATGATGTAAATTTGTTTTTAAATAGATTGTCCGATGTATTAAATGTTGTAAGTAAAAAACATACACAAATTATTTTAACGGGTGATTTTAATATGGACTCCTTTAGTAACTCAAAGGAATTTATTTCCTTATGTAATTTATTAGAATGTTTTAATTTGGTTGGTATTGTAAAATGGCCTACTCGAGTGACAGAGACCACCCTGAGTACGATAGATCATATTTTTATAAATTTTAAATTTAAGGGACCTTGTTGCGTTTTTGACAATATAATATCGGATCATAGAACAGTGCTATGCGATTTAGGTATGAGAGAGTTAAAAAAGATTGCAAAGAATGATTCATGTTTGAGAAGAAGTTTTAGTGAAACAAATATAATAAAATTTATGACAGCCATTTCCACTGAAACTTGGCCCGAACTATATAGTTAAAAACATATTAATCCCGCATTTACCTATTTTAACAATGTGTTTTTGTATTACTTTAATTTTTATTTTCCGTATCGTAAATATTACAATGCATCATATGATAAAAAATGGGTAGATCACACGGTTCGATTGTCAAGTAAAAAATTGAAAAATATTTACAATCTGCAAAAGAATTTCCCTGAGTTAATCCCTGCATATAATATGGAAAAACTGAAACATCAACAGCTAGTTAAACAAACTAAGCGAGTTTATTATCAAAATAAAATAATATTATCAGACAATCAAACACGGTCTGCATGGAAGGTCATGTCGGAATTAAGTAATAAAAATAAAACATCTAACAATATCCAACTAACTGTGGATCTTCTTACGTTATTAAAAAGAAAATTAAAAAACAAATAATCGTCTGGTTCTGATAACGTACCAACTTTTTTGATAAAGAGAGTTATTAACTGTATTATAGACCCAATTACGTTTCTGGTTAACTTATCTTTCGAGTGTGGCATATTTCCAGATTCCTTGAAAACTGGAAGGGTTGTACCAATTTATAAAAACGGTGACTCAAACAGTATGAATAATTATAGACCTGTAACAGGACCTGCTGCATTTTCAAAAGTATTTGAATATTGTTTTTTGGAGCGGTTGATGCCTCTTTTGGATACATTTAATATTCTAACGAAATATCAGCACGGGTTTCGCAGTGCTATGTCTACAGGCACAGCTATTCATGCATTTTTAGAAAAAGTTTACCATTTCATAGAGCTTGATGAATGCCCGGTCGGCATCTTCTGCGACTTGAGTAAGGCATTCGATTGTGTTGATCATCACAGGCTAATGTATAAGTTGATTTCTTGTGGTATCAGAGGCTTGCCTCTTGATTGGTTGCAATCTTTTCTCGAAAATAGGACCCAATATGTCTCAGTAAAAAATAGTTGTTCGGTGCAGCATTCTGTCAAGATGGGTGTACCGCAAGGTTCAATTTTGGGACCTGTACTCTTTTTAATATATCTTAATGATTTGGATGCTGTTTCACCGAGCACACATTTTACCATGTATGCTGATGACACATCTTTAATTACATCGAACATCAACGATAATGATTTGAAAAAAGATTGCAATGTTTTATTAAAAGATTTGACAAAATGGTTCTCTGAGAATAACTTGTACTTTAATACTAATAAAACGAATGCTGTAAGATTTCATAGTTCACAGAAGTATTGTAATATGTTGAGTTTTACCGTGGGAAATAATGATTTGAGTACTGATGTCGAGGTAATAAAATTCTTAGGACTCAATATAGACAAAAATTTGAATTGGAACTGTACGTTACTAACTAATAAAATTTCCTCGCTTACTTATTTGTTCCGCAATTTAAGGTCGATATTAAATATTGAGCAACTCCTCTGCCTTTACCACGCACAAGTCTCATCTCGTCTCAGGTATGGTATCTGTTTCTGGGGAAATTCTACTTTTTCTATCCAAGTTTTTATTGCACGAAAGAGATTGTTAAGATATGGTAGGAGTTTCTAGTCATTATTACTCTTGTAAAGATATTTTTAAAAATTTAAACCTACTACCTTTACCATGTTTATTTATATTTGAGATCTGTTTATATGTTTTTCAAAATAAAAGTAAATTTGTTTTGAATGATGCACCTCACGGGTACAATACAAGACAAAATATGAATTTACATATTCCATTTGCTAGAATAAGAATAACGTCTAGCTCTCCGAACTGTTTAGGTCCTAGGCTATTTAATAACTTACCTAACCAATTGAAATTATTGGAAAGTGAATATTTATTTAAGAAAGCTTTAAAGCAGTTTTTATTGGAAAAATGTTTTTATTCCATATTGGAATTTTTACCTACTTTTTCTTAGCTTGTAAGTTTTATGTGACTATTCCTATACAAGTTATGTCTCTAAGGAAAATAAATTATTATTATTATTATTATTATTATTATTATTATTATTATTATTATTATTATTATTATTATCATTATCATTATCATTATCATTATCATTATCATTATCATTATCATTATTATTATTATTATTATATAGTCTGTTTGGAAATGAAAGAGAGTAACAAAACCCCGAGATAAGAACCGGCCATGGGCGTGGTAATATTTCGTTTCAGGTAATTATCGTAATTTTATTTAAAAAAAAAAGAAGTACCAACGCTAAACAAAATTTTAAGGTAACTTTCAGAGGACAACGATTTGCCAAAAATCGGTAGAATCAAATTATAGGTCGTCTTACTAGAGTTGAATTTTTGCTGAGAAAAGCAGAACAGGAAGTCAGTCCTTATCGATAAAGATGAAAGTATTTGTTGGCGAAGATCCTACTTAAAATCAATTAGAAAATTCCGTGACGAAGGAAGGAATATTTATTATCTAGACGAAACTTAGGTCAACGAGGGATATACTGTAACAAAAGTATGGCAAGATAAAAATGTAAAAAGTTTTCGACAAGCATTTTTGGATGGACTTTCCACAGGGTTCAAGGCACCTTCAGGTAAAGGGCGAAGATTAATAGTGACACATGTAGGTGCCAGTGGTTTTGTAGATAGTGGTTTACTTTTATTTGAATCTAAAAATACAGGTGACTATCACGAAGACATGAACGCAGATGTTTTCGAAGAATATTTTACACAGATGTTGGATCTTATTCCTCCCGGGTCTGTAATTGTCATGGATAATGCCAGTTACCATTCACGGCAGACCGAGCGGACTTATATGAGAAATGGACGGAGAAATTGAAGCGGCATAGACAAAGACGGATTGTCGGGGATTAAATTTTAGCTACCTGCTACTTTAGTACGGTTCGATCACACAAAGTTTTTTTAAAAGTACACCTCATCTATACCGATAATACATAATATAAAAATATTGAATATAAGCACCAGTACTACATTTATTTACGATTTGCATACATAAATACTAAACACTACTAAATACATACTAAACAGACTATTGCTTGTTTATTTGCGATGTTATTAGCTGTTATGTTGAAATGAAAAATATATTTTTAAGCTTATCGAAATCATTTTCCTTTAAAAATTGTTTTAACAGTGGCATAATGATTCTTAAATATGTTTTGTCAAATTTTATAAGTTAAAGAGCAAATATTTTAATGAGTTCCTCATTAGGGTTATCAATTTGAAATTGACTTTCTTAAAGTTTATTTACATTGTCGTGAATATAAAAAGATACGGGTTTGTTGTAACTGTTGTATTTCATAGTTTATAATGTCCTATTTCGTTGGTCACGCTGTTTCATTTTTTTTTAACATTAAGTAGATTTAATTTAAGTTTATTTACATTATAGTGAATATAAAAAAAATACGGGTGCATCTATTTTTGTTTTAATTGTTGTATTTCATAAGTTTATCATGTCCTATTTCGTTGGTTTAGCTGTTTTATTTGTTTTAACAATTGGTAAGTAGACATTTAATTCTAAATATTTATATAGTCATTTTCGATGTAAATAAGGTTACAAAATTATTTCATTTAACGACTTTTCATTTATAAATTTCTTTCTAACCTGTTTGATGTATACAGGGTGTCTGTAAAAGGTTGGAAGAAAGTGCTACCTACCATATATTTCAGGGGCCAAAATATGATGGTCCAAATCAAGTTATCTTAGTCCAAAATTTAAGGTGTCGAAGTTACAATTTTATTTTAATTTTTCTCAATAACTTCAGCATAAATTGTAGTAAATACATATAACTTGGTAGAAGGGAATTTTATGGCACGTGAAATTGAAGTATGGCATCAAATTTGCGACCAATTGTAGAGGGCGCCAATCAAAGATAAAAAAAAATGATTAAAAAATCAATACACCAGGGCACAAAAATGTTGTGGCGATTTAAATGCATGTGAAGACAGATCATTACAGAAATAATTTAAAGGGT
Source organism: Monochamus alternatus (assembly GCA_037114965.1). NCBI lineage: Eukaryota > Metazoa > Arthropoda > Insecta > Coleoptera > Cerambycidae > Monochamus > Monochamus alternatus. Next base: position 17,531,327 of record CM073427.1, read on the forward strand.
TTTCTTCTGATGTGCTACCCAAGTTTTTAAAAATGAGATGGCAACTTTTCGTTGGCCTACCCTGTACATGTTTCTGTTTCCGATTAAAACTACGTATATTTTCTTATTACACGATTTGCTTCTGGATAGCAGGTTTTAAGAGATATAATAGTTATTTATAGTATAAGTGGGATATAGGCATTATTATACATGATTAAGACATTGTGTAATTTCACGAATGTAATAAAAAACGTCATTATCCCACGTGTACTATATAAAATTTTATCTAGAACTGTAAAAAATGTATCTACAACTACCTTCAATTGATAAAAATCCAAAATCATATCCATTTTGTAAATTTTGTTTCAAAATCTAGAAGCAAAGGCATTGTTATGGTAACCAGTCAAACTTCCTGTGAAACTTGTTATAAACAAAATTAATTTTTCGGTTTTACATTTTTCTGTGAAAATAGTGGTGTTGATTGAAATAATAAGTGACTCGGAAGCAGAAAACTTGCTTCTTGAAATTGAAAAAGCTGCAGTAGCTTCACTTTTACCAGATAAATCTAGAACCAAGTACGAACAATTTTATAAACCATTCACTGAATGGTGTGCATCGAAGAATATAAAACATGAAGCAAAAGAAAATATATAATTAGCATTTTTGAAGAATTATCCAAGAAGTACAAATCATCTAGTCTTTGGGCGTTCTATTCTATGCTGGTGTCTACAATCTGTATGCGGCGAAATGTTGACATCAATAAATTAAAAAAAAACAAGAATATTAACGAAAGAGGATGTTTCAAAATTTTTGCAAGATGCCGATGACACAAAATTCTTGCTAACAAAGGTAAGAACAAAAAATTCATATTCAATTCATTTGAAATTCATAAATACGTAATTTAAGATTGCCTTAATTATTGGACTTAGAGGAGCATGCAGAGTGAACAAGTTAACTAATTTGCTGTTAGAAAACGTAAAAAATGAAGGAAACGTTTTGCATATTTTCATACCGGATACGAAAACCAAAGTTTCCCAGAATTTTTTATCACTGTTGGGGGAATCAAAAATGTGAATATGGTCCAAGTAATGTAGTCTAAGTAATACGAAAATACCTCGCCCTGCGTCCTAGTCAAACCGATCATGGAAGATTTTTTGTTGGTTACAGAGGTGGCAAATGCATGAAACTTCCTGTTATAAATACTTTTAGTGTAATGCCAAATATTGCTTTTTTCTCAATTTATCACAGCGTCAACAATATATAGGACACTGTTTTAGACGATAATCTACTTCACTTCTAGCCAACACATGAGCAGACTATAAAACGACATGGTGGTTGGAAGTCCAACACCGTGTGTGAAGGCTATATTGATACGTCTCTTGAAAACAAGAGAAAAATCGCCCAAAAGTTCTTGGAGCAGAAATTGCCATCATTGAAGCTACTTCAAGTGCTTACAAAGAAATGTAAGCATTGTTAATACAAATACAGACCAGCTGCATTAATCTGGTATTAATCTTACGAATTGCCAAAGTTGTGTTGTTAATATTTATAATTTATAAGTAATTCAATTTAATTTAAGTTAAATTATCTATTAATTGTCAAATTGACAAACCTGTTGGTTCTTAATAAAAATAATCATTAAGCAGTGATCTCTTTTCTTTTAATATTGGGGTAATGCCACATTACTCCACCTTCATTAACTGAAACAGTGCCAAATAAATGCTGCAAAATAAAGCAGTTGTAGATAAATTAATTAAATTGCCTTTGAAACATTACTGGGCAAAAATAAACACGTTTTCTTTATCTGGAAAAAAGAAACCTAGCTCCTTGGACCTACCTTACTTGACATGAACAATTGAACATGTACCAACGTAAATGCGGAATTTCAGGAAACAACTAGGTACTCTGCTGGCTAATGTCTCGACCAACACTGAATTACACCTAAAAGGGGTATAGCAAACAACCAAAGTAATTCGATAGCGGCCTACCGGTTTCGAGCTTATTACTTCATCAGTATGTCATAGGTGAGGCAACCAACGACTAACCTTGGCTATTTTTAACTGTCAAACCCGACATAGTAACCTGAGGACGTGTGATATAGCTTGTGCTGTGCGGTCATTACACCAAACCGCCTGTCATACTGTAGGTACCATTGAAAAAACCCGACCTCTATCGATATCGGTAAGAACGATATCGCAATGAGGAATTTCAAGAAACAATTGCCTACTCTATTGGTTTTTCAGGTGTAATTCAATGCTAGTCGAGGTAATTTCCATTACCTATTAGAAGCTTAATATCAAAATAACGGATGTACACTCACCTGCAAAAAAACCGGCCACTAAAAACTAGTCCCAATTTTAATGTTAAATAAAAAGATGAAGTTTTTTTCCGAAATTTGTAACACCCTGTGGGGTGCCGCAGCTACAGTCGCTGTTGCTATCTGTAGTGACACTGTAGCTTCATGTTTTGTGAACATTTTGTTTTTTTAATCACGACATTATCTGTGTTTTTATTGGAGATACACTGTTTTAAAACGAAAGCCTCAGAAAACAAGTCAAATAAACAAATAAACATCAACAACTGAAATTTTAAAAAAGAGTTCGTTTTAAAACTGTATCTCCAATAAAAACAGAGATAATGTCGGGATTAAAAAAAACAAAGTGTTCACAAAAGATGAGGCTACAGTGTGGCTCCAATTAACAACAGCGACTGTAGCTACTGCACTCCACAAGGTGTTACAAATTTCAGGAAAAAACTTCGTCTTTTTGTTGCGCCCCGTATACGATCAAATTAACTTCCGAATAACAATTTCCGATTTACCGTCCGTTCCAGAAAAAACAATGTACAATTTAAAAAAAGATCATCAAAATCAAATGAGCGGTTCGCGAAGAAGCCAACTTTAAAATTGGGGCTAGTTTTTAGTGGCCGGTTTTATTTTGTCGGTGAATGTATAACCTGCATAGGCTTTTCCGGCACGTAGTTTTATAGTTGATGCAGTATTTTACTAACAGTAACATTAAATAATATCCATGATAATTAAACATACTTGATCTTGAACGTAAGCAATGTCAGTTTGTTGCACAGTAAATCTATCAAAAAATTGAAAATTTAGTACATTTTGTAACAGTACCAAAATGCATCTATATAAAACTCGAAGAAATTCTTTACAGGTGCAGAAGGCGCTCTCGACGAACGTCTGAAATTAGATTTCTTCAACATATACAAGCATATAGCTATTAGAACTAGGGAAGTACAAGGTGAACCAGTGACTTCAGATGATGTGACTTTCTATTTGTACACGAACGACAGTCCTGATAAATACATTCAGTTGAACCACACCAACTTAAATTTGCTAGAAAATAAAATAACAGTATTTTTAATTCATGGTTGGATAAACAGTAAAGATGTTTACTGGTACGAGGACGTGAAGAATGCATTTCTAAAAACTTATGAAAACTGCGGTGTAGTCGAAGTAGACTGGAAAGAGCCTGCTTTTCAGCATTATTATGTGTCATCTGTTAACACCTATGATGTTGGTAAGTAACTACTATATTAGAATTGGTCCCTCCCTTAAATGCATTGAGATATAAAAAATAGCAAATTATTTGTTGGGCAAAGTGGCTTTGAGCCTAAATAATAAAAAAATCGAGATCTAGGCAATGTATAAGTTGTAAAAACTAATCGATGTATGTCAATTTTTGGATAAATTTAATATTCTAACGAAATATCAGCACGGGTTTCGCAGTGGTATGTCTACAGGCACAGCTATTCATGCATTTTTAGAAAAAGTTTACCATTTCATAGAGCTTGATGAATGCCCGGTCGGCATCTTCTGCGACTTGAGTAAGGCATTCGATTGTGTTGATCATCACAGGCTAATGTATAAGTTGATTTCTTGTGGTATCAGAGGCTTGCCTCTTGATTGGTTGCAATTTTTTCTCAAAAATAGGACCCAATATGTCTCAGTAAAAAATAGTTGTTCGGTGCAGCATTCTGTCAAGATGGGTGTACCACAAGGTTCAGTTTTGGGACCTATACTCTTTTTAATATATCTTAATGATTTGGATGCTGTTTCACCGAGCACACATTTTACCATGTATGCTGATGACACATCTTTAATTACATCGAACATCAACGATAATGAATTGAAAAAAGATTGCAACGTTTTATTAAAAGATTTGACAAAATGGTTCTCTGAGAATAACTTGTACTTTAATACTACTAAAACGAATGCTGTAAGATTTCATAGTTCACAGAAGTATTGTAATATGTTGAGTTTTACCGTGGGAAATAATGATTTGAGTACTGATGTCGAGGTAATAAAATTCTTAGGACTCAATATAGACAAAAATTTGAATTGGAAAATGCACTGTACGTTACTAACTAATAAAATTTCCTCTCTTACTTATTTGTTCCCCAATTTAAGGTCGATATTAAATATTGAGCAACTCCTCTGCCTTTACCACGCACAAGTCTCATCTCGTCTCAGGTATGGTATCTGTTTCTGGGGAAATTCTACTTTTTCTATACAAGTTTTTATTGCACAAAAGAGATTGTAAAGATATATGGTAGGAGTTCCTAGTCATTACTCTTGTAAGGATATTTTTAAAAATTTAAACCTACTACCTTTACCATGTTTATTTATATTTGAGATCTGTTTATATGTTTTTCAAAATAAAAGTAAATTTGTTTTAAATGATGCACTTCACGGGTACAATACAAGACAAAACATGAATTTACATATTCCATTTGCTAGAATAAGAATAACGTCTAACACTCCGAACTGTTTAGGTCCTAGGCTATTTAATAACTTACCTAACCAATTGAAATTGTTGGAAAGTGAATATTTATTTAAGAAAGCTTTAAAGCAGTTTTTATAGGAAAAATGTTTTTATTCCATATTGGAATTTTTACCTACTTTTTCTTAGCTTGTAAGTTTTATGTGACTATTCCTATACATGATATGTCTCTAAGGAAAATAAATTATTATTAAATTATTATTAATCTACGACGGTGTTATTATGACACATTTAACATCCTTATTTGGATGCCATTATGGCCTTCATAACACGCAAATTTTAAAGAAAAAATAAGGGAAAACAAAGTTAGTCACCACTTTTACTTGTTATTATTAACTATAAAAATTCAATAACATTTCAACATTTATACAGGGTTAACTATGACTAAGTACAAAAATTTTAACCATGTGCTCAGGAAGATCTAAAAGACTATAAAAAATTTATTTCGGAATTCTAGCTCGATGTTTAAAAAATGGGGCAAAACCCTCTTTTCCCACCGAAAGTCGGTGCCTATGACAATCAATCATCATCCATCATGGCTAGATATGTCAACTACTGGCCGTTTTTTCAGCATTGTCAAGTGTAGAAACTACGAAATGAAACATTTTTATTAATAATAATAATAATAATAATAATAATAATAATGTCTAAGTACCTGGTAGATAACAGCTAATCCGGTTAGCTGCAGTATGTTGTATTCGTTCTTTCGTTGCACACTGCCAAACTACATTTTCACTCCTTGCAGATTCATCATAATTATCCACTAGCATATCCGGCATAAAATACTTTATTTAATTACTACAACACGTTTAAAATTAGTCACTTAGCTGATTTAAAGTAACAGTAAGTTCTAGGTTATGCCATACTGCATTGCTAATTGCATACCCTCCATGCTCCAAACCATCCAGAATGCGAGTTAGTTATAATATAAGGTCATTTTTACAGAACACTGTAAACATCTTGGGATGTTATAGTTTAAAATATTACTAATTATTTTATGCAAACATCGTCGATGACTGTTAATATTGTTGCTATTATTAGTATTAACAGAATTTAATTACACAACAACACATAAAGTTTAAAAATTTATTGGCGTGAGTGCACCTTGCATTAGTGACAGATGTCGTCAGATGTCGTCTGTAGATGTCAAATAACGGAAATTTACGGTTACGGTACTCTGATTAGTTTGAAATAATTTTTCAGTACTTGATTTTCGCAAATTTAATTTTTCTCGTATTTTTATGTGTATTTACAAACATGTCGTATTTAAATGCCTAGATGACGGATAAGGTGCTGATTTATGGGAGTGTGACAAGTGCATATTATCGTGCGGTAGCCTCAAAGACGTTTCCCGAGTATACAAAATATTTTGCTGAATACTTTTTGAACCACATCGAACAGCTGTTTTATGCCGTGGCGGTAAACGTGTGGTAGTGTTTTTATGTATTTGTGTACATTTACATGTATTTTGTTGTTATCCTTTGTGCTTTTTTCCGATGTAAGTAATCGACCTGGTCAAGACCGCCAAACCAAGTAGGTACCCCGCTTTACACAAAAAGAACGATCGAGGGAAGGAGAGGTCCACAGGAAGTACAAAAATCTTTAATTTAAACAACTAAGAACACAGAAGATGATTCAACATTCTTAATATCTCTCCAAGTATCAATCCTGGAAATAAATATTAGTAAGGTAGGTGCTGCCTCTTTGTGCTACCATACCGTATTTCTCATTAAATCATTAAATAATAATCTACATTTTGTAAAGATTTTTTTTTCTTTCTAAGCGGCTTAAATTGATACACGTGTCAATGGATTTGCCACTATATTTGACACCTTTGACTGGCAGAATATACCTAACCTCGCGGCTGATAGAAGGTCAGTGACTGCGATAAATAGGGATTTAATATAGTTTTGAAAATATTTTTTTTGGCTTTATAAATAAGTTTGGAATTTTTTTGAAGGGTGATTCCATTAATTCTTATTTTTCCCTATCCCCTCTTAAAATATTTGTACTAAGTCATAGTTAACCCTGTATATTGTAAACATTAATTACAACTTCTTAACAATTTGTTAAATCAGTTTCAGCACATGATAAGTGGGCTGTACTTTTAGGAAGTAAGTTTATTTTCCGAGTGTTTGAACTTGTTGAAGGACCATCAATGCCTGAAACGTTACCCAAGAGCTCACTTTCTTCTTATTTTCTTTGGAATCTTCTATATTCTATATAGCTTTCTGTCACTGTGTTAAATCGACTCCTGAATCTGCACGCAACAAGGCAGATGATCTACGAAAACAATGCCCAGTATATTGTTGAAGATCTGGAAGACTCAGTACTATATTACATCACATTTTCCCGAACGTACCTACTAGTTCTAACTATGATGCATTTTCCATTTCTATACCCCACAAAAAATCGATGATCTGTGTTACTTGACCTCATCGCTATACCAGGTGACAACGAAAAATGTGAACACGATGTAACTTTTTTATGACTGCTGAGAAAACAATTTCTGCCAGTCGCGGCCTTCTAGTTTTATTTTTAAAAATTAAAAAAAAATACTTACATCCAGAAAATGTGTCAGAAAATTGATCCTACCATACGCAAAATAATCCGCTGATTCCAAAAATGTCAAAAAATACAGGGTGTCCCGTTTAAAAATATAAATTTACGGTCATCGCAGAGAATTCATGACACCATCTTAGTATAAACCCACCCAATTTCAAATTTTTATCAGCAGTCATAAAAAAGTTACAGCGTGTTCCCACTTTCCCTTGTCACCCTGTATATCTTCAATCCATTTCAACTATAGTTTCCTTCAATGTTTCCGTTTGTGATAAAAAAACTCGTTAAATCTTTAACATTTTGTAGGTGCAGATTTTCCATTCAGTACGCCTGCATTCACCTGCAAGCGCCACTATCAATGCAACTTTTATCATAAAATGAGTTCTATCATCGGCTTCCAGCAAAAATTGAGTTCTGTTTTCTTTTAAAAATGTTAAAATCTTACATGTTTTTGACGGAAATCCTTCTGATTTTATTTTTAGAAATGGAATTAAATGAGCGCAGGTACATGCTAATATCCACATTTTTCTTCATTGATATAACTGAACGTAGCATAGAATAATATACCCAAAACGGCAAAGACTTGCTATGTTTTGAAAGATATTGGAAATATGCCAGAAGAACCCTATCATTGCTGCTGTTCTTGATTTTCTTCCCTTTAAAGTACACCAATCTTCAAGTTTTGCATAACTTTGCTCGTACGTCTCTCTTGATTTTTCGGAAAGTCTTCGATTTCCAAAAGGACAGTCTCAGAATCACCCATATTAATATTCTTTTTCACTAAAACTGAATGTATGATACAAAATTGGTCGCCAATAATTAAGTTGTCAAAGTCAAATTTAAAACAATCAATAACTTTGGTTGCCATGACAGAGTCAATTAAGAGCACTTAATAAATTTGAATTTCAATTTATGAAAACATTTCTGATATTTTAAGATAAATCGAATCTGCAAATAAAATCTATTTGAACCGTAGTAGATTAAATGGCACACGTTTTATCTGAAATTTGTTATTGAAATTTGTGTAACTCAAGCACTCGGCTAACGCCTCGTTATTTAACCACAGTATAGGAAGATCAGTAAAAACACTCGGGCCGAAATAATAAGCCGCGCATAGCAGCTCGCGCATCCATTTCAAGCTGCAGAGACCTCAGTTTCAGCGTTGCCGATTTGCCAGTAATTACTGGCATTTGCCAGGAGTTGACAGTCTTGCCAGTAACTTTGCCAGTATTGGGCTTACGACCGAAATTTTCCCATTAATACTTACACATAATCCCGCAGGAAAGTGATGAAAATTCTCGTGAGAAAATGCAAATCTGTATTCTAGACCATTCTTATTGTAGTTATTTCCCATAAAAAATAAGGGAATTATTTCATATGGTTTTAGCCAAACGAATATAAACTTCAAGAATTGTAAATATACACATACATAATGTAGTAAAGATACTTATAAGAATTTTTCTATGGGTCGTACCATGACCATTATCTGTGAATGGTACTATGATGTTATTTTTATTTGTAACATCTAAGGAATATTAATACTTGTGGTCTCTTTATTTTAGTTTACGAACCAGCATAATTGAGTTTCCGCTTAAACGTTTATATTCGATTGCTTTATATAAAACAGTAAGTGCAACACGTTACTTAATTGTGTATTACATACACATAATTTAATAAAAATAGTAAGTATATATCACTAAAAAAACTTTGCCAGGAACAATATTAAGCTTTGCCAGTAATTGCAAGTAATTTTATCAAATTTCTGCAGTAATTTTGTATTCATATATTGGCAACGCTGCTCAATTTACATCCAACTCTGGGAGTGCGAACATCGGTTATACAGCCGTATTAAAGCAATATTTTGAGTCTGATCACTCTGATCGAGGAACGAGTCGCTGCGCAGCAGATGTTTAAATATATCATCTATAAATAGTAATTTAAGTTTCTTTAAATTTGCTAAAGACATAAATAAGTAATAAGTAATCTATAATATGCTGTACAAACCATAAATGATATTTTACTGCTATTGCCTTACCTATTAACTTATTTCTTAAGTATAACATTGGAATATAAATACTTCTCATGAAAGTGAAGTTTAAAATATACATATTTATATTATTCACAAATACAAATTTTTATTTTAGAGCAAAGTTCTGTGCAGAGGCTTCTAATAGAGAAGATTTATTAGAAAAGCTGCTCAGGATTAGTAATAGTTCATACACACTATGTTAAATACATTTTTAAAATAATATGTTTTCTAACGATTCGCGCAATAGAAAGAGGCCGTTCCAACGTTTCCTGCACAAGACGGCTCATCTTCAAATTATGTAGATGATCATATTTCTTGTAGTCACTATAATGAGAGTAAGTATCAAAACAAAATAATAAAAAAATATTTTTTTTCCAAATTTACATTTTGCTGCACTTTTATCTCCAATTTAACAATTTTCAAAGTTAAGTAAACATAATTTCTCTGTTCTGAAAAATACTTGTCTTCTGGTTTACGTAGATCATTTAAGACGAAAAAAAATCATAATAAATTATTTGTCCGCTAAACTTCAAACATCAAATTTTAAATTTAAAAAAATCCCAAAAAAATGTAATTATCCCTAATAACAAAAAAAGTAAGTAAATAAATAAAAATGTTTTGTAGTGCAATAATATATATTTTAAACTCTTTTTTTTAAAGAGCCCAAAGAAGTAAATCAAATTTTCACACTGTATGTTAGTAGCAGTAAATGATGTATAGTACATGTTGAATTACCCATTTATAACTGTATAATGAATTATTACATAATGTGGATAGATATAACGTAAACTTTCATGTGGAATAACTACGCTTTCACGCACAAATAAAAATTTCTTATTCCGGTCCTGATCACCGATTCTGTCAATTTTATCGGATGTGCTATCGCACTCACATTTCGAGGTCACCGTAGAAACTGAAAGCAGTTCAAATTGCCGACAATGGAGTAAACTGCTGGTCTACCTATACTGTGATTTAACGTTATACGCGTTTAGTGTTCATATCGAACTATTATCATTAATAACTAAGTAATCAAAATATATTAAAAATACTGACAATAAATTTGGCGTGCAACTTCTTTATAAGGATATACTCGAAATAGGAATTTAATATTTGCACAGGGCGTCATAATTGTACTTACAACAGGTCACTGATGCGTGCCAGAAAAATATTTAATTCACGGAGGAGTTGATATAAAAGGATGTTGTTAAAGTAAAGTTAATACAGTATTTGCTTTTAGCAAAATTCATCGCTAACCTGATTGTGGACCTGAACAAAAACCATAGCGTAAGCCTGGATAACATTTTGGTCATAGGTCATTCTTTGGGAGGACAAATAACAGGTTTCGTAGGAAAACATGTTTACAAGCAAACAGGGGAAAAATTGCCGAGGATTGTAGCATTAGATCCCGCGGGTCCTTTATTCGTTCAGAGACCTGATGATGAGAGACTGAACAAAGACGATGCTAAAGTTGTGGAAGTAATCCACTCTGATGGAGGTACTTTCGGCTTCCAAGATGCCACTGGTACCATCGACTTCTTCCCGAATGGTGGGAGCTCTCAACCAGGATGCACGAGGGTAGATTTAGTTGACATCACCACTTTTATAGATCCAAGTGAGTAGTACTTCAATAATGTTTAATTCTTACTAGTACATTATAAACAAATAAATCCTTAGTTACCGTACCTATATACATGTTCATAACTCCCTTGGGAGTTATACTAAATAGTTATAAATTCTTAATTCTCTCTAATGTTTTTACAAAAATAAACCGACATTGTTGAATTTTTTACTGAAATTATTTCTCGAATTGAATTTTCCGTTGAACTGTTATCACTGCCTATGACTGTAGTCAAACAAGAAGTTGATGTTCCACTTCTTTCATGTGACATGCTAGCCAATATTCTTGCAGTTTTATTTTTCAATTCCATGCTGTCGGCCAAATACGCTTCTGCTACCGTTGAACTTCGCCATCCACTATTTTTTTTTCAATGTCGTTTACCACGTTCGATAATAAAAAAAAACTTCAAGAATGAAGGATGTTATGCCCGGCTATGAAATTACCTAATAATGGCATAATTGGTATTAAAAATAAGAAATAAATAGTTGAATATGAATAAAGAGAGAGTATAGTTTATTTACTATATCAACAGGAAAACTGTAAATGGTAATCTGCAAAACAAATAATATAATCTAACAAAATGAAATTACCTGTATAATTATAATTATTTAACCAATTAAATATGGTCCGAGTGTATAGCTATATTCCCGTTTACATGTGTGGAAATGCGTATATTCTTATTGGATAAAAGATTCTGAAAATATTGTAATATATAGTGTAAGAAATAGTAGTTCAAGAAAGTAAAACTAATGTAATATATGTTAAACTTAGGGTTTTATAGCTTCTTTGCTATGAATAATTATAGTTATACACAAAAAAATACAGATGCATATATATAGAATGCAGTTCTTGAATTGGCTAGTTTAGTTATTGTTGGCTCCACGTGTTTCAAAAGAAGAAAGGTGTCTACAGACCTGAGACCTCGGTTTTCTCAAAATGACGTTTATTTTATTTTGCATAAATCCAAGGGGTAGAAAAGGATCCTCGTACAGGCAACTTGATAAACGACAGAATTCGGCTTCACAAGAAGAAGGTAGACTTGGTAACGGCTACTTCAGTCGATTTGGCATAGCATAATAATCTCAGTACTAAATTGGCAGGAGTTTCAAAATTTTAAATCTTAATTAAAAAACGTAAAGAAAAATATTAATAAACGTTTCAAAAATAACTTACGGTATCAATTACCTTTTCTGAGGGTACTGTAATGAAATAGTTATACATATAGATGTTATCAAGCTGGTGGTGCTTGCGTTATAATGGTTCTCTCAGTCTGGTAAGAATTTATTTAAATCCCTTTTAAAGGAACGGATTTTCTCCAAAAATACACATAAATACACAATACTGCAGTTCAGCTAACGAAAATCCACTATTATCTGATAACAAATTGATTTATCCCCGCAGGATGATTAGAAAAATCACTTCAATTCTTTCTCAGATACTTCTTCTCACAAGACCAAACAGGAAAAATTCGACATATTTCTTTTTCAACCAATATTTGACATTTTGATACCAAACTTTTAGTATGAAATTACTATTAAAATGTTTTAGGGAAAAAGGCATGGCGGTAGTTAAAATGTAAATAATATGATTAGAAAATAAATTATTTAAATTAGAAGAATTTGCAAATTAATAAGAAACAGAATGAAGTTAATTAGATTGTGTAAATATACTTAATAATCAAGATATTGATTTTTAAAGGAAACATAATTAAATAGTATCGTAGGCACGACAATGTCCATCGAGCTATAGTACTGGACGCAAAAAAGTAGAGAAGTAGATAAAATTCCTATTTAATCCTATTGCCCGCGAATATAGAAAATATTTTAATATATATTGCAATAATATTTAAAACAATGAACTAATATAATTTATAAAATGTTGTTTATATTTTGTAGCAAATTTATTTTGATCTACGAAGTAAGTTTATCTACAGTTTTAGTTAAAATTGACGGGAAATAATGCAAATATTTTACACAAATGAAGTGTTTAATTATTTTTATTATTTTAAGAAATTCGTAAAAATGCTGAAATAAGAGTTTTATTGTTTAGCTAATTGGTTGATAATTAATTCATTATAAATATTTAACATTATACAATATAATTTGCCATAATAAATAATTTGAGTAAAGAAGTAAGTTTGGTTGCCTATTTTAAGGAATTTAAATTATTCGATTTGTTGAAAATTAAACCGTTACACGTTATATATGCTCCTGCATTAACCAAGGGAGTTGCGGAAGTCTTCCGCCTCCCGTGAAAGCTTCTGGTTCTGACAAACCCAAAAAACTAGCAATTTTGCTTGACATTTTTCCAAATGCAGCTTTTTTCCCAATGGGTTGAGCTGTGCAACGCTTTTCGTGATTCATTAGAAAAAATCTTCTTTTCTTCCATAACTGTAAATTTTTTACAGATAACTGTAACCGAGCCCTTATCTTCAAAATGATTAATCTTCATATATACTCGCGACATGAATTCAGACGACTTACGTCATACGAACAAATGAATAATTCATTATATTTTCGTCAAAATATTTAAGAATCTGCAACTGAAAGTAATAAAACTATATGCTACACTAAAATTTTGCATTATGTGTTGCACTAAATTGCAAAAAATGATGAATGTTTTTAACGCGACCAAATATTGAAAATTACGTTGACAATAAAAATAAATGTGTAACGTCTGAATTCTTGACGCGAGTATACAAAAAATCTTGACCTCTACAGCCTCCGAAATAACCCATAATCAGAACCACCTGTTCAATAAATGTGTAATTCTTACAGTTTAATTCATTACCTTATGTAGTAAATGTTCTTCATCGGAAGCATCCTTCAAAAACTTGACAATGTCATCCCGACCAAACACTTTTTCGGCTCATAGCCTTTACTTTTTCGGTTGAGAAACGCTTCCAGTTCATGAAACTTTCTCCTATCTGTTTTATTATAAATTGTCATCATTAATTTTAACATTGACCACTTAGTCTCCAGTGAATTCCCAACTAACATTTAATAATTTGATCAAGATTTACTACTTTCCTCCATAAAAATAGTCTTCAATGTTACAAAATCTTTTAATACCAAAATTTTAGTCAAAAATTTGTTAACTAAGAGTAATATAATGACTTCCAAGTAAAATGAAATATATGTCAATTTATACAGTTCGAAATTACATATTGTTTACTTATTCTATGTTTTCAAATGATAACATTCCAATAACGTGTAAGACGAAGTTATAATTTACTTAATTTCGCCTTGAGATCTGTCTTCAATATCTAAGGATTTTTTAAATTATCATAATAGGTAAATATTTACATATTTATTACGAAATTGTAAAACTTATTTTGTCTTCAACTAGTAGTTAAAAATAAGGCAATAATTAGTTATTTTGCCCTATTAAATCCTTCAATTGGTTAAGTTCTATTTTTATTACAATATAAACCTATTTTCAACTTTGTTGATAACTTCTAAAGAATATTTGACCATTTCAAATTTCAATTAACCTAATATAAATATTCTATATTATGGTACAAATTTACTCGTTAATAATACTTCGACGTAAGTGTGTCTTATAAAGGTCTATTAGGGAGCAAGCTTCTTGTTATATGTATTCATGTAATATCGCGTAGAATTTATTTTGTGTTTTGGCGATCTGCAATGAAAACCATGCCCTACACAATATTACACCGCCTAGAGGGCGCAGCGAACCACATACGATATTTCAAAAATCTGTTTATATCAGGTGGAAGGCATCAATTTTGCAATAAAAATTTATTACCAATAAGTTTTTTCTATCTCTTAAAATAAAAAAGTTAGACAGCCTTAAAGTTCGGGCACTTTACAGGTTTTTTGTTATTACTCATAAAGTTGGCCATGGATCTCAAATTTGTTTTTATGAACATAAAGGCCTCAAAAAATGCAACAAAAAACAATTTTCCCCACATAAGGAAAATGGCCATCGTAAACTATCCTTATACGGAATTGGTCATGAAAAGTTTTTGACCAATTCAGAGGTCAAGTTAATTTTAACTTTAATTCTTTGTTGGGTTAGGACTGTACACTGTACAGACTGAAGAAAAATAAATCAATATCACTTATACTAGAACGTGAAAGAATAAATACATACTATGTCTTGAAAGTAAGCCAACATTATAATTTCACTTACATTTGTGTTTTCAATGCAGTTAACTTTCAACCACTGCAGAAATTTGTCATATTCCTTTTTATACATTGGTTCCGATTTTGTTGGTAGTAGTGTGGCACGAGTTTCTCAGCCTTTTGTAACATATTGCCTGAAATCCCACTTCTCTCCAGGTTTTCATTAATTTTCACAAATTAAAAAATTTGATAAACTTTTATTTATAAACTTGCCAGTTAATATATTATACTGTAATCATGCCTACTTAAATATTAAACAACTTTTAATTTTGACAACCAACAAAATTTAGTTTTCATATTTAATTAGTGTGAAATAAAAATATTTATCTATCACGTGAGTTATTAGATATTAATAATATCGGGCAAATTAACAATCTATTGCCCTCGATAATTTACATCGTCATAACTTCCTTAATACTGTCACGGGTTTCCTAACCCGACTTCTTCTTTTACCAGAAAAGCAAACAGTTAATTTTTACAGATATTTATTAACTGTACACTACCGAATACTAATTACAACTCAACTAAACAATATTTAAGTAAATCGCTCCAATTGATGTCACTGAACCATCCAAATGAAAACTCAAATCAGGGCCGGACTGGGTCGACAGATCGGCGCGGGCGTTTGTTATAACCGGAGCCATCTTTTTCTTGGCAAAAAAATGTAAACAGTAAAATCATTTTTTATTATGATACCATTATGATACAATTTAACAATTATCGCATATTTAGATGTGCATACAAGTTGTAAGTTTGGTGAATAGGTAGGTAAGAACTAAGAAGTAAGAATTAATTTAAACTTTGCTTTATGACAATGCTAAATATTAAGAAATAAAATACGTATAAAAAAAGTATACGCAGTGATGGTTTAAAATTTACGTATTTACATACATTTTACAAACTTAATTATTTACTCTATGAGGTGAAGAAGTTCTAATAAATGCAATATCGCACGAAATGCTTTATTTATTTACTTTTTTTTCTAAATATTATCTACAACACAAATTCAACTTGTGACAATAATCATTTGACAGGCTGTTTTACAATCAGCCCTCGGTTCAAATTTATTAGCACACAAGATTTGGTATATAGGGACGTTAAATTTCAGTTTAAAAATGTTTAAAATAAGTACTTCATACTTGAGTGCACAATTTTAACGTTATTTCTTTCGAATATATGTCCTCATAATATTTGTACTAGTGTAAAGTAAGATGAAATTGTAGTTCTATCCGTAGCTATGTCACTGGTCTTTATAATGAATCTGTTTTACGGCTTTATTAAAAAATGGTTCACACTACTCGACTACAAATGTTGAAGGTTTACGACGTTAAAATCGGAAATCATATATGAGCAACGCTCGCTATTTTTTTCGAACTCAAACCCTTTTCTTAAGAATAATCGGAACATCCTGTATAAATAAAATAATTTCCTCGATTTTTATTATTTAAGTGGGGGAGTTTTCAAGAATCAATATAATATTATTTAGATTTCGAACTATTTTATCAAAGAGGAAATAAAATGAAAACTGAATTAAAAATATTGAGACAAATTGGGTATTTAATGTACATTGGAGATATTCAATTGCATAAAAAAGTGTCATTATCATGTACGCATTACTTAAGTTACCTACCTTTTAATCTAGATTCCCTTTTATCTAAACTTAACGAACTACGAAGTATACCCCAGCGATAGACAATTAGATACTGAGGTCACAGTCTATTATACAGTTCGGCGTCTTCACGTCGGCTCCTTTGATGTCTAGGTCCAAGATTTCGTTTTTTTAGATGACCAAAAGACAACTGCGCATTTAGCCGCGCACATTCGCGCGCTCAAGGGGCACGGTGATTTGTAGAATTTCTCCCACTTTGTCGTGTACGTGTGAATTTCATTGGTGTTCATTGCGCATTTAGCCGCGATTTAGCCACACCCTCTGGAACCTTCACTCGACGAACTGTATAATAAACTGTGCTGAGGTACTGAATGCATTTGTTTTGTCTATTCTCACTAACAATAACGGTGGAGGGAGGAGACTGTAGATTAAAAAAACGTCCCAGATCGCAGTCAGTGTGACGCAAATCGCGCAACAGCAGTAACCGCAGAAATTACGTTCGCATACTACATACGTGACTGCATGTTATATTCGGGCGACGCCGGCGATTCATTTGTACTGTAGTCTGTACTGATAGTTTATTGCGGCGCGTCGGTTTGTTGAACAGGCGGCGCCTCGGCTTGTTGAACAAGTGGCGCCTCGGACGATCGCCCGACCTGCCAGTGCGGCCCTGACTCAAATTCAAGACTGACTGACTCGGCGTTTATTCTTCTTTTATAAACCAAACGAATATTCCAGGTATTTTCTAGCAGCTCTAAATTCATTTCACGAACGATTCTCGTCTATTCTCAATTTTCCAGTCGCGCTTCGATACACGGTATTATTTTGTTTGTTCACTAGCATCGTGTAGGGTCGAATTGGATGCGAGCGGAGCAAATTCTGTGACACTACATAAATAGCTATTATATATTGTATTAAGTATTTATTTATAAGAACTTTATTATGATTTCAAAAAATTTAATACAGCTCTCAGTTTATTCAAATATTATTTGACACTTTTCTCAGCTTTTGGTTGTATAATTTATTTTGACTTTCCCTCTCTTAAATTAGTTTTATCATACAAATTTCTTGTCATAACAATTATTAAGTTTTATGTTTTTAGTTCCCTGCGATCATTTTAGAGCAGGCGACTACATGGTGGAGGCCATCTTAAATCCCAATGATTTTTTGGCAAAAAGATGCTCGGACTGGGATTCTTATAAAGTTGACAAGTGCGAAGATGAAGTAGTTGCATTAGGAAATTTAACAACAACATCTACAGGTAAATTCTATCTAGAAACAAATAAAAATAAACCTTTCGCAAAGCATGGATCCGATGATCAAGGATTAATAAAAAAATTGTTAAAAGTTTTCAAGCATTAATTGGCAATATTGTATGAATGAATGTTAGAACAATTTAGGCAAATATTTTCGATTCAAATGTCATATGTACTGCATATTACAAAAATAAAAGATTTAATGATGAAAGCTATTTTTCATTCCTTTATTACAATATAAAAAGGGTGTGATACTTATATCCTAATTTAGTTGTTATTGCAGAACATTTCAGAAACTACAAAAGATAGAAAGATGTGGTTTACACAATTAGATCTTCGTTTTTGAGATATAGAGCGGAATTAAAAAAAACACTTAAGGGATTCTTCGTATCTCAGCTGAGATGTCAGAATAGTGAAAATAGCTTCTGATAAACTTTTTACATGGAGTTCAGTAACGTACCTGCAATTTCTCTACTCTCTAATCTCTATTAAGATACCCAAACAAACAATTCATTTAATGTACAAGGGGAGTTCAAAGTATTCTCGGTATCAGTAATAGCACACGACATCCAGTGGACGTTCATTTAATGTCCATTTAACGTACAGACGTCCATTGGGCATACATGGGACATCCGATGGATGTCCTTTATGGGACATATTTTGATGGTACATATATTGGACACCCGATGGATGTTCAGTATTGTACATGTTCTGTTGTATTTTATATTTACCGCTAAAATTCGTGCAGCGCATGTGTATTGAAAAAAAATGGGTCCAGAATCCAGATGTAATGCTAATCTCTAAAGTTTAAACAAATCGTTTTGTTTTCTTTGGTGATGCTGATAAAGAAATAAACGTTAATGAGTAAACCCTGTAGAAGAATAAATTAGGAAACTGAAATATAAATCACATTTTGTAAGTAAGTAAATTTGTATTTTCTACTTTTAGTCTATTTATAAATAATTGAATTATTTGTTGGCTAGGCTAAATTCATAACATCTTTATGTACACAATTATGTCACAGTATAATTATGTACTAACAACCGACAACAGTAGTTTTCGTTTTTAGATAAAGAAGTTTTCATGTTCACTCTATTTCTTGAGTTTTCTCGTATTTAGCTATTCTAGGTTAAGTTGAGTAATGCAATTATATGGTTTTTTAAAGAATTATATATGGTTTTGTTCTTGTTACTTGTTACATGTTATATAGTAGTTTTATTTATATATTTGTTATTCATGTAATAATTAAATACATATTATCAAAAAGTATTTCTATAATTCCAATGCAGACCTCCATTAAATTTCCAAAACAGGACATCCATGGGTAGCACAAATTTGGTACAGAGGCGGACATCTGTGGGTCCGAAAGTGGTACAGTAGTGTTGTGGACGTCCCTGGGTTGCACGAAATTGTGATATTTGTGCGTCCGTGGGACTTCCAATGGACGTCCATCGAACAAAAAACGAATGTCCACTGGATATCCTAACTTCCGACCTTGGACATCCTTTGGATATTTATAGGACGTCCTGGTACTATTAGGATATGATCTATCGATGTGGGTAATTTTATTATTGCATTAACTAATGTCACTATTTGAGAGTATACATATAAAATATTGAACTAGGTAATTGTGACCATTTGCTCTCTAATAACTCTTAGTAAAAGACGACCATAACGACTGACGTTACAATGTTGAAGAAAATCGAGCACCGCGCTGTGATTACGTTTCTTACACAACAATACGTGAATGCGGTTTTGAAGAATTTAACCATCCACCCTATTTAGCGCCCAGTGACTATTATCTGTTCCCAATTTTAAAAAGTATCTTCGTGGAAAGCGATTTTCAGATGGTGAAGAGGTCAAGGTGGCAATTAATACACATTTTTCAGACAAGAAAGATGTGTATTGAAAACTTAATTTGAAGATATAATAGGCGTATTGACGTTATGGGAGATTATACTGAGTTATTATTTATTTTCTTTCCTGCTAACACGGAGAATACTTTGAACGCCCCTCGTACGTACATTTTTATGCAATTCAATTGCACTATTTGTTCCCTTCTATGCCGATACTTAAGGGTGTGAATCCTTCGGTCATTTTAAGAAGAAAACTTAATATCAACATATGTCCTAAACCTCTTAATTTTTGAGCTACATATTTTAGGTGTTACAGTTTTAAGAAAAAATTTACTTTTTTATTATAATTTTCTTATTACTCCAGATATTTTTATGAAATTTTGTATACACCTATTAATCATTAAGGAGCATTGTTTGATGTAAAAAATGTTTTAAAATCTTTGCCAATGACGTCCGTACGAGGTTTGAACTAAACATTTTTGAAGAAAAAAATAGTATGCCGCTGCCTTTTCTAAAAACTAAAATTCAATTCCATTTATTTTACAGCAAATTCGGTCCCTAGACTTACTCTCGTACGACGCACCAGTTTCACGTAAAAAAATTAAAACCAAAAAAGTTTTTTGCCCAAGTTCATTGAGACTGCTTTTGATATTTTGTTGCCGTTTTGTAGATACCCACCATGCGTGGAGACACTTTTTGTGCGGCAAAAGTTAATTTTCTATTTTCACAAATGATGTTCACGTTGAAATACTACTGGTAGTAATCAACCTGCAGTCGACACGACACATAAGCTTTGTTCACGGTAGCAATCCCGAACTAATTCAGACATTAGATTCATTCGCAGTTTGAAGTTGGGTGTTCGTGGAGCACCTAGTGCACGGAATTATATCCTGCAATTCGCGGAACCCAGATTTATAAATTTGAACGTGTTCTGAATCCGTCCCATACATCCCCGGACCTGAGACAGAATTTTTTATCCCACGCATGCGTATTTTACTATTTTAGTACCTAGTTGCAGTGTTGTTAACACGTAGGGAAATTCCCTACTTGTACGGAAAATTTATCAATAAATCGGTTGGTAGGGAAAATATTCTTATTCACTCTAACAAAATAATATGCTTAGTAAATACTGTTTTACCATTTAAAAGATAATAAGATTTTATGGATCAATTCTCATATTTGTTTGTAAACAATAACATGCTGCCAACAGCGCTTTATCTTTTATACAAAATTCTAACATTGCTAACCGTAGATAAAAGAAATTACTAATTTGGGCAGGCAGCGTAGGGAAATTTATAATAGAGTAGGGGAATTTAATGCTTCATCGTAGGGAAACAAATTTTAAAAGGTTAACATCACTGCCTAGTTGTTGCATGGACTAGATCTAGATGTCTTACATGTTCGGACTACTTTCAAAAATATTTATGTAGAAACATTATATTAATCTATTAAAATGATTTCATATAAATGACCCAACTTTATCAAATGCCTATACAGGGTGATCCCAAATAATATGAAAAAAATTGAGGGTAGATTATACGACTGATTTTAATAGGGGCCCTGCTTATAACATTTAATATGAGCCCCCTTTAAGGACTTACGACCCCTTAACAGTGGATTATAAATTTAGAGTTTTATTAACAATCTTCCAAACACTTTGAAATTAAGAAGTAAAATTTGGAAAGATATTTAGGCTGATGAAACTTCTTCTGGCCGAGTATTTTTTATTCTCATCGTCCTGTCATCAGAGGTGTTGAAATAAAGTACCCTAGGAATATTATTCATTACATTTTTTTGAGGTTAACTTTTCGATTGAAAAAAAAATCTTATTGAATGCTTACTGAATTAAGAATGAAATGAAGCTTATGACCCTACACGCTGTAGTGAGCATGTACGAGGGTTTACATTAATAATCTCACGGGGTTCGAAAAAAACAGGAAAAATACAGTCATATATCGTGTATTACATACAATAAGGTACAAATGAGAAAATCAACAATTACGGGTTATAGAAAGGTACTTAACCACGAAAAATACAAAAGAAACAAACAATGTCACCTGGTCGTTATTCCCGCACAAGTGGCACTTCCAGACGTCAGTGTTCGGGCGGCTTTTGTTGTTCGCCTTGGCTAGGTAGAGAAGCGGAGAAAGCACTGTGGCTCGTCTGCTATTTGCTCGGATTCCAGCTACTTGTTACTACACAGTCGGCTATCTTACCTCGTGGTGCACCACTTTCCTATTAACTGTTTCAAAAGAAATATCGTTCTTTCCTCAATCACAAAATGCCTATCTAGACCTGAGAATAGAGCATCCCATCAGCGCGATGTGTATGCCAGCTCTCCCAGACTCTGTCTCCCTTTGTTGCCAGGCCAAGCCACAGTTTATACAGTTCGTCGAGTGAAGGTTCCAGAGGGTGTGGCTAAATCGCGGCTAAATGCGCAATGAACACCAATGAAATTCATTTGTCCACGACGAAGTGGGAGAAAATCTATTTCTTGACAAATCACCGTGCCCCTTAAGCGCGCGAATGTGCGCGGCTAAATGCGCAATCGTCTTTTGGTCGTCTAAAAAAACGAAATCTGGGACCTCAACATCAAAGAAGCCGACGTGAAGACGCCGGACTGTTTAATAGACTGTGGCCAAGCTCAGCTGCTCCCCTCCAGCTCCCTCCTAGCCCTTGCTACGGCGCGAAACACAGACACTTACCGGGTGGCCCAAACTACCACACAACATACACAAACTATTAACTATCTATACAATTGACAAGGTATACTAGGGCGCACTACAACGCACATTGTTTCCTTTCCAATATCTAATTTACATATCGATATCTAGTAGGTTTAAATCATTTTCATCGTCTCTGAATCTCAATTGGTCAAAGAGAAAAAAAGTTTAGCACAATTTTAGGGGTGAGTTGTCCCCAAATAAACACCTTGCAGTGCTTCAATTAACTTTAACTCATGTTCAAAAATGACCAGTAATAAACCTAAATCATGTACCAATTTTGATTCTTATACGGTAAAGTATCGCATAGATATTTTTTTTTCGAATTTTAAAGCCCCACTTTGGGGACTAATCACTCCTCAGGAGTGTAACTTTGTATTAGGTAAGTTCAGTTAAATTACAATATTTTGGACACTTCTACATGCACCGCCTGCTCTGTGTCGATTTTTATGAGAGACCCACTGTGTGTAATTTATTAAATAATTTTACATCTTGTCATGATAATAAGATATCGAATCTAATACAACGAATAGTTATGACTATCCCACTATAACTTCTATTACAAGATATATTTTATTAAAATAAATTATAGTTTAAAAAAACTAAAAAAACACGCTTTAATAGTAAACCGAACTAAAAAGTAGAAAATAATTTTGAAGTATCAAGAGTTTGTTACAGCAATAGAAAATTCCGACAATCAATTACGACTAATTAATTGGGAATAAGATTAAATTAGAAATTAAATTATTAATAAAATAATTCAATTATAGTAAAAAAAAGCGTGGGGTGCAATTTACTATATTTTCATAATGACTTTATTTTTATAAATAGCTGCACTACTGAAATAATGGTAACATTTAATATCAAGCACCCCACGCTTTTTTTTACTATAATTGAATTATTTTATTAATAATTTAATTTCTAATTTAATCTTATTCCCAATTAATTAGTCGTAATTGATTGTCGGAATTTTCTATTGCTGTAACAAACTCTTGATACTTCAAAATTATTTTCTACTTTTTAGTTCGGTTTACTATTAAAGCGTGTTTTTTTAGTTTTTTTAAACTATAATTTATTTTCTTAATTTTTAGTCTCAAAACAATAACAAAAGTAATTATAATTAAGAGCCTTAATTTTTAAAATATCTTATATTTGACAATAAATCTAAATTCATTTCATTCATGTTTACGTAACCTTTCCATTTCATATAGTTTTTCTATACATTTTTTTTTCTCCAGTCTCCTCTTTCTTTGTGTTATAGTTTCATTTTTCATTTTTGTTTGTTTCTATAAAATATGCAAATTAAAATTTTTGTCAACGTTCTCGTATCAAAATCTTTTTTTTTTCTTTCTAATTTTACAAAATTTTAGATTCAAAACTTTCTTCAAAATTCTTGCCAAAATTTTCAAATCAAAATTTCTTTGAATTTGAAAATTTACGCTCTTCAAAATTTTAAAATTCAATGTCTTTTTCGAAATTTTTGGATTTTAAAATTTTTCAATTGAAAATTTTTTCCAAAAATTTTTATTTGAATTTTTTTATAAATTATCAAATTTTTATTTATTCCTAAAATTTTTTAAATTTGATTTTATCATGTAATTCCACAATCCAAAATTATTTACAAACTTTTGTATTTCAAAACTTTTTTAAACTCCAAAATTTTATATTTAGAATTTTTTTTTTTTAATTTTGAATTCTGTATTTTTTCGAAATTTTTTAAATCAAAATGTTTATTTGAATTTTGTTATAAATTATCAAATTTTTATTTATTTATAAAAAATTTTAATTTAAAATTAGGCGAAAACCGAAAACTAATTCTGTCAGGTCGCCATCTATACGTGAAAAGCAAGAGCACGAATCTATTACAGTCCCCTGCCCTTGCCTTGCCTGCTTGGAAACAACACTGATGGATTGTATACACTTAACCTGCAAAGTAATCTAAATAGTTTTTATTCTGATGATCCTAGTCAGGACATTAGAACAAAGTTATTAAATAATTGTATTGTCATCAGTCCTTGACCCCTGTGCAAATTTTCAAGCTGATCAGACTTCTTGAAATTGGTGAAAATTACGCTGAAAGATTCCGTTACATACATACATACATACATACATACAGGTGAAGCTAATATAAGCGTGTTAAAAAAGGAAACGATACAAAAAGATAATGGCAGTTTAAATTTGAAATTGTGATCACAGAACTCCAAACTGAACACAAAATACATTTGAGAAACGTTCGCGGATTAGTACAAATTCAGAACATATTCAGAATATCGTATGCACATTTGATATGTGCGGTATAAACTCAGTATTAATTCAGGATATATTCGGAATCACTACCGCGAACAAAGCTACAGGCACTTCGTCGTAAACTTCCGTGAATTAGCGATAGTACATCGTAAATAATTAAACTGGAACTAACTTTAAATTCGCGTAATAATTTTTGATTTTTTCTTCTTTAGAACACATGACCCCACTTTAGACTACAAGTCGCTTAATAAAAATAATTGTTTATTTTCACGTTCTTTATAATTCTTTTTTCCAAAGAACACAGTTATTTCAGAAGTATACTGTACAAGTTACACAATCAAATATACACTATCTACAACTTTCCACTACCTCATCAATTCAGAAATCATCTACTGTTATAACTAGTTACACATTGGTTTTATATAAATATGAGCATTGAAAGGACCCCGCAATAATCTTATGGAAATTGGATTTCTGTCAAATTGTCTGAATTTAGATTTTGTCATCCTGAACAAAAGTCTCCATGGGCACAAAGTGCCAAAATGAACATTTTGGCAGCTACGGAGCTGCCAAAGCTCCCCTGAACCGTTGCAAAACTATTCATTTTCAATACTATTTACAGATGTCAAAAGCATATTTTAATTATTCTAATATATAGGGTAATGTTTTTGAGGTCGCTGAATTCAATTCTCATGTCAGATTGACCGTTGACAGCTGTCAATTCACTGTCGACGAAGAATAGAAAAGTAAATATTCTCTGTTGACATTAGGAGTTTGGGCTTTTGAGGGAGCTGAATTCAATTCTAATATCAGATTGGAAAAATTGACAGTTGACAGCTGTCAATTTACTGTCAAAGTAGAATAAATATTAAAGAAATTATTTTTGACCTTAGAATGATTTGTTTTGAGCTTGCTAAATCCAAAGCTGATGTACAGTCAGAGAAAATAATAGAATTGGAGAAAAATAATAATAGAATTGGAGAAAATGGTAGTTGACAAACTCTCAATAACAAAAGAGAATATTTTCTTTTTTATTCTACTTTGACAGTGAATTGACAGCTGTCAACTGTCAATTTTTCCAATCTGGCATGAGAATTGAATTCAGCGACCTCAAGAACCCAAACTCTCAATGTCAACAGAGAATATTTACTTTTATATTCCTCGTTGACAGTCAATTGACAGTTGTCAACTGTCAATTTTGCCAATCTGGCATGAGAATTGAATTCAGCTCCCTCAAAAGCTCAAACTTTCAATGTGAAAAGAGAATATTTACTTTTATATTCTTCGTTGACAGTATATTGACAGCTGTCAACGGTCAATTTGTCCAATCTGACATGAGGGTTGAATCCAGTGACCTCAAAAACATTACCCTATATATTAGAATAATTAAAATATGCTTTTGACATCTGTAAATAGTATTGAAAATGAATAGTTTTGCAACGGGTCAGGGAAGCTTTGACAGCTCCGTAGCTGTCAAAATGTTCATTTTGGCACTTTGTGCCCATGGAGACTTTTGTTCAGGATGACAAAATCTACAACATATCAAAAATTCAGACAATTTGACAGAAACCCAATTTCCATAAGATTATTGCGGGGTCCTTTTGGCATTATATTGGATATAATTTATCATAAGGAACTTGTGTGACTGATTTAAATATCAACTCGTCGAATAAGGCTGCCAGCACTTTTTCTACTGCCGGGGTGAATTCTTCTATTATGACGTCCAGGTTGTCCCGAATGACATTTCTTGTCGCCTCGGCTACAAATGAGATGAAAGTTAAGTGTAAACAGAAAACCAACCTAGAACATTTTTTCACAAATTAAATATATCTTTTGTTTTATTTTAGCATAGTCTAATAATTAATCATCATTAGATTCAATGATCGTAGAGTTAATTACTGCTTTAAAGGTGGTAATAGGTATACCAGGTGGTATTCTAGTATTCCGTGCACAATGAACTACCACAAGTTATTGGAATTCAAATAAAATGAGTTCTTTAATGAAAGATAAAACTTATATCATATTCAATTAAGGATGGAAGTATTTTTGACATTCGGATAAATGCAATTACTCGTGTTACTATCCAGGTTAAAATTAGAAAAGTTGCGCCTTTTCAAGACCACTTAGATAAACCAATCAAATCCAAAACATCTGCTGTCGTTGCTGACGAAATATTGTGAAAATAAAGTTTGATACAGAGAAATAAAAATATACGAGAAATTAATTTTCATCGAAAGAAAATTTCTACTGCCACTAATTCAGATTATGCAACACACAATTGTTTTTTTTTTTCAAATGGACGCCATATTAGATATTGACAGCAACAGATGGAGAATAAAATTATGAACACGTCAGTATGTCACATAGACGCAGATTTAATGGAGGCAAGAGAAGCACTTGCCCCCCAATCAAATCTACAAGGGGAGAGAGGGGTTTGAAAGGGGCAGAGCCACCCCGTTAGCGTTTTTTACTAACTAAGATCATATACGAAGTACTAGTTCGAACATTTTAAAATAATAAAATTGTTAAGAAGTCTTGACAAGCGGTTACAAGATTACTGTAATGCAAAACAGTTCCTTTATTTTGTGATATTTTTTTTTGTTATGTTTTGTTTTGTTACGTATTTCCATATTTTTATGAGCAAAAATGTATGCAATAAATAAATATTTAACTCAAGAGTATTTTATTTTGCGTTTTGGTAAAATAACCTATAAATAAATAGTATATATGTATTTCAATTCAATGGTTTAGTAACGTAATACTGTTTGCAGCAATAATTTTTCTCGAAAACCGCACAAGCTACAAAATTTAAAATGTTGGTACAAATTAGCAACAAATTATCGATCACTTGTTTTAGGCCCGCTGCAGACTATGCGGGAACTCGCGATTCGCGATGCGTGGTTTGTAAGGAATTCGTGCATCGTGTGTATGGTTTTCATGAATGGATTTTTAACGAATAAGATCCTACACACTATTCGCGAATTCCTCGCATATCACGAATCGCAAATTCACACATAGTCTATAGCAAGCTCAGGCGACCGTTAAAGTTGACTTGCCAGGGTAAAAACGTGGAGTTTTATTCAATACAGCAATAAGCTGTATATACTATGAAGTATAACCAATAAAAAAAGAAAATCAATAATTTAAATAAAAAATGCCATTGTTATTGTCTACAATGATTTGAACACTCTGTGAAATGGACCTAAAAGCAGCAAAGCTCTGTCGTATAGGTATTCTATATTTTCATAACGACTATAATAGATTTTATCTTTCGGACAATCCCGCAAAAAGAAATAATGAGTTGAGACATGGAGATCGTGAAGGCCAAGCAACAAGCCCATGTGTCAATCGAATTATTTAGAAGTCGTCCGTTTAAATATTGCAGAATTATCAGGTTCTGCGTAATCTTAGTAGAAGATTAGTACATTCCCGTTTTGATTCCTAAAGTATTTAAATTATGAGAAGTAAGGCTTTCAGCAATAAGAACAGAGCTAGCAAATGTCGCATCTGTCAAAATGTTTATTGATTTTTTAGTTTTGTGACAAACTACTAGATTTTTTATTTAAATTATTGAATTTCTATAATTTTATGCGATATTCTATTACTGTCAAGATCCAATATGGCATCCATAAGTAAATTCGATGTCTCGTAGGCATATTCTTATCCCTCTGTTACTAAATTTCAGTTATTTCTGTTATAAATAATGACGCATTTTCTAAAATCGCTATTCTCAGTTTTTTTTCACAATATTTCAGCAACCTGTATCAAACACCAAATCAAAATTAGGTGGAGTTATTTGAAAAATAAAATAAAATATATGGACATCATTTATGATAAAACTTGTAATAAATTTATAGTTTTGAATGAAACGTTGAATTTTCAACCCAAAAAATGTTACCGTTATTTCTTACCCAACTGCTGATTGTCTCTAAAAAGCCCATCGAAAGTATAATCCTCTACCTTACCGATCTGCATCGTGGGAACTGTCAAGGTAGGTTTTAAATAATTGATACCATTCTTATTGACCACTGTTACTTCATGGTAGACTGAGCAATTCGAATCCGCTAAAAAATAATCCATTAACACATAAATTAAAATGGATCTGGTAGTACCAGATAAAACATTAGTAATAATAGTATTTATAAACTATAACACATAAATATACAGAGTGTTAGAAAAAGTTAGTCTAATCAAATATTCAACATGTCTTGAACAACCATTGGCTTCTTCAGTAAGACATAACTGAATATATTGGAAAACTTGCATTTTGCAAAGCGTTTTCACAATAATTTTCTTAATAAACTCAGAACAAGGACAAATACGAAATTTGTTCAACTTGGAAACAATTATTGTAATCAATCAACTCACGTTTTCTAACATTAGTGAGTGTATTTGTACATGTTACATTGATCAATTGCTAATTTCAAACACTGTGACAATGAAATAATAGTTTTTATTGTCCAAAATGCAAGTAGTTTGTACATTGGTTTTATAAACTATTCCTACATACATATCTAATTTGTACCATCCAAGGATACTAATTTTTTATAGCTTTTTTAATTTTAATAAACTACATCCAGCAAGCAAATGCCCCTTTACAGGTGTATATCAAAAGGTACATGAATATCACAGAACAATCATAAACACAATAAATGAAAAAAACTACTAAAATTAGTAATTAAAAAAAAGAAAGATAAAGTGAAATTAAATATAAACAAAAGAAAGAAAAACATTTTCAATTTTGCAGCAAAGGAAATAATGTTTTTTTTTTAAATTGTTTTAAATTAATAAATATATCAGCAGTAAAATAGGTTTAAAAAAATTTACAAGCTATATAAGACTACTGAAATGGTGGAAAAAATTTGGAAATGCCATAAATTTATATTTATAAATAAGTACCCAGATCTAAATTCTTCTTATGACACCAACCCCTTTAACAAGTCTAATCCTGCTGCAATAGTTCTGAAAAGTTTTTATCTTTATATCATCTGACGTAACAACGTTACAAATATCAGAATAATAATAGTGAAAACAACAGAGGCCCTAAATATGAGCCCTGGAGTACTCCTGAAATTGAATTGAACGTAGAAGGTCTAATACCATAAATTTCAACAAATAGTTTCCTGTTACATAAGTAAGACCTAATTAAAGTTATAATTTGAGTAGATATTCCGAATAAGAAGATAATTTATCCAGCAGTATGTTATGTGAAACTATATCAAAGGCTTTGCTAAAATCAGTATAAACAACATCAACTTGCTTTTTCGAGTCTAACGCTTGCGAAAGATGCTGTGTAAAAATACATAAGTTACTCTTAGTACTGCGACATTTATTTGTCATATTGTTCAATAGATATGATACATTTTATATGATTACATGTCACAATGTAATCTCCAATAACTCTGAAAATATAAATATTAATTAAATTTGTTGGTAAATCTCAACATCAAAATTCAGGGCACCAAATCCTAAATAAGTTTTTTTTCAAAATAGAAAAATAAAATATAGAGATGAGTAATTTAAAAAAAAAATACAAAAATCTGAAACACAACCGTTCTCGCTTAATACTTAACAAGAAACTTTATTTTAGTTGTAACTTTGTCACCCTGTATATTAAAATTTATTTACTTAAATGAAAATTGGTATAAGAAAAGTCTCATCAATATTTTTCCAATGCCTTATACAATAATTCATTGATTCATTAATATGAAAATTTGTGAGCGCGCTTGAAGGATTGGAATGTATAATAATAATATCTGACTTAATTTTAACCATGAGCATCAATAAACATTGGAAGGTAAAATAAATTATTCAACGGATAAAATTCTATTACTCTCATAAAGCACCAAGTAAGGTAAATCATTCAAAAACATTCAGGGTAGGAAAAAAGTAATACGATTTATTCAAATGAGATTCAGTTTATGTGTAACGAAGATATTGACTGGGGTAAGTAACATAACCATAGTCTGTTTGGAAATGAAAGAGAGTAATAAAACCCCGAGATAAGAACTGGCCATGGGCGTGGTAATATTTCGTTTCAGGTAATTATCGAGTAACACTAATATTGTGACAGATCAATCCAGTCTTAGAGTTGAATATATAAAGACGTGCTAGTGCAGTAGAGTAAAATTCGACTTGTGTTTAGTGACTATTGTGCCAGTGGATATAATATTGTTTGGGTAAAATGTCGAGCTTATCAGATTACGTATCTGCTAAACGCGTGAAAAGATGTGCACTGTCTCAGGATGAGAAGATTATTATATTAAATGTATTTAATGCATTGAAACACCAAAATCCTACCAACAGTGTTGACGACATCGTGGAAAAGTGTTCCAAAATGACAGGAATTGGAAAATCGACTATCTACAGACTTTTAAAGGAAACAAAAAATGAACAACTGTAAATCCCCCAAAATCATCTACAGGGAGGTTAAAAGTCATTATAGATGATTTCTTCAAAAATGTCATTCGCAGAAAAGTACACTCATTTTATTTTGAAAAAGAAATATCAACGCTAAACAAAATTTTAAGTGAACTTTCAGAGGACAACGATTTGACAAAAATCAGTAGAAGCAAATTATGGGCCGTCTTACGAGACTTGAATTTTTGCTGGGAAAAGCAGAACAGGAAGTCAGTTCTTATCGATAAAGATGAAATTATTTGTTGGCGAAGATCCTACTTAAGATCAATTAGAAAATTCTGCGATGAAGGGAGAATATTTATTATCTAGACGAAACTTGGGTCAACAAGGGATATACTGTAACAAAAGTATGGTATAAAAATGTAAAAAGTTTTTCAACAGGGTTAAAGGCACCTTCAGGTAAAGGGCGAAGATTAATAGTGACACATATAGGTAGTGCCAGTGGTTTAGTAGAGGGCGGTTAACCTTTATTTGGATCTAAAAATACAGGTGACTATCACGAAGACATGAAAGCAGATGTTTTCGAAGAGTATTTTACACAGATGTTGGATCTTATTCCTCCGGGGTCTGTAATTGTCATGGATAATGCCAGTTACCATTAACGGCAGACCGAGCGGACGATTACGACTGCTTGGAGGAAAGCCGATATAATTCAATGGTTAGCCGGAAAAAACATTTCTTTTGAAACAAATATGGTGAACAAGGAACTTTTGACACTTGTCAATCTTAATAAAGATCAGAAAAAATATGTTATCGATGAAATGGCAACAAATCGCCAAATAACGGTACTACGGTTACCACCTTATCACTGTGAACTTAACCCAATCGAATTAGGGCGCAGATAAAAGGAGATGCAGCGCGAAATAATACGACGTTTAAATTAAGTGACGTGAAAATTTTGTTAATAAATTCCTTGGAACGAGTAACTGCAGATAACTGGCAAACATGTATACATCATATACAAAAAGAAGAGGAGAAAATGTAGGAACTCGATAATTTAATTGACGTGTGGAACCTATCGTTATCAATCTAGGAGACGAAGATAATTCATCAGAATATTCAGAGGATGAATTTTAATACACCTACTTTTTTATTTTCTTTATTGTACATTTATACAACACTACATTTACTCACCATAATTTGAATTTTCAAAATACATATATTTTTGTGTGGAATAAAAGTCTATTCATTAAATTTAAATAAATATTTTGATAATAATATTGAATAATTTTATTTGAATTACTAAAACCCCTCTTAACCCGGTTATGATGCTTAAAGTAGCCTCATGTTTTGAAATGCTGTTTTTATATTGTTTACTTATAAGAGAAATGGAGAGAGAAATTGAAGCGGCATAGACAAAGACGGATTGTCGGGGATTAAATTTTATCTACCTGCTACAATTTAATACAACCCGGTCACACAAAGTTTTTTTAAAAGTACACCTCATCCATACCGATAATACATAATATAAAAATATTGGATATAAGCACCAGTACTACATTTATTTACGATTTGCATACATAATAAGCTCTTATTACTCTCTTTCATTTCTAAACAGACTATAACTTTCAAGGAGCTTATTTCTAAAACAAAAATCGACCTGTTTTTGTACCATCGTACCAACCGTTTACCAATTTCAAGGGAAGACAATACTTTCTCGCCGCACCGTATAAATATTTTGGATTTGAAAACTAAAACAAATCTTTTCCCACTAATTCTTTTAATTGTGGACTGCTAAACTTCTGTTAACTCACTTATATTGGCGCGAAAATCTCCATCTCCTTTTATAGGTGCAAAAAGGATGTTTCCATCTATTACATAGTTCGCTTCTAGATATAAATATGGTAGTCCAACCTCAATAAAAAAAGTTAAATTGCTGGGAAGAAACCTGAAAGCATTTTAACCATAATTAATTAATAATTGTCGGCATAAGAGTATATGTAGGTATTAGCAGCAATTACAGAAAAATAATTAAGTTTATAAACCGGTTGATTTTAATCAAATCATGTTTATGAAACGGGTTGCTAGAATGATTTAGTGCCGATTTAATATTTTGAAATAGATACTTATTGCAGTCAAAGTTCATATTGCTTGCAGGTATAAATTTAC
The DNA here is from genome assembly GCA_037114965.1 of Monochamus alternatus. Classification (NCBI taxonomy): domain Eukaryota; kingdom Metazoa; phylum Arthropoda; class Insecta; order Coleoptera; family Cerambycidae; genus Monochamus; species Monochamus alternatus. The sequence goes on from CM073427.1 coordinate 17,564,682, forward strand.
TGATTTGAATAATTTCAGATATTGTCTGTAACTATTTATTTGTAACTTTTTTTTTGCCTTTTTTGTTTAATTGGGTATTCTTGCCACTGAAATAGAAAAATATTAGCAAACAACCCCTTGCATCAGTCAAGGAGTTATTTATAATTTTTTTCGCCGATTAAGGGCATAGATTTAGTCTGTCATCTGTAACAGTAAAAATAGTAATTCGTTACAACAGATATAAACATTATTTGTAGGTAGTAGTTAAAGCAAAGACTTTTTCCCATGGCATTAAATGTTAAAAAATTTCCCTCTGTCAATACACTCCCCATATGGCTACAAAAATAATAAATATATTTTTATTATGTATGTGAAATATATGTGAAATAATATTAATTATTACATATATTTTCCAATGTTAGTTAGTTATAAAGGTAAGCATATATAAAATATAGGAAAATTTAAATTATCTAGTCAGTAAAATTACATATCTATATTTTACAAAATCATTCATTTACAAAATTATTATGCAGTTTTACATAACTTAACGCTCGTCACAAATTGCCAATGTAAAATGTATGTGAACGTGTAAAATTTCAGAAAATTTTTTTATCAGTGTAATTATTCTTTTTTAGATTTTAATTGTACTAATTCACTGACTTTTTAAATACAGAATGTTTCTGTGGGCTATAGTATAAATATAGCTTGAAAAATAATAAATCACAAATTCTTGTGATATAAAATATTAACTTACTCATATCTCGTAAATTTGTACTGGTCAAGGCCGAGAAGGGTCACGTTCCTAAAGTGGGCCTTGTAATTTACCGCCCTCGTTCCCTGTTGCATGGATATTTCGGGAATAACAAACTTCTCGATGCCCGGAAGAAAATCCGGGGTGCCTTTCCTCATGTAAGGCCGCACTTCCTCTGTGGCTTTGAGCAGGCATTCCTGCAGCTTTGGGTCCGTCCGCTTACATCTCGGGAAATTGGCAGCTGAGATCGTTCCGATGGAATTGATAGAATGAATTCGAAACATCGGAGAAAATAAGAAAGATTGATCGCTTGGAATATTAATTATTTAAAGACACAAGAACATAGGCAAAGGGGTCACCATAATGATATCATTCTTATATTGATCTTGATTTATTCAGCCCAAGTATCTATCCCATTTTAGTCATAATAAAATTTACGTTATTTCAAGGTTAGATGTAGCATTTAATCACCTTAAATGTTTGTAGTATGTATCACCCTGTAACTGTTAAGAAATAACAGCGATGTTACGCAGAATTGTAACAGAGTTTCTTAACACAAGTAATTAGATGTCCCTATAGTTCAACGTATGTGTTGTGAAAATGGACGCCTTATTAAATTTACATTTAATTGGCGGTTTTATAAATGCACATCGAAAGTAAATTGTAAAATTTAAATCAAATCATCCAACGAAGAAAGATGAAAAATTTAAATAATCCATTTGATTTGTACAAAGCCGTAGAAGGGCCACGTCCACAATTTTTTTTTAGATTCAGATTTTAAACTCTGAATTCAAAGTTTAATCTCTGAATTCACACTTTAAACTGTGAATTCAGGCTTGAAACACTTTAATGTCCAAATAGGGCTTTCAATAGCACCTAGTGGGTCGCTTTCTGCTTCTAGCTTTATTGAGGCCCAGCATTGAGTAATCAGTGAATACCAAATGTAGATACTACATGCTACGCCTCGCGTACTTATATCTTCCATCGGTAATGACAGAACATGAACAGCCAGAGTTGCTCGTTGTTGGCGTCACCTGTGGCATACTGATGAGAGCTAACAAGCTCGAAACTGATATATGTATGCCTGATGACACCATTTACGCTTTTAAAAATATGGCAGTAAATACTCTGATTAGATTTCTTTCTGCTTGTGACTGTTTTCAGGCCCAGATTTGAGTACCCAGTGACTACTAGATGTGTACACACATGCTCCGTCTTGCATACTCATGTTCTGTTAACTATTATGACAGATTGTAAACAGTTAAGAATACGAGTTATTGGCTTCATTTGTGATATACTGATTAGAACTAACAAGTTCGAAATACCCAATACTTAAATAATACTGTTCTTGACAATGGTACAATCAAATTTAATCAGGAAATTGGTGTTAGCACATTACGGCAATCTAGATCCAGAAATAAAAATAGGTCTAAGAAAATTGAGTGGTTTAAATCATTTCCCAAAGAAGTACAGTTGCACCTTAAATCGTCTCTAGAATCAAAAACAATAAAATTAGACAGGGTGTTGTAAAATTTTATAGTTGATGACAAATATCGTAAAGTTTTATTTTGCCCTGTATATTATGTCCTCTAAATCTCAATTCTCTATCTAGGAAGCTCTGAGGGCTACGACTTGTCCCATAATTTCATTAACAGTGTAAGTTCAGAGACTAAAGTCTAAATTTAGAGTGTAAAGTCTGAATTCAGATATTAAGGTCTGAGTTCAGAGTTAAAAGTATGAATTTAGAGTTAAAAGTATGGATTCAGAGATTAAAGTCTAAACTTAAAAAAAATTGTAGACATGGCTTTTCTAGGGCTTGGTAGCTTTCTGCATATTCCTTGAATGCTATTACGCAGGTACTTGACAATTCGATTATTGTTTTTTAATTTTAATATGATAATTAATTTAATTATGATAAAATTAAAGATGTTTAAACTAAACTGTTCTTGATACAGCTTACTCAGTTTTTATGTGGTCGTTTGTTTTCTGAGTTTATGGAAGCGTCATTATAGGTACCTGTCTTTCTAACAAATGTTTGGTAACAGCAGTTGTTACCTGTGTAATACAATTACCTTTAGCTCTGCCGGAATATTTTTGTATCTGGGGACCTGCCAAAAATGATCTTAATTCGTTAACAAATTGCCGTATTGGTTTTACTAAATCTAAATACTTTTTAAATTTTTCATCAGGCAAATCAAATGGATAGCTTAAATCTGTTATTTTTCTTCTTTGGATTTAAATAATATAACATATCTTAGATTTATAAAACCGCGAATTAAATGTAAATTTAATAAGCCGTCCATTTTCACAATTCAAATAACACATTTGAAATAACGCAAATGTTATTATGACCAAAGTGGGATAGATACTTGGGCTGACTGTCATTATATTTAAAACATTATTGTCAATTACATTTAAAAAAAATCATTGAGTAGGTAACTAAAATTATTATTCTCATGTTCATTTCTTTCTAAATATGCATTGAAAACCAAATTAATTAATACTAAGAAAAATAGTATCAATTTAAACTGCTAAAGGTGTGCATACAAGTACCAACCGAAACTATTTCTATAAAATAACATTTTAAAAAAAATTATTTCGAATTCCTAAATTAATGTGCATGTTACTACAAATGTATGTTAATAATGATTTATGTTAATGTAAGTACAGAGTGATCACATGTAAACGTTAAATTCGATTGTGACATTGTTAATTTAAGAGATATCGGAAAATTGATACGTACTATCGTTAGCAATAATAATGACACTCATTAAAATGAATTTTGCGATTTCTTTCGAATTTCTGATGTATTTGTAATAAAATCTACTTCACATTTTTAATATTAGTTATTAGTTGTTTCAATCACCGATAGAGATTTAATGAAATTTCTACTCAAAACTTCCAGAAGTTCAAAAACTGTTTTAAGGGAGTGTCATTATTATTGCAAACGATTGTAGATTCATTGACTAATTTTTCACAAGGATTTTAATTTTCTTATTAAAAAAACAATCGAGCATCGCAGAGATATTGATATCAACTTGTTTTTTTTCTTATGAAACATGTAATGGGTTATCTTTAGTCAGGTGGTGTCAAGTCTGGACTATTCGCCATAGTATGGTGCCGCCAATGTTATTTAGATCTTTTGGGTCACGAAATAAATGATTTTATTAACGAATTTGATAGGTCGACGGGATGATATGATAGCAAGATGAAGCTCCACTACATAAGATTAGATAAGTTATGGAATATTTGAATAATAGTTATATAGAATTGTTAGGAAAATATGGCACCATACGATGACCTGCGAATAGTCCAGACTTGACACCACCTTGATACTTTTTGTGGGGTTATTTAAAAAATAGTGTAAAGATAACCCATTAGATGTTTATATCACTGCAGTCAAAAAAAGTGGAGAATCCAAAAATATAATAATATACAGGGTGTTCAATAAAAAAACAAGTTGACATCAATATATTTATAATACGATGCTCGACTGTTTTTATTAATAAGAAAATTAGTCAAAGAATGTACGTTTCAATTTTCCGATATCCAATGGATTGGGAATTACGAATTATATAAAAAATAAAGTATTTAAAACGAAGTCTAACCTTTTTTAATGATCTACAGGAACGACGACAACAACTACGAAGACACGTGATATTTTAAACAATGTTAAAAATGAATTCCGTCATCGGTTGGAAGTGTATCAAAATTGTCAACAAGTTGATAAACAACACTTTGAGCAGTTAATACCTTAAAGTTTATTTTACTACTTTTACAATTTATACAATTTGTGTTGTTAATATATTCTTGTTTTTTCAATAAGTGATGATATGTGAACTGTTAGATTACCTGGAGAACTTTTTAACATGTATTATCCAGAAATGTCATAAAAATTATATCGTCCTCTTAAAAAATACATGTGACGTCATAACTTAAAATCAAGTAGCATTACAGACAATAAATAATAAATCAAATTAAGCACCACTAAAATTATACACTAATTTCAAAGTTTAATTTAAGAAATGATTTCCAAAATATTACATTTTTTCTTTATATTTTGACACCGCGTACTGAAGAACAATATTTTATTGAAACATCGTTGGTCTAAATAAACTGTGTCATATCATTAATGAAACTCCTGTTTTTTTTAATATAATTTGAAACTGGTGGATGCATAGAGAAATTATTTTCACATTTGAAAAACATTTAGCTAATATTAATTATTCAATTATATCAGAATTTTAAATAATTTGAAAATTATTCAATTATATTACAATATAAAAAACTACGTCTTACAATTTATCTGAATAATTGTGTTAATACCTTTTGAAACAATTAGCAGGCAATTAAATTGCAAGGTATATATCTAAAAACAAATTAATTATTTCATATTTTGGTAGGTACTTCCGTTAACTGAGTATTAGAGACACGTATACCTATTTTCTACAAAAAATTATTATTAAAATAGTATCTCGATATACTACCTATGTCAAAACAATATTATTTATAATATACGACTATCTATAACATTCTAAATTTAGGATTTATTACCTACCCAATAATTTTAGGTACTTTTAAGTATTTTTGGACAATTACTTTAAAAAATGTTTCTAAAATGTGACCACAAACTGCTTGAGAATTTCAATATTTTGAAAATAATGTAACTCACGTAAATCCTTTGCCCCTGACGTGAAGCTCCAAAAAACCGCAAAGGCCATTAAAATTAAAACTTTACTAAACATTTCAGAGGACGCCGTCAAATAATTACCAGCAACTAGTGAAAGTGTACTAGAATACTACAGAATTAATTTATAACTGATGCATTTACCAACGTGTATATTTGCAATAGCAAAGTACCTTGAAATGAAGAAAAACTGTTATTAATAATGTTTTGATTGTGGTTGTAGTAGTAGTAGAAGGAAACGTATCTTTTACAGGTATCTAACATTTCCAAGTATTATTAGAAAAATGAATTCTCTAAATTTACCAGTTATATTAAATGATTTTCTGATGGTTCTATAAGCGAACCATTTTTATTTCATTTTCCATAACAGATAAAGTAGTTAAAACATTATCAAGTTAAACAACTTTTTAGTTTAATAGAATTGTCAATATTTTTCCAAGGAATAATAGCTGTGAATAATGATTTGTCTATAAAAATATGTTTTTAATTAATTTATCGAGTAGTTGATTAACTACTTAATTAACTAATTAATAAGAATTACGAGGGTGGCCTGAAAAGTTTCCGACCTCAACATGAAGATGGCAGCACTCGTAAATAAAAGCTATTGAATTTCGTTGTTCATCTGTTGACAGTTACTAAACCAAAGTTTCAGCGATTTTGGACGCGCAGTTGTTATGTAACAGTCGTTTGAGTGAGTTGATGTGAGTGTTTTTATAAAAATGAACAAAATCGAGTATCGAGCTGTCATTAAATATTTGTTTTTGAAAGGCAATACGCCTACGCAAATCAAAGATGAGTTGGATTCTGTGTATGGGAACTCTGCATCATCATTTACCACAGTGAAATTTTGGGCAGCTGAATTTAAACGTGGCCGTAAGAGCTTGGGAGACGATGAACGTTCGGGGACGTCCAAAAACTGCAACTACCGACGAAAACATCGCCAAAGTTCACCAAATGGTGCTAGACGACCTCCGAATTAAAGTGAGAGAGCAGAGGTTATGAACATGTCAAAAGAACGTGTTTGTCACATATTACATCAACAGTATGAAAAAGCTGTCCGCGCGATGGGTGCCGTGTTTGCTCACGTTAGACCAGAAACGTGTTCGAATGAACATTTCCAACGCTCTGTTGGCGCAGTTTAGGCGCAATAAATCCGAGTTTTGGCGCCGATTAATTACTGTAGATGAAACTTGAATACACCATTATACGCCCGAAACAAAAATACAGTCCAAACAGTGGACTGCAAAGGGAGAACCGGCTCCAAAAAAAGTAACTGTTTTTTCGGCTGGGAAAGTGATGGCGACTGTTTTTTTTGGGATAGCCATGGAGTTATTTTAATCGATTATTTTCAAAAAGGAAAAACCATTACAGGAGCATACTACGCATCATTACTTGACAAGCTGAAAGCAGAGCTTGCGGAAAGACGGCCACATTTGCAGAAAAAGAAAATCCTGTTTCACCAAGACAACCCACCGTCTCACACCTCAGCGATTGCCATGGCGAAAATCGACGAATTACGGTGTGAACTTCTTGACCATCCACCTTACGCACCAGATCTAGCCCCAAGCGACAGACAGAGATATTCGTCAAATGAAGAGGCAATCACCTTCGTGAACAATTATTTTGCAGAGAAAAACGCCGAGTAGTATTTGGACGGCTTATAGAGATGGGAGCATCGCTGGGAGAAGTGTGTAGAGTTACAAGCAGGAAATTGGGAATTGAGTTAAAAATTGAAACGAGAGCGGGTAAACCCTATTCCCTTCCCAACTATAACTGCCGTTTGCTATTCAATGCGCATACGAGTTACGATCACGCGACTACGACTTGTTACAGTCGTTGTTTGCGCTTCATATGAAAACGAGTCGAGTTCATAGTGTTAACGGTTAAAACAAATTGTATAATAGTGAATGTTTGTGCCCTGTAGTACGAGTAGAAAAAGGTCCTGTAAAAGAAATCTTAGACACATGCTTTTAAATAAATGTACCTATCCTGTTGTTTCTGATAGTTTCACCTCATGATGTAGTTCTGAAAAATTCTAGTTGATTTAAATCTGTAAAGAAATACATTTTTTATTATACTACCTAATGTGGGGTTAGAATAGCGAAATAATGTGTGGCATACAAATGAATTTTAATAGTTATTTACGTTACAAGACCGGGAAATGGTATATTAAAGTACAAGTCTAGATGTTTAATTTCTAGACGAGTAGTTTAATGACATTTCACGGGCGTGTATCGTACAACGTTTTATTTCATACTGTATTGTATTAAAAATAAAGTTTTAATGTTTTATTTTACATAACCTGCCTGTATGTGGTGTTAGCGTGGTTTCGATTCTTGTTTTATCGCATAGCTTTGATTTAGCTTAGTGAAGTAAAAACAAAAATAACAAATTTGACAGTTTGTCATCCCGTGCGTATTTTGTGATAATTTTCATAAAAATGGAAAAATCGAGCTAAAATGTGCTGAATCAACCAGTAAATTGGTGCCTACGAAGTCTTCTGCTCGTTATGAGAAGGAATACCAGCTCTTCAACGTGTGGAGAAAAACCTATAAGCTCGATAACGGCCTGAATGAGAATATCCTTTTGGCGTACTTCTTAGATATCTCCAAAAAGATGAATCGTGCGACAATGTGGGCAAAATATTCGATGCTCAAGTCTATGCTGATGGTAAAAGAAGGAGGTGATATTTCAAAATATCCAAAACTGGTGGCTTTCTTAAAAAGGCAAGCAGTTGGTCATCAGGCAAACAAATCAAAAGTTCTAACAAGAGAAGAAGTTAATAGATTTATGAAGGAAGTCCCATCAGAAGAGTATCTTTTGATAAAGGTAAACAAGTTTAACCTTTTCATTAGTTTTGAATTAAACAATGTGCATCTTGAATGATATAGGTACTCAATGTCAATTAATTACAAAAAATACATTTCTTGGTTTCGTTAGTAGAAATTTCATCAATTTGACAATCAGTTTTAAACCATTTTCTCTGTTGTTACAGGTAATCGCAATGATAGGCATTGCTGGTGGTTGTCGGCAAGAAGAGTTATACCATATGACTCTAAAAGACATTTAAGATTGTGGCACCAAACTAATTATAACCATACCCATTTCTAAGACGAATACAAAACGGGTATTCACTGTATTGAGTGACGACAATGAAGGAATAAACTTTCTGGAAATATTCAGAGAATACGTTAAGCTCCGACCTAAAAATATGAAGGAAGATTTTCTTTTTCTGGGTTATAGAAGAGGAACATGTGTTTCCCAAAGAGCGGGCATACATACCATTGGGGAGCACCAAAAAAAAAATTCCGGGATATTTGAAGTTGGAACACCCAGAAAAATATACGGGGCATTGTTTCCGCAGAACATCTGCCACTTTTTTGGCGAATGCGGGAACTGATTTATCAACACTGAAGCGTCATGGTGCATGGAAAAGCTCATCTGTTGCGGAACAATACATTTAAGATTCCTTAGAAGACAAAACAAAAGCAGCAAGGATGATTCAAACTGGAGAAAACTTTATACAGGTTCTTCAGACCAAGCAACAAACTATATCCACCACCACTACCGTGTCTAGTGAAGATTCTGTCCCCAAAGGTATTCCTGCATTCAGCCTGCAAGGAAATTCACATTGCACAGTTGCTGTTAATTATGATTATAATTAGTATTTATAGGCTTGATTTTGTAGTTTTAAAGATAAAATCTTTTAAAAATGTGAATATTGTGTTTTTTAAAGCAGTCCGGGAAGTAAACATTTTCCGGACTCATTACAGTACAGTATGATATAAAAGTCATTATATTATTTGAGGAAGGTTTAAATAGTAAAAGTGGATAAACAAAACATCAGTAATTTTATTTTTGATATTACTTTTGTTCTACATGTTTTATTTTTCAAGGTATCAGTACCTAAAAAACACCACAAATTTTACGGCGAGAAATACGGCTGGATTCGGTTTTCTATAAGCTTTTCAACGAGTCCCCTCATGACTTATGTTTCCATTTGAAGTTAACGTGTTTTGAAGTTTTTTAAAAAAATAACTAATTGAAAGATATGAATTTTATTCTGTACTTCTGGCCATCCCTGTATAAAGAGCCTTATGGACTTGTGTAGTATGCATGTTAATTCAATAGGATTTTAGATACACTTTTACTGAACATACTTTTCTCGAACCAAACGTAGTTTGAAAATATACACTACATATAGTAAATGATTTACACTAGATTTTAACATATTTACACTGAGATTTACACTATTGAAAGTAAAGTCTGCCAAATATTTGTTAAGATGGATTACTCAAACATCTTTGCAAAATTTACCAAACCGCAATGGGGTAAATATAGAGTAAATATCGCGTAAAATTTTACCTTTTTTTTTGCTGTATTTGACAAAGCTATTTTGAAAGTTATTACTGGCAACTTGTTTGGCATTGATTTTTATATGATTTTCCTATATTTATATTCATTGGATCTCTTCATGATGTTTTGAATTTTTATTTACCTACTTACATGAAATTACATTTAAATTTGTATGTACAAGGTCTTCCAAATTCGTTATAATTGCAGAATATCTCCGAAACTCCAAGAGATAGAAGGATGCGGATTTCGCATCACTGGACTACTTTTTTGAGAAACTTAAACTGCAATCAGAATTTTCATAGAACTACTTTTAAGAGATTATTTGCATCTCAGAGAATAGCTGAGACATCGCAATGGTAAAAATTTCTCTACAGTGTGCCTTTTTTTAAATTCTAGGCTAGATGTACGTAACTACAAACTGAATAATTAATTGTACTTACGAGTAATACTAAAAATTCATATTTGTTTGTAAAACGTAGTGAAAACGTAATATCAAAATTATTAAACTGTAATAACCTAACATTCTAAAACATTTATTTATTATCTACATTTGTTTTTATTAACAAATAAATCAATATTTAAGGAAAATTCATTCATGTATCTAGATTTAAAAAAATAGTTTTACTCCTTGTCGTTAAATAACAGTACAAAATCTAGGTAACTAGGTTATTGACCTAATAATACGGTAGGTCAAGGTTCACTCTCGATAACTTAGATTAGCGGCGTGCCATTTCGGTCTTGGACAGTTTTCTGTCGACAACACGATGGTTTTTTATTATTTAGTATTTAAACACTAAACACTCTTCAGCTTCTCCTAATAATTTACCCATTGGGTATAGGTTTTTTATGTAATGTACGTAAACAGTTTATTACTCGGTTTATTATTAGACACGTTGGAGTTTTTTTGCAGTCATAACAGCTACATTTGCGAGAAAAATCGACACGCTAATTGTCGGTTTAGCTTTCAGAGGCGATTTGTTGTCAACGTATGGGCAGGAGTGTACGGGTATCGTTTGATTGGGCCGTATTTTCTACCGGAAAACCTGAGTGGACCGCGTTACTTGCAATTTTTAATAGAATTATTTGATTATTATTATTTGATTTCATTGGATATTAACATTTTAAATTATTATTGGCTGAAGTTGAACTGAGCAAGAAAAAATGATATTCTAAAATAGTCAGTACGGTAGGTAGGTAGGTACGAGAAAAATATTTCAACTTGACAACATTGCGTCAGATCGGCATCGAGTAGAACTGTGAGCTGTAAACGACCAAGGCTGTGAGCGGTTAGTGACAGTCTGAAAAGAGGGTTTAAATAATGATTTGAAAATATTTTTTTTCGGCGTAAATATGCATTTAGATTTTTTTATTCGCGTATTCGCATTATACTCATTATTCCCTATCTCCTCTTAAAATTAATGACATTATGACTGACTCACCCTGTATATCATTCTGAAGAGAAAAATAATACTGCAATTGAATGCGATAAAAATATACAGGGCGTTCCATTTAAAAAAATGTATATTTGGGTCACAATTAAAAAAAATCTGATAGAGAAATTACAAATACGCCAGTTTTGTAAAGACAAAATAAAAATTCAATAGAATTTATGGTTCAAATACTAACTGAAAAACAGCTCAGAGAACAAATTATACAAGGCAGAGAACATTTTAGTCTGACACCACATATTTTTCAAAATATTCGTTAAAAAAGCCCCAGGCGACCCAAATTGAACATTTAGTTTAATTGAACCGGAACTGTATGTAAAAATCATTTTTAAATTTTTTGTTTTGAAAATCTAGCTCCGAAATTCAAACTGGCATAAGAAAAGTTTTTTTAATCCAAAAAATATGTGTTTAACGGTTGACCTACTAATTTATAATACCCTGTATATCATTAACATTCACATATTATACAGATTTTTATGAAATAAATGTCTTCTTCTAAGAGATAACAGAAAGACGTAGAAATAAAAAAAAATAAACCACTTTGTGTTTTAAAGTGTCTACAAAGCTTTAGGTCAAATTCAATAGTTCAGTGTGGTTAATGGCAAAGGCGCGGACGTATCTCGTGGACTGCAAATTGATTTACATTATTTTATTTGACAATTCCTTATTCAAATCAGAAATTAGTGAATATATGCTTACCCAATGCTCATTCAAAGGCGACGCCGTCGATCTTCAACAGCGTATTTGCTGTCTGAAATTAGGTAAATAATGGCAGATAATTTTTACCACTGCTTAGAAGCATAGTAGTTTTTGTAGAATCACCTAATATTAATTTATGGTAAGAAGTTTATTTCTATTACTTTGAGTTGCGTATGAAAACTATTTATTGTACTGCTGTATTAATTTCTCTGTATCAAAGATGTAAATCTTAAAATTTCATCCGAGAGATTTATACAAAAATTGCATTTTCTCTGTGTAAGCACAAAACTTATTGATTTATTCAAATTCTTAGAGCTTTTCCATTATGGAAAAAGCACTTCACTTTATTGGAATTCAAATAAAGAATTTATTGAAAGATATGGGACGTAAACAATAAATGAAATCGGATAGAATTTAGAACTAACGTTACAAAAAAAATGAAACCACTATTCACTAGAATTTAATTTAAGATATCAATGTTTTACATATTAAAAAATGTACTTATAATAAACCATCGATATTAACCGCTGATAAATTTTATTTTTAACTAATTTGAATTGTTATTTATCCCAAAAACAAATTCAAATATCCATGCTTGTTTTATTTTTTTGTTATTTAATATAACCAGCAAATTCCCAGTTGTTCCTATCAAAACATTCCAAGAGAAGTAAAATAATTTGATTGTTGAAATCAAGTTAGACGTAGACACACACGTCTAGACAAAATACTGAACAAATTTCTGAATATCTGGAAAAGCCAAAAGCCATATTGTGTTCATTATACTAGGAGAAACTTTTTTCATTATTTAAACGCCAAAAATTGTTGTGTGGCTGTCTGAAATAGCAAATTTAGTTGTTGCTGTACTGTTTCCATTTAAAATTTTCCACAATAAAGTTTGTGGAAAAATGTTTGTCTCTGTTGTCCTTGATAGATTTTCGTGTGCCTAGAATTAATACCAGAAATAGTGGAATATTCTACATTAAGAACTATAAAACTATATACCACATTATAAATAGTCACTCACTAATACAGTTTCAATTAGATATGTTTGTCTGTATAATTACAGACATAAAAAAGTTTTCACCTTCTAAATTTTTGTTTGTTATTTGCTTTTAATGTGTACATTTCGTAGTTTATTTTATTATTTGTAATGTGCCCTATATACTTACACGATTTTAATTTTTTTGCATATCTTATTAGCTTTTATTTTTACACAAAAATTTATATATTTATTTGTACATTCTTAGGAGTATTTTAGTTTGTTATGTTTCTATTAATTAATGCAAGTATTTTATCTTGTCACTGTTATTTTTATTGTATTTTTTTATAAACTAATCCTGTTAATGGGTTTTATCCCGTTGGATATTTTAATTAAATAAATAAACTTAAATTTTGAGTCATTGTAAATTTGAAACATTCTCTATTTTAACTAAATAACAAATAGTAAGAAATAAGCCACTTTTTATTGACCTTTTATTAACCCAACACCAAGTATATTCGTTATTAAAACCATTAATTAAAAGTGAATCAGTGATTCACGTAAAACAGTAATTATTTGCAATACCTACTTAATTAAAAAACGCATTTAATAAAGATCAATTTGTTGTACCATTAGCCATTTTAATGGGTTTTAGAATATTTATTTCCCGACTTCTATATTGTTTACGTATATTCTAATCAAGGTTATATGATACTCAAACTGCAATTTGGAATGCTGACTATGCCCGTATATATTTGGTCTCCATAAAGAAAAATGAAACTTTTATGTGCAGCTTTTTCAGTTGCTATTTTAAAAAGTAGTGTTGCAGGCTATCCGCTCAGAATGCATAACGACCATGAAGCTCATAAATATATATTCTTATTCATGAAACAATTATGCTCCTTTTATTACATAAATACATTTTTAATATCAATTTTCATTTTCGTTTAGTCCAAAATTATCAAAAACGTGCAAATTAATAGAAAACATCTATATTTGTACATGATTTAAACAATAACTTTTTTTAAATCTAGTTACAAATTAAAAATTACCAAGCAAAAAATAAGTTTGTCCAATATTTTTTTATTAGAATAAAACATGATAGTGATGATAAACTAAAAATAAAAACACATAAACTAACGAGGCTGAGAAACAGTACCTTGCAACAAAACCATTTATCGTCAGCTGGTATTTTTCTATAGAATTTTTCTCGGTCGGTGGTCGAGCGGTTTAAGGTTTCAGTACTTGAATCGTATTTACCATCCACCGCAGGTTGGAATCCTGCTGCCGGTTGACCGTAGATCAGCTATATTTGTGGAGAAGATTAGCACACTCTCTGCGGAGATGGTAGGGTGGAAGAACGTTGGCTTGGATCAATGCGAGAGATTGATACCGGTTGGTGTTTGACCATCCTCCTAATTAATGGGGTTTTCTAGGTTTCCCTCACACCTGCACTAAATGGTGGTTAGGGCCTACCAACGTAAGTCGTTCCTGGGCGTAAATGCGTAATAATATTATGTCGCCCCCTCTCCCGTACAAGTCTCCCGACTTCTGAGCTAATCCTCGTTATTAGAATGAGGGGTAGATATATTATTATTATTAATAGTACTGTTATATAGACCTATGCAAGCTTGATTCAAGTCTTTGTACATGGTTAAAAATTCTGACACCATCGCAATGTCCACAGGCTACAACGGTACACAAATATTGGCAAAAGTAGACCTGGCAGGCTATGCTATTACAGAAAGACCTAACGTAACCACTAATTCTCACGCGCTAGCCTGTTCTGCTTTGTCATGTAATTTTTAACTATTTTATGACATTTTAACAGAGTTCAATTTTTTGTGAACGTCCCTATTGTGACAATAGATATAAATGAACGAATAATTAAAAAGGTTCAAGACTTCTAAGCTAGTCGAAATGTGACCATTTGATGTGACCATTATTCGATTTTAAAGAGACATTTGTTATGTCTATGTCATGATGTCTGACTAGAAAACGTACACAAATAATTATTTGCCTGCATAAAACCAGAAAACGTATTTCATTAATATAGGCAACTACATATACAAGCATGAGTCGAAGGAGCTGCATATATTGTTAAAAAGTTTTCGTTTCTTTCATTCCCATGAATTTGGTGCCTAAAATCTAACTAATAAATTATTAGTTTGGTAATATCTCTGAAATACATGGAAAGTCGCTAAAACTCATGAAAAATTACTGTTTAAGTTTATTAATAATGCATTCTAATGAAAATAACATTATTAATTATTAAATATACATGGAATGTGAATATACTGAAACACTATAATATAAAATGGTAAATCAATAATCTGAGAGAGGATGTGATGTATGATGTACGATGTACCTGTATTCGTATGTTGACTAATCTTCAAGAAGGGAAACATTTTTTAAATACAACAACAAATAAGTCTACAAAACGCATCTGTTAAAAACAACTGATATATGCATTCAATTCTCCTACTCAGTTCAGTAGATATCTACCATTTGATTGATTATATCAAAGGAAAAAATCATCATGTCAATATTTATTATCAAGTTGTATCAGTATTTAACGTCGAGTTGTCACCAGATAAAGCTTTTGTCTTCTTCATTATCCTTAGAATTTAATTAAAAAAATGTTACACTGATGTTTACTTCATCAAGTAGGTAACAAATAAGGCAAAGACAAGTTATCTTATCGATAACATTTTTATTAAGCCTGGAGATTTTCAAAGGAAAATAATATAATATAACTAGATATAACTTAAAAAATACAAAAGACGTTAGAATGTTCTACAAATGCTCTGACAAACTCTGGTATATAGCAGCTGGGTTAATGGAAAACATTTTTCTTATATGAACGTAAGTCTATTTTAAAAAATATAGTTTCATATATCAATCAGATTAATCTGTAAATGGGTGTGTAAATGATACTGCAAGAAACAACTACTCCGCGGACTAATGCCCCGACCGGCATTGAATTACTCCTGCAGTATCTATGTGAACAGCCAAGAACCCTTGTCGGCCACACCACCAGACATAGGCCGGTTTCGGGCTTGTTAGCCCTCATCAGTATGCCATAGGATAGGATAGGAGATGACCGCCGATTGAACTGGCTGTTCGACTTCCAGGAAGCGACTAACATTGCAGCACGTACTTAACGCAGACCTCTCGCCCTGGGCGAAATCTGTAAATAAACAATGAACAGATGCAAAAAACAACCACTCCGCGGACTAATGCCACCTATGGCATACTTATGAATGTTGAATCATCTACTGTTTTCTTACTTGTTTAAATTAAAACCTGCAAAGATGTTTGTACTTGCTGTGGACCTCTCCTTCCCTCGATCGTTCTTTTTGTGTAAAGCGAGGTACCTGCTTGATTAGACGGTTTTGACCAGGTCGATTACTTACGTCGGGAAAAAGCACAAAGGATAACAACAAAATACACGTAAATGTACACAAATACTTAAAAACAATGCCACACGTTTACCGCCACGGCATAAAACAGCTGTTCGATGTGGTTCAAAAAGTATTCAGCATAATATTTTGTATACTCGGGATATGTCTTTGACGCTGCGGCACGATAATATGCACTTGTCACACTCCCATAAATCAGCACCTTATCCGTCATCTCGGCATTTGAATACGACATGTTTGTAAATACACAAAAAATACGCGAAAAATTAAATTTGCGAAAAACAAGTACTGAAAAATTATTTCAAACTAATCAGAGTACCGTAACCGTATACTTACGTTATCTGATGACATCTGTAGGCCACTAATGCAAGGTGCACTCACGGCAATAAATTTTTAAACTTCTTGTGTTGTTCTGTAATTAAATTCTGTTAATACTAATAATAGCAACAATATTAACAGTAATCGACGATGTTTGCATAAAATAATCAGTAATATTTTTAACTATAACATCCCAAGATGTTTACAGTGTTCTGTAAAGATGACCCTTAGATTATAACTAACTTCGCATGTTCTGCATGGTTTGGAACATGGAGAGTATGCAACTAGCAATGCAGTATTCATAACCTAGAACTTACTGTTACTTTAAATCAGCTAAGTGACTAATTTTAATTGTGTTATATTACTTAAATAAAGTATTTTATGTCGGATATGTTAGTGGATAATTATGTTGAATCTGCAATGAGTGAAAATGTAGTTTTGACAGTGTGCAACGAAAGAACGAAGGACGAATATAAAATACTGTAGCTAACCGGATTAGCTGCTATCTATCAGGTACTTAGACATTATTATTATTAATAAAAATGTCGTTTCTACACTTGACAATGTTGAAAAAATAACCGCATGGTAGTTGACATATCTAGCCATGTCGGACGATGATTGATTGTCATAGGCGCCGACTTTCCGTAGGAACAGAGGATTTTGCTCCATTTTTTTAGTCATCGAACTAGAATTCCGAAATACATTTTTTATTGTCTTTCAGACCTCCCTGAGCACGTGGTTAAAATTTTTGTACTTAGTCATAGTTAACCGTGTTAACCGTGTACATTAAAACATTTTTTTATTATTTTCAAAAGCTATGTTGTGCACAATAAAACATGTCTCTTACATTTATTACCTGACATTAATTAATTAATTATTATAAAAATAGTCGCGTATTATAAAACAACTAACCTAAAATTATTCATTTATCTCATTTACCTTTTTGGTACCATTTTTGGACGTATGAGAGAAACAACGATGATACGGTTGGAATCGTGCGTTTCATCAGAAAGTGGTCATTTTTAGCATTTGCTAATCGAACCAACAAAAATCATATGCAGAAAAAACTGTTTAAAGTGATTGGTAAAAAATAAACTATTTTAATAAGTGATACAACACGTCGCTGACAGTTACAGAATTAATGTGCACTTCCTTAGGCATCTAAGCCCTGTACTGTTATTCTCATAGATTACCAGCTAAGGCTAGGGAAGGATTAATTAATCCTGTAACTGGCAGCTAGGTGTTACCTAGCCCACAATATAGCAGCCCGGAAATTAAAATATATATTTGCTAAATATCCGTTGGGCATATAAAATAGAAGTGGCATCACTTGAGTGTAGTCTGTAGTAAAATACTTTTTACGCCGTCAAAATGAACGTATTGCTTCTAACTACGTGTCCAACGTGCGATTCAGTTGCAACTGTTTTGTTTTACGAGTAGTAACCTGCTGTAAGCTGTAAGTCTAAATATATCTAAATAAAAACAACATTTTTGGGCCTCGATTCTCGAATGCAGTGAAATAAATTCGAATGGCACTTAATTCCACTTAAAAAAAATCATGAGTACATTATTATCTATGTGTATATATACAATTCTTGAAGCTTTATATTCCTTTTGTAAAAACCATGAAATAAGTCCCCAATTTTTTATAGAAAATAACTACAATGAGAATGGTCAAGAATACAGATTTGCATTTTCTTATGAGGATTTACGTCACTTTTTGAGGAAATGTGTTCCACAAAACTGAATAAGATTAAATTTGTTTTAATATAATTAGAGTACATTTAAATATTAAAGTCGTCGCCAAGCCCAGACCTGAGATCTGTGAACGAAGTGCAAGCTTTAGTGATTAGTTTTGTTTATACTTAATATTGTCTTATGTTGTTCATTGCATTGCATTAATTTCATATTGATTTTTGTTTTATTCCTGCCCTATAATGATGTAAGTCTGTCTGGGCAGTTGTACGTCTAAATATACAGAGTGAACCTTAAAGTACAAATATTTTAACCAGCAGTACAGTTCACTGTGTAGTACACATAATTAATAGTTTCTTTACAAAAAAATCAGGAATAAAAAGTGAAATTTTAAATAAATTTCGCGATTTTTCAACAGAAAACTTGTTGAGGACCGCTGATCTGGGAGTCATGGTGGATGTAAATTCAACAACGTTGCCAATATTACACTAATGTCTTCGAATAGGCTCCATCAAATATGTTTATTTATGAAAATATTACTGGCCATCTCATTTCTCATCTCATTTTCTCTGTTCCTTATAGATATTGCCATAATCAATGAAATTTTGTTTCATAATTAATTTAAGCTAGTACTAAAATAAAGTAACATACAGGGTGCATCTTAAATAAGTACAAATATTTTAACCAGCAGTATAGTTTTGTGTGTAGAACACATAATTAATAGTTTTTTAAAAAAAAAATCAGAAATAAAAAAGTGAAATTTTAAATAAATTTCGTAATTTTTCAGTAGAAAACTTGTTGAGGACCGCTGGCCTAGACCGATCCTGCATACTTTTATGAGTCATAGTGCTGCAGACTGAACGTGTGGTTCACAGTGTTGCCAGTATTACACAAATGTCTTTGCTTCAAGGAAGAAAAAATTTCAACTTTTAGCGAATTTTGTCAAGTGTAACATTTTATATTATTTTTTATTATCAAACTGTCATTGACTGTCATGACAGATTATCGGAAGCCCAAGTCAAACTTGTTAACCCCACATAATGCATGAAAATAGCAATAAAATTTGCTAAAAGTTGACATATTTTCCATTTTAAATAAAAAACGCGTGCATAGTTTTTCGTTATTCTTCATAAAATAACTTAAGGAAATTGTGTTTTGTGTCCCTTTCTAACAGTGTACAATGACATTTAACTTGTGAAATGTGGATTACTGATTAAATAGTTAATTTTTTAACAAACAAGTAAGCTTGTGTGCACGTTTATGTATAATTTTTGAACATTGGACATAGTAATATCACGTAATATCTTCCTAAATATTTTACGGTAGTATTGAACTTGCGGAAATTCATTTTTAATCATTGAAGTATAGTAAGGTTAGTTCAGATGTTAAAATTTATGTTAATATTGCTGCGTATCATACTACATACCCAATTTTACTGTACATATGCTTAAAACAAGTATTTTTAAAATAGAACTATTACGTTAAAGGAAACGTAATATTTATATTGGAGGAGATATGGCAACCTCGCAACAAATCATATGTTTCATTACGTTGTTGGATGAAAAATCAGCCAGCGGTCCTCAAAATGTGGGTATTTTTTTAAAAAATTAATATCTCCGTAAATATTAGAAATTTTTAAAAATGGCTTTCACTAGACTGATTTAAATGACGAACTACACCAGCAGTTAAAATATTTGTACTTATTTAAGATTTACCCTGTATATAGATAATAAAATCCCGCATACAAGGGTAGCACCTTCTGTGGGTTACTTTATTTATTTACTGAATGGTTTTAACAATGTAGGCTTTATATTTATATTTAGATACTTATACATTGCTGTTACTACTATCATAATATCACTAGTATCTTCTCTTCGTATACTTCTATTCAAATTGTATTTTGTGAAACATTTTGGTAAATAAGTTATTATTATTATTATTATTATTATCTCCTTCCCTTTGCCATTCCTATACCTCACCAATAAATTGAAAATATACACCAGATTCTCTACTCGACAAGCATAGCTTTCCAGAATTTGTTCATTATCCATGTTCACTACACCCCAACTGAGTTATCACAATATGTTATCGTTATCACTATCACTGATTATCACTACTTGAGAAATATGCTTTTAGCATGTCAACCTTTTCACTCTTTGAATAATGTGCCACATTTTATTTAATCACACTGTATTTCACGAAAAATATTAATTAAATACTCAAGACACTTAAGAGAAAAACACTGTCCGTGAAAAAGACGATTTAAATACGTTTTATACGTTAGTAACGCAACTCTTAAAACAGATGCGTCAGGCAGTGTATTACTTAAAGAAACCATTAGTTTAGTTTGGTTTTAGAAAATGCAAAGTGTATTGAAATTATCAAATCTCTTTCCACAAATATTACATGTTTTGTTTCCACTTGTAATTTACACATTTTCTTTGCGCTGGACCATACTTGCGGTGCGGTATCAACATCAACATAACCTCTTTGTCGACCTCGACAATTAATCCTAGAGAGTACGGGACATTTCACTTACTGCTCATGACATCGCCCTGTTACTTTGTGCATGCGGCACATCAAGCTAGTTATTTTGTTATTCCATGTTTTGTGTTTATTTTTAAAATCTGTTTCACCCACTACGAAGTAGGAAATGGTTGGCACGGACACGTTGTTTGAGGTTATGTGGCGAAATTTAACTCGTAAGGTGTCATTTGAAAATCATAGTTTTTTTTGTTATTCTTCATAAAATAATTTAAGGGTTATAATTTGTGATAATCTTTCTAACAGTGTACAATGGTATTGTATTAACTTCTGAATTGTGGATAACTGTTGGTTTTTCAGTAAGTAGGTGAGCTTTTATGCACGTTTATAGATAATTTTTAATCATTGAACAAAGTAACTTCTTAAACACTTTAATTGATAGTATCGAACATGCGGAAATTCATATTTTAATCGTTTGTGATAATTTTACCTTACTTATTGTTAAAAACAAGTGTTTTTAAATTAGAAACAACCGCAAAAATTGAATTTACGTTAAACAATTATTTATCTTACAGACGATATGGCAACCTCGCCTTCAATAAATCATATGGTTTATTTTATTAGGTTACGTCAGTGGTATATCTGGTCAGTGGTCCTCAAAAATATCTCCGTAAATATTTGAATTTTTTAAAAATGACTTTCACTGAACTTATCTATATGACGAACTACACCTGCAGTTAAAATATTTGTACTTATTCAAAGTTCACCTTGCATAAATAAATAATTTTAAAAAATACTAAAATTATTATATTAAAAGTTTTAACACCCTGTATCATAAAACATAATATTTTAGAGAAAAATATTATTATTAAAGACTCCAATATTTTTTTCAAGCTGTATCCTTTACCAAAACCTTGAATAAGATATTTTGCTGTAAGCTATGAGCTTATATATCTGAAGAAATGCAGGATATTCTCCAGCACCGCATCCAGATGTTCTACAATTCCACGCTTCCAGCTTCCGGGAAAAATGTCCCGCGTACCGCAAGCTTTCCTACCTTCATAATGAGAGAGGCTCACGTAGGAAGGCGTATGTAAATTCGGTGCCCTGTAATTTACGCAATTGAATGGATAATGCATTTGGAGAGATGAATCGTAGGTGTATGACCCTATTGTTAGCAAGACCTGCGCGTACCGCTGTCTCCAAAGTTACACCACGCTCTGTACCTTTTCTCGGATAAACCAGATGGATGTTTATTTCTGCCGCTGCTCTCCGGCCGCTCGCGTTCCCATCGAGCCGCGGACTCACGCGTCCGACACCCAGGTTCCCACCTGTTTTTTAAACTCGACGGTAGCGCGCAAAATGTAGCCCTTTTCGGTTTTCACCCTTTCAGTCGAACGAGGCTGGGCGAAAATTCAACCCGCGGGAGGTTTTCCGCCCTTTTCGGTGACGGTATTCCACCGTCCCATCTTCAGCTGATTAATTCGGTGGCAGGAACAGTCCTGAGCGTGAGGTGCGACTGAAAATTGATGACATTACAGAACGCGGTGGTACGGAAAAATTGTTGCTTTGCGGAAGTTCCACGGTGTGCCAATGTGGTTTTTGTGTTTTGAAATTCAAATTCGAGGCCGGAAGTATGCACTGCAGCTTCGAGAGGCACTGTTGTGAGCGGAAACAGCGTAATTAAAGGTCAGTTTTATCTTATTTCAGTTTCACTAAGTAAGCTCGTTAATCAGCATCCTTGTTGATGTTCGCATTTCATTACATAAAGCAATGAAATTATCGTGTGGTGTTATGGCAAAACCAATTATTTACCTCGCTTGTTTTATATTTTTATAGTATTGTAAATTTGTATCACTGTTAATAAGTGAATGATCCATTCAAACAGAAATATACCAGAGTTATAGATACTCATTCCTACATATTTTGTTACATACATTTTGAATAATAAAAAACATATATTTGTATAAGTAAAAATTAACACAATAAGTCCTAATTGCTTTGATCCTAGTTCTTAACATCTAAAGCCTATCTTTACCCTTATTTTATGTTTGTATAAGCATAAAATGAAAATAATTTAACAAGAAAATTGTGTCGTGTGGATATTCTATCAATATTTTTACCAATAAGACATCAAAACAGCAAATATGAAAATAAATATAACTATGGAATTATCTAAATTTGCTTAGGTACTTATTCGTATTATACTTATTATAGTATGTATACTTCATTTCTTATTTTCTAAAAGGGTGGACAAATTTCGTTGTTTTTATAGGCAATGTCGATAACTGTAGGAGAAAAAAATGACCCCCCTCACTCTCGATCTCTTTTCTTAAGAAAAAATTAATGATCAATTCCAAAATGACCTAGCGTCCTTTGTTTTCGAGTAATAAACAAAATTTTAAATTTTCCACTTTTCGATATATGTTTTTAACTTGGTTGTTTGTAAAGTTAGAAAAAAATAATTAATACGTTCTTTAGACACTTTTTGAGTAGTACCGTGGCGTGAATATTTTTTTTTGTAACTTTATTAATTTATGAGTTATAACCTAAAGTTGTGTTTTTTTTTTAAATATAAATCATATGTAGCCATGGAACAGTTGAAATCGTTATTTTTTCTCTTTCCGTTAATATAATAATATGTAGGGTTAAATATAATTATTTTCCACCCTGTACATAATATACAAATTGTTATTAAATTAAATATAGTAATTCATGTTTATTTATCAGAGTACGTTATTTTGTCAAATATGTACTCAGTTTTTTATATTTTTAGATTGTTTTTATAGTTATTTTAATATGAATGTATCATATTAAAATATTTGCTCATTTTGTAAATGTTCAGATTACATATGGAAGGTCTGTCTAGAAATGAAAATTTGCACTATTGTCAAAAACACGGCTAAACTTGATTTTCAAGATACTTGAAATCAAATTACGTGAATTTTAAAACTGCCTTCAAATCTTAAGATATAAAAAAACATATTAAATGCCAAATGCAGACAAGGACACGACTATGTATTTTTTCTTTAATGCTCTAAGGAGAACTATATTAGGCTTTTAGTTGAACTATTTGATCTCTTATGAGAAGAAATTTGTAACAGTTATAAAGTAATATTTGGCTATAAAATTTCAACTTTTTAAATATTCCTCAAAAATTTAGAAAATAACATTAAATTAAAGCTTAAGTTCTTAAAATATGCACTTGTATCAATTCAAATTGTAGCAAATGTTTGTTATATAAATAAGTTTTATCAGTAAATTAACAATATTTTTTTACTGTTTTAGAAAGGTATTTTAAGCTAATATAAATCAAATCTCCTACAATTCCTAACAATGAAGTCATATGTATGTTTTCTGATACCAAACATAATGCTAATGAACAATTCCACAGACAAAGCTCTATTCAATAATTATCTAAAGAAAATAATCTAAGTTACTCACTCTATAAAAATCTAACTTCACTTTTTTGGCAGTGGGAACACGACAAATTCAACCACAATAGATGAGATCTGACCTATTTCTGCATTTTTAGGATTGCTTCTTCAGGTGGTCTCCTTTAAGTTGAATCAAATAGCTAACTATAAAAATTATTATAAAAATTAAAATTATTAGAAGTGAAGTTAGATTTTTATAGAGTGAGTAAATTAGATTATTTTCTTTAGATAATTATTGAATAGAGCTTTGTCTGTGGAATTGTTCATTAGCATACCTAGATGTTTGGTATCAGAGAACATACATATGACTTCATTGATAGGAATTGTAGAAGATTTGATTTATATTAGCTTAAAATACCTTTCTAAAACAGTAAAAAAATGTTACAAAAGCTAATAATAAGGAATATATGGGTAGATATTGTGGGTGTAATTCAACGCAGGTTGGGGCTTTTATCCACTGAGTAGTTAGTTTCACACAATATTATTAATACCTAAAAATATATAAAAACTTTTAGATAAAAGGTGAACATTTTTCAAGTAGGTATTGTCATATTTAATTCATTGACAGGATGTCACTTTTTTGTCATTGTCGATATTTAACTTCTAATAATTTTAATTTTTATAATAATTTTTATAGTTAGCTATTTGATTCAACTTAAAGGAGACCACCTGAAGAAGCAATCCTAAAAATGCAGAAATAGGTCAGATCTCATCTATTGTGGTTGAATTTGTCGTGTTCCCACTGCAAAAAAAGTGAAGTTAGATTTTTATAGAGTGAGTAAATTAGATTATTTTCTTTAGATAATTATTGAATAGAGCTTTGTCTGTGGAATTGTTCATTAACATACCTAGATGTTTGGTATCAGAGAACATACATATGACTTCATTGATAGGAATTGTAGAAGATTTGATTTATATTAGCTTAAAATACCTTTCTAAAACAGTAAAAAAATGTTACAAAAGCTAATAATAAGGAATATATGGGTAGATATTGTGGGTGTAATTCAACGCAGGTTGGGGCTTTTGTCCACTGAGTAGTTAGTTTCACACAATATTATTAATACCTAAAAATATATAAAAAATTAACAATATAATGGCAAATAATCATATATTTACAAAATGATAAACAATTTTTATTAATTTTTAAAAATAATCAAATTGTAGGCAGCATTTTCACATATTTTTATAAAATGTAATACACTTATATGAAATTTCTAGTTCTAGAAAGTGATACAAATTATTTGCAGTCAACTTACTATTTTGATGACCAATGCTTAATGTATATGAAATAATGTTTATAACTTTTTTACCTATGGGAAACAGTGATGGCGATTTTTTGCATACTTTGATAACCTTGATCTTTTTTTAAAAGGCGGTAATTTCGTTGCCTTTTGTTTTTTAATGTCATTATTTATGTCTATCCTTGTTTGAAATCCACTCTTCTTTTGCGTACGAGCGTTTAATATGTGTATAAGGGTGCATCACAATTTCTTTGAAAAAACTTTCCAATAAAAAAAAACCTGACAGCCCTACATTCGACTGTTATACGATTTCTTACATCTTGAAAATTTAGTAAACGACATACATTTATTTTCTGTGGATGGTGAATATGACTTTTTCTAAATATGTGAGGATTTTCATCGGACCAATAACGACAATTTTGCTTATTGATATAACCATTAAAAAAATATACTCATTCAGAAGCATATATTTTTCACAATATTAGGCGTTCTAATAATAAATTCTATAATTATTTCATAACATTGTTGAAGTATTGGTAATTTATAGAGGTGAAATGTTTGTATTTTTGTTACCTCCAACAGAAATTCCAGTTTGATTGGAAACCTTTCTGAGGTAGTTGGATCTACCGAAAAATATTCCAATACTTCTACTTTGCTGGCTGCCTTATCTAAAACTCTATGTTTATTATTGACAACAGAACCAGTCGCTCTGAACTTTTGGAAAAGTTGCAGAACGTAAACGTGTGAATCATTTTTACCTGGATGTTTTTTATCAAAAATAAACCATTTTGACTACTTTGTTACTGGACAATGATATAATACAATACAATATATATCTATAAAATAAAGTTCTAACGAACTATCATTAGATTCATTCTCATAAAAAATGTCAGTTGAACATATTAACTAATTTATTAAACGAGTTACACACATGGCAATTTTTCTTTAAACAAAAACAGGATAACTAATAGACATTTGTTATTAGACATCAGTATGCGTATAAAAATTGAAAATTTTTATTGTAAATTTTTTCGTGTTTTGACCATAACTTTATCAATTTCTAAAATCGACTTATTGTTGTATTCTCCACTGAAAAGGCTGTAAAATGATGTATGGCATGTGGGGTAGTTCTATTTAAAATTTTTGAGTAGGAAAGTTCCTTCTTCGAACAAATATCGACCTGTCTCGGTGAATTTTCATATCTACTTCGGTTTTAAAATTTTAGGGGACCATATTATAGTAATTTTAGTATACGTCTATTTATTTGAAGTGATATGCAACAAATATCTTAATAAAATGTTAATATAAAATATAGCACGCTTCGTTTACGTACGTGTTACGTTGTTCTTTGAATTACACCCCATTTTGCTGAACCAGTAAAAATATCTCTTCTTTACCGCAATAAAGACTAAAACTTTAATAATAAATGACACAGCTCTCAAGACAACTCGGTCTGCAGAAAATTAATGCCCCCACACGTCCCGACAAGTACAGTCTTGAGTTCTCGTGAAGTGAAATAACGGCCCTCCTCATGATAAAATTAAGTAAACTTGTCTACAATACAATTTTTTAACCGGCTGAAATAAAACCGTTCCAGCTCCTGTTTAGGCGAGGCACGTACTTATTCTTCGTGAAAGCCTTTTCAAATAAATTCATTAAAGGTCTTTACCGTCGAACGAGTTATCGACTTCCCGAAATCACATGCATGTTATATCAAGATATACAGATTCACATATGCGTGTATATGGTCCACCTATTTCCAATGAGCGCACACAGGTATTTCTTCTCCATCCCTCACTATGATATTTTTTGACTGTTAGGAGTCTCTAAAGTTGACATTTTCCTTACTGAGAAAAGGAAATGGTATCATAGCAACAAAAGTATTCACTTTTAATCCTAGGTGCTGAAGTTGTTTAATCTAAGGATTAATAGTGTGATTAATAAAAGTTTGTTCAACAATATTTACAATAATTTTTGTTTATCTTCATTTACATATGAAATACACAGTTTGAACAAGTCTTAAAATTAAATAAACCACTGAAACTGCTATCCTCATGCTTGGAGCAATTCTCAAAGTAGTCCCACATTGATAGTTATATTATTTTCAGATGTTGTGAAATCAGAAATGATAACGGTCTGTCATCTAAAAGAGTAGCAGTTCGTCGTAAAGCATGTCCACTGTACTCTTTCCAATGATTTTATGAATACCGACCACCATTCGACGACACTTACCACTAACATATCTGAGAAATAATCGAAGATATACCAATCTGGGTGGACGTATAGTAACATATTTCCGATAAAACCTTAAATACTTGTCTTCCAGCACAGTAAGAGAACGGTATTGGAAATTATTAAAATTAAGGCGGATTTTACAGTTTCAACATTATAAATTGTTAAATTGACTAATTCATTGTAACTGCATGCTTCTGCAACTCCCAATATTAAGACGACCTATAAAAATGTTGTTCTTTTATTTTTAAAGCATTTACCTTTTTAACTTGCTCCTTTGTAAATACTCGCGATTTTTTCGGTACATCCTTCATTTTGTTTCTTGAGGTAATCACATGACTGAATATTTGCCCCTTCTATATATCCAGGACCTCAACATTGAATATTGTGACCAAAGCGTTGACGGCTTCATTTTATTTGCTAAGTTTGAAAAATTCACCATTAATATATCTTCTGAATACAACTTATGGCCGGTTTCTCAACTAGTAGATATCTGTTAAATAAACTTATCGATTCCATAAACTGGAGATATCCCATGAATTCGGTTTCTGAACCATTCGATAATGCTTATCTATTGTATAAGTTATCGAACAGATATCCAAAGAAAAATGGCAAGATATCTGTTCAATAAACATTAACGCACGCGCGCAGCGATTTAGCTGTTGCTTGTTTACATCTTTATTGTAAGGCTTAACCCAACTTTTTTTGATATTTTCGTGACGATTACTTTGTGCAATGGAAAATTCTGATTCGTCTGCCTCTTCACATGAAGAATATTTAAATATAGTCAGATATTTTGAACGGCCAAGACGTTATCGTGAAAGAGAAAACCAGTATGAAAAATACAGCGACAGAATTTCGAGAGAGGTTTACGCGCGCCGTATTCTTGAAATAGTGTTTTCTGCAAATACAAGTAATTTTAGACATTTAAGAACTGAATAATATAGAGTTTAGCAAATAACAACAATGTTATCTCATGCCACCAGCGAATATTCAAAGGTACCGAAATAAAATCAATGTATTACATCAGAAAGCGATTTATCCAGCAAATTTTTAGGTACTGAAAACTTTCAAAATATGTATTTTTTTAAATTCAGCTATAGATGTAAACATTGTTATAACATAAACTTACATATTTCTGCATATAACATTGTTCACTTTTGTTTATAAGTATGTGAAAATAATTGTTAAAATGTGGGGTTAGAATAGCGAAATAATGTATGTCATACAAATGCATTTTAAAAGTTATTATATTATTTGAAGAGAGTTTAAATAGTAAAAGTGGATAAACAAAACATTAGTAATTTTATTTTTGATATTACTTTCGTTCTAAGCGTTTTATTTTTCAAAATTTCAGTACCTAAAAAACCACAAATGACCATTTTACGATGAGAAATACGGCGACCTTAACGAAAGAAACTGTAAATTTACTGATAGATTTAATAGGAGATAGTATTCAAGTCTCTAGTACTAGAGCAAATTAGCTATCACTATTAGAAAAGGTTTTAATAACTTCGTTTTTATGCAACAGGCTTGTATATATTTTTATTTAGTTAATGTGATGTGATATTATTAGGTAGCCGATAGTGGCGCCATCTACAATTATTTCTTGAAAGTGTCTTACTTCCATAAATGGCATCTGCAAACAGTTGTGCATTTGCTAGCTCCCTCTATGATTATTGCAGATATTAAGATATCCATTCAACTGTTATGTATTCAACAAAATTTGGAAGGCATTCGTTCAGAAACCAATATAAAGTTATCGGTCTGATAAATTTATGTACTCGATAGTTATCGAATGGATTGCGCCAAATGTTGAGAAACCGACCATTAATGTTTTTTGCACCAATCCATAAAATGTTGATAGACACTTTCATAGATTTCTTTGGGAGAAGATTCAAAGGAACCTTTTTTGCACACTCCAGTATCTTCTCAGGTACACCTAAATCTTCACTAGATTCCATTTTTACAGACTTTTCTGCAAATTGAACCACAAACAATCACAAGAGAACTCAAATAGCAATAAAACGACTAAGTAAGTGCTTTATTATCCAAATTTGGTTTGAATAGCTTCAAAGCACAAATTAATAATTAAATGAGGGATTTCGGTTGGAGAAATAGCACGTTTTATTTGGATTAAAAGTGTCCTTACAAGCAAATACAAAATTTGCTCGCCATAAAAGTCAAACTTTTATTATATCAATATACTATTAAATGTGCCTTTCTTTTCCACTATTTATTTCGATGAATATAAGTTTTCTATATTCCAGAATTTATCTGGTGTCGCGAAAATTATTTGTTCCAATGGTAATTGTAACAATAGGTTTGTTTATTTGTGATGCTAGAAGCAGATCTGAGCAATAAAAACTGAAAAATTCCATTCATTTCTATGCAGCAGATTATAAATATAATTGTGTGAATATTCTGGCGTTATATCTTTATTTGCCCCGACATAATATATTAACAAATTGTAAATTATTTATTACTGGCTGGCATTTAATTTTTAAGAAATGTCAAATTCCGTCAATTTTGATTTTTTTCGAGTTTGATTGCATTTCTTACAACATCCTGTATTTTAAAAGTTGAATCGGGTCGTCTTTATTTGATGCTGGAAAGTTTAATCAAATTTTTTTTTAATCCATGAATTTTAAGCGTTTTTAGATATTTGTTTGGTTCTTAAACACCCTGCATTTTTTCATTAATTAGTTTTCTAGTAAATTCTTGTTTAAATGTTTTATCAAAAATTATTTTTAAATTTAGTGACTTTTGATTTTTTGTAGAGAATTCCATTCATTTCTATGCAGCAGATTATAAATATAATTATGTGAATATTCTGGCGTAATATCTTTATTTGCCCCGACATAATATATTAACAAATTGTAAATTATTTATCACTGGCTGGCATTTCATTTTTAAGAAATGTCAAATTGCGTCAATTTTGATTTTTTTCGAATTTGATTGCATTTCTTACAACATCCTGTATTTTAAAAGTGGAATCGGGTCGTCTTTATTTGATGCTGGAAAGTTTTATCAAAATTTTTTTTTAATCCATGAATTTTAAGCGTTTTTAGATATTTGTTTGGTTCTTAAACACCCTGCATTTTTTCATTAATTAGTTTTCTAGTAAATTCTTGTTTAAATGTTTTATCAAAAATTATTTTTAAATTTAGTGACTTTTGATTTTTTGTAGAGATCGGTTCGGTTATTTTATACACCCTGTATTTTTTTAGTAAATTAATGTTTTAATAGACGAAAAGTCTAAGTAAATTTTGAAGGTTTTTAGAAATTGGTTCGGTTTTCTTAAACACCATGTTTCATTAACTGATGATCTAATAGATCCCACATTTTAACTATTATTTTCATATACTTGTAAACAAAAGTGAACAACCTTATATGCAGAAATATGCAAGTTTATGTTATCGTATTTTGAAAGATTTATGTACCTACCTAAAGATTTGTTGGTTAGTTACCTTTGAATATCCGCAGGTGGCATGTGGTAACATTCCTGTTATTTGCTAAGCTTGATGTTATTCAGTCCTTAAATGTCTAAAATGATTTGTATTTGCAGAAAACACTAATTCAAGAATACGGCGTCCTTAACCGAGTTATGTTATACTATTTCTGGTATTCGTGGTAGAATCCTGATAAAACGCATCTACGACTAGTCACCCGTTCTAAGCGTGTTAACAGTACTGAATATTTACTATGGAAAACACAATCTTGTATGTGAACAACGATTAATCATTCGGCACAATACAATCAGAAACCAATTATTCGAGTTCAGTCATCAATTTTATTCTTAAGGTGCTTGTTGGAGAACGTGGTTATGATTTATCACTCCTATGCCTAATGTAGCGTTTAGCTAAAACCAGTCGTTTTAACATTTCACAATTCAATTTCTAGCTGTATGGTACATGTATAATGCTAAATAATACCTTAGCTGATAATTACTATGTTGAAGTACATTACAATTATGAAATATTAATTTATTGCCAATATGTATATAAAAAAATAGACCTAAATTCTTATTAATGATTATAATGCTGACCTACAATATGAAACTTCTCAAAGAGCAGTTAGGTAATTGGGACAGAGGTCAAAAAATTATAAGAAACTTTTTTTTATATCAACGTTTCGACTTTTATTCAGTCATCAGGATGTGAGAATTGCGTCTCTTTTGTCAATAATTTGTAATAAAACATTTATGTGAAAGCAAGAAACTGACAGTCATTTAAAAGAAACATGATGTGCCACAAGTGCTCTCTACTAGTGACGCCAAAATTAGAAACATATTTGAATTTCTCATCCGCAGAAAGCCCCGATTTACAAATTTTATGTAAATATTTGGATTTCTTAAGAAGTTATTTACAAATATCGAAAATAAAATAAAACTTTAACACCCTGTTACTTAAAAAATATATAATAAAAATGTTAATTACACTTTCTATAAAATGGAAAATACCTACATAAAAAGTTAAATAAAAAATGTCAAAACGAAAAACAAATATAATATTGTACAAAATAAAACATTTTTTTTGGCCGTAGCAAAATATTGAATGTTTGTGTTAAATTTAATTTAGGCCGCTTTTGGGAATTTTTTAAATTCACCTTTTCGTTTAAAGAGAGATTAGAAGAAGAAAAACAATTGTTTTTAATACAGAATGATTCACAAATTATCTAAAAAATTTTTGGAATAAATGCGTCATGAAGAATGGAGTCAATATCATAAAAAAATTCTAGAAACTGGGTAAGACGGGCCCAAATGTGTTTACACGTCCGTGGACAAAATATTGCATAGTTGTTTATGACAAATTATTTTATTAATTTAAACCATAAATTAATTGTATTAATTAATAATAACAGTAGCGGCAAATGCAGTTGAATTTGCTGATGTAAAATAGGTGTTACAAACTTTTATTTATTTTTTTTCCTTGAGACATTCTTTAAATTTTTTTTCCGTTCATTTTTTATTACGCCGACTGCATGCTTTGCCTTGGGCAAGGTCAGATTTTACAGTGGACCAGTTACCAGTGTTTTGCAGATGTATATTTTGAAATCATTTTTGAACTGCCCTTTCGATTTTTTTCTGACAAAATTGGATTTGTAAGACTTATCCAAAAATTTTTTTGGATAAGTCCTGAATCACCCTGTATAAACAATCGAATCCTCTATATCTGTCACCTTATTATATTTATTTTCACTTTTATATTCCACACATAAAATGTAAAGCACAATTTAAAAGATCATAAAAATGCCGTCGTTAATTCCAGTGCGTAATACAGGCTAAATAAAATAGAAACTTTATTGCGGCTTATAGAAATGGTATTGCGGCTATTCCAGTTAACCACATCCATCGTGTACTTTAAATCCATAGGCAGTAGGACAATACTTCGCTCGTCAACCATAGTAGACAAATGATCAGTTATCTTTTACAAATTACAATAGATTGAATAAATTAAATTGAAACTTAAATTGAAATTAAGATATTACTAAAATATTAACTACAAAGTTGTACAACTAACTTGTGAACAATATCCATATTAATTTATGCTGAACAAAGATTGTATCACATAATAAATCTGACAACAGTCCTTCGTCTGAATGACAAATTAACTTCTAAACTGAAGGATTAATCTTATGTGGTCCTTCACAAATTCTCCAAACGCATCTTCGACCTACAGAATACAGGATGTTTTACGTAATAACTTGAAGACATGACGATAGCATCGTTTGTTTAAGAGAGTTTACATATCATAATAAAATTATATGTTGTACTGCATTTAGATCATACAATCAAAACTGGTACATTCTTAACTTTCAAAAATAGCATGGAATTGTGCACGACATCTTAAGATTTTAATTTTCATTCAGATTCAGATCACCCTGTACAACATCAAGAATTCCTTTAATAAAACTTTATTGGCGTAGTTAAAAGATAACAAAAACTGCAACCCACAAACTTCCTGAGCAAAGTAGGTGTGTGTAGGTAAAGCGTTTAGTGGCATACATATTTCTTTTTCGAATATATCACTTTTCAACATGACAAATTATCATGTACTTCATGCAACTATAATAATTTTAGTACGCAGTCTAGTAAGTAAATAGTAAATGAATAGGAATACGAATATAATTTTTGTTATAAATTCTATAAAGAGAAGTTGACTTTATATACATTGACATATCTTACCTATAATAATAAAAACTTGAAACATGCGTACAATTCCAGTACAACTGTGAAGTAACCAAATAATAGCATATTGACCTTTTCAAAAGGGATGGTTAATATCATACCTTTTATATCTCAGAGGTATTTAATTTATACAGGGCGTCCGGAAATTAAGAGCAATAAAATCAGGGGACCGAAAATAAATGTTAAAGTTAAAATTTTATTTTCGATATTTGTAAATAACTTCTTAAGAAATCCAAATATTTACATAAAATTTGTAAATCGGGGGTTTTTGCGGACGAGACATTCAAATTTGTTTCTAATTTTGACGTCACTAGTAGAGGGAGCCACTTATGGCACATCATGTTTCTTGTAAATGAAAGAATTATTTTGCTGCTTAGTGTATCCATGTGACTATTGAAATAATCGATTCTCCTACCTGTTATATCTGAAAAAGGGATACCTTATTGAAGTCGTTAGGAGTAACAGTTTTCGAAATAATCTTATTTGAAATATTCAGTGCACCGATTGAAAACTGTTATCGTTCCAGTTAAAGTGCCTTTTCTACTGAAAATACAGCAAAATTTTACTTGAAAAAGTTATTTAGAACGGTAAATTATGCAGATGTGAAAATTTTTTTAAAAAATCGGCCTGCTTTGAAAAAATCTTTGTGCTTTGTTGAAAAATGGTTTCATCAAACCTCGCCGATTTTCTTGAAATTGCAGGTCTCCATAATTTACGATTCTAAATAACTTTTTCAAGTACCATTTTGCTGTATTTTCACCAGAAAAGGTACTTTACCTGAAATCAAAACAGTTTTTACTCGGTGCACTGGGCATTTCAAATAGGATTATTTAAAAAATGGTTAAGCCTACCGACTTCAGCAAGGTTTACTTTTTCAAATAAAACAGGTAGGAGAATTGATTGTTTCGATAGTCGGATCGATACATTAAGATGCAAAAAAGTTCTGCCATTTAAAAGAAACATGGTGTGCCACAAATGGCGCCCTCTACTAGTGACGTCAAAAATAGAAACATATTTGAATTTCTCGTCAGTAAAAACCCCCGATTTACAAATTTTATGTAAATATTTGGATTTCTTAAAAAGTTATTTACTAATATCGAAAATAAAATTTTAACTTTAACACCCTGTAACTCCGTTAACAATCAGTTTTGGAAAAAATGTTATAAAAAGAGGTAGCATTTATTTTCGGTCTAGAATTATCCGCTGAATTTTTTGCTCATCATTTCCGGACACCCTGTATTATAAACTTACCATTTGAATACTAATTTATATAGTATAGTCCAAATCTCATATGTTGCCTAAGGGGTAGTTTTGAGAATGGAATACTTGATTTTGTACAGATTTATTTATTTTTTTTCTGTAATAAGGTGTAAGTAGGCACTTATTTTATGGAAATTATTCAAAATATGTAAAATGCTTATGCATATGTATCGTAGTTGAAAAAGTTATTGTTACGCTAAAAATGTATTGTATTTTATCTCGAATATTTAAAAAATATTAATTAGATTCTTTCGACCGTGTCGATCATAATATGATTATGGAATCAGAGGAATGTCACAGGATTTGGTAATGTAATTAAAGAAGCACAAGCAATATGTAAGAATAAATCATTCAGGATTTAGTTAATTTCAAAATGGGAGTGCCCCAGGACTCCATCTGGGGCCCTATCTTCTTCATTTTATATATCAATGATATAGCTAACTCATAAAATAATAAATCTTGTAGCATCCTAAATCACAAATGTAAACATATAATTTCAAATTAAATTAAATAGTTTTAAAATATATCATTATAGTTTAATTCGGACAAATTGAAAACCTACAACTTTCTGTTGATGATGATTCCTAATTCGTGATGTGATTCCTGTACATCTTTGGGCTTACATCTAGACTCCATTTGTTATATTTTCTCCAATACCATGTGAACTTAGTAGTGACCAATTGATTGAACTATACTATGACCAGATAGGGAATAGACTGAAATACGGGATTGCCTTCTGGGGGAATTCTACTCTGTCTAGTGACGTGTTTGTTGCCCTGAAGAGAACACTGGGCTGCATTGCCAATGTTCCTACATATAGTCTATAAGTTTTTGAGATTTGACACTCGTTTTGACAATTGTTTTCTCATCGATAAGTGCTTGTATGGTACCGCTGATTTCTACAGCTAAATATTCCTCTGATTTTTATTTTTTTACTAATATTATATTTGTGCTCATGTATACAATGGTATTTGTTGTTCTTTGTACTTTGTATGTCTTTAGATAAGTTGTAACAAACTTGTGACAAGTGTTATCTTTGTGTTTTCGTTTTTTACATCTATAAGTATACAGGGTGGCCAGATGAAAAGGAAACAGATCCATTTTCATTGCTTGGAATGCTAAAATTGCTTCAAGATTGTAGAAAAACGCTCAAACCCGTCGATTTTAGATTAAAGGGGGACATTCTTTAATTGTATTTTTGCCTCTGCCACTTTCACCCCCAAGCAAGGGTAAGCATTACCCCAAAATATTTAAATGGCATTGGGGGTTGAGTAATATTTATTTTGAAAGCTCTTACAATTCTCTTTACAACAGACTTTAAATTTTATGATTCCGCCCAATATTTAAAAAAAATGTACATTTTAAAATTTAAATTATGTTTAGTTGCTTACTTAGTTGATTAAATGTTCAAACTGATGACCGCCCGCTTCCATACAAGAATAAAGATTTTGTTCGAAACGTTCGCGCACATTATGAAGCATTTCCGTAGTGATTCGACGGCATTCGTCGACGATTCTTTGACGCAAATCTTGTAGCGACGCGAAATACCAGCTAAGAATGTCGCCCTTTAATCTAATATCGACGGGTCTGAGCGTTTTTCTACAATCTTGACGCAGTTCTTTAAAATGGCTCTTTTCGTTTTCATTTAGCCGCCCTGAATATTGACTTCCATTATACATCTTGTAGGATACAATCTTAAAGGAATAAAAGATTTTTGAATTTTATATAGAAAACCACCCTTATTTTTTGCGTCGTTTTCCTCCAGAAAAATATCAAAAACAAATTTTCTATTAGTGACGTACTACGTGTATATTTTCATAACAACCTTTGATAAACCTAAGAAATATAAGTGGATTGGCATTTATTTAAAAACACAGGAAACCATTTTCCACGAAAGACATTTTCTGTTATTGTTGAATAATAAACTGAAACGGCTACAAATGAAGTTTTTAACTTTTCCGGAGCTCTCATAAAACTTTTCTTAGCTTGACTCTCACTTTTTCTAATAAATCATAAATTGTGTCCAACTTCGAATTCCTCCAGAGACAAGTCTCATTCAGTCTTAAAACATTGTTACATTTTGTAGTTAGATTTGAGAATATGTAATCATTTTACAGATATTTTACCATGAAATATTTTACCAGGACAAACCGCTTGCTCTGTTCAGAACGGGTCGGAATTTTCCTAAATTATCAAAGAGATTGATTCCAATTAAAGAATTAGTCGCGTCAAATTAGCATGAAAAATGTGAAAATAGACAACTTTTTGCGGAAAAGTCCAATTGAGATGCGGTTTTCTGCAAAATGTTCAGGGAGTATTTTATAACAAAAGGTACATCTAACCTCTGTACGCTCGCAAATTTTTAATTGTTTATTTAACAAATGACCCATTTTTGTTGAACATATGGCAAATGTCACACACGATTCAACGAAAATGTCTGAAAAATGTTCTCTCGGGGGTTTTCGATTTATTGCTAAATTGTTGTAACTGGGCTAATTAACAAATTAAAAACTCCACCCCCGAAATCACTAGAGAACCGGAATTTTTTCGAGGATTTCTGGCTTATTAAGGCAAACCATCGGCACAAGATTTTTGCAAATATAATTATTTATTGTTCGATTGTTGCAACCTCGCTAATTAACAAATTAAGAACTCTTCTCCCGGAATCGTTAGAAAATCGGATTTTTTTGCAATAATTCTGGGATCAATTGAACAATAAACAATTATATTTGCAAAAATCTTGTGCCGATGGTTCGCCTTAAAAAGACAGAAATCCCGGAAAAAATTTCGGGTCTCTAGTGATTCCAGAAGTAGAGTTATTAATTTGTTAATTAGCCAGGTTGCAAAAATAGAAAAATAAACAATTTCGTGCAACAACCTTGTGCCGATGGTTCTCCCCATGATCCCAGAGTTATTGCAAAAAAATCTGGTTCACTAACGATTCCGGGAGTAGAGTTATTAATTTGTTTAATTAGCGAGGTTACAACAATCGAACAATAAACAATTATATTTGCAAAAATCTTGTGCCGATGGTTTGCCTTAATAAGCCAGAAATCCTGGAAAGAATTCCGGTTCTCTAGTGATTTCGGGGGTGGAGTTTTTAATTTGTTAATTAGCCCAGTTACAACAATTTAGCAATAAATAATAAAGCTAACACCAAAGTGATAAAGAGGGACCTCGAAAATCCCCGAGAGAACATTTTCCAGACATTTTCCTTGAATCGTGTGTGACATTTGCCATATGTTCAACAAAAATGGGTCATTTGTTAAATAAAAAATTAAAAATTTGCGAGCGTACAGAGGTTAGATGTACCTTTCGTTATAAAAAATTCGCTGAACATTTTGCCAGAAACCGCATCTCAATCGAACCTCTCCGCAAAAGTTACAAGTGAAATGCTAATTTGTCGCGACTAAATGTAGATGAGTCGATATATACTCCAGGCTCGAACAAATTAAATTTAACCACTGCAACGAGCCGCGTTAGTAAATCCTCTGCCTATTCTATTTTCGACTGTAGTGAGTTGAATGTATTTGTTGGATGCGCTATAAATACGTTAAAATCTTAATTTCCTATGTGTATAATTAATTACTTGGGGACCTTATGAAAACAGGAGCACGTGAAAATATATTAGATCTCGGAATTATCAGGAGTTTGCTCTTCATAGCTTACATGATTAATGGTGGTTATTCAAGGTTTATGAAGTTCCGTGTCAGAAGAATTCTAAGCCCTTGAGATAAGACACGGGGTTGTCGGGATTTTCATTACGTATACTGTGTTTAGTAAATTTTATTAAATGCATCACTAGACTTATCTTGAATACGATATTATTATAGATAGTAACATTGTAACCGTCAGTTCTCATTACACTCAATTTATTAGCGAAATTATTAATAGAAGTCTGGTGATGTAATCTATACTGCATTGCAGGTTTTATCTTGTTTAAGGTATTATTGAGTAATTGACCATCTGCCTCCATCCGCGGCCTCCTGAGTCCACGCCTGGTAACACCGTGTTATACTACGCAGGCCAAAAATCCGCTCCTTCTATGCCCAAATCTACGTTCTCTAAGCATGATTAGCTGTTAAAAATTGTCGTTTGCAACAAGCTTCACAACACTTGCAACACAAATGTGAACAGAAATTTAAAAAAAAAAAACTTACAGATAAACCTAAAAATTTAATAACGCACAAAAAATTATGAAAATAAAATATTTCTTTGTCATGTAGTATATGTAGTATCCTCTAGTAATTACTCTAATGCGAAGTTGCCAAATAAAATCCGTTGTGTACAATATGAATAGTATATACTTCAGTCCTTCAGGGCTCTATTCTGGGACCTATATTTTTATACTATTTATTAATGATTATCAAATCTTGAAATGTCAAATATCTGTTACATGTAAGATAATTAAAAATATTCACTGAAATTAACACATTGTAAGACTGCTTCATACTTCAAAATTGTTTAGTTACAGTC
The DNA here is from genome assembly GCA_037114965.1 of Monochamus alternatus. Classification (NCBI taxonomy): domain Eukaryota; kingdom Metazoa; phylum Arthropoda; class Insecta; order Coleoptera; family Cerambycidae; genus Monochamus; species Monochamus alternatus. The sequence goes on from CM073427.1 coordinate 17,604,336, forward strand.
TGTTTAGGGTAAAATGGGCAAAGATGCCCAGCCTAACTTTAACTGCCTAGAATCTGCAGCATAACGTAAAATAAATACCTTAAAGATGTTACACTATTGGACAGATTATTTTTTGACGTAATGCCGTATTCATAAGGTTTAGCAATTAAATAATAATACTAGAATGAAATTAATATTGAAACGCCGTTTGAGGATAGTTGCTTATGATATGGGGTAGTTGCTGTAAAAAAGGATAAATGCCCAACACGGGGAAGATGACTAAGTAAATCAATAATTGCTGAAAACATTTATTTTTAACATGTAAAACAGAAAATAAATAAAATAAAAATTCTTATAACAATATTAAAATCCCCTTAAAGAATAATTCTTCATTTATATACGAACATTTTCTGTTCATATAAATGTCAGATCCTGAAGGCAAACCTTCAAGTGTTTTATTCAATTTTCACACCTTTCATGATTAGAACTGATGGCAAGAATGTGTCCTCAGCATTTACACAAGCGATCAACGAGATACTTTCACCCTTTTCCTTGGGTGTTAGATTTTGAACGCATTTGCTTCCTTTCGAAGCTAGTACTTCCCCTGGTACATTAATCATTTGAATTCCCGTTTCATCTATGTTGTAAATTTTATGAGGTTTGTCTTGCAATTCATGTTCCTTCAAAATACCTTCCAATACATTGTAAAATCTATTTATGTCTTCTCTGTTCATGCCCTGAGCTCTAGCTAAGGACAGACCTTCACTTTTCCTTATTGATAGTTCGGGGCATCATTCCATGAATGATCGGAACCAGTGATTCCAAGCTGATTTATTTTCCTCTCCCTTCTTTCCAAAAACTTTTTTTTCCTACAGCTTGAGAGAAATTGTATGCAATGTTACGCACCATTTTTGGAGTTGGCGTAAATCCTGCTACTTGTAGTCGTTTTATATGAGCAACCAAACGTTTTTCATCTTCAAACCCCAACCCAGGATGTTTTCCGAGAATTTGTTCCTTTACATTATTGTTTAGTTAGAAGTCTTCTTCTTAATGTTCTGTTCGATATCTTGCATATTTGACTGACATTATTTATGCTTAATGATTTACTTTTTATTTTTAATAAAGCTGCTATCAAATCATTTTCTGACCAACTAGCACGGTTTGATATTCGTTTGTAATTTCGAGACATTTTATATTCTGAAAAGAATAAAAGAAATTGAAAATGTCAGTTACGAAAAATTATTAAATAAAAATCAATAATTCGACCAAGGAATTATAAAGAAAAATTGTTTTGTCTTGTTTTTCCCATACATTCCTATATTTTTTAAATAGATAACTGCATTATCCTTACACAAAAACTGTATGGGCATTTATCCCATATAGACAGTTAGGCAACTATCCTCAAAGCACATTTTTGAATGGGATAGATGCCCATATCATTTAATTTATAATGCGAGCAATTTTCAAGCTTCGTAGGCGTCAAAACCCGAACCTAACTTACTGTACCTTAGTTTACGTTACAAATCCGGTTTAATTGCTTCATAATTATAGTTAGAACTTAGTTACAGTGAGGACAATATGATTGCTAGATTTATACAAAAGATACAACTTACCTGTAAGATTGATGAAAACATATAAAAACACAATAATACGGTAACACATTCACCCTATGCTGATCTAAGCTAACAGCAAGCACTAATAAACGGGTGGCGCATTTTTTTACTGTGACTGCGTCTTTATAACCTCAATTAGGCAACTACCCCTCTTGAGCATCTTCACCTATTTTATCCTATAAGTGTTTTGTTCTTTAGGATCCTAAATATTTTACTATAAGAACCTGTACACCTGACAGTTCTGACATATGAGCGACGTTGCCGCATATTCAAAACCTGTTTGCTGTCATAATTATGTTATCTTTCGCAAGGGAAAAAAATTGTTAAATATGTTTTGTTTGGTGCAATTAATCATACAGCAAAATAAAGGTGTTCATGTTCCGGGCACTCTGTATAACAATCGTTTGACTGCAACTGAAAAAAATTCAACACCAAGTTCATAAAATCTACAAATTAGATGATTGATGAGAAATATAATACTAGAAAAATAGCCAATAAGATTCTATTAGAACGAACTAATTTGTGCAGTATTTGATTGCAAACAGTGATTTGTTCTACGCTTCTTTTCCATATAATAATTGTATCAAATGTGAGGAACTTATGCACCCTGAACCTCTATCTCTTCCAATATTCCGTTTCAAATTTCCCTCGCACACTTGCACTTACTGCACACTGCGGTAAAAGTAGCTGCATTTGGCACATGTTTACCGGAAAATCGTTCTGCTAAAACATTTTCACATGGCCATAAATTAGAACAATATCCATCAACTCCGAGTTGCTACTATACATGTACGCCATTTTTGACAGCTGAAAAATTAATGTAAAGACTGGCATCACAAAAACTTTAGTGCCTACAAAAAGTAATCAGATTTCAATATTCGTAATTGTATGTCTAGAGACTACAGTAGCCCAGCGATGTGAAGGTTAGTGTTAAACTTAGTGTCATCTAAATAAAACATTTTTTGGTTTTCGCATGAACGTAGAAAAGATATTGTATGCAACTCGTACAAAAAGTGTTTATTGCACTCTACGTGTTGTGACAATTTCATGTCGCGTCCAATAAACACTGACATACGGATTCATCAACAAGGCGTAACGTTAGTCAGACTAGCGGAGGTTACGCGAAAAATTTACGCATCTGTTGCACCAATTTAAATAAAAGGCCTATTCACTACTATGTATAATACTTACTTTATGATATGTTAACTAATTCGTAGCACTGAAAAGTACTGTTTTTGAATATAAATACTAAATATACAATGGGAAACGCAAGGAACTAGAGGCCGAAGTTACGCGATTTTTAGAGAGGTACAATACTGGGTCTAACGTTTGGCGCAAATATGGACGTAAATAAACAGCCTACCTAGCGACGCATGTTTCGCTACCTAGCAATGCATGTTTCGTGAATGGGCGCAAGGCTGGTTAGATCAACTAATGCGCTTTACATGGGCGCAAAACTGTTACTTTTTGTACTTATTGCATAAATAACTATTTACTCGGAAAGTATAAGGACTACAAAATTGTTTTTACGATATTAGCTCCATTTTCACAATTTTTTTAGATAAATTTTGAACCGTCCTGTATTTTTGGCGCCACACCGTATGCTTAAAGCAAGCCGATATCTGGACTGGTTCTGATTTTTGGTGTTATTTCCTTTCATTGTTAATTTTTTTGGTTGTTAAATATGATTTTAATGATATTTATCTACTCGTTTATATTAATACTACCTAAACTTATCGATATTTTATGCAGGTTTAACACCTACACCTATAACCAATCAAAGAATTAGTCATTAAACAGAAATAGTTTTATTTTGAATCAATATGCTTATATGTATTTACTTAATAAATTTGCACCAAATATCTATAAAAATAAAATAAAGAGATTAGTTGTAATAATTCAGAGTATATTTGTACCGAGTGCACACTTGGGTACATCTTTATAATAAAACAAATTCTAACAGAGATTATTCGTGATTATGATCGTACCATTCAATCTTATTACTTTATGATATAATCTACTAACAATAGTGTAAGAATTCCTATTTCAAGGTCATCCAAAGTCTTCATCCAAAATGTCTTTCCAAAGCCAAAGTTATTATAAGGTCAATTTAAGAGCTAGACAAAATTCTTAAAACGTTGTTTTCGAAGAAAGCGAGAACAATTTATGCACCATTTCTTAAATTCAATGTAAAAAATATGTTAAATAGTACATGTTCCAATCCATTTTCATATTCGAGCGGTCTTCTTTAAAAATTCCGGTTCCTAGTGATGCGTAGGTGTATTGTTAAACATTGGGGAATCGAGTTCCGTATAAATTTTTATATTTATTGCTGTTATTTTAAAACCGTGGGAAATGAGTTAGTACCAGCAGTAAATAATAAATTGTAAAACTGCTGCAACTGATGTCTCTCTTTTCTATTCATTTCGAAATGAAGGCTCTAACATTATACAGTATGCGCCAAAAGTATGGAATAAATTCAATAAAAACGAAACAATTATTTTTTGGGAAAAATCCTCGAACAGGTCGATTTTTAATTTAAAAAATACATATTTTAGCGTAAAATGCGATTTTCAAATGTCATTTGTTTTCGAGTAATGACGTCATCGATTTTTTTTTAAATGGAACACCATATTTTTTATATCGTTTAATTCTCTATCAGACAGTACTAAAATTTTGCCCTCTTACATAGGAAAGTTTTCGAGTAAATGACGATTGAATGTTAGAAAACGTAAATTTTATCCATAAAAAAGTAACAATTCTGAGGTATGTAAAATAAAATACAATTGGTTAAATTTTATACTTAAATTAAATGTTCGAATTGCCATCCACCAACTTCTTGCCAATGCGCAAATCTGTGAAGAAATTCTTCTTGCACATTATGAATGATTTCTGGGGTAACTCTGCGTATTTCGTCCCGAATGCAAGTTTGAAGTTCTTCTAAATTACGTGGTTTATTAATGTACACTTTTGACTTCAAGTATCCCCATAAAAAATAGTCAAGAGGTGTAAGATCTGGCGTATCGTCAGGAATGTGAGGGTCATTATCGTTAGGAAAAATTACTGCAAGGGCTGGAACAAGGTCATTTTCTAGAAACTCTTCAAAGAAGGAAGGCCCTACTATTCTGTCGTCAACTATTCCAGCCCACACATTTAATTTCTGAGGGTGTTGGGTATGTGCCTCTGCCATCCAATGAGGATTTTCCCGACTCCAATATCTGCAAGTTTGACGGTTTACTGTACCATTCAGACAAAATATGGCCTCATCTGAAAAAAATATTTGCCGGTGTAAATTTCTATTTCCTTGACATAAATCCATTAGAATTTCGCAAAAGTGTAAGCTGCGATCGGGATCATCTTCATTGAGTTCCTGCACAACTTGAATTTTGTAGGGATGATATTTTTCCTTCCTCAAGATACGTAGCACTGTGCTCTGACTAGTGTCATTGTTTAATGCAACCAATCGTGAAGAATTATGAGGATTATCCACCATACATCAAAATGTTCTGTTTCTGATTTTCATTAATGCTTGGACGTCCAGGTTTTGGAATATTTACAACATTGCCAGTTTCTCTAAATTTAGACTCCTTACTGACTGTTGATTGGTTGATAGAGCGATCTGGATATTTTTCATTAAATAAATCGCAAACTTCCTGCTGAGTTCTAGTCATATTCCCGCATCCGATAAGAATTAAAATTTCATTTCTTTGAGTAACAGTTAAATGTGCCATAATACTTTAAATTGAATAATAATTTCTATGTCGCTTACAATACTTATTAGAAAGTCGGTGTGACAATGACACTTTGCAAAGATTTTCACCTACGTGATCCATAAAAGAACTATGGAATTCGAAAAACTAAACTTGATAACGTTTTTGCTTTATTTTAATTGATTTACGTTTTCTAAGATTCAATCGTCATTTACTCGAAAACTTTCCTCTGTAAGAGGGCAAAATTTTAGTACTGTTTGATAGAGAATTAAACGATCTTTCAGAATCAAGGAAATTAGTCATTTAAAAAAAAATCGATGACGTCATTACTCGAAAACAAATGACATTTGAAAATCGCATTTTACGCTAAAATATGTATTTTTTAAAATAAAAATCGACCTCTTCGAGGATTTTTCCCAAAAAATAATTGTTTCGTTTTTATTGAATTTATTCCATACTTTTGGCGCATACTGTATATCCTTAATATATTGTTAACAAAACACTAACACAAATTCCTGAGAATCCCAATTTACCTTAGTCCAAAAGATGATAGTAGATAATACAGTTATGACTTAAAACTTTTTGTAAATATGTATCGTAATACTTAATAGTATAATTCGCACAAAATTTGGTACGTAGGGTTTTTTTTAGGATAAGAAATCGACAGTCGATCGCAGTTTCGGTGTACATTGCAGAGGGCGCTACAGCAGCACTTCGTCTACTTCTAAAACTTCATAACTGCGATATCGATTTCTCATCCTAAAGACCTCCTACGCACGAAGTTTTGTGCGAATTATGCTATTATTAAGATAAATATTTACAAAAAAGTTTAAAAAAATAATAACTTTGGCACCCTGTATATCATCTTTTGGATTAAGGTAAATTGGGCTAGATCCATATATTTTCGCATCAAGAAATTGTGCTAGTGTTTTGTACAAACCTTTTAGACACATCCTGTATGTAGAGAGAAGCTCAAAATGTCTACTTAACATGACAAATAAATATTAGATGTAGAGGTGTTTCGCGCAAACATACATTATAACAAAGGAATATTAAGTGGGTTTGTGTTTCCAAAAGCTAGTAGGAGAACATTGAATCATTATTTAAAAATAACCTTTTTTGCTCCGTGTTGTTTAAAATGAAATTGAAAAATCAAGCACCTCCAAATCTGTTTGATTATTATTAGTAGTGTACAGAGTATTTTATTCAGAAAGAGAGAATAAGATGGAACTATTGAAATTTGATGCCTGATATGTGAAATGGTTTTTGAAATGAAACCATTTTTTAAGTTGGCGCTTTGTAAGATTGAACAGGTATTATTAAATTTCTTAGTGACGGTACTGACATCGCATGAATACTAAAAAATGTTCGTAAAACAGGACCTGCGGCAAACAGAAATGGGGTTATCAAGTAAGAAATGAAGCAAAGATGAAGTTGTTGTTTTGGTCCAGAATACAAGAAAATTGTAAGGTGTTATGGGTACAACCGTTCGAAGGACCATGTGAATTTGTTACCCGACTAAATTTGCAACGTCCTGTATAATAAATTACCAAAGGCTTTATACTATATAGTACTTATTCATGTAGAACAATACTTTGTTTCATCCACAAAGCGTTTCAAGCATTCAGTCAAATGTTGGTATTTCTTTTGGATTTTTCCATACAACTAATTTTTGATTTTTTAAAAAAATTACAAATAAGGTTATCTTGAACCATTTTATGACGTTTAAAATTAATTTTATGAACATCCCTATTGAATGATCTTTAAAATATTGTATCACACGATACCACTCTCCATTTAAGAGCATTGTTCTGACTGTTTGCACCAGATCCAAAGAGGTTGGAAGGGAAAGAGGTAACAAAGAATAAATTTTACTTGCGCAAAGCCTCACAAGTTTTCGGTGGCGCTTGGAAGACAAAAATCACTATAGTATTTATACCCAGCCGCCAAAAATCTAGAGAGTGACTGATAAACTCGCTCACAATTTATAGCAGTCGACACAAAGAAACATACATGCAACCCGTATATTTCTCCGCGTATTTTCAAAATCATAATCGCCCTAATTTAAGGAGAGAATTATCGAATGCAGGTGAGATATAACTGGTCTGCTTACTTCCTGCTCGGCCTAAGCGGCTCGACTTAACAGGAAGCGACCTACATTGCAGCAGGTACTTAACGCAGACCTTTCTCCCTGGGCGGCGAGCCATTAAATCTATAATTGATACTGCAGGAAACAACTACTCCGCGGGTTAATGCCCCGACCGGCATTGAATTACGCCTGCAGTATCTGTGTGAACAGCCAAGAACCCTTGTCGAACACACCACCAGACATAGACCGGCTTGTTTGCCCTCATCAGTATGCCATAGGTGAGATGACCGATAATTGATCATTTGTATGTAGAATGACACGCTCTTTCAAATGGCATGGTCAAAATTGAGGGTTGCCATTTAAAAAAATTGTCAATGACGTCACAAATATTGGTCGTATGTCAAAAAGTGCCTTTTTTAAAAACAAAATCCACGTACCAAGGGATTTTTTCGAAAACTTCTCAATTTCAAAAATAATGAATTTATTCGTTACTTTTCGAAACCACCGAAATTCGCCAAAATTTGCACTATTTATTTAGTGGTGGCAAAATCTCTACTTGTAACGAATTTTGTCAACTATAACATTTTCTGTCGTTTTCATCATAAAACTGTCATGGTAGATTGTCAGAAGCTGAAATCAAATTTATTAACACCACATAATAATGAGTGTAACAATAATATTTGTCCTGTTTTACTGTTCTGCAAAATTTGTTAAACGTTGAGATTTCCTCACCATAAATAATTAAATCAAAAAGTTGCAAAAATCCGTGAATTTTGCATCTATAAAGACAAGGCTTAAGTGTGATATCCGCGGAGTGCACATTAGATAGGTGTAAGTGGGTGGTGGTGGGCCATCGCCTTCCAAAAGGACGGCATTCTAATTTATAGAGAGGATGGCACACGGGGGACATTTAAAGTAAACTGTTAATGTGCTAGGTTCACTCGATGTCAACTTATTTTTGACAATTTTATGTGATTTGAATCCTTTTCAAGTGGCACGCTTAGGTAATCATGCAACCCTCAACTTTCGTACTCATCGCTGTGCTGTGAATTAGTCACTCTCTATTATTTTCGGCCTTAATTGATAATACAAGATAAAAACTTTAATTTTGGAAATACCTCTATCATTTTTATTATCTAATTCCTTGAAATTGGCAAAAACTGTTATATCATACTAAAAATAATGGATTTTATGTAATGTAATTATTTTTGTCATTTTTGCATATTTTTTATATATGATCACCTTCAAATTTAGTACGCTTATGAAATGTCGCTCCTCAAATTTCGAGCTAGTCTTCAAACTAGTGACGAGTCTCTATATTTTTGAGGTATAGTAGATTCGTATTCTAATGATAATGAAATAACGTTTGAAAATCCATTTACAGTGGACGCTATAGATAGATGTGTAGATATATTTTATAAGATAAATGCAGCGGCTTGTAGTCAGATAATCACATATAAATCAATGCGCGTCCCTCATCAGCCTCGCCTAATTGATTTTCCATTAGCTAAGGCAAACGCGTTGTAGCAAATAGATTTTTACTGAATTACTGAATAGTCAGGGCACAGTATCCATTAACGAACTGATCTGCCAAATGAATTCGGAATCAGCATAATTTAATCAATATTATAATGAGCATTGTTGGTGTTTCGAAATGTTTATTTGTTCAGCCCGTGGATTCGTTCCATCCAATCATCCAATTTGTTTAATTGACTGGCATAAAACTCATTTCGGGCTGACGGTCCGATGATAATTAATTTTAGATAAAAATTATATTAGGCTTCTCTCGCTTCTGCGATTTGTTTACGGTGTTATGCCGTTTTAAAATAGCTTTGTTCCTGGTTGTTGTGCCTGGTATTTATGTCATATAGGTCGAATTTCAAAAAATTATTTCAACGGTCTCAAATTATTTATATCTTCGTTGAATGTTATATTATTATCTAATTCAATAGTATAAGTTGATTTAGTTAAAATCAGATTATAAATATGTTTAAATTTAATATTCGATAAAAAACTGGCTGCTTCCTTCAGAACAAAAAACTATGAAGCTGAATATTAAGTTTTCTAGTCGACATTTATATTTACTATCATGGATGGATATATAGCCTTCACTAATGTCGTCTACGCGAAAACCGTAAAACCTACGAAAATAAAGGATACTTTTTCTTCTTAAAATTTCTGAAGATTCCAAAGGAGTTTTGCCATTATGACCTTGACCTGTCATTATTTTTTTATAGTAGTTAAATCCATCAACAGGACAATTAGCACGTTTATAGAAAGCACTTGAACAAATATCTGCTCCACTAAAAAATTATTCTTCCATTCCATTCACAATATAATCGGAAAAAACGATTTTTTTGTAAACTTCAATACTGAATATCAAAAACGAAGAGTTTATTAATTGAGAATAGTTTTTGTTCTCTATATGCTGGTAAAGTCCTCCTCCTGGGTTGTATTATTGTATAGGAGATATGTACAGGGTGATTCAAACTTATCTAAAAACATTTTTTGAATATACAAAGGATTCTTAAAAATACAATTTTGTAAAAATAAATAAAATGGGTAGTTCGAAAATGATTTAAAAATACACTTCTGCATGGTCCACTGTAAAACCTGACAAGCTACAACTTTATTTTTTTTCCTCTGAAACTATAAGGATTTTACAAATATTTTTTTACGATATTGACATTTTTCATGACGCATCTTTGCCTTGTTCCTGTTCCATTCCAGTTTGCCCAGAACTTAATGAGTCCATATGATAAAATATATTCTAAACAAATCTAAATCAACACTGGCTATGTCGTATTTGTTTCCTTTTCAGTTATACAACAATCAAGAGATCTAATGATTGAGGTGAAAGAAATAATTCTAAAATATATTTCAGTACATTTTTTTTTTTTTTGAAGAATTTGACTGAATTAGTGTCACACTTACAATATATTAAAAAATATTAATTTCTATTTGATGAGACAGTGTATATATGCAAAGAATTTGTTCAGCTTGTCTATCAGCCTAATAGCAACTTATATTATTGGTAAGGATTCTTAAAGAGTATTCATTTGAAAATTTTGAATACATATATGGATGTGAAGACATTATGAACAATTTAGTAAGTTTTTTCAGGAATTAGTGTGACTATTCTTCCTTGTTTTATTTATTAAATAAACAGTTTTCTTGAATACAGAATCCGAAAATAATATGACAACGTCCTGATATACTGATGTGTTCTGTCTATCAAAAAATAAACGGTCGCTGTCGAAAACGCGATCTGCATATTTTATCAGTAATGTCAGATTCTTGTCAATAGAATCATGAATTTTTTCAAGTCGTTATAATAGAAGCTACCAGGTTCTATTTAAAATATGTCAAATAGTGGTGGGTACTTTCAATGTGTTGGTTACATGCGTTACAATCCGTTTGAGTTATGATCTGCATGTATCTACAGAAGAACACTGCCGTTCTTTTGGACAAATTCATTCAGTTTTTGCTTCTGTAGTCGAAAGTAAACGATATATGAAAGAATATTTGTACAAAGTAGGTTTGAGTGACGATGCAGGCAGATAATGAGTGGGTACCGGCAGTCCCATGTGGGCACACCAGTTTTAGTACGGTGGGCCGCGACAGCAGTTTATTTCATCTACTTTTATGTATCCAGCAAGCCATGAATGAAACGGTCTTGTAAGTGTGCTAAGCCATAACTTACTGCGATCTTCATAAATTTGTTCCTTTTATTTATTAGCTCACCAGAAATGACTTTTTATTTTATGTATCTACGGATAGCTATTGGATATTAAGTATTGAAGACGAGGATAAAGTCGTATTGAATATTCTTCAGTTGCAAAACAAACATATGGAACGCTATAATATATGGTAATATATTCAGGTGGAACTTTGGATATAAAGATATTGAGACAATCTTCCTATTTCTTGACATTAATATTGACAAATCTTTAAAACAAAATTATGGAATGTCGAAGATCCTGTAAGTCTGCTCTCAATGTAATGTGATACGAGTATTAACAAAAAACGAAACATATTGTTTGTTTATCAGTCGAATTGACGTAGAGCTGTTAACTAAAATGTGACTGCGATTCCAAAATTAAGTTAATTATCAATAGTTTGCTTAAATTGTTTAAAAAACATCATCTGCGTATATCGTAAAACTGTAAAAGTTAATATTAACATAATGTATAGAAAAATAAATAGACTAAACTATTCGAAATTTAGATAAAAAGTAAGTGATAAAGTACTACGGATTGGCTTGGCCTATTGTCTTACTTTTTCTTAATCTTGTCTTGGCATCAAGACAAGACAAGAATTTTCGAGTTCCCACAGTTTCAAAGGTGAACTTAGATATTTATAGAGTGTTTTCATTAAACCAGGTTAGTAAATTAGCTAGATCATTTTTTTAGATAATTATTGAATAGAGCTTTGTCTGTGGAATTGTTCATTAGCATACCTAGATGTTTGGTGTCAGAGAGCATACATATGACTTCATTGATAGAAATTGTAGGAGATTTGATTTGTATTAGCTTAAAATACCTTTCTAATACAGTAAAAAAAAAGACAAGACAAGAAATATTGCTGCAGCAAGAATTTTACCAATGGACCACTGAAAAAACTACATTAAGGGTTCCGTATTCTTGGAATGGTTTGAAAAATTTAATAAGGAAACGACGTTTTCTCCAAGATACCGAAACTACACAAATATATGGCAAAAAGGAAAGTCTAACCAACAAAGGTACTAAAGTATATGGAAATAGGTATTTTTTTCATTTTAACTGTAGATTTAAATATTTGTATAACATAAATTATTATTAGATATAAACTTGTTTACTTTTACATACTTACGCGAAAATAATTGATAAAATACCGCGTTAGAACAAGAACAAAGCCGTATTTTGCAAATATTTTTTAAAAGTTATTTGAGAAAAATTTAAATAGTAACAACGAATAAACAAAACGTCAAGAATTATATTTTTGTGCTAACTTTCGTTATATATGTTTTACTTTTGACACTTCATTTCTACAAGACGAATCTCTTGTGGAAATGAAGAAAAGATGCGAGAAATACATCATATTACATCTAGATTGAAGTGTAACACTACAACAAAATGCATTTTCTGTTACTGTCAACTTCAAAATAAATCTGCGTAGGGAAAACTGTTACCAGTGTCTAAATCTTTTTTTGTAATTTTTGTACTATACTTTGTGTGATATGATTATCAAATTACATATTATTCCAAATACAAGCGTCTTTTTATAGTTTCAAATTTATGTCAATTTTTTAATAGTTCTTGAAGAAAAAGATAGTATCTTGAAAAGCGATAACACTGTAAAACATATAGAGTATTGTGTTACAGAGACGACTACATATTTTGCTTGACATATTCTGCAAATTATAGTGAATAGGTGCTTCCACAACTGCAGAAATAATCAGAATACAAACACACAACTTGCACCAGATCTACTCTTCTTAAAATTCGTGACAATACTTTTTCATCTGGGCAAATTCTCGTGAACAGGAAGTTTTGATTTAGTCCCGAAGATCTATTTCCTACCCTAAAATTTATATCGTCATTCTTGAATACAGCAGGCAATAAATGAAACAATCTTATTCAGCGCACACTGAGGCATAATTTATTTGAGAACCTCCTACTGCCTCCTGCCCTTAATATATTAGGTGAGAACATAAAAAGGATAAGCGAAAATGCGCACACGAAAGAAATCCGTCCAAAAAGAATGCGTTTCGCAGTGGCGAACAATAAACATGGAAGGTATAAATGTTATTCGTGTCCATTCTGGAGTAAGGTGTCTAACATACAGGGTGTTACAAATTAGTAGGTCAACCACATATTCTTTGGACTAAAATAATGGGACTTTTCGGAGCTCCATTTTCAAAATACAGGGTGTAAAAGTAAACATTTTATAAACGATTTTTATTGAGCTGGTGATTTTGAATATATTTGATTTAAATTTGGCACATATTTTTATCTTAAATCGACACATTTTCTGTGTAATTTAGGCCTAAAATATCAAAGCATGAATGGAGTAAAGGAAGGAATTTATAAGATTTTGATTTTAAGCTCGGTTTACGAGATATTGCAACTTTTTTAGATGTGTTACGTTTGCCACAAATTAAATATCGTTAAGTGTAGGTAAATGTTCAGTTTCATTTATTTAGTAAATTGAAAGTAAGAAAAAGTAAGAAAAGACAAAAATTTAATTAAATTAAACTAAATGTTCAATATGGGTATCACCTTCACAAATACATACTCAGATTCTTCTAATAAGAGAGTAACGAATATTTTGAAAAATATTTTATTTCAGTCTAAAGTGATCTCCATCTTATACAGTTCGTTCCCTTAGCTGTCGTTCGCTTATTATTATTAATATAAATGAACTCTTTCATAAGTTTTAATGTTTGATAAACCAATAGGTCCTATGAGAGCATCTGCTTATTTAAACATTTTTTTAAAATAATGTATACTTTTTTAAGTAAACTATAGGTATATTTTATTTTATTAACAGAAATTAATCATAAATGTATTAATTTAGTTATATGTAGATCAAATGAAGCAATAGAATGTTTCCTCGCAGGAAAATAATAGTTATACAGTGCTTTCGAAAAATTGAAATTGAGAATTGAGAAAAAATTTCCTGGCACGCATCAAATATACAGGGTGTCAAAATTGAAGAAATAAATCACATTTTCTTTCTTATCTTTCGATCGTTTGAAGCAAATTTTGATGCATCCCCAAATTCCGATCACTTCCATATCATCGCCCTTTGTTAAAAATTACTTGTATCAATGTGAGACGTCTGCTTGGTGATCCTATTCAAGTATACAAGACTTTACGTAGGTACTTTTAATAAAAAATAAACGCACTTTATTATTATTACTTATTATCTTTACGTCAAAACTTCTTTCCACAGACTACCTTCATCTGTTTTTACTCCCCCTTCAAAAACATATTGAATGGATGTCATCGGTCATTTTTGCACATATCGATTGAAACATTTTCTTTTAGCAAAATAAGATAGGAATCAAATTGTAATAGAAAAATGCAAAATTTAGCAACACTGTCAAAGACGTGAATGAATAATTTCATCTACTCCTGTATAATACAGGCATACTGAATATCAGTTAACTTAGAAATGAGCATTACTACGAGTTACTTCAACTGCCCAAATTTCGTGTTGTCATGGCAACAGCTTAAAAGTTATAATAATTGAAATCCGATAGCAAAATTTTTTATTTGAAGTACTGCCACTATTTTGATCTCCTCTGTATTGCTTGGCAAGGACAGGAGCAGGAGCTTACTATACTTTTTTACAATCTGACCAACTCCATATACCTCTAATAATTCAGCAGGTAAGTACATCGAAAGGTGACAGCCCTGTAAGTATACTTAATATGGCATTCTATGAATAAACGTACGTTACACATTCTCTGACAGAAAGATTTTCGGGAAATTTATGTACCGGGAACTTTAAATTTGGCCTTATAGCACCTCATTTAAATTCTCGACATTCAACCCAATTTCATTTGTTTCAAAGTGATGTTTTATACCTCGCCCCTTTTGAACTTACATCATGCTGCGAATCACTGCTTCAAAAAGTATGCACCCCTTTGATTTACCGTCCGCAGTAGATTTAGTGGGAGTGGGGAAAGAAAGCGACAAGTGACTATTTTAAAATAACGGGTACTTCAATAGATTTCATATTTTATTTTATTACATATTTACTGAATATTGGGTGTTGGGTGAAACCTATGTATTTCATTAATATAAGGAAGTTGTTCGTACATCTATCTGAAGCCACTTTTTATAGATTTTTGTACTACTTAACTTTATATACAGGATGTAACATATCTCTAAATTGTTTGCGAGATGTAAATTTTATATTTTTTTCATACAGTTTTAAAGTGATTTAAAATGGACACTTCTTAATTGGCATACATTTTTATTTATTTAAATTTTTATATTATTGATATGTAAAAAATATATACAAGGTTTTTGTGGTTCCACACCTTTGACCACATTATTTTTTTACAGGCATGTCTATTTAATTTACTCTTTTCAAAACACAATTTAGAAAAAATTCTACATTTGTAGTGTATTTGAACATAGTATCTAAAATTACTCATAAAGTCCCCAAATTAGATTTTCAGACGATTGAGTTTCAACGTACTTTTGAAAATAATGATATCTGAGAAAAACAAGTTTAAAATATGGGGTATCATAAAGGTTATATACATACAGTGCTTTCGAAAAGTAACGAATAAATTCATTATTTTTGAAAATGAGAAGTTTTCCAAAAAAATCCCCTGGCACGTCGATTTTGTTTTTAAAAAAGGCACTTTTTGACATACACCCATATTTGTGATGTCATCGCTGTTCGAGATATGACGTCATCGACAATTTTGTTAAATAGCAACCCCCAATTTTGACCATGCAATTTGAAAGAGCGTGTCATTCTACATACACATCATGAATAATGTCCAAATTGTGCACCGTTGGCTGCCTGACTGTAGCCAAGACGATTAATACATTCTTTTTGGACATTATCAATAACTTAAGAAGGTATACGATGTATCTCGTGACGAATTCTTGCTTTTAAATCTAAATTAACCGGTCTAGTAACGTATACTTCCCACAAGAAATAATCTAGGGGTGTCAAATCAAGATATCTGGATGGCCACTCAATCGACCCGCTTCTCCCCATCCAATGATTCGGGAACAGCTCATCTAAATAAGCACGGACACGTGTTGCATAATGGAGAGGTGCACAGTATTATGAAAATAAAATTTTAAAATCTTCAAACATTATTTTCTTGAAATTTTTGTTATGTAATACCATAGTTTTTCATGATGTATGTAGAATGAAGCTCAAGAATCACGCTCTTTCAAATGGCATGGTCAAAATTGGGGGTTGCTATTTAAAAAAATTGTCGATGACGTCATATCTCGAACAACGATGACGTCACAAATATGGGTCGTATGTCAGAAAGTGCCTTTTTTTAAAACAAAATCGACGTGCCAGGGGATTTTTTTGGAAAACTTCTCATTTTCAAAAATAATGAATTTATTCGTTACTTTTCGAAAGCACTGTATGTATATAACCTTTATGATACCCCATATTTTAAACTTGTTTTTCTCAGATATCATTATTTTCAAAAGTACGTTGAAACTCAATCGTCTGAAAATCTAATTTGGGGACTTTATGAGTAATTTTAGATACTATGTTCAAATACACTACAAATGTAGAATTTTTTCTAAATTGTGTTTTGAAAAGAGTAAATTAAATAGACATGCCTGTAAAAAAATAATGTGGTCAAAGGTGTGGAACCACAAAAACCTTGTATATATTTTTTACATATCAATAATATAAAAATTTAAATAAATAAAAATGTATGCCAATTAAGAAGTGTCCATTTTAAATCACTTTAAAACTGTATGAAAAAAATATAAAATTTACATCTCGCAAACAATTTAGAGATATGTTACATCCTGTATATAAAGTTAAGTAGTACAAAAATCTATAAAAAGTGGCTTCAGATAGATGTACGAACAACTTCCTTATATTAATGAAATACATAGGTTTCACCCAACACCCAATATTCAGTAAATATGTAATAAAATAAAATATGAAATCTATTGAAGTACCCGTTATTTTAAAATAGTCACTTGTCGCTTTCTTTCCCCACTCCCACTAAATCTACTGCGGACGGTAAATCAAAGGGGTGCATACTTTTTGAAGCAGTGATTCGCAGCATGATGTAAGTTCAAAAGGGGCGAGGTATAAAACATCACTTTGAAACAAATGAAATTGGGTTGAATGTCGAGAATTTAAATGAGGTGCTATAAGGCCAAATTTAAAGTTCCCGGTACATAAATTTCCCGAAAATCTTTCTGTCAGAGAATGTGTAACGTACGTTTATTCATAGAATGCCATATTAAGTATACTTACAGGGCTGTCACCTTTCGATGTACTTACCTGCTGAATTATTAGAGGTATATGGAGTTGGTCAGATTGTAAAAAAGTATAGTAAGCTCCTGCTCCTGTCCTTGCCAAGCAATACAGAGGAGATCAAAATAGTGGCAGTACTTCAAATAAAAAATTTTGCTATCGGATTTCAATTATTATAACTTTTAAGCTGTTGCCATGACAACACGAAATTTGGGCAGTTGAAGTAACTCGTAGTAATGCTCATTTCTAAGTTAACTGATATTCAGTATGCCTGTATTATACAGGAGTAGATGAAATTATTCATTCACGTCTTTGACAGTGTTGCTAAATTTTGCATTTTTCTATTACAATTTGATTCCTATCTTATTTTGCTAAAAGAAAATGTTTCAATCGATATGTGCAAAAATGACCGATGACATCCATTCAATATGTTTTTGAAGGGGGAGTAAAAACAGATGAAGGTAGTCTGTGGAAAGAAGTTTTGACGTAAAGATAATAAGTAATAATAATAAAGTGCGTTTATTTTTTATTAAAAGTACCTACGTAAAGTCTTGTATACTTGAATAGGATCACCAAGCAGACGTCTCACATTGATACAAGTAATTTTTAACAAAGGGCGATGATATGGAAGTGATCGGAATTTGGGGATGCATCAAAATTTGCTTCAAACGATCGAAAGATAAGAAAGAAAATGTGATTTATTTCTTCAATTTTGACACCCTGTATATTTGATATTATTGATTTTGGTGGACTTTTGGATTTTTTAGGATAAGCTAAAGTAAATCAACTTATTTTGATTGCAGTATTATGCTGCATGGCCCATTACTTACGCAACAATTTGACTTTTAGATAAATTGCATGCATCATGAGATTTAGATGCATTTTTCTCAGAAACCATTGCTTCTAGTGACAGGTGTACCTTTTTTAACCAGAAAAGATAGGGAAGAAAATTTTTCCAGTCCAAAATGAGATACAGTGTAGCACAGAAAAGTCGTAGCGATTTAAAGGGATCCAAACCATCGTTGGTGGCGCCCTCTAGGAGATACACCAAAATCATCGACATATTCGAATTTCTAGTCCCAAGCAATCCCCTATACCAAATTTCATAAGATACGGTCGATGCGATCGAAAAATAATAAAGAAAATGTAATTTTTTTTCAACTTTAACACCCTGTAGATCGAAAAGAAGCCCCATTCGGATAAAGCATATTAGGCTTAATTTGAGGTCAGCAACATGCCCTTAAGCTCTGTCCCATTATTAATGAATCACCCTGTATAACCAACTTCAAATTCTCACTGTAAAAATTGTACCTACTAGAGATTTGCCTTTGAAAATCCGAAGCGATTCTAAATCTGTCTTATGTAACTGGAACGATTTTTAAACTGAGGGTATTTTAATTTAATCATGCCCATTATTCATGGGTAAAGAATCTGCATCAGCTGTTTCGCGAAGGCCTTGCTCCACTGTACCTCTTGTAGTAGGTAAAAGGAGACCGACAACACAACCTGTTCACACCTGATCTCTCAAATGAGAATTGGCCATAATTCTGATACACTTCTGTTACCTACCGGCTAAATTGCTGAATCAATACAGCTTGAGGCAACCGAACTATCTATACGACCTTATCAATTAGTTTTTCGTCGAAATACGCACTTTCAGAGAAAACGAAATATGTGTCCACTGATTAGATTGTATACCTGTACGGAATTAACATAATCTGAAGCGAGACAGGTGCGGAGTGCCCCACACCGTCGGTACACCGTCAGACAGAGACAGAGCCTTCATTTGGGTAGACTTTTATCGGTTTTAAATGCACATAATACAACATATTTGAACTAGGAGTGTCCCAACGTGCGGCCCACGCGTTGGGCCCACGTTTTTCCTCAGCGAACGGCGCTCTGTCGCAAGTAAATACAAGAACTGGCTTTTGGTTAACTATCACCCAGTCCGTGAATGCTTAATTAGGTTCTTAATTCTCAAATATTGTGAAATGAGCGGTGTTTATAAAGCTATTCATTGAATAAATGTAGTAACATCGTATGTCTCTTAAATATGTTACGGTTTGGTTTCCTTTTAGGTATTACTGCTAATTAACAGTGGAAAGACACGTAATTTGTTCTTTAATGCAATATGCTTGTTCCATCAAATTTCTTTTATGTTTTTTTATGGTTTACATTTTTGTATAGTACGATATTGCGCCCTTAAAGTTTCAAATGATTTATTTTTTCAGAGATATAATAATATAGGTTGAAATTAGCGCTAGTCTCGGTGCGCCTGCTTGTGACGTCACTACACGCAACTGTAAACTATGAGAACTACCGCTGACACGCTAATACCTGATCAAATTAAAATGTGCTATGTTGTTTCGTTACTATTTTGTAAATATGTTAGTATAATATGTTGAATTGAAGGTGAATTTAGTTGATTCTGATAATCTAACAGAAGTTGGTATGTCCATTATTGCGGTCTAGGACTTTAATAAAGATAAAGGCTATACATTACAGAAATGAAGAGAATGAAGTAGAAAGTTATTAACATATTAATTGTTTTGTTCTATTACGTGTCATTCTTTATTTTCGTGCCATTTATGTTAGGATTTATCAAATGAAGTTATAGCACAGCATAGGTAGACCAGCAGTTTCACTCCATTGTCGGCACTTTGAACTGTTTTCAATTTCTGCGGTGACCTCGAAAAGTGAGTGCGATAGCACATCCGATAGAATTGACAGAATCGGTGATCAGGACCGGAATAAGAAATTTTTATTTGCGCGTGAAAGCGTAGTTATTCCAAATGAAAGTTTACGTTATATCTATCCACATTATGTAATAATTCATTATACAGTTATAAATGGGTAATTCAACATGTACTATACATCATTTACTGCTACTAACATACAGTGTGAAAATTTGATTTACTTCTTTGGACTCTTTAAAAAAAAGAGTTTAAAATATATATTATTGCACTAGAAAACATTTTTATTTATTTACTTACTTTTTTTGTTATTAGTGATAATTAAATTTTTTTGGAATTTTTTTAAATTTAAAATTTGACGTTTGAAGTTTAGTGGGCAAATAATTTATTATGATTTTTTTCGTCTTAAATGATCTACGTAAACCAGAAGACAAG
The DNA here is from genome assembly GCA_037114965.1 of Monochamus alternatus. Classification (NCBI taxonomy): domain Eukaryota; kingdom Metazoa; phylum Arthropoda; class Insecta; order Coleoptera; family Cerambycidae; genus Monochamus; species Monochamus alternatus. The sequence goes on from CM073427.1 coordinate 17,624,827, forward strand.
TATTTTTCAGAACAGAGAAATTATGTTTACTTAACTTTGAAAATTGTTAAATTGGAGATAAAAGTGCAGTAAAATGTAAATTTGGAAAAAAAATATTTTTTATTATTTTGTTTTGAGACTTACTCTCATTATAGTGACTACAAGAAATATGATCATCTACATAATTTGAAGATGAGCCGTCTTGTGCAGGAAACGTTGGAACGGCCTCTTTGCCTAATCTATTGCGCGAATCGTTAGAAAAAATATTATTTTAAAAATGTATTTGACATGGTTTGTATGAACTATTACTAATCCTGAGCAGCTTTTCTAATAAATATTCTCTATTAGAAGCCTCTGCACAGAACTTTGCTCTAAAATAATAATTTGTATTTGTGAATAATATAAATACGTATATTTTAAACTTCACTTTCATGAGAAGTATTTATATTCCAATGTTATACTTAAGAAATAAGTTAATAGGTAAGGCAATAGCAGTAAAATATCATTTATGGTTTGTACAGTATATTACAGATTATTTATTACTTATTTATGTCTTTAGCGAATTTAAAGAAACTTAAATTACTATTTATAGATGATATATTTAAACATCTAACTGCTGCGCAGCGACTCGTTCCTCGATCAGACTCAAAATATTGCTTTAATACGGCTCTGTATAACCGATGTTCGCACTCCCAGAGTTGAATGTAAACTGAGGTCTCTGCAGCCTGAAATGGATGCGCGAGCTGCTATGCGCGACTTATTATTTCGGCCTGAGTGTTTTTACTGGTCTCCCTATACTGTGGTTATAGGTAACCAAATTAATCTTTATTAGATACTGTTATTTAATAGTTATTTATGCAACAAGTACAACAAGTAAGTGTTTACTGCACGCGACGTGAAATTGCCAAGTACGAGTTGCATACAATATTTTTTCTACGTTCATGCAAAAACCAAAAAATGTTTTATTTAGATGACACTAAGTGTAGGAAAATATGACGTCGATTTGAACGTTTATGTTTGCCAAGATGACAAAACGCTGTAGTAGAATTACAGATGAATGCAATAAACATTTTATTGCACTAGTGCAATAAAGAACCACCTTTTCCACTAAATATAGTTCAATAAAGTTTTGTTTTTTGCGTGAACGTAGAAAAATATATTATTACTATTACTCTATATTTTACTTACATACATAATAATAAATAATTGATTACGCAAAAAAGTAATGCTACAAAATGACAAAGTTAAAATTGGTCTTTTCCCAAAATAAAAAAATATATATACTGCTTATTTTTGGATTAAAACTTCGATCTTTGATTGATTTATATTTATAGAGAAGATATAAACAATAATATTTTATCAAAAGCAAGTTTTGATTTACCGAAATAATACGAGTAAAACTAGCACCCTCTAGAAGCAACCTCAAAATAAGCTTCAAATTTGTAATTCTCACACCAAAAAACCCAACACTGCCAATTTTCAGAGTCATACTATCAAGACTTTCTCAATTATTGAGAAATTTCAAAATAAAATTTAAATCTTGTACGCCCTGTATTTCTTAAATCAGCGACATTCGTATAAGGCATGATGAGCTCAAACGAATATTTTGGTGTCTAGTATCTCCAGCTTAGTATTGACCCATTCTTTCTGACTCACCCTATATAGTCCAATGAAATGGTGGTTTTCCATTAACAAAACTGAAGTTTTCTTTTCAACATTTCTATATGTTTTTTAGTGTGCCGAATCCTAATTTCAAATTTGATGCCTTATAAGAGGTCGATTTCACAACGAAAAACGCAAAAAACCTTTTTTCGCAATTTTTTCAATACAGCGATTTATTGGCCCCTCTGTAATCCCCTATAATTAAAAAAATATACATGTTATCAATGAAAACTCTTACTGCCCGTAAAATTACATTAAATTTCCTACAAGAAACGTCTCTAATATTAAATTTTTACATAAGAGGAAGGCAGCAAAGCGAAAATTACGAAATATGCCAAAACGACCCCACTTGTCTATCTCTCATCGGCGCTATATTTTCGATGTTTTACGTTTAAAAGAGGTTGTTTTGAATGAATTGTTGGCAAAACCTGTTTGATGGAAGCATCAATAAATTATATTTACAACATATTACATACATTATACTGAATATAAAGCTGAATATGAAATCTGTATGTACATGTGTCATGAAATGCGTGAAAGTTAAGCCCAAGATTGGATCATTATCTCGAGTAAGTTCTCCATCTGGAAAAGAAAGAAGGCATTTGGTGTCAGAACATGTTTACAAAAAAGGGATAAGCTATATAGTGAAGTATCGATGTAAGAAGAAATACCTGATGTTATGTTCACAGTTATTTTAGTCGTCTTCGATTGGATGTTGGCGGCTCAGGTAATGTTTCATGGATACTAGAAGATCCAGGCGAAGGGTTTTGGGCAATTCAAAGTGTAGGCAAAGGGTCAGGAGCTATGGAAGCAGGCTGAACAATAAGTTGTTACTGTTCTTCAACTGACAAAATTACAATAGAAACATTGGCAACTAGATTCCTTTCTTAATTTAAATATACCCAGTGATGTTGAAATTCTAGATCCTCGATTACAGTACGTCCCTGTATCTTCGTCACTGATTTGAACTTAAGGAATTTTTGTTTTTAATTAATTATATCATTAATCCAAATTTCAACATCGAAATGTAAGTAAATGTAACATCTTTCAAAACTTTAAACGCCCTGTACCTGGAAAAGCAGGGTTTTTTTCGTCGAAGCTGATCCAAGCAACAAAGAACTTATGACATGAACTTAACAAACACCCTATATATTTTCGATATATATTGATAACTTCGAAAATATATTTTCTATTTTTATAAAGCAATGTACTGATACAACGTGTCGACCATCTGCCTACACCCGTGTACCTTGGTTAGAGTTCATTATATTATTTACATATAGACACGTTTCTATTTCCATTCCAAAACTATATTAATGAAATATTTTAAACGCAAATGTAACCAATTCCACGGGAACATTCACACAAGTGACATATAAATTTGAAATGTTTAGAAATTTTTTCAAGCATTAATTTATCTGAATAGAAATTATATAAACTGAAGGAGGAATTTGTAAACACAGTTAAATTCTTTATATTAGTGTGCATAAATATCGGTTACTACCAATTTGTTTCTACAGGATGGGACAATAAATTATGACATGCTATGATAAATGATGACATATTATGATAAATTAAATGCATTTTAAATTTTATGAAATTCACTTTTTTATTTTTATAAATTATCTCCGTAACTACAAAACATTTGACACTGGATTGTGTTAAACCTATAACATACTGATACATACAGAAAAATGTATAAAAATATACACAATTCCGTGTGGACCTCGATTAACACAGTATTGTGTTATTTTGTGTTAAAATGTGTAATTATTTTTTTGCAGTGTAGAAATATCGAAAATAAAATTTTAATTTTGACACCCTGTATATTTTTTATTATGCGACTTAGGATATAGATATGTTAGGTTAAATAAATTTATTTTCCCTAAGGAATCTTGGGTCTCATTTTTGCTACTTCATTTAGAAACACCCTGTATTGTAATAATATATTTTTTCAATTAAATAACTATTTTTTCACTATTCGTCATTATTTCTCTCTGCTGTAATTTCCCAAGTTTATGCGTATAATCATGAGTAAGGTAAGAATCACTACACAAGAAGTTTACACCTCAAAATAAAGGTTGTCACTTCACCGCATATTGCTTGACATTGTACGACATATTTTTTATGACACCAATGCAGTATGACAAATGGCATTCGCACCAAGTTTGTGAGTTACTGGAGTATACGTAACATAAAAAGGTTCATCATCACATCCTGAAAAATATGCGATCATTTGTTATACAGGGGTCGGAATTGATTCCGGTTAACCAGATGTTAAAAACTTTTTCCGAGGCGCTTTTACGCACATGTTCGAGCGTGTTAAACAACCTGCGTTTTATATGAAGTACGTGGTGGGTTTTGCTTTTTGTTGGCGGCCCTCATCCTGAGCTTTTTCATGAAATAAAAACGAGAATTCCTCATTAATATTACACTGTGCTTGGATCCGGCTTGTAATTAGTTGGCATGATGAGTTTAGCAACATAGCAAGCAGGATTTTGTGATATTGTACATAATATAAAAATAAATCTGTTATTTTAAATGGACGTAGTAGCTATGTAGAATGTGTACGTATTACAAAAAATTTTATTCGTTCAAAAAGATTTGTTTTTGATTATGCCTTCTGCCATGGATTTCAGCCATGGACATTTCAGAGTCGATGCCAATTTTGAAAATTTAGGCTTTGAGGTTTTCAGAGGAGCTGCCTTTAAATAAAATAAAGCCATTCTCGTAGCACTTCCGGTTATACCGGAAGTCGACATCTACTTGCTTATTTTAAATGAAACACTCTGTATATTTTTGCATATTTAGATTCTACGCGTAATTTTAGGAGTACTTTTGTCAAGCTTCCTTGTATCTTTCTCTAATGGTCTTCCAGATATTTCAATTCCATCAAAAAAGTTGCTTTTCGATAGCCTAATTCAAAATTGTTTATTTTTCACATCGTGTGAGTTGAAATATTGAAATTTAAAAGGATGATAGGGGGATGCATGCCTGTCATTTGTTACAGATATTTTAAAAGCTGTTAAATTTTACACAGGCTGGTGAAAATTTATTGTCGAGTCTGTTTAACTTTAAACCGCCAAAACCCGGTTTTTTTAAATGGAACACCCTGTTTATTTAATGAAAATGGTTACCCATCCATATTACAGTCCCTATACCTATCTTTTTTAAGTTTGTCTGTTATTGTGATAAGTAATTAAAATGTAAAATTGTTAACAAACTTAAAATCAAAACAACTGATATGTCATAAGTCATCACTTGTTTGGCTATTTTGTTTTTAAGTTTGCTAGCAATTTCACAGCCATCCTCGCAAAAAATTGAATCATCTTCACAGTAACAGACAAAACAAAATTAAAAAAGATAAATAAAGTGTGACATAGATACATAGAAAATAAAATTCTACAATAGTTTTTCATTGAATATACAGAGTGTTCCATTTAGAAAAACTAAGCTTTGGCGGTTCAAAGTTAAGCAAATTTGCCAATAAATTTTCACCACCCTGTGTAAAATTAAACAGTCTCTATTTATCTTTTAAGTATCAATATCTCAACTTGCATGATGTAAAAAATAGGCTATCGAAAAGTAACTTTTTTCTTAGAATTGAAATATCTTGAAGACCATTAGGGATAGATACAAGAAAGCTTGATGAAAGTTCCCCTAAAACTACGCGTAGAATCCAAATATGCAAAAATATACAGGGCGTTTCGTTTAAAATAAGCAAGTAGATGGTGACTTCCGGTATAACTGCTACAAGAATTACATTATTTTATTTAAAGAGATGACCTCTAAAAACCCCAAAACCTACAATTTCAAAACTGACATCGACGTAGTCTCTGCAAAATTCTAATTAGCCGTCATCGTACGACAGCCTCTATACTTATCATAATTTTTAAATTTGTCTTTCCAAAGCGTCTGTTAGATGTCCAAAGACACAATAATAAATAAAAACAGGTTTACTCTTCAGCAAGCAGCAAACTGAAGATGAATAGAGCTGCATGAGGAACATTGTAAGATCTGATATTTCAATATCCTATAAAGTAGGAATTGCACATCCGTACCTTTTCCTGAACAAAAAAATTCCTGCCCCTGTAACGTTACAACGAGGGGCATATACTCGCGTCAAGAATTCAGACGTCTTACGTCACGGCTGACGTTGCACATTTGTTTTTATTGTCAACGTAATTTTCGATATTTGGTCGCGTTAAAAACAATTATTTTTTGCAATTTAGTGCAATATATAATGCAAACTTTTAGTGTAGTGTATAGTTTTATTACTATCAGTTGCAGTTTCTGAAATATTTTGATATAAATATGATAAATTATTCATTTGTTCGTATGACGTAAGTCGTCTGAATTCTTGTCGCGAGTATATCTCAAAATTTTAATACCGATTTGAGGGATCTTCGAAATATTGTAGACAAACTGAATCTATTCACTTATGTTATTATCGGTTGTGATGCACAGAATGGCTTCACACTCACTCAACATGCGTTGCAATTTGAAGAGAAGTAGGAAACACCACATCTTTAAAGAAGGTTTTTAGTAAAAAAGAATAACATAATAAAACAATTATTTGGAACCATGGAATATACTAACACGACAAGCACCTCATAAATATCATACTTATGCGCAACAACATTAACATTCAGATTCAATAAATCGCAAATATACTGACGGAATTAAATTATGGTCACTCAAGACAAACCAGACCTTTCGAAAAACAAAGAGAAATCTTCTTGAGGTACTTACTTCATATCAATACCTTCATTCTGAACTCAACGTTTAGTCTAAAGATTTGTATATTCTACTATTTGTAATAATGGGAAAGTTGCATGAATTTTTCATTGGTTTGAAATGCATTACAGAGTAATCTTTCAAACACATTGAAAGGTCAGAACATGTGTCTGGCGGCAATTATCACATAATTATTAAAATATTAACATTAATAAATTGTCATAGAATGTAAACGAAAATACGTGGTAGAAAATACGAAATCATCTGTGCAACGTCACACGCCATTCAGCGCGGTTTATGTTTCCGTAGATACAGGTGCAGTTTTACAGTATTCATTATGATTAAATAAGCGTTTGATTTTTGTGTTCTTCTGGCATTTTTGGGTCATATATAGTGTAAATACTATTTAGGTAATGCTGTGCAAATTCCGCGATAACGGAATCTGGTTTTTCAATTTTATACTTATGAACCTCATTGGTGCTAATCCCAACTCCATTAGTGCAGCAAATACGGGTAGTCAAAGCAAGCATATCTCTATTATTTTCCGTTTTTGACAATACCATAATTATTAGTGGTGATGTGGTGAACTTATTTTACGGTATTGTTAAACGTACTTATTTATATCAATTTATATCAAAACCCAGTGTTTTCATTCCATATGAACATCAAATGTTTGGATTGCCCTTTTCAAGAAATATTGTCAATTTGCTTTTATGTTTTAATGTAGGTACTCTTAATTTTACCCAATTAAAAATTAATTTAGCTCTTAACTGTATATGCTACTACATAAATATCAAAAGATTTATCTCCTACAGTTATTAATAATTTGAACTTTTGCAAGCCATACTTATATTTAATAAGCATGAAGTCGAGGACGTGACGGAACGAGAAGCAAAGCTGCAGATCAAAGTGGTGAAAACAAACAGTCCTTCAAGTTGTAGGCATAGTAGCGTTTCAAATATTACTCTGTACGGTCCGTTGAATCTTTGGCTTTTCCGCCCTGTTCATTGCTTTGCTCTATGCTCTACTAAGTTTTCAGGATAAGATGTATTTATATTGCTAATCTTGTGCAATATCTAAAATTTAAATCGTAATATATATGGAGCAATGGGTATGTTTAGAAGATTGAAAAGTAAACGCTTTGTGCTAAAAATATTTGTAAATAAACCTGAATCAATTTTGAAATATTAAAAAATATGTGAAGCAGGTGAATATGTCTGTACTCGAATTACCAAATGACAGAGTGACTCATTCACAGAATGAGTACGGGAGGTGAAAGTTGCAGGGAATGAGATTACATAGCCGTGCCACTTGAGAAGGGGGAAAATATCAAAAATAGGTTGACGTTAAGTGAACCTAGCAGTTTAATAGTTTATATTATAGAATGCCGTTCTTTTAGACGGTCCACTTACACTTACCTGATGCACTCTGCGGATATCACATTTTAACACATAATACACTGCACTATTTCCACACTACACGCTACTGGTTACTAGGAGCACTGTCACTATAACGGTCACACATTAACATTTGTCGTGGGCTACTATAAGGTGCATTGTCCATTACAACCACAGCATCAGGTGTCATATGTGGCAAAACAGTGCCACACTTTTATCACCGTGTGATGTTCGATTGTCCATGTTTTGTCAGTTTAATATATTCTTCAATTCAGATGTCAACATTCTAATATTTGTCTCTGTCATATCACTATTTCGTTTTCTTTCTTTCGGTACATTCTTTCGATTTTGTTCATATCATAATTCGTCAAACCACATTTCTAGATATTTTAGGCAACGTTTCATCCTTTGAGATAGTATAGCAATCGGATTTTCTTTATTGTCGAAAGATCTCAATTTTAAAATACCACGTATGCATTATTTTGGTATACATTCTTCTGTCTCTCCTATTTTGGAACGTGGATACAATATTTATCAACTATTACTAAGTAGACAGTGCCAAAACAACTTTCGTTATCATTCCACATCAGCTAATCTGTAGCGGTAATTATTATAAATTAACTAGAAAACGGTTCAATATCATATTTTATTGACTTAATAATTTCCATCAATATGATCCAATTTTTATCATTATAACCGTCAAGTTAAATAAAACAGTAATTGAGTTGCATCATATTGGCGCCAGTTTTATTAATAGACATTGTTTCAGGCCAAAACAATTAAAATTTAATTGTATCATCGAATTGGCCTCTGAAGAGCTTTATAATTGACTTATTTTTTGATTATAGCAATCACTTATCTCTCATTGTTTTAATTAGTTATCTTCTTCAATGTCTGTTACAAAACTCAGGCTTTCCAGCTTAACGAAACAACTTTTCATTGCACGCGGAATGTTTCGAAAGTGGTAATAATGATAATTAAAAATTATGAAGTGGCCACGATAACGGTGAACTTCACAATTTTGAACTCCAGGATGGCGAAACTTTCAGTTGGAAATCGTGATTGGCGAGTAAATTTCATAATAAACCCAACTTCTTTCCCTCGCGAAGGATTTGGTCTCGGGGATTTTCTTCTATGTAGTCAGCTTTTATATATACTGCGCCATTTGCTAGATTAAAATTCTTTATATCTGAGTCAAACTGATTAATCATAATCGTCAAATTTATTTAATCAAAATGTTTTGGAATATGAGACCTATGTTAAAGTAAGACATTGATATAGTAGGTAATAGTTGAATAAGAACAGATTCTAAATATTAACAATCTTTAATAATACATATATACAAGGTGTTTCAGAAATATCGTATTGACCTTGTTATGAGGAAACAAACAACATAAATAAAATAAATAACTTATGGCCTTAAATGCAATTAGATATGTTTCATTTTAGGGAAAAACAATTTTCTTCGCTTTATAAATTGGTTATTATATGTTGTTTAAATGTTTTTATAGTATTGGTTTGTTTGCTTGTTCTACATTTTGCAAAACATACATTCCAATAATTTTTTATTATACCTAATACATACGTATTTATATTTTTCAGTTTGAAACCAATTAAATATTTTTTGTCTTTAATATGCTCTTGGTTATAACTTTTTTTAATTTTCAACACGTGTTACTTTTATAGAGATGCTGTTTTAGGTGAAATATTTTTAAAATTACAGCACCCTAGGAGAAAGGTAGGTGACAAAATATGAAAGTCGTAGGTTGTTTTTTCATAAAGTTTGTTAAAATTTATTTGATATTATTGTCCACAAATTTGCATTTTTTAAACAAAAAAAAATTAAATTAGAAATATTTTATGATGAAGAACCCTCATACACATTAACAATTGTTGCTGTAGCAATTATCAATAAGATTTGGTTCTGATTGTTTATGTGACAGACGCTTGACATATCAATCTACAGTAAATTTCGATCTGTGTTTTCAATTTTATGCAATCGACAATGAATTCATCAGATGAAGAACTCTCTGAAGAAATTTTAGCAGAAGGTAATGAAGCAAGTTTAAATTTGTTATCCGTGAAGTGAAAAGAAAGATATGAGAAGCAATACTCTCATTTCATTGATTGGTGTAATACTAAAAAGGTAAAATCAACAAAAGAGGAAGTATTTTTAGCATATTTTTTTGAAATCTTCAAGTACTGGAAAGTAAACACGTTATGGTCCAGATATTAAATGATAAAAAGTATTTGTAAAGCTAAAACAAGGCATGGATATTGGGAAATTTCATAAAATAACTGCCTTTATAAAAAGACAGAATGTTGGATTTCGTCCGAAGCAAACATCAAGAAGACGTAAAAAAATATGAGTGACACCAGATGAAACTTACCTGATGATTGGTTGGTAGCGATTTTTGGATTGGCTGGTGCCTGTAGACGGGAGGAAATAACGAAAATCACCATCGACGATATAGAAGACAAAGAAGACCTGATAATATCAAGAACTCCAAAAATTGCCGATTATTTATACAGTACAAACATAGAAAACGTACTGTCCAAACTGTAGACATCAATTCAATCGGAAAAATACCCTATGAAATCGCATTTACACCTTCAAAATGGTACCAAATGTCATATGTCATGAATTAAATGGTAAAAGGTATCACAAATATTAAACGTTTAAGAGGATGGAAATCAACTTCTGTTGCTGAGGAATACTTAGATGGCTCTACAAATGGGAAAAAGAAGTGTCCAGCAAAATTATTCATGTGAACACTCCATCATCTTCAAACTGCAATTTACAGCCATTATCGTCTTGCCCAATTATACAGTTATCAACAGCTACGATTTGACGCCTGTTTCTGAAGAAACTTCTTCATAATATTTATTCCCCGTATTGGAGCAATCTTCTTCCCAAAGGCAGCTAACTTCAACCCACATGCTGACTTCCGCAATTATCTTACATAACGCGTCTAACTGTACGTTTACAATTAATATCACTAATATACTACTAATATACACTATGTATTTGTATTCACTCCATCTGTTATATTACTTTTGTTTCCAATTGGATTAATAAAGATTTAAGAGCATTAAACTTTCAATTTATGTCATGAGCTTGTAGAAAAAATGTTGTTCCTATAGGAACAAAATTTTTTCTGAGTTATAACTCATGCGGAAACTGTTCGGGTACTGTAGTCAAGTTAAGTCAAGTTAGGAAGATAACTATTCCAAAGTTCTTGTCATATCACTGAGAAATTTTATCTACTGAACAAAATTTTACTGAAAAAAATTGTCCTTCATTTATTGAACTAGGGGAAAAGGAGTTTTATGTAAATTATCCTATATAGCGTGATTTTAAAATGTGTAGCTAAATTTATACTGCTAAAGGTCGAAATAAATTGTTAACCTAATTTGCCTAGATACTAAAATGTACCCCTAATAAGTCCTTTAAAGCTGTTATAAAAGAAATGCAGTTCTTATTCGCGATTTGAAACATTTCGTTTTCTAAAGACCTATGAAGATAACTTTATTCTTTTATGTGACTCAAGGAATAACTTGTACATTCTACTATTTTACAAGTGCTATACATAAATCTCAAAGTACATATCTTAAGCAACCAGGTCCTTAGGGATACCGTCCCTGAAGCACAATGTCACATAATAAAAGATATATTGCACGTAGATTATCTCAAACGGTTCCTCCTAAACGTAAAAGCCGTAACTAGAATATGAATAAAAAGACAGATTTCTCATTATTCCGAAGTCGAAGTGTGTTGCATCCTACACAACTGGATATAGCCCACCAACTTTTATGAAACCGTATAACGATGCATTTTTACGTCTACTATTTTATAATTCAAGAGTAGATTATGAATTTTATTGGTCGTATAACGGAGAGAGAATAAATCTGGGTTCTGGTCCCCGCCTCTTGTGAACAAGCCGTAAAATATTTTATGCATATTCCGAAGGACTTTAGTGGAAGCGTATGATGATGAATGGCGCAATAATGAATAAGTGAGAATTTTTCGGATTCGATTGTAACACCTGCGCGAATAGGTATGCTAGTAGTTTCCAAGAGATGCTGTTTCATGCAGACTTAAACCTAGACGTAAAACAGGACACAGACATTAAACGAGTAGACTTATTAAGAACGTAAATAAAAATTGAATAATATCAAATATTTTATTATAGCGTCACGTCATCTACTTATGTTTTCATAAACATATTACTTTACACTATATATAAAACAAGACTGACATTTTTTCTGTAACTAGCAAAGTTGTACTAAGATAAGTTGAATTAACTCACCTTTCGTCCAATGAAGCTAACCTTAAAGTATGGCCTACTGTTTAATGAATATCCGATATTGTAGAGTAATTAATTATACATATACATTTTCAACTCGAACTTTAAATATAATTTTCTCTAAAATGGTGCATTTTAGCGACAGTAACTTTTTAGTAACAAGTGTAGCTTTTTAAAATCTAATAGAATGCTGTTTTAAAAATAACTAATCATTTTCCAAAAATCTCCCTTCCTAACAAATCGTCTGAAAGCATAAGTACGGGGACACAGGCGCTTAGAACACCCTGTACATTTAATACAAAAATCAATCAGATATTCGTATGTATCATACAAAAAAACCTTCTTGTATAAAATTTTAATACGATTACCCAAGAAATAAATGAATTAGCGTACAAAAATAGAAAAACTACTTTCTTAAGAGAGCTTCAGTCCGCAGAGTAGTGTTTCAAAATTTAATTTTTTAAATAATTTTAGTTAAACAGAGTGTATCTAAATAACACCAAAAAATGGAAGAAGCTATTCCTGATGAAAATTAATAGGGGTCTTTGGTAACATAACATTTTTTGAAAAACCCCTTCCATGCAAAGTTACGACCCAAAAATTAAAAAAAAAGGTTTTTTATCTTCCATGTATATCAAGCTAAAGAAACCAAACTTGATAAACATTATATGTCAATAAAACTACACTTTTTGATTTTTTTCAACCCTGAAGTATTTTTGTAAGGGGTTGAGGTAACCCTTATGACATTTTTCCTTATAATTTTTTTTCGATAACATTTTTTCCTTTTAAAAAATATATATATCTAAATATCCCCACGCATTTACTAACTTTTTAATCTCTTCAGATTTTTTCGAAACGATAAGGATTTATGAGAAATAAAAATAACTGCATTGCAATGCATTTTTAAAAGGAGAAGAGCTCTTTAACGCGAATGTATTTGGCGAAAGATCGAGTGGTCTGTTATTTGCAATGGAATCCATAGAAATAAATGTCAATATCATTTATTGTTACTGTATCTTACTCTTTGACAAATTTTATGACTTTGTGCATGAAATATTAGTTGATGAACCGAAAATATGGCCACTAGATCTTTTTCCAAAACACATTGCAATACATTTATTTTTTTCCTCATAAATCCTTAACTTTTAGAAAAAACTTGAAAAATTCAAAAATTTAGTAAATGAATGAGGCTTCTTAGGCATTTTTTAAAAGGAAAAACATTTATCGAAAAAAAAATTATAAGAAAAAAATGCCATAGGGGTTGATTATTTCAACTCCTTACAAAAATACTTCAAGGTTAAAAAAAATTCAAAATGTGTTTTATTGACAGATAATGTTCACCAAGTTCGGTTTCGTTAGCTTGATATTACATGGAAGATAAAAAAGAAAAACAATTTTTTTTTTGAGAGGCGTAACTCTTCAGGAAAGGGTTTCTTCATACAATCTTATGTCAAAGATCCCTATTAATTTTCATTAGAAAATCGCTTCTTACATTTTTTCGGTGTTGTTTAGATACACCCGTATATTATTTTTTATAGTCAGATACTTGATTCAATTTAAAGGTCAAGTTGAACGATTTCATTTCTTTCTTTCTTACTTTTTACTATAGATTCATTTTTTAGATAACTATTGAATCCAGTTTTGTCTGTGGAATTGTTCCTCAGCATAACTGGATATGTCGTTTGAAATAACATACGTATGTTCGTAGGAATTCATTAATTCATTAATAGAAATTGTAGGAAATTTGATTTTTATTAGCTTAAATACCTAAGTATAGAATACAGTAAAATATCTACAAAAGATAAGCCCTTATTGGAAAAAGTGCTGTTCAAAAACTTACACACTTTCTTGCTAAAGAACAGGTGTCTTATTTTATAAAAGCCACGATGTAATAGATGTTTTCTTCGTATAGAAAAAGCTGCCGCTGTATTTTGACTATACCCCTCATAAACATCTAATTCATTATTCTCATAAATAACGACCGTTCTGACTTATCAAACAATAAAGTTCAAAATTTTTGACACGTTACGGTAATTTATAACTAGTTGGCTGAAATTAATTCGATCTGTGTTGAATCAAAATTTATCGATGCTCTGTATTGACTACATCTCAGCATGGCTTTAGATCTAATAAATCGGTTGAGACGGCATCCTGTCACCTACTTGAATATGTATATCAATGTCTGGATGCTGGTAAGTATGTAGTTTCTCTTCTGTTTGATCTCTCCAGAGCAGTTGACACTGTCGAGAGATTTTAAGTTTGAAATTATATACCCTGGGTATAAGAGGTAGCATTCTTGCTTGGCTGACTTCATACATGGAAAGTAGGTCTCTAGTAGTTAGTGTAAATGAGAAAAAATCTAATTTACATAGTGTTGCTCTTGGGGTACCTCAGGGCTCTGTACTGGGCCCATTACTGTTTATGCTCTATGTCAATGATCTGCCAACATACATTCAGCACGGTCATGTAACAACGATTACTGTGTCGGCGAATACACCGGATGAGCTCAGAAAAATTATATATAACGTGGTGGAATCATTGAGTATGTGGTGCCAGAGGAATAAACTAATTCTAAACAACAAAAAGACTATTTACATTAATTTTCACCTTCAAATACCTCTACCCACATACTTTATGTCTTATGAAGGTATTATGTCAGATTCTGTGAAACTTCTTGGCACCATCCTTGATTCTAAGCTCTCCTGGTGTAAGCATGTTGACCATGTGTGTAGTCAGCTAAATAAAGCATTATTTGCACTATTGCAACTAAAGCATACTCTTGGTCAAGCGGTTTTAATTAATGTTTACTATTCCATGGTATAGAGTCACATAGCGTTTAACATTCTTGCTTAGGGTAGAGGTAGTGAATGTGAAAGGGTATTCATATGCCAAAAGAAAATTATAAGATTACTTTTTAACTTAAAAGTTAATGTGAGTTGTAGGGAGGTGTTTAAGGATAAACTAATTCTCACAACACCTTCAATCTATATTTTTAAATGCTTACTTTTTACGAAGAATAAACATAAGTCACTTAAATAACGGACAAATTTTCACAACTACACTACAAGACACGGGGAGCTGCTCAGTATTCCTACTCACCATACAAGCGCTTTTAAAAAATCGCCATATTTTAATTGCATGATTTTTTATAATGCCCTTCCTAAGGAAATACGATGTATATCTGATTACCGGAAATTCAAAAGTATGAAAGACGAAACACTTTTTATCAGTTAGAGGGTTTTATAGCGTGGATGATTTTGTAAGTGGTAAGTGATGCTCACTGTGGCTTTTACTGTTTCTATTGATTTTCACCGCATTTTTCACTCATGCGTGCATATGTTTATACATACATGTATAATTATATTTGTAAATTGTAAGTTGTTGTTAGTGGTTCTACCGTACCATCTGTTCTTTTTTATATTTATATATATTTGACTATGTATGTTATTTTGTACCATATTTTATTTATGTTATTTATAAGTTGTTGTTAGTGATTTTACCTTATCACCTGTTTGTTCTTTTTTTATACTTGACTTGCCATATGTACAAATTTTGTATCTTTTTCTTGGCCAATAAAGTAATATTATTATTATTATTATTCCCTGTGTTCGGCAACTGCCGATCTCACTGTAGTTAGATGACTTTTAAGTTCCTTCATCCTCATGTTTCCCTGTTTCTCCAATATACACGTTGCCGCCTGTACACAGGTTGTAACTCCAAGGCCCTGAAGAACTGAAGAAGACACATATATTTCTCGAAACGGTAAGAAATCTAAACTGATAACCTGTAAATCAGCCTGGAAATTACATTTTTAAGATATCGGAGTAATAAAATATTTGACAAGAATTACAACACTTTGAAGATCTGTACCTCACCACAGCGGTAGGCAATTACTTGACTCATAAAGACTTACTTTTTAATATCATCTAATCAATAAAATCCTGACATTGCACGATATATAAAATAAGTAAGAACTTTGAAGATATTTGAATTATAATATAAATTGTTGACATTAGAAAAAAAGTTTATTTAAACATTTAGAAAACGCTGTACGTTATGAAATAAAGTATGTCCAAGGTTTTTCTGTAGGCAGACCGATGTGAATCTGACGTAATGTACATGTACTCAAACGATTAATGACCCAAGATTTAAAGCTTTCCTTTATATGTACAAGTTTACTTGCACTTGATATCTCTCAGAACTCTGTATATTAAAATAACAAAAATGATAAGTACTTAAGTATTTTTTAGATACGTCTATCTATTGGCCTGTAATAAATAGAACATAAAAGGAAACATTTATGCTTTGTACCATTTGCTGTAATTAAGGTTAACACATTTTAAAAATGATAACCATTACAAACATTTAAAAAATAGTATATATTTTTATAATTAGTAGGTCACTGGTAAATAGTCTAATATTTCATCCACACTTTCTCTCACTTATTAATTTCAGCTATTTATGTTAAACGCGTGGGTATTCTGTTAGTATGAGCAACACTCAACTATATTTGTCACGGATTCGGACCACAAAAATAAGTTGAATATATGACATTGCGTTTTTTAAACGATATTATACATCCTAAGATTTAACTAAATCATGTTTGGTTCTTTAAGTGAGAGGTATTTATGATTTTAAGAATGAAAAATTATGTATGTAAAGAATGAAAAAGTATGGACATATTGAAATAATAAAACACTTTCAACCTACTTCAGAAAATTATTTATCGGTTCTTAGATCCCTTTGCATTATGAAGTAACCACAATTCTCCATATGATGCAAATATAATCAAAAAATTTTAAAGGACGTGGAGGATCCATTGTTTCTTCCTGGATCACCAGATCTTATACTGCTTGAATTTTTAACCTGGGGATACTTAAAAATGTAGTTTTTTTCATACCACTTAACAACCTTATTCAATATTTGCAGATGCGCAATGAAGACAATTATTGAAGTTTTAAATCACGTCCTCGTTGATTACTACTATGAATATATTTTTTTATCATGGGTCACCTGATCCACCGAATTCTGATGATAGTTTAGAACCTGTGAAATTTTCGGTGTCTTCAAAACCCCTCCCTACCAAATCTGATAGTGTTAAATTGGTTTTTACGAATAGCATAATAGATTATCAAATATTGAGGAACATGAATTTTACTTATATAATATGAAATACACCAATCAGTACACCTTTTTAACTATAATGTGAGGCAGTTTTACATGTTTTAAAAGAGCACCAGAAATGCCATTTTCTGTTATAAATATTTTAAATAACACCATTTTTTAAGTGTGCGAGAACAGAACAGTTATACTACAGTCATAAGAAACTTGTTAGAGCAAAATTATAAAACTGATTTAAGAAGCTTGATTTTTTTCGGATAACGTTTATCGGCTTTTGTTAAAGAGCAAATAATTGTCCAGTAGTTGATTAATTATTTAAAATGAGCTCGGAAAGTGAGGACGAGCATTTACTTGCTATAGTCTATTTAGAAATGAAAGAGAGTAATAAAAGCTTATTATGTATGCAAATCGTAAATAAATGTAGTACTGATGCTTATATTCAATATTTTTATATTGTTTATTATCGGTATAGATGAGGTGTACTTTTAAAAAAACTTTGTGTGATCGAATCGTACTAAATTGCGCAGGTAGCTAAAATTTAATCCCTGACAATCCGTCTTTGTCTATGCCGCTTCAATTTCTCGGTCTATTTCTCTTATAAGTAAACAATATAAAAACAGCATTTCAAAACTAGAGGCTACTTTAAGCATCATAACCGGGTTAAGAGGGTTTTCAGTAATTCAAATAAAATTATTCAATATTATTATCAAAATATTTATTTAAATTTATTGAATAGACTTTTATTTCACACAAAAATATATGTATTTTGAAAATTCAAATTATGGTGAGTAAATGTAGTGTTGTATAAATGTACAATAAAGAAAATAAAAAATAGGTCTATTGAAATTCATCCTCTGAATATTCTGATGAATTATCTTCGTCTCCTAGATTGATAACGATAGGTTCCACAGTAACGTCAATTAAATTATCGAGTTCCCACATTTTCTCCTCTTCTTTTTGTACATGATGTATACATCTTTGCCAGTTATCTGCAGTTACTCATTCCAAGGAATTATTTAACAAAATGTTCACGTCACTTAATTTAAACGTCGTATTATTTCGCGCTACATCTCCTTTTACCTGCGCCCAGACTAATTCGATTGGGTTAAGCTCACAGTGATAAGATGGTAACCGTAGTACCGTTATTTGACTATTTGTTGCCATTTCATCGATAACATATTTTTTCTTACCTTTATTAAGATTGACAAGTGTCAAACGTTCCTTTTTCACCATATTTGTTTCAAAAGAAATGTTTTTTCCAGATAACCATTGAATTATATCGGCTTTCCTCCAAGCAGGCGTCCGCTGGGTCTGCCGTAAATGGTAACTGGCATTATCCATGACAATTACAGACCCCGGAGGAATAAGATTCAACATCTGTGTAAAATACTCTTCGAAAACATCTGCGTTCATGTCTTCGTGATAGTCACCTGTATTTTTAGATTCAAATAAATCTAAACCACCAGCTACAAAACCACTGGCACTACCTATATGTGTCACTATTAATCTTCGCCCTTTACCTGAAGGTGCCTTGAACCCTGTTGAAAGTCCATCCAAAAATGCTTGTCGAAAACTTTTTACATTTTTATCTTGCCATACTTTTGTTACAGTATATCCCTCGTTGACCAAGTTTTGTCTAGATAATAAATATTCCTCCCTTCGTCACGGAATTTTGTAATTGATCTTAAATAGGATCTTCGCCAACAAATAATTTCATCTTTATCGATAAGAACTGACTTCCTGTTCTGCTTTTCCCAGCAAAAATTCAACTCTCGTAAGACGGCCAACTGATTTTTGGCAAATCGTTGACCTCTGAAAATTCACTTAAAATTTTTTTAGCGTTAGCGTTGGTATTTCTTTTTTAAAATAAAATGAGTGTACTTTTCTGCGAATGATTTTTGAAGAAATCATCTATAAAGATTAACGTTGAAACAAATTATTTATTTTAAAGACGATATGGCAACCGCGCCTTGAATGGATCATCTAGTTTATTACGTTACGTCAGTGCTCTGTTCTATTTGATCAGCAACCCTCAGAATGTGGGTATTTAAAAAAAATAATATCTCCGGAAATATTAGGGATTTTGAAAAGTGACTTTCACTAGACTCATCTATATGACGAACTACACCTACAGTTAAAATATTTGTACTTATTTAAGGTTCACCCTGTATAGGTATCCGAATATTTTCCTATGAATTCGTAACCACTATCAGCTAGTTTCGCCACAGTTAACTCTTCAGGAAATAGCAAATTCTGTGAAACTATTTTTCTAATAAAACTCGATGTTCCACATTGATTAGATTGAATATACGCGGAAAGCCGTGTAATTCAAAATCAACGCATGCACAAATCAGTATGTGGAATTACACCACCGGAAGCTAAATCAAGAGATATGATTATGTACCAAATAATAATTAACATGCATTTGCGTCCTTGTTCGGCATTTGCATTTATATTCGTTCCACCACGTATAAATATCAAATCCGATTAGCACATACTGCGCGGCGAATACGAATTGGGAGAGAATACATTTCCAATTACTGTTCCTTGTTTATCGCTTTTAAACTGAAATAAAGCTCGATCATTCTGGAAGTTTAACACAAACGAGGAGTAAGATGGCCCTGATCAAACACAGTAAAGGGTAAATAAGGAAGGGTAAGAACAAACAGAGGTTCGAGGATTATTTGCGAAACTAATTTGTACTGGGAACGCGTACATCAGATGCATATTTGTAGGTGAACTTGGTATTCCTTTTGAGGAATGTAGCAATAAAAGTAGCTAGGTGAATCATCACGCGGGTGGTTTAAAAGCACTTCCCGTGTTGAAATTAAATTACTTTTAGCATTTGTTGGAAATTACATGCCACTGTATAGTTAACTTGAATTGCGTTCAGGAATATGGTTAATTTTGTACGCCTTACGAAGCGTTTCCAGAAACTTTATAAATACCTATCTTGTATTTATTTATTTCATCAGTCTAAACAGTTCTTTATAGAAAACATCTTACTTCCTTGTTTATTATTTCTTTAATCTTTTAGCTGAAGGTAAAGGTGATTTTGTATTTTTCGGAAGAAGGACTTAGTCGTATTTGATTCAAAGTTAGTTGGGTTAGCATTACAAAAAAGAACTGAAATGATCATTAACATGTAATTAACTAATACATCCATCAATCAATATTTTGATTAGGTCTGTGGTAGTATGAAAATCTTAATAAGAATTAGTGTTGACTGAGACAAGAATTCTTGCAAATTTTGAAAAAGTCTTGTCTTATTTTTAACGTCTCATTCATGATCGATCTTGCTAGATAGTTTTCGCGAGTCTGATAAATTTCTTGTCTCACAATGTTGCAAGACTTCCATGATTCTTGCAAGAGTCTTGCATACAAATGAGAAACTATTGGATCAATTACTAAGTACAAATATTTTAAAAGTAAATGGAATCGTCTATCAAAAAATTTCTAAACTTTGGTAAAAGGTGTCAAAGGCTTTGAAAGAAAAAAAAATTATTTACAAAATGTAAATTACCTATTATTTAATGATTTCATGAGAAACTGGGAAGCAGCGCCTGTCTTACTGATAATTATTTTCAGGATTGATATTTGGTGAGATTTTAAGAATGCTGAATCAGTTTCTGTTTTCTTGTTTGTTTAAATTGAAATTTATCACTGCAAAGATTGTTGCTGGGGACCTCTCCTTCTCTCTACTGTTCTTTTTAGGTGTATTACCTTCGTCGGGAAAAACCACAAAGGATAACAAAAAAATACACGCAAATGTACAGAAATACATAAATACACTTAAACACGTTTACCACCAAGACATTACAAGAGTTGTTCAATGTGGTTCAAAAAGGATTCAGCATAATATTTTGTATACTCGGAAAACGTCTTTGGTATTACACTTCCACATAATAATATGAACTTCCTATAAATCAGCACCTTATCTGATATCTGAAATTTAGGCATTTCAATACTTACGTGTTTGTGTAAATACTAAATACAAATCCACTTGAAATAAGCGAAAAATTAAATTTGAAAAAAGCAAGTACTGAAAAATTATTTCAAATTAATCACCGGTACTGTATGCGATATTTTGTGACGACAGCATCTAATGTCTGTTGTCGCCATCTGTAGGCCACTAGTGCAAGGTGTACTTCATGCCGATAAATTTTTAAACTTCTTGTGTTGTTAAGGAATTAAATTCTGTTAATACTAATAATAGCAACAATATTAACAATAATCGACGATGTTTGCATAAAATAATTCCAAGATGTTTCCAGTGTTCTGTAAAAATGTTTCTTGGATTTTGGACCTTTAGAATATTATATAATATTCTACGCTTTGACCATGTTCTATGGTGTTTGAAGAGTATGCAACTATCAACTCAATATTATAGGTTAGTTTAGAACAGTTAAAGATTAATTTTTAATTTTAACCGTTTTATAGTAATTAAATAAAACAGTTTATGTCGAGTATTTTAGTGGACAATTATGACGGATCTGCAATGAGTTAAAATGTATTTTTGGCAGTGTGCAGCGAAGGAACGCAGAACGAATGCAAAACACTACAACTAATCGGATTAACTGTTATTATGTTATGTCCTTAGGTATTATTATTCATAAAAATGTTTATTTCCCTTGTTTCTACGTTTGACAAGGCTATAAAAAGCTACCGCATGATAGTTGACATCGATCTCGGACGATGATTGATTGTCATAGGCGCCGATTTACGCGCCGAGGGAAAAGAGGATTTTGTTTCATATTTTAAACATCGAGCTAGAATTCTGAAATAATTCGTTTATTGTCTTTTATGCCTCCCTGAGCACGTGGTTAAAATTTTTATACTTAGTCATAGTTAACCGTGTATAACAAAATAAATGTTTTGTCTCCCTACTTAAAACTCAACTCTTTTTTAGAAATCAAACATTCCCCCTTATTATTAGTTTCATAACATAATAAATACATATTTTTTAATTACTTAAGTACCTACCTACCCTACTTGAAAAACGTAGCTGCTATTAACAATTTCGTTTTAGAACTTACCGTCAGATTGTTACACCTCTTATTGCAGCACTTACGGATTGGTGATTTGTATTAAAATACTGCATCACCATAATTAAATCTACCATTGATAGATTAGATGAATAGTTTTTATGAATTTTAGTTTTACATCTCGTCATCCGTCAGTATTTATTTTACCCCAATCGAACCCACTACTCGAGTATAAAAACTTATATCGGCACGATGGCTACATGCCGCTATTTGGAATGCAATGTTGTAACATTTCACGTAAACAAGGTAACTGCTTTCTGTATATGGAAATGGTTAAAATACTTGATCACCATAATTAAATCTACCATTGATAGATTAGATGAATAGTTTTTATGAATTTTTGTTTTTGCATCTCGTCATCAGTCAGTATTTATTTTACCCCAATCGAACCTACTGCTCGAATATAAAAACTTATATCGTCACGACGGCTACATGGTGCTATTTGGATGCAACATTGTAACATTTCACGTAAACAAGGTAACTGCTTTCTGTATATCATGGAAATGGGTCGTTGTGTATATGTATATATGACATTTCAAATAATTAGCACTCCGCAAATTCGTAACAACATTTTTAGGAAGTTGTTTAATTTTATGAATCGTAGGCAACAAACAAAAGCTAATAATAAGGAATATATGGGTAGATATTGTGAGTGTAATTCAACGCAGGTTGGGGCTTTTGTCCACTGAGTAGTTAGTTTCACACAATATTATTAATACCTAAAAATATATAAAAACTTATCCAGTCTCTTATCTATCAACTCACCGACATACCTTGTTCCTGAACACTGTAAGAAAGACAAAGAGGGTAGTTAACGATGCAACTTAGATTATTACTTGTTTACTTTCCTGCCGCGTAACATCGAACACCAAAGTACTGTAAGTTATTTCCATCTATCTTCTATCAAACTTTACATTATTCTTTTCTGTAGCTCCAGACCTAGGACAACAGAAGCCGCCAAATTATTATTTAGTTAATATATATTGTATTATTAGCATTACATTGTAAATATCTTGAATAAATCCATTTTGAAAGTTACTTCTTGTCGTTTGCCGAGTTAGATACCGAACCATTAAAAGTACCATTTTAAAGCTTTGGAAAACATTAAACAATAGTGTTAGACAATCCTATATCATTCAATACTTTCAGAAAGGATTCCGATACTGGCCCAAAGAAGGGAATACACAAGGATTTCTCAAAATCCATAAAATTGCGTACGATGCTAGAAAAAGGGGGAAGATGAGTTACTGCATACATATAGTCAAGAGCAATAATTTCGCAAATAAATACGTTATTGATAGCTACGGCTACGACGGATGGGACATACCGTTCTACGGTTGCATCCATATAGTGTTTTTAATACTATTGAATGAATATGTAGCCAATTAAAAAGATAGCTCTACAGAAATAATACCTTTCCAAAATTTGACGACACAGTTAAAAATGTTGCTGGGAAATAATTATTTAAAATTAAATAATAATATCCAATATTAAATCAAAATATGTATTTAGCATTTGTTTTTTTTTTCCAAATAGTTACATTTATATTCGTTGTTATTTATTTTAATTTAAAATTTATTAATAAAATAAATAAATTTATTTATTTATTTTATTTTAAATTATTATTGGCGAGATTGAGCGAATACTGGTATCTAAAGTAAATACGGTCCTGCCTACTTCTCACCAGCTGGACGCGGAAGCCTTTGATGTTTTTATAGCAGTTTCTTATGTTGTTCTTTTTATTCCCTTATATCGATGATATAAACGGTGTCATTCTTAAACATCCCCTATAGAAAAGTCTGTTCTCCGTTCCATTGTATTAATTGCATCAGCAAAAAATGTAGTACATTTGGACTATATACAGATCATTTCACATGTGTATTAGAACTTCACAGTTCACAAAAACGACTTAATAGATAAACTGCTAGTTGTCCTCCCCTGGCAACAAATAAATTTAACCACTGGATGTCCAGCCAAGAGCACGACGAATGAGGATGTTGAACCCTCGCGGTTTTCGAATTTAACACTCGACATTAATAAGGACGACATGAAGGCGCGTGGTGTTAAAACGGGGTTAAATTTCCCCCAGAGAGCGATCCATGTCCCGAAAACGCTCTCGCGTTATTTTAATTTTAGATCACGCCCGAGATGTATGGACGTAATTTATTGTTTTTCTCGCGAAAGTTTCCAGCCAATTTCCAGCATATGGACGGGCATAATGTAATATGTTCCACCGGGGTATCGAGTAAGTTATTTTAATGTATGGACTGGTAAGTTATGGGGCAAGGCCTGCTGGATAATCGACGGAATGTAACTTTTGTCAAGGGTTAGACATTTAAATACTGAAACAGTACTCAAATTGGTCACCAATTATTGGTTTCAAATATGTAACAAATGGGATTCCTGTATTTTCTAAGTTTTTGATTTCTCAAATGCGCAGTATTTTTTACGTTACGATTTTTCTTCTTATGTACTTTTACTAATAAATGTCAAAACAAGGCAAAACTTCAAAATGTATTTTACCATGTTATAGTATAAACACTAAAATTCATCGTAAAATGAATGAAATATTGGGTTTGTTCCAACAACAGCAAGATTCCGAACCGTCCAGAAGTAGACAGTCAGTTCAGTTGTTAATGTACTCTCGGCGAAAGCGACGTAAGTTAGTCAAACATTTCTGACAGTTCTGAACCAGTTATCAACGGCTGTTGGACCAGACCTATTAAGTATGGTCATGTTTTTTAGTATGGCCATCTATTCCGGACTTTCCTACTGATCAAGATACGAGTACATCAAAATATTTCCCCCATATAGTCAAACTGCAATAAAGACTTCAGACTTAAAAAATGTGTTGTTCCTACAATAGCACGCACCAACACAGTAAAGCAAGAAGGAATCGAAGGAAATGAAACAATAAATGAACTAGCAAAAGGGATCTGAAACATATTTCTTGTAATTTAAGTATTTCCTTACACGTAAAGCAAGTTTTGGAGAGATAGGTTCAAAAAAATACTGAGAATACTCGAGACTAGGGCAGGCTCAAGCGAAGGAAATCCATTTTATCCCTTCGCAGAAGAGAGCAAGCTAAGCCAATGTTTTTCGAAGAAACATCGGTACGATATGAAGTTAGTAAATAATCCTATCTGCAAGTTGCAATTGAAAGAAAAATGCTCTTTGATACTATTTGTATAGATTAGCACAACTTTTACCACAGTGGAAAATCTAGATCTTTGCACATCTGAGTTTTAGCTTTTTTGGATGCTAGATAACTAAGGAAAATATTGTCTAATAGACCTTTGGACTCAATGCAAAAAGCCTGTTATACAAAAAAAGGTATACCTACCTACTTGTCATTAGTTTCAGAAATTGGCAATTTTCAAGAAAATAGTTTTTCAACAATCAGCTGCATAGTCGCTTGGTCAATATTTTAACGTAGTAGACGCCAAAATTCCCTTACCAATTGGATATGTTAAATAAAATTTACACTGGTGTAAAATGCTACTGATAGTATTTTTCAAGTCGTACTGATTCTTATACGGCTCGCAAAAAAGCCTTTGTTGCGGTAAAATGGGCAATTTTCGAGTCAAATGTGCGAGCGAGAGTTACCTGCAGCTTTTAATATACAACGCTTTTGAACGAATAAATTCATTATTTTTGAAATTGAGAAGTTTTCGAAAAAATCCCCTGGCACGTTATTTTGTTTTTAAAAAAGGCACTTTTTGACATACACCCATATTTGTGACGTTACGCATCATGAAATATTATGGTGTTACATAACAAAAATTTCAAGAAAATAATGTTTGATGATTTTAAAATTTAATTTTCACAATACTGAAAATGATAATGATTATGTAAAAAATCGACTAAATTAAATGTTTAAATTGTGCATCGTTGGCTGCCTGACAGTAGCCAAGACTATTAATAAATTCTTTTTGGACATTATCAATAACTTCAGGAGGTATATGATGTATCTCGTGACGAATTCTTGCTTTTAAATCTTCTAAATTAACCGGTCTAGTAACGTATACTTTGCTTTTTAAGCATCCCCACAAGAAATAATCTAAGGTTGTCAAAACAGGCGATCTGGCTGGCCACTCAATCGTCCCCCTTCTCCATATCCAACGATTCGGGAACAGCTCATCTAAATAAACGCGGAGAGGTGTTGCACAATGGGGAGGTGTACCATCTTGTTGAAAGAAAATGTAATTTCTTGGAAGATCATGTCCCTCTATATCTGGATATAAAGTTATTAGTTCAGGAATGAGGTCGTCTCAAAGAGAATCCAAATATCTTGCACCAGTTAGGTTGACGTCAAAGAAATAGGGACTCTTCTGTCGACTATGCCGCACCACACATTTACTTTCTGGGGACTTTGAGTGTGATATTCCATCATCCATTGGAGATTTTCGGTAGTCCAGTAACGGCAGTTTTGCCTATTGACATGGACGTTCAAAACAAACGTAGCCTCGTCAGAAAAAAATACGTTTTTTATGAAATTATCATTATTCCATAGCTCTTACATTTGCTTGCAGAATTGATTTCGTCGATCAAAGTCGTCTTCAAATAGCTCATACAAGGCATACCTTATAAGGATGATACTTTGTCTTTTTCATAATGTTGTGAACTGTGGACGCTGCCATATTAAAATCAGAAGGCAATTGGTTAAGTGTTGAGTGATGATTTTCTTGTATTGCCAACAAAAGATTAAGCTCATTATCTACTGATTTTGACGGTCGACCAGATTTAGGAAGATCACGAACATGTCCAAAGTTATGGTATTTAAACAATATTGCTTACCATGTTTTGGCTAATGGAATGTCGATCAAGATGAGTTTCATTAAACAATTCAACTACTTTTTGGGTGTGGGTCCTGTGTCCAAATCCGATCATTTCATTTCAATTCGTCGTTCAGTTAATTTTATTTATAAAATGACAAAGTTGACTGCTCAATAAGCACTTCAAACGCATTGCTTTTGCCAAAAAAAAAATAAGAACTAAAGAAATAACTCAAAAACAAAAAAACTATTTAATAAAGTACGATTTCAAGTTTTTATCTGACAGCAATAAAAAAACGTTCTCGGTCGCTAAGGCTACTGTCAGGCCACAATGATTTTTGACGATGAGTATGTAGAATGATACGCTCTTTCAAATGGCATGGTCAAAATTGGGGGTTGCTATTTAAAAAAATTGTCGATGACGTCATATCTCGAACAACGATGACGTCACAAATGTGGGTCGTATGTCAAAAAGTGCCTTTTTTAAAATAAAATCGACATGCCAAGGGATTTTTTCGAAAACTTTTCAATTTAAAAAATAATGAATTTATTCGTTACTTTTCGAAAGCGCTGTATAAAGATTTAAAAATTTTTTCGTTCTCATTTTAACTACAAGATCCAATATTCCAAAGAAAATTTTATTTTTAATCCCGATCTAGAATAAAATACACACTTTTTGTAATTCTGGAGCGCTCATACATATGTAACAGACCAAATAATGCGTGTTTGAATACTTCCTTTTATGTTTTATGAAAATATATTATTCCGAGCTTATTATATCTTTATTACCGCTAGCATTTCTCCTGTTGAAGTGACAAACCTGAATATATTAATAATAATATGAAGCTGTACCCACATCAAACTGACGACGATACATAAATTATTACTTAATATTTTGAAATGTGCCGGACAGTGTTAGGCCATTCGGTTTAAATTTATGTTAATGATTTGGTCTCACAAGATGCTTGAGATAATCATGTATTTAATATACCTACCTATCTGATCTTTACTAAATATTTCCTGAATGTAAAACTATATTCGTATAAAAAGGAAATATGAAAAATTTAAAGAAATTATGTAACAATCACTTCTGCCAAATCTGAGTTCTCTTATTTTTGAAAACAAAAAATTTATTTAAACCTTTAAGAATTATATTTACCTTAGGGTGCCACATTCTTGAAATAGTGTTTTCTAAAAATACAGATAATTTTAGATATTTAAGAACTAAATAATATAGAGTTTAGCAAATAACCAACACATTTTCATATACAGAAATCTTTCGAAATACGTATTTTTTAATTTAACTGTAGATATAAATATGGTTATAACATAAACTTACATAGTTTTGCATATAAAATTGTTCACGTTTGTTTATAAGTATGTGAAAATAATTGTTAAAATGTGGGGTTAGAATAACAGAATAATGTGTGTTACAATCGCTTTTTAAAAGTTATTATTTTATTTAAGAATGATTTAAATAGTAAAAGTGGATAAACAAAACATCAAGAAGTTTATTTTATATTATTTTTCTGTATATTAGGTTTCTGTACCTAAAAACACCAAAAATTTGATAATTTCAGGAGATCCGGCGACTTATCATTGTTTAACATCATTGTCAATTTTCTCAACACAGAAGTTACTCTAAAATGTTATTGATCTAATCTTCACAAAATAATAATTAATTCAGGGACCTGAGGGATTGATTAATGATTCAAAACTTATCAAATCCCTATCTTCTACGATTTTTAAAGTACTGCAATGGTCAAGGTACCTATATGTTTATACAGGGTGTCCTGAAATTAGGGGGCAGTATTTCTCGAGATTACTTTTTCTTCATATAAACGTAGGTCCAAGAATTCTTCTCAAGTACCTACCTAAGTTATAGCCACTTAAACGGGCGAAACTGATTTCTTGTAAATAACTCTGAAGTCAGATAAATTTGTGAAATTTGATAACGTACATAAACAAAATTTACAAATGTGCATCACATGCGTTTCAACCTGGAACGGACAAGGGTAACATTTACTTTTTTGACATTTTCGACTTATAACTAAAAATATGAAAGCTAAGAGTTTTTTAGAAAAATAGGTTTAGCTTAGTTTATATTGCTATAATGTTCAATAACAGCGAATCGAAAATGCAAATTTTAGAGGCAGACAGAGAACCACAAAATAATATCAGTTTGTATTATCAACTATATTCGAAAAATGCTTCGTTACAAAGATACAGGGTGTCAACATTTTTATCAAATTTATTATTATTTTTAAAACTACTTCAGATATTTAAATGAAATTTGGAACCGTTGAATAGGTAATCTAAACACATATTTTTACGTAAAAAATATTATTTTTCTTCCACCAGTGGCGTGCGTACGGACAGATCTTCGGGAAATTCTCATGAAAATAATGGTACGCCAACGTTTTTATAGAAACAAAAACTATTTCTAGAATCCTTGTTCAATGTAGGTACAATAGAAAATGGCTTCTTACTTTTTTCATTTGACACACCGTTTGTCAGTTTGTGGTTCTCTGTCTGCCTCTAAAGTTTCCGCTTTCGGAAGCGGACACCCGGTATATCATTCATTATATTTTCTTAAAATATTCAAGAAACTGCAATTTAAAATGCTAAAACTATATTACACTAAATTTGCACTATAAATTACAAAAAATGATTGTTGTTAACGCCACAAACTATCTAAAATTATGTTGTCAACGCAAACAATTGCGTAACGTCAGACGTGACGTATTAGTCTGAAATCTTACCGCAACTATACATACCTTTTGTGAATTGTTATTTTCACAAAAAAATTTAATAAATCAATTATTATTATATGGCAAAATAAAGCAAATCAATATAATTAAAAACAGCTAACTACATATTAATAAAACTTATCTTTATCTAATTAGCAATTTGTTAATTTTAATAAAAAAAATCCATTTTGTTGAGTACCTACACTGAATGAATACTTCAAATATTGATCAAAATAAATCACTATTTTCGTCTATCGAAATTCTCCTTCCAATGGTTTGAATACCTCAGGTTTGAGACATTCCTGAATTTACACCTTTTTCCTTTACAAGTGGCTAAAATTCTCCAGATCCGGTGATAAATTCACCAAGTTGGCAACATTGCTACTACTTTTAGAATCACCTTGTAAACTTCATACATTTATTTTAATTGGTTATTAATTTTGGGATACCCTAATGTAAATTTAAAGGCCTTAATTAAATTCAAAAGAAAATATAGATGCATTTAAATAAAGTAAAAAGTATAAAAAATATTCGTATATATTTTTATTTTTGAAATATTGATTGGGTTATTCATTAATTAAGATGTTTTTTTTTTTACTGTAAACACCTGTGACACACATATTTTCAAATATTCTACCAACCATATTTGTAGTTGAAATTATGATTTAAATTTAAAGTAGTCATCTTTCTTGCTGCCAGCTGCAGCATTATTACCATATTTATGTGCATATGAATAGAGACGTAAGATTTCACTATTTTTTTAACGGAACGACACTATGAGTATTGGTCTGTGAAATGCTCTTCATTGGCGGGATTCATGTAGGCAGAAATTACTTCCCTAATGAATAATATAATCAGCTTGAAGCTCTATACACTGTACCTGCCCACACCTTTTACAGAAAAAGTACATACATATTTTACACGGAATCAATTATTCCTTCACGGTCCCCTACAACTTCATTGGGATGCACTGCCGTCTTTTTATCTCAAATACAGTCGAATGTATGCTATCAATCATTTTCCCGAACGCTTTTAAAAACCCGAAGGAGAATTCTGTCAGCCTACAATTCAAATTTCCCCACTGACGAAACATATGTTAATGCGTTTCAGGAACATATGTTCGGACTACTTTAAAAACAATAGAATATAAATTTGGCTTTTGTGTGTTTACGACTTTTTTGTATAA
Organism: Monochamus alternatus; assembly: GCA_037114965.1. Lineage (NCBI taxonomy): Eukaryota > Metazoa > Arthropoda > Insecta > Coleoptera > Cerambycidae > Monochamus > Monochamus alternatus. Next base: position 17,655,786 of record CM073427.1, read on the forward strand.
AATAAAATTGGACGTAAGAAATGTGTGAGTTCGTATTTGAAAACCTACGCATTGTGAAACAAGTCCATATATAAATTATATTTTTAAATCGAAGTTGTATCGTCGAGGGTGTAGAACAGCACATAACAGTGTTGTTTAGATTTACATTTTAAAATCGCCGTTTTTTGTTCTATAGTCTATCTAAAAATTGTAAAGAGTTGAGCAAGCTCAACGTATACATATAAGCAGAGGCGTATACACTTTAAAAATGTCTGTAAAATTTCAAAGATAATATTTTTGTTTACATAATATTTACCATATTAGTTATAGTAATTTTATATTTATCTCATGTAATTGGCTAATTGGTTCGTCCAATGCCATACATTTACTCACACACACTCATGTAATTTTACAATATTTTTTTATGCATGTAATAAGTCCTGTTATTCATAGTATACAGGGTGTTTATTAATTGAATGCCGGTACTTAAGGGTGTGTATCCTTCGGTCATTTTAAGAAGAAAACTTAATATCAACATATGTCCTAAACCTCTTAATTTATGAGCTACAGGGTGTTAAAGATTTAAGAAAAAATTTACTTTTTTATTATAATTTTCTTATCACTCCAGATATTTTTGTGAAATTTTGTACACACCTATTAATCATTAAGGAGCATTGTTTGATGTAAAAAATGTTTTAAAATCTTTGCCAATGACGTCCGTACGAGGTTTGAACTAAACATTTTTGAAGAAAAAAATGGTACGCCACTGCCTTTTCTAAAAACTAAAATTATTTTTAAAATCTTCATTTATTTTACAGCAAATTCGGTCCCTAGATTTTCACGTAAAAAAATTAAAACCAAATAAAGTTTTTTCCCCAAGTTCATTGAGACTGCTTTTTATATTTTGTTGCCATTTTGACAGCCACCATGCGTGTAAACACTTTTTGTGGGGCAAAAATAAATTTTCTACTTTCACAAATGACGTTCACGTAGCCATGATATTGAATATTTGAATAGAAAAAACGGTAAGCTCATTAAATGCCCCCTTAAAGCAAATGAAATAAAAATTAGTAGGCTGGGTAAAGTGTCATAATTTTTTACGCTTCTTTTCGCAATAAAGTTGATATTGATTTTTCATTATTAAAAAATTATTATTAGAGTAGGAGGTAAAATTTCATAAAACTTTATTTGCTGACATGCATTTTATTTATCCGGTTGCCGACGGAAATGCATACAAAGCCAGGAGGATATACCAACAGCGGTATCCAAATCGCATACTACCCGATCCGAGAACATTTTCTGGGATTCATAGACTTCTTCACGAAACCGGAAATTTAAAAGTAGACCACAGTGCTAAAGGAGTCCCTGAAACAGTAAGAACACCGGAACTTGAAGAAGGAATTTTACATGAAATTGAGAAGAACCCCGAAAATAGCACGAGGAAAATCGCAGATGTTTCACAAGTACTTTTTTGGAAAATTCTTATCGAAAATTTGTTATATCCATATCACATTCAAAGAGTCCAGGCATTACTGCCTAGAGATTTCCCGTTGCGCATTAATTTCTGTGAGAGGTTTCTTCAAAAGCTGCTGGAAAATCCGTTATTTGCAAGTACATTCTTTTTACCGATGAAGCTAGCTTCTCTCGAAACTCAATACGAAATTTCCATAATAATCATTTGTGGGCGGATGAAAACCCTTTTGTAATTGTTGAATCAAATCATCAAGAACAGTTGTCATTAAATGTTTGGGCTGGTATTATTGACGATTATTTGATAGGCCCATTTTTTCTCCCAAGAAGATTAGATGGACCATCGTATTTTCACTTTCTTGAAGAAGATCGGCCGCCAATGCTTGAAGACCTTCCTCTTTTATTAAGAAACCAGATGTGGCTAATGCACGATGGTGCAGCTTACGGGTGCGTGAATTTTTAAATCACAACTATCGCGATCATGGCCACCCAGATCTCCAAATTTTTTCCGAACCTCATTGAATCAAATGACCGTTTTCCCAAGCGTGTTCGCAAATTTTGGATTTTTCAAATTCCCGTCTTTTTATGTAATTTTTCTGTTCCTCAACTCTAACATTCATAGGCCGAGACGTTTCTCCAACATAATGTTTATTGCATTCACAAAAATTTTAGAGAAAGAAGATAACGCAACAAAAGAAAATTAAAAGAGACCACGATTATTTTGTTGAACGGAGATAAGTGTGTGTCAAACTGTTCAGTAAACATCGATCATTGTTGGCTACAGTTGTATCAAGAAGAAGTAAGTAACAATAAAATAAAAATCATTTAACATCACTATGGAAGCAGATAAACAAATTTTAAACTGTCAAACTTGACATACGTTTAATATTTTTACTACGATTTTGAGAACGAAAACAGAGAGTTTTTCGAAACGTCAATAATACGGAAGTGCGCGATAGTGATGTAATTTTTGTTATTTTTTACTTATCTGCTTTTTTTGGTTAGGCAAACGTAGTTTCAAAAATAACCCTTGACTGTTCCGTTTGGCGCAAGGGCTTATTTAATTAATCTTTATTATTCAGAAGTGTGGCAAAAACCCAATAAAACTAAAGAAAAACTAAAATTATGCCACAAATAAATAGCTTCAGACAATATGAATACGTTTATTATTTATTCTCTTTCTGTATTTAATTACATTGCAATTTTACAGAGCATTAGTAACTTTACAAGTTGTAAAATTATTATGATAGTTATGGGCATGAAAAATTATGGTAAACTTATATAAATCATTATTTCAGAGCTTGTTGCTTTTTAGAAATGATTAATGATATACGATAAATATAAGAGAAATTGAGATATTTTGTTTTAATAAAGTTTCATTAGCATTAAAAGTGAACATTTTTAGATGTTTGTACTGTTCTCCATATATATATTATATTTCTATACTTCCCATAAGTTCATGTTATAAAACTTTTCCCAATTGCTCTTGTCGATTTTAGGAATTATTTCGTTTTTTCTAATAGCTTGCGTTACTTTTCCCAACATCGACAATTGATTAAAAAAAATTGTGAACACTTAAACAGTTCATATATATGTATATGAATGTTTTGTATCATTTATTTATATTTTTTGTTCTCCAACTAAAATACGAAATATTTTTCTTTTTATTTGAATGCAAGTGAACATTATAGACATTATTGGAAAATTGTCAATTGTCTAAAAGGTTTAAACTACCGACTTAGTTGCAATTGTAATATCTTTGGCGGAATAAGGAAACGAGGAAAAAGGGAATATATCGATGCATAATATTTTGGAAAAACGTAAAGATGAGAAAAGTTTACCCTATACAAAGGGCTTTCCGCTGATAATGTAAAATGTTTTCAACATTTTTGCATGTCGCTAAATTTGAAGAACACAATTAATATAGCAAACCTATTTCCGTTTTAACAAAGAATCAACCTGACTGCACTTTATAGGCATCAACATGCATACGCTAACGATTCTCTTAAATATCGTGTGGAATTTAATAATGAGGCCAAAAAGTTTTAATATTGGGTGTATGAGAACCACATAATGGCCTCTCTGTTCATCATAGCTAAGCTGTTCACCAACATTCACCGTTTTTTATAGATTATTACTGACAAAATTGTACCTTCATGTCAACACTAGCAGCAGAAAAGAATGGCTTGGGTTAAGTTAAAGTGTAGTTGTAAACTGACACTTTTCTCCTTATTTTGTGATTATAAAAAGAAAAAAAACAGAAACTATACATCAACACATTAACTATTAATTGTACTCGTCTTACTGAAACTTTTTTTATGAAATATCAGAACGAAGAAAAATCTAAACAGGATACGTAAAGTTAATTTAACATCTATATTTGCTGTGTTGACACAAAAATATACGAAATAAACAGAGGTAGGCCTTGGAAAACAAAGAAAATGAATTACTTCTCATCCTACTTCAAATAAATCTTGAAATATGCCGAGGAGGAACTGAGAACGTGAATAACATCAAAATTCGTATCCAGAACGAATAATTTTAAATTAAGATATTAAAGCTGAAGGAATGTGAATACTAAAATCCTCATTTCAATGTTTTGGAAGTATTCGATCAATATTTGGATAATATAGATTAGATTACAATCATATTATTGCATTCTCTAATAGGAATTATAATTTCTACACATAGTTACCATTTTGTCATCTTTACACTTTCAAATCTTTTTTATAAAAGAAAAAAATAATTTGATAGATTGGATGGTATAATATAAAACATCAATAAGTCAATTTTTTTCTTTCTGGCATTCGTTTGTTTTTTCTAATGACAAATTCTGACAGAGAAGAATGGCCCTGTACATATATCTTCCACTGCTGTTTGACCAAGGGCTTATGACCTATCACACAATAAATTTCAGAGCACTGAAATACTACTTTCACAAGCTCTTGCGTCCTTTTTCCATGTCAGCTCAGTTTCCTTTTTTATAGTATTCACAATATGTCCTGCTACACGATATACTATAATGGAATACGGAAAAAACAGATATATCTTTCACACTTTACCTTGCACCACAAACCAATTTAAATTTTACAGATGCGGTGTCCCATTATCTACATTATGAATTTATAAAATACATGCTGCTGTTATAAAACTTGATTGCTGTGTAATATTGGAAATTTAATGACTTAATTTTTTTGGCCACAAAAGGTGTCTTTAATAATTAAAGATTCATCATCTAAAATGCTGAATATTGTTATATTTTCATGAAAACCCTCTTGAGAAACCTACTGATAACACTTTCTGCATATTGGCAATGAAAAAATTTATATTTTTGGGTCCTCTTGCTGGATTTTTCAATTTATAAGAATTATCCATCATTACAAGTGAATAATGTCATCAGGACTGCAATTTGATCGGTGTTCTTTCTGTTCGATCAAATATTGAAATTTGAATTCTATTACTTTAAATATGAGACATTTTGTAAATACATAGTAATGATAAGCAACACTGCAACTAAAAAAAAAAACAAACAATTACCGATTATTCAAGCAAGAAAGGCAACTGCCACAAAAATAAACTTATCTCTAAAAATAAGGAAGAATGTTCAATTTGAATTTCATTGTGCATATTTAGTACTTATTTTTTTAGATGTGTTCTGTGGTAGCTTAAGTTTTATGGACTTTATGGACTTATTTATGTTTTCTTTGTGTAAGGTGTATTATCATATATAGTAATATTCAACTTCTAAAGCCAGTCTCTCTCTTGTCCGTATGGTTCTACACATTGCATCGAGTCAACATAGAAGGAGACGTATCTAAATCAGTGTTGCCAATTGCAAAACATATGTATAATTTTATTTTATGCTCGCTTTGAACAAGATGCGGCGTACCCAACAAATGAGCAATCAGCTTAATAAATATATGAAAATTAAGTACTTTTACTGCATTCTTCTTCTCATTGGTCTGTTTTTAATCTGAATGCTGTCTTATAAAACTAGCTTTATATCTTGCAACAATACAAAGAAAATTTTGCATATTCTTAAAACAAACCTACAAATCGCTTAAAAATATATCAATTTTCCTACACCTATTTCCTTGTGTACATTCTCCATTTTTCCTTGAGTGTCTTTCAAGCACAAATATTGGTAAACCTTTTTACAGCAAAGCCATTTTTATAACAAAATATATAGAACTGTCTACTAGCATCAAATGGTTTTACGATGTATTATGGCATCTCTGTAGTGTTCAAATGAATATCAAACACCAACATTGCTATTGCTAGAGGAATACAAAATTGGCCTAAAACAGATCAGGATATTCATATGATGGCCACTGAATAATTAAGATTCGATTTATATGAAGCAAGAGTATAAATTTTCACCACTTCGATAAATTCTCGTTTGACGTAATAGTGAGCCTTATAATAATACCTATTACGTGTATCTTATTTCAACCTCATATGAATATAATAGATATATCTCACATTATGCCCTCGGGATGGCACGTACATACAGTAAAATGGCTTTACGTTGTTCTATTACAGTAACATGAGAACGATTTGAATTTGACAGGATAGCAGATAGCACTGATTCTGTTTTATCGCGTTCTGAATTTATTTCTCTTCAGTAGGACCCGATTTGAACCCTAATATCTGGTCGGTTGTACCTATTATCTTGATGTTCTTTAATTTGATGTTTTATTACATGTGTATACGTAAAGTTAGTTGGAAAGTTAGTATTATGATTAATACATATTTGGGAACAATTGAATAGATACACTATTTCATCAAATTAGATTAACCCCATGGGTAAATATGGAAAGGGTCAATAATTAACATAATTATGCAATAAAGTGACTATGCAGCATAAGGAAATGGTAGTGCGTAGGTTTTCATGCCTCAGTTTTATAATTTTTCTCTAAGAACATTCTTATGACTTTGTGACAAAAATTACAACATTTATAATAGCAAATGGCATTTCGAGAGTTCTTTTAAAACATCTAAAATACTGTCTTGCTTTATAGTCATAGAAGTGTGCTGGTTGGGCTGTTTTAAATGACATACTTGAGTAAGACTACCGTTACCATGCCGAAAAATATTGTTCATCAAGAAGTTCTACATTGTGCAACGTCTGTATGACAATTTCTAAGTGAAACATTTCAAGAAAAAGAGAAGGAAGGAAAAGGACCCACTGAAAGACTCGCATGTTTGCTAGATTTACTTTTTCCGTTACTTCAAGAGCCTGTTCTTGATTTACGAATATTCACTGATAAAAATTTATCTGTAATTTCACATAACTTTACATTGGCGGTTTGTAACCAGCCTAAAGTTGTGTAAAATTACATAATAATTTTGTAAATCAAATAACTACACTACACTACAGTATTACAGAAATAAACATGGATAAAATTCCACATTATGTTATGTGATATGATCGAATATCAATGTGTAAAAAATTGAACAATATGCACATGTCACAAAAATGTATATACCAAAAAAGTGTTCATCAATCAGTTTAAATATGTACATTTTGTTCAACAGAAGCCAATTTAAAAATGAATTATATTGTTTTTGTAGCCATATGAAAAGTGTATTGTAAGTTGAATAGAGGGAAAAGTTTTTACTTTGAATGTCATGGAAAAAATTCTCTGCTTGTTAAAATGTACAAAAGTACAAGTTTAAGCTAGTCAATATAATATGCAGGATATATCTTATTAACAAATTATTTGAAATACAGTAGATTTTATTATTAGAATTCAATAATAAATACACTATGCGAGTCACATTTTTATTTCTAAATAGTTAAGAAGGCCTTGTAAGTAGCAGAAATAACTTTTGTGTAGGGAGATTTTTTTAATGGTTCATCCTCTAAATGTGAATTATACATCCTTCTCTATAAAAGTATATTGTTCACCCATTATCTAAAAACATATTGCAATGTAGGTATTTCATTCGCATTAGAAAATATGTTGAATATTTTCGCTGAAAATACTACATAATTAATCTTGAAGCATCTGTATACAGGGTTAACTATGACTTACTACAAATATTTTAAGAGGGGATAGGGAAAAATAAGAATTAACGGAATCACCCTTCAAAAAAATTCCAAACTTATTTATAAAGCCAAAAAAATTGTTCTCGATATTATTTTAAATCCTTATTTAACGCCGCCAATGTAGAATAGGCAACCAACAAGTAAGTTGATTGCCTACTCTACAGTCGCTCAGGCGATATCGCTGTCATGTCATAATTCAATTCCTGTGTTTACGTTGTAATTTTGTGTTCTTCTTCACTTTTTAGTGCCTTTTTAAACTTTTAAACATTTTATAGTTATTAAATAAAGACATTTGTGTTGGGTGCAGATACTTTCCCACAATATAGTTCGCCGGTTTGGTTTTCTAGGTTATGGGACAAGACTGCCGCGGTTACATTCAAACTTGTCTATTATCTATTCCTTTCGTTCGATTTTGTTATAATAAATAGGCATTTTATGTAATTGTACCTACGGGAAGTGTATTTTATCGGTAGTGAGTAGCTGTAATGCGCGAATATGTAGTTTTACCAGTTTATAACGAAATAATGAAAAATGAATGCAAAATACTGGAGCTAACTGGATTAACTGTTACCTATCTATCAGGTATTATTACTAATAAGAAAGTTAATTTTTGTCGTTTCTACATTTAGAAACGCTACAAAAAGACGACCGCATGGTAGTTGACATCGTTGACAGATGTAACCTTCATCTGTGAATCTAAGGCATCTCAGTCGATTCTTATCATAGGCGCTGACTTTCCGTAGGAAAAAAGGGTTTGACCCCATTTTTGAAATATCGAGCTAAAATTCTGGAATAATTTTGTTATCGTCTTTTAGGGCACTTTGAGCACGTGGTTAAATTTTTTGTACTTAGTCATAGTTAACCCTGTATATTCCTTGGGTTTTGTAAATATTTGTAGATATAGTGTGAACATAGGTAAATATTTTTAGCTCGAATTTCAGTTACAGTAAATTTATAATATGTTGTTTGAAATGAATGTTGTATGGTGAAACAGATATTTGCATGAAAAGTACATGCAAATTTCTAAACAACGTGTTGTTTCAGTTTCTATGATATTTATCTATAAAATTTAAATTGGCACAAACTGTAAGTGCACACGTAACAAAATATAATCTTGTACTTATTGTTTTACGAATATTCCAAGTTCTTATAAGTATATAAGTTCTTATTAATGAACCATATATGTTTATGCAACATAACAAAAGGTATTAGGTTAGAGGTTAGGTTGATGTGCCTCTGCGCATGTGCAACAGAAATCACGTGAAAACTCCTGTAAAATGTAATAATAAATTTAGTAGTTAATAGTACCATTGTAGTATATTGTATTACCACACTAGTACCGCAATTTCCTAATTTTATTACGTAAAAACACTTGATTATTCTTTAATATACAGTATGCGCCAAAAGTATGGAATAAATTCAATAAAAATGAAACAATTATTTTTTGGGAAAAATCCTCGAACAGGTCGATTTTTAATTTTATTTAAACAACTTTATTAAGTTGCCTAGAAGGTTGTTGCTATGGAGCAGTTGCTATGGTACGATGTTTGCAAACTATACAAACATCTTAAAAAATTCTGAAACCTGTGTGCGTTTCTGAACATTAAACCGCAATAATTAAACTCGGTATTAATTCTTCATAAAACTTCAGTATGTGTGTCGCAGATTCTATAGAAAATTCCGAAATAGAAAATGAAGCGGAAGCTGCCTTATGTACATTGATTCCTCAGAAATCGAAGAAATTGTACAAAAAAACTTATGCAAGTTTGATATTTGGTGTGCTGAAAAGAATATATGTAATACGGATATTAGTAAGTATACCAATGGTATTGCTTTCCTCAAAAGGAAATCAAATAGTTATAGACCTATAAAATCCAGAATATTTTCCAAAAAACAGGTTGAAAGGTTTATCAAAGAGATAGCTGATGAAGAGTACTTATTCCAAAAAGTTGTCTTGATTTTTGATATATTTGGAGCCTGTAGAGGGGAAGAATTATTTATAAGTCCATTAAAGTGACTATTCCCAATACCAAAACTAATGTTCCTAGATTGTTTACAATACCAGAGGGAGATATAGAGGGAGTCAATTTTTTGGAAATTTTCTAAAAATATGCAAGTCTACGTCACAACCGATTTTTTATCACGTACAGGATAAATGTACTACACAAGCAGTGGGTATAAATAACATAGGTTCAATTCCTAAAAAGATTGCAATGCAATATTACTAAGTATACTAAGCACTGCTTTAAATGATGTTCTGCAGTCTTCTTTACAGATACAGAAGCCATACAAAATAAGCAGGCGATAGCAAGGAAAATTTTCAGAGAGAAAGAAAATACCACTTTCATTCCAAAAACTCAGTGCACCAGCAGCACCGGGATGCAGACGTTATCTTCATTCAATATTGAAGTTATACGAACTGAAGAAAACATTATATGTTCACCTTATGCCCAATTACCCTATTTCAACAATTTTGTTATTAATATTTATAATATAACATAAATTAAAATTGTGCAGTAAATATTATGTAAAAAGAACACAACATGAAAATTTCCCCATTTTTATCAGTGTTATAAAGAACTGTTCTTTAATTAAGTTCAACTTGTAAATATCAGTTCTTACTAGAGAAGTAGTAGTAGAGTATCTACTCAGTACTCTACCTACTGTCACTACTATTTCTTCGGTAGAAAAATAAAGCAATGAAAATACATTTCATGAAATAAATAACTCAGAAGATAATCCTTAATAGATTATGTAGGACTATTTGATTTCCAAGCAGAGATACTTGACGATAGATCTGTTTTATGGCCAAATCAACTTATTTTTCCGATTATAGAAATATACTTATCCCATGCAACTGAAGAAATAAGACTGCAGTCTTCAGTCCGTCCCGTGGAGCGCTTTGGTGGTTAATTTACGGAGCTCAGTTGTAAATCCCGTCCTAACCGACGTAATAAATATCTTTTTAATTCAATTTAGCTGCCGTTCGACACAAATAAAATAAATTTTCTCGAATACAATACATAATCTATAATTCATATGCCCAAACAAAAACTAACATGTTCATGGCAGATAGCTTGTTACTATAAATTTATACCTGTTCCTTGCACCCTCCACGGAGCGAAGGAAGACAAAAATACACTACTGAATAAATTTTTAGCATACAATTCAATGGCTCTTAAATTAAATATAACAACATAACTGCCGCCCAAATACATCCACGGTTTTTTACAATTATATTTTCATTTGGTCGGCCGTGGGGGAGATCGGTATTTCAACAGACCCCATACCTGTATTTATGGCAAACTAATTAATGACTTCATAATTTATATATTTATAATGGGTAAATTAGAAAAACAGAATATAGAGAATGTTGCAGAATGATGTTAAGAAAATCCAGGGGCAGGTTTTATGTTTAAATAAGAAAAATAGGTTATGTACAGGGTGAACCTTAAATAAGTACAAATATTTTAACTTTTTTTAAAAAATACCCACATTTTGAGGACCGCTTCATAACCAACCTAATGAACCATATGATTTGTTGCGAGGTTGCCATATCTCCTCTAATATAAATACATACTACCATAAAGTATTTAGGAAGATATCACGTGATATTACTATGTTCAGTGTTCAAAAATTATACATAAACATACACACAAGCTTATCTGTTTGTTAAAAAATTAACTATTTAATCAGTAATCCACATTTCATAAGTTAAATGTCATTGTACACTATTAGAAAGAGACACACAAGACACAATTTCCTTAAGTTATTTTATGAAGAATAACGAAAAACTATGATTTTCACACAGCATATTAAATTTAATTTTCGCCACATAACCCCAAATGTGTCAGTATTAACCAATTCGAATCGAGAACCATAAAGTGACTTCGCACTTTAATCAGTGAAACAAATTTTAAAAATAAAGGTACGCACAATATTAAATAACAAAACAGCAGCTTGACGTATGCGTTTAATATCAAGAAAAGCAAAGACATTTGTGTAACACTGGCAACACTGTGAACCACACGTTCAATCTGCAGTGCTATGACTAATAAATGTATGAAAGTCAGCGGTCCTGAACAAGTTTTCTACAAATTAAAAAATTTATTTAAAATTTCACTTTCTTATTTCTGATTTTTTTGATCTACACAGTGAACTATACTGCTGGTTAAAATATTTGTACTTATTTAAGGTTCACCCTATATACATGGGTCCAAAAATGACCTGTTTTCGAGATACAGGTTGTTCAAAATTTCACTTGGAATATACAAGCGTCAGTGTAAATTGGTATCGGTCTCTTAAAGTTAAGTTAATTCTGCTTGAAAAGTGTCTCTTGGACTTTTTGCTCCTTCGCACTTTGGAATGATAATCAAAATATCAAAAGATAATAATCTAGATGGCACGTGTCAGTTTATTATAAGTTCCATGTCAGAAATAAAAACACAAAGTGCCGACTGACTTGTTTTTGAGTTAACTTGTCTTTAAGAGAGACCAATTTGCCCAAAAATCAGTGGTGTACAATTTTTTGTTGTTGCTAAAAATGAATATTTAACGGCACAAACGCCACTGATTCTAGTATATTACAAGAGAAATTTGTACATGTAAAAGCGGTCCTACACTATACATTGTTATGTACCAAATATCATATCTAGTATTTAAGACAGAAAATTTAAAAAAACTGTATCATATTTATATAAACTTTTTTTCTTATTTATAAACATAAAACCTGCCTCTAGATTTTCTTAACATCATTCTGTAACACTCTGTATAATTGTTTTTAATGTATAGGTACCGTTTTTATTAGGTTTGTCAATTTGTATTAGAAACAGTTAATGAAGTAATTAAAATTGTTATTTTTGCATTAGTTATTTTGACCATTCCACCGAATTATGCATTTCAAAGTTTTCTTGAGTTTAATGTAATGTCTGCAATCAAGCAATCCAGACTGGTCCCAAACTGTCAAAAACGTTCGTCGAACTACTTGCAAGGTGTTTACTGATATCAAATTCATAACTTTACTAGACGAATATTTCTGACAATTTGAAATTATTCCGGAATCCTTGCTTGAACAGACCTATTATTTACTTTAGGATTTAAAATATTACAATATTATCAAATCTTATAAACATTCCACACACCTATATGCATATTTATAATTGTTCATTATTTATAATCAATATAAAATACGAATCGATGGCACTTCTTACAATATTTGATTTCTACAAAAGTTCTGCTATATGTAGCTGTTGGTATAAAATGGATATGTATATGGTATGTGCAAAATCATGATTAAATCACTGATTAGAGAAAACCCTGCATGGTTTTATCTAATCGAACATTTTTAGTGTATAGAAACACTTGGTTTTATATGAAAATAGACATCATACTAAATTTTATTATATTTTAGTTTGTTTTCTTCGGTGTAAGCTTTATACTTAAACAAAATACTTGTAGATTTATGCCCAACCCTTATAAGAGTGTCATATATTTTCTAAAGCTGCAAAATATTCAGCAATATAGTGTTATTTTTGATAAAAATAAACCTTATATTGTACGATACACAAAAATCTTGATAGACGCCCAATCTTATAAGTCACTCCCAACTTTCATCAATCAAACAGAGCTTTAGCTTGTATTTTAGACTATGATGTTAAAACGTTTCCATATAAATGAGTTTGGCTTGGAGTCGCAAAGTTTATTAAAAAAATACTCCTAAACTGTCTCAATCAGTTATTAATCGATTTTATAGTTATATAGAAACCTTTAAAACGTATAGATATTTTATAATTATTAAATTACTCAAAGTAAACAACAATACCGAAATCAGTATATTAATTTGAAAACTTCTCAGTTGTCAATCGTTGAACTTACAGGCTAGTTTCAAGATACATATCTGAAGAAGGAAGCGTAAATATCTCTCGAAACGTCAAGAAACTTAAATTAATGGCGTGACGTGACAACCAGCCCAGTCCCTATTATTTTTGACCTAATAGTTCTATCGTAATACAAAAATGGTAAATTTGTTACTAATATTTTGATATTGGAACACCTATAGGTGGATTTGTTTCTAGTTAAATCATGTATGACATCTCATTAATACACAAACTTGTTTCAGTTATCAAATATCTAATTGAAATCACATTCTGTAACTATTAATAATGGGTATAGCACAATTTTCTCAAGAAATATAACAGAAACACCCAAACTATTTTTTTATCCTTGTTCTATTTCTCCAGCACACCATTTTTCTTTAAATTGGTGGCAAACTTCAAGCGGCAGTCCTAGTCTTTAATAACTTTTAAAGCAACCTTGTTATCTTATTTTGCAAACTAGATGCAGCGAAACTTTACCTTACATAATAACGAAGTTTCAAAGGACAAGGGTACGATAAATAGAGGGCAAATTTAAACGAAGTTCGGAAACGAAACAAGAGCGCAGCAAATGCACTGCATGTAGATGTGGCCGGATCGCAACCTCAACACCAGAACCAGTTTTAAGGAAAATAGGCCAAATCAAATTTAACTTCTAACTAGTTTTAGATAGGTTAGTGTTTTGTGATGTTGTTTTTATAATATTACGCCCTAGGTTGGTTTTTAAGAAATAATAAATTGCATATTTATATTTGAATTCATTTATATTGTGTCATATTGGTTATTTTTCTTATTATAATGACGAAGGGCAAAGAAATGTCTCAAATGAACGTTCTAGTTTCACAGGATTTTCTTTGCTGTTTATCTAATAAAATTATTAATAAATCCTTATAGTCCACGGCGTATTGCAGCAATGTGGCGTATCATACACGAGGCTCAATTATATCCGTACCATGTACAGCATTAATACCAGGGGATTGAACGCCAGGATCTCCTGACTAAATCATTTGGACTTATTTTTGTGAGGATACTTAAAAAATTAAACATATTGCACCGAAATGGACACTATTGATGATTTATGCAATGATATTATAGCGGCTGACAATGACTTACAAGTTCAAAATGGACCAGAAACAGAAACATTTGTGTTAGATTGCAAAAATTTTTACCAAACGTGTTCTTAACAACGTCTTAAATGGAACATGTTACATTTTTGGAGAAATCAGTTATGTCCAGTATTGGTTGTTGCCAAAGAAAAATGTTTTTTGTACAGACCCAGTAATCTTGCTAAATTTCTTTTGCCATGAACAGAAACCAGAACCAGAAACATTCTGTCAATTTTAGTTTACCTTTATAGTTATAAGAAGTGGTTATTCTAACTCCTCGATATCATGGACTTCAAGTTTTGATAGCTCTTCCCTTCTGTATGTTTCAGATCTATTATTTTCTATATCATTTATATGCAAACTCAGAGACTTGTTTTATTACACTTCCACTTTAAAATGCAGTTACTTTAGACACTTTTACTTTTTATATCAACGCCGCCGCTCCATTATAATGACGACTACACCTCACCTACACCTTTCTTTCTGCAACAAAAAATAAATTTGTGATAGATCCTATTTTTTTTTTGATTTGGGTGCAAGTAATGTCATTTTTGAAACTTCTAAAATATTCATTAATTTGTGTCGATTTTTTCAGTAGGAATTGGACACGAGCTGCTGCTAAAAAAATTGATTTGATAGATACATAAATGACTATTTCTATACTAATTTATAATTACGAGTAATAAAGAATTATTATAGACGTAACCGTAACCATGTACCATTGATGTATCAATCTGTTGCGCCTGTCGCCCCTATCAATACCATACGCGTACGCTAGATTGTACTTTTTCGATGAAGTTTTTCATCTTCGCTTAATTTATAAGTATTCCTTTCAAATGAAGGACAGGATACTTTATTGCATCTTGAGATCTCTATGGCCGCCTCGATACGATCTTATAGATTGGTGGGCCGATAATAATGTTTATGTGCAGCATAAGTGGACTTTTATGGATTATTTTGTGCTAAGTAGCGAACTATTAAATTAAAATTCCATTGTTGTGTAGCAACAATGCAAAAGGGGAATAAAATTTAATTAGTGGTGTTCAGTATTTCATTCAACCTGGGAGATAAGGATAATTAATTGCTTACAGAGGCATGCACTTTGTCTTAAAGTTACTCAATCTACTTTAGGCTTGTGCTGGTTAATTCTTATATTCGGAAATTGTTACAAAGATGCGAACATTTAATCATTTCCGGGTGTACACCTAAGTAGATTTAAATAATATTTAAGAATCGTTGTTGACGTATGGATTTCAAATTTGGTGTCTTATATCTCTGTAAAAACAATGATAAACTTTATTCCATATAACATAAGAGATTCTTAAATGAATTTGGACTTTTCAGTGGACGGAGGTGCAAAGCCTGCTTGTGAAGGCTTCCATGTTATTTAATGAAGCATCACACACTAGACCAGTAGCAGCAGCATGTACCGTCACCTGCAACGGCCGTCAATGCAGGTCGTGTAACTGGCCGGCAATATCTATGCATGGACACGCTAGTTTGACATAAGTTCTGTTCCCACAAAAGGGAAAGTTCGTGAAATTAAAAAACTCGCTACGCTCGTTTTTCATCTTCACTCACAAAATAATATCTTACTTTTAACACGTATATCATAAATAGCTATTTTTGTATATTGTTACATTATTATGTTTTTCATCGTTCAAAAAGTCTATATTCTCATATTTTCATTAGTAACAGTAGTTGCAGAATTTATTGGCTATAAGATTCGTACAAAACACGCATTAAGTTGACAGATGAATTCAATATAAAAGGAAGGATAAAAGAATTTTTTAATAAAAGGCTACGATGGAGAAATGTCGCTGGATAAACAAAGAAGAACACATTGCAAGTTTTTGTACCTATATCATATTTTTCATAAAGAAAACCAAATAATTGTGTCGTATATAAAAATATATAAAGTTTATCCATTATATCTGCAATACAATTCTGCTGGCAAATTGGATTCAACATTACAGGGGACTTTGTAATCTGTGATCATGTTAATCAGTAGAATCACTGATCTTATTGTTGTAAAACTGGATCAGTTTCTATTAAGAAGTAAACATTCGGTCAAAGATTAATAACCAAATTTTAATCATAATACAGGGTGTTAGAGGTTTGACTTCAATATAAAATATAAAGGAACAACAAAGTTAAATAGTACAAGTCGAGTTATTATATCAACGAAATTTAAGAAATTTATCACAATACACACTGTGGCGAGCGGTTTGTAGAATGATTAATTTTTTTATATTAAATGTTAAAATTTTAATGATTTTTAAATGTTTAAAACTGTAACATAACATAAACCAAATAGGAATTTGAAAAATAAGTAATAAAAACTTCTAAGAAGACTCACATCGCAGAAATAATCATAACCTATGTACAGAAAGAAATAATGTAAGTACTTACCGAAAATCAAAATTCTATAATGCCATTTTTAAGTACCTAGCTAACATAACACCATTATCTTCACACATGTCCAAGAATTTTATAATCATAACATTTTTGGACACTACCAAAATCACTATGTATCAAATTACAGCACTGGCCGTGAAAGCCTAAGAACCACTAAAAATACGTCAAGCTTTTGCAGAATTGCGGCGGGTTTCTCCATAAATTAATAACATGATGATGATGAAACTCGCTTATGCTAAACATGTCAACAAAGAAAAATTTAGAAAATAGTGGTATGTAACAGAATATGCGACAAGCGACAGACACTTCGCAGTTCAAATACCAACTAACCTGTGGTTACTGCGCTGTTGCGCGATATAGACTTTGTAGAATTTGTTTGATTAACGAAAAAATTGTTTTCATTAAAACTAAACATAAATAAATTGAAAGAAAGGGTAAACAGTGCATTTTATGCAGAAAATTATGACGAGAACCCTTAATTAATCGAATTTTTACACATGAAATTGGAGATTTGTTATTTTTTTCTCGAAAATGATTAGGTTTATGACCCATGTCATATAAGGTTGTTTTGTGCATTTTGATGTACACTATCGTTACATTATGTTATATATCTTCTAATTTTGGTTATTATTTTTACATCTTTGTAACAGATAATTTTAACTTGGGCTAACGATCTTTCTCAACATGTTTTACTAATATTACTTTTACCTCATATAGAGTCAAAGTGAACTACAGATATGTGTGGTCCCATCTTATATGTCTTGCGACATTCAAAGCAAAAGATAAGTTCTAAATGAATTACCTACAGCTGAATATTACCCATAAAATTAAGAGAAACTAATTAGTTTTCAGTTAAAGTGTTTATATTCGAAAAATCGAAAATCGTTGTGCTTCCATTGTTGAAAATTTGGTTTCATCAAACCTTGCCCATCTTCTTGGAATTTTGCACGTCGTCGTAATTTACCATTATGAATAACTTTTTCAAGTAAGATTTTGCTGTATTTCCAACGGAAAAAGCTCTACCTGAAACCAAAACAGTTTCTATTCAGTGCATAGGATTATTTGAAAAACGGTTACTCCTAATGACTTTAAGATGGTATACCTTTTTCAGACAAAGAAAATTAGGAGAATCAAGTGTTTTGATAATCAGATGGATGCATTAAACCGCAAAAAAGTACTGTCATTTAAAATAAGATTGATGTGCCATAAATGGCGCTCTCTAATAGTGACGTCAAAATTAGAAACAAATTTGAATTTCTCGCTCTCAAAAAACCCCAATCTTAAAAATGTATGCAAATATTTGGAATTATTAAAAAGTCATTTACGAATATCGTAAATAATTTTAACTTTGACGCCCCCTATCTTTTAAACCATCAACTTTTGACTAAGGTAAAATCGGCAACATCGCATTATTTTGTCGTCAGAGATATGCTCTTGCTCTGTGCTGCATTTATTTTCAGTCACTCTGTACATATCCAACTAACATCTAAACATAATAGACTACTACTCAAGAAAAATAGACCCAAATTGATCAAGATTTACTACTTTCCGATATTAAAATAATCTTCAGTGTTATAAAATCTTATAATACCAAAATTTTACTAAAAAATTTGTTAACCAAAAGTATTGTAATGACTTCCAAGTAAAATGAAATATATGTCAATTTATATAATTCGAAATTGTTTACTTTTTCTGTGTTTTCAAATATTCCAATAATATATTTAATTTTGCCTTGAAATTTGTCTTCAATATCCAGGGATTTTTTAAAATTATTACAATAGGTAAATATTTACATATATATTACGAAATTGTAAAACCTATTTTGTCTTCAACTAGTAGTTACAAATAAGGTAATAACTAGTTATTATGCCCTATTAAATCCTACAATTTGCTAAGTGTATTTTTATTACAATATAAACTTATTTTGAAATTTGTTGATAACTTCTAAGGAATATTTGACGATTTCAATTCAACCTAATAGAAATAATGTCCTATATTATGGTAGAAATTTACTTGTTACTAATACTTCGACGTAAATGTGTCTTAAGAAGGTATTTTTGTTGTGTTTAGACAGATCTTCATGCAATAGAGTGTTGAAATTGTTTTGTATTTTGGCGATCTGCAGTGAAAACCAAATTGTACGGGTAAATCAAAAGATAAAGTCTTACAGACGGCATAACACAATATTACAGAGTTGTAAAAAAGAATTAAATAATAATTATTATGTTCATATTTTGCTTTATGATAACACTGTTATCGTGTGAAATGAATTCAGTAGTGCATATTAATTGGAATTTGAATTGAGTTGTGTTTCGAAATAATTATTTTGTTTTTGTTTGTTTCATTGGATTATACGCACTCAAAATATTATTGCCTTCAACTTCAATTTATAATCACAAATGCAATAGTAGAATTTTGTATGTAGGTACTTAGCAAAAATGGTACTAAATTACCATAAAATATCTTCATTTGGAGGAAATTTCAACTACAAAGTTAATATTTTACTGTAACGGCAACATTGGCATAGACAATCTGCCCTATAAGTTAAAACTTACAGACAAGTTGACTTCAAAGTTGATTTTATTTTAGCGTCCATGTTGCAACAAACACTAGATATTTTGTTTGTTGTTTGTAATTGATTACTCATTAAAATTACGTTAATACAGGTAATATCAGTTAATACATTTATGACGAAAGATTATTAAACAGATTTTATCACTAAATACATTCAGTTTTTATTTTCGGTTATTTTTCAAGATAGTAGTATTATTAAGCAATAATAAAAAAATGTATGTTTATAAGGTGCGTTTTTTTAAAGTTGGGTCATCACATTATACCAAAAATTTTCTGGGTTGTAAAATTTGGTAAATGGAAACCAAAAATATAGGCTTTAATATTAAAATCTAAATATCTATAGATACCCATATACTTACTTCTACATTTAATGGTCTCTCTCTCCGGCAGAAGTAAGTCATCCGAAGGGCATAATTAGGGTATATTTTGGTAATAATGTCTTTTATATTTTGATATTTCAACATAAAATTGGTCTGTATTTCTTTTAAGTCCAATTATCTTGGAATAAAATTCTTGTCGACCAATTATTATTCTTCCCTATTACTTTAGTTTTTTTCCTCACATAAGGAAAAAGGCCTACTAAAATAGGTAAACTTTCCCTATACGGAATAGGACACAGATTTTTTAAAACTGATTTAGAGATCAAATTAACGTAATTTTAACTTTAAATGATTGTTAGATGTGCCTAACTATTGATTTCCAAGCATTAACTATATACCTAATAAGAAAAACAAGGGAATAAATATGTCTGAAATGTCTTCAATCATGTGTCTCTGAATCCACAATGTTTCCTTTTTAATTCCTACTAATTGCATTAATAAATAATTGATTACGTCGTGTCTAATCCAACCTGGTGGTTCTGTCTTTTATTAAATCCGATTGGTGCCCTTTGTGGCGCCGTTTCAGCGCTCTGATTTTAAAATTTGATTAGCGGAGCCGCAAAAGAACAGCATGCCCCTGGGTGGTCCACGGATGAGATCTAATTCGCTGCAAAATTTATCGGGGACACTTTGCTCGAAGGGGATCCGCTCTTTTTTCGATGGAGCACGGTTTATTCCGGGTTTTTGAGATGCCGGTCAGGTCGATGGAATCGTAAGACAAACGTTTTCGGTTTACAGGTTTTTTCGCTCATTTTTAATTAACCTGTGACTTTTGTAACATGCTAGCGTAGTTTTCTTTACTTGTTTCTGCTTATTTAGTAGCGGCTGTAGACAGTCGAGGAAAGGTTCTCAATGCGACTTCGTAACATTTAACTGAATTGTATAACAAATTAAAGAGTGGCGTATCCAAAAAGGTATCGAGCCTAAACATTTATAAAAGTAGTAGTAAGGGGAGAAAAATAATCAAGGGATACTGTAATTATTCAAGAACTGATGCATTTGCATATATATATATATATATATATATATATATATATATATATATATATATATATATTGAGACCATATGAAATATCAGCTTCAATACTTATGGGGATTTACATGTTTATTTTAAAAAACCATAAAATAGAATAGAAATTATTATTGTTATTAAAATTAAAATATAGTAGAATTAAACAAAATAATATAAAAAGTGACAATGCAGAACATATAAGTAGTTATTATAGTGTAAATTAAATAAATTAACATTCTTGAAAATAAAATATAGTTAAATTTCATTAAATATTGGGACATGATCTCATATTTATCAATAGTTCATAAACAAAAAAGGAGTTAAACCCAGATCAAAGTATATAGAAAGAAATAGAAAAGATCATTTAATAATATCATACACATATCGACAGAAGTCAAGCGAAGATAATTAAAATATTAGCAATTTAAATAAATAAAAAGGTATAAAATATTGCGAAATATCAAATAAATATCATAGACATGGACAAATGTCAAGTCTAAAGTTGGCTTCACAAGAGATATAACAATGTACATAAAAAGAGTAATATTGAAGAATATTTAATAATTAGATATAAGTAAAATTGTAATTACATAAAAAAAGTAGATTTAAGTAGTTCAGTGAAAACATAAAAAAACAGTGCATCGAAAAACTAAATAAGATCATATGTATGAACCATAATATGTATGCAAATTTTACAACAAGGAATCAAATTGATAGAAAAATATTAAAGAAAAACAAAAGTTTGTTGATTAGAGACGAAAGAATAGAAAGAAAAGCAGCGTGGGTTTTTGAAGAAAGGTCCTAGAAAAATAAGAAATTGAGCAAGAAAAAGTAAAGTAATAGTTAAAAGTACTACTACTAAAAATACTTACGTCATAAGAAAAGTGTCGAGTAACAATATAAACAGAGATCCAGGTCCAAGCTAGGAATTTGGCAGTACCATATAGTGGGAAAACCAGCCATCAATATCAGCAGCCCAATCACAAGTTAAGAGGGATTTCTAGTAGAAGTCTTATAAAAAGAAAATTAACATCAGAAAGGTATTTTATGTGCACATAAATTCACAGAAATTTACGTAAATTTAATAAGAGACAAGAAACGCTACCTAGCCATAAAATTCACAAAATAGACAGTCACAGACTCTAAGACTTATTAAAATAATAAGTTACTTACCTTAGTATAGTTAATAATATTTACTTTTCTATTTAATATATTAAAACTCGTTATTTAGTGGACCATCTGTCAAATAAAGTATGATTGGCAAATATAATACATCACCAGCAATGAACATCCATTAGAAGAATGCCACTGAATCACGAATTTTAAGAATTAAAAATGTTAAAGATAGGCAACTTTTAATACGCAACTGCCTTTAAAGAAATTTTATCTGTTACCTATAAATTATGTTCATAAAACTTTAAATAATTTTGAATAAGTAGTAAACAAATCTCTTATGAAATAAAAATTGTCCATTTTGAATTGATATTTATTTGATGAAGTAAGGTACAGTGTGTTAAAAAAAAAAGAAATTGACTTAATGAGCGAACCGACTACCAGAGTCTATGTTCTACAAGCAGCCAGGGTAATTGAATAAGAATAAAAAAAATATATAAGATACAGGTTTGTAGTCTAATAAATACAATTTTCTTTTACACACAGAAGACATAAACACAAATCATTAAAGAAACACAAATACAATTCAAACATAAATATTATTTGGCGCCCAACAAAATTACATAACGTAACAATATATATATATATATATATATATATATATATATATATATATATATATATATATATATATATATATATATATATATATATATATATATATATAATCAAGAGCAAAGTTTATTTGGTGTGCCTGTTCAACCATATATACATACAAGGTAATTTGTAATTCATAGTGAGCATGAACGAATTAAGATCCCGTATTTCTCGTCGTAAAATGATAAAATTTGTGGTGCTTTCAGGTACAGAAATCCCGATAAATAAAACACGTTGACCAAAAGAAATATCAAAAATAAAATTGATGTTTTTTATATTCACTTTTACTATTTAAATTCTCCTCAAATAAAATAATAAATTTTAAAAAGCGTTTGTAATACACATTATTTTGCTATTCTAACCCCCGTATTTTAACAATTATTTTCACCTACTTATAAACAAAAGTGAGCCATCTTATATACAGAAGTATGTAAGTTTATGTTATAACAATTCATACCTAAAATTTGTTAGTTAGAATCTGACCAACAATTTTTTTTCGTAATATATTCGTCTTACTTCGGTACTTTTGAATGTTTGTAGGTGGCATATGATAACATGTTGCCTGTTTTTTGCTAAGCTTTATATTATTCCGTTCTTAAATGTCTAAATTTATTTGTAGTTGTAGAAAACACATTTTCAAGAATACGGCGTCCTTAAAGGAACAGCTTATAAGTTACAGTTAAAAAAAAATTAAACATGTTTTTACCCTTTTTTTAATCTAAGGCTCAAGCTACCCATATTTATTATTTTAAAGTCTTTATCATACAGGACGTTAAAAATTTTAGTTGTAGAGTTTAGCCCGTCCCTGGTAAACTAAATAAGCTAAATATGTTTCAAGAACACTATTTTAAGAGGTCCATCTCATTAAATTTTTATTAAATTATATTAAGTACTTTAACAATTATTCAGAAAAAAGCGATTTCCAGCGGCGTCCTTCAGGGACACATATTTCGGTAGGGAGGGCCTGTAGGAAAAATTATAGGAACTTTTCATCTTATTTTTTCGTGTTCTATCTGCACCCGTAAGATTTCCTACATTTTCTCGGACACCCTGTGTAGTGTATTTTATCCTCACAAAATAAAATTTCAATTTTAGCACTTATAAGTATTATTATTTCATTATTATTCAAATAATACAGTGGCGTAGGTGTGAGAAATTTCTAACTTGTTTTGAAGATTTGTTTTACAAATAAAAAAAATAAATCAATACGATAACTAAGAAACGAAACAAATATTTTTATTTCATTTTCTGGTCATGTAATAATAATTTCATTAAGCTACACATTTAGATAAAAATTCACTATTAAACAATAATACAGTAGCGTAGATATGACTAACTTCTAACTTGTTTCGCCCTGTTACTTTTTATTCTAGTGAACATAATTTGAGTTGTATGCCGGATTTTTATTTATCAGACACAAAATGATATTTGTAGAAGAAGAGTTTTAAAGGGCTATCAACAAAGATATTACATTTGTAATAATTTTTGGTAATCAAATCTAGAGAATGTGGATACCATGCATATTGGCGATCCAGAATAAATGTTTTTTTCTTAGAGAGCATAATTCTGCACGGGAATGAGGTAACTTACAATCTAAATTCAAATATTAGATGCTATTAAAATATCTCATCGTAATTGTTGTAGGTATACACCTAAATAAATGAATTGTTCCATAAACTTATATAGCTGTTACAGCTTAGTCTTTTTATATCACGAAAAAAAAACTAAATATAAGTATTGATTTATTTTTTAGTTATCGCCAAAAATAATTTCAATTTTTTTAGTTTATCATCCTGTAACTTTTAAATTATTGATAACTGGACAAGAATATATACACACACTATGAATCACCCTGTATGATCACTGTATTTGGTATTTTTTCATTGTTTTACGAGTCATTCATACTATTAGTTGGTCCCTGAATTATTGTGTTAATATTTATTTTACATAGGATTTTTTACATTACTTCCTGAATACAGATGTACAATAATATGTAGTATATCACATACTAATTGCTAATAAATAATATTTTCGTGTTCAGAGGATTAAAGTGTCATATCAGTGTCAGCTTATCATAAACTAATTCATTAATTTTAATGCCAACTTTAATAGATTAATAAACTTTTATATTTCTTTTAATGTAGGTATTTTAATTAGATATCAGATTATTTCATTAACTCAATAGGTAGGTTGGTAGGTATGCCGTGACATGTCAGCTTAGATTTATAAAAATATATATGTAGATTACAAGATGATGAGCCAAACTTGTTTTAATTAAAAGTAGCTGTATCAAAGTTTAAAAGAGAATGTGGAATTTTGACAATATTTTGAAAACCGCAATTAAAAGTAAAAAGGCAATAATTGTTCTTGACATATTATTATATTAACTCTATATCAGAAAAATAAACTTATTATACAGGGTGTCTCTGTATGAGAGCGTACAAAAATTTGGTACTGATAATACTTAAACTCTGCTGCTCACACTTCATATATCATACAATCGATATTCAGAAAAAATTTTACTTCATTTATCTCAAAAAGGTATACTATACTACTATACAACTATACTATATAAAGTTATCAAAAGATCAATTCAATAAAAATGTCTTCACTGAAAAAAAACAGAATAGTACTAGGTTATACAGTTATTGTAGATCTGTGTAGTACAGTTTGTTGTAATTATAACTCCAAATACAATTTATAGTATGATTTCACATACTATTTTGCGTACAATTTTACAGTTTTGTAGTAATAATCTCCAAGCATAATTTTACTGACAGACAATGTCTGTTAAATATATTAGAAGTTACCAGTGAATTATATAAAAACTGTGTTACTGCAACTAGTAGCACACAATACATACACAGAGAAAAAAAATGTTTCTTGGAAGTAATTTATTTGTTTGTATAGGGCCACCCAAATATTTACTTCTTAATACCAAATATTTTTTTTGATAAAGCAATAATACAGTTATTTTGTACAAAGAAGCATTTGTTTCCATTAAAAACATTATTTCCTTCTCAATGATACACTTCTGGTGTTGATTTAATTATATTCTATGATAAAACAATATTTCTATATTTCAGAGATTTTTTTTTCCAATTAAACAACTGCTTCTTTAGGTCAACAACTTATTGCTCAGGAATACCACGAAACAACTGCGGACTAATCACCAGCATAGAATTACACCTGAAAAATCTATAGCAAACAGTCGACATGTACCGGTTTCGACCTTATTAGCTCTCATCAGTACGCCACAGGTGAGTGGTTAGTTAACTGATGACTAACTTTGGCTATTCATGTATCTGAAGTTCGTCATACCTGAGTACATGAAATAGGATATCACAGCTACATCTACCTATTGACTATTATTTTATATTATTTTATAGGAAACAATTCAAATTTTTCTTTTCAAAAAAAACTTTGTCGACAATACGATTATATTAGAAAATTGAGTTTTTTAAAATTTACGGTTTTTCAAAAGATTATATAACCTAATAAAACTTCATTTGAAAACTTTACAAAAAGAGTGTTGAATTAAATAAACGAATTATTTGATTCGAAATACGCATCCATTTCAATCAAAAATCATCTTTTTTTTTCAAAACGTTATTTTTATATAAATTGTTTAGGGAGATGAAAATAAAGATTTGTTTGGAAATCATTTTTTAAAATTAAGTTTTCATAAGATGTTCAAATGGAATAACTTATTTGTTTCATTTAAACAAAAACTCATAAAACAAATGAAATTTTCTTAGCATTTAAATTAAATTATTTTTGAAAAGTGATCATTACACCAAAATAAGATTTGTTTCTCGAGAATAAATTATGTTTCAATAAATTGAATTGTTTGCTAATTTGTTTTTGTTTACAGTGCAGTAAGTTTTTTTTATTTTCCGTAAATTAAAAAGGTACAACATATAAGTAGCATTTCTCATTCGTACAGAAACACTCTGTATGCAAAAGTTATCGAGAAGTTCTGAAGATGCAAAACTTCTTAACTTCATTTATATACAGAATTCAGTTAATAAAATCTAAAACTTACTCAGAGAAGTAAATGAAATTTGACTTTGGGTCTAATATAGAAGTCCTTCCGCATCTTTATAGTACTTGGAAAACTGCTTTGCTCAAGAAAATTATTCCCCACGTTATACGTAAATAAAAAAATGTACCAAGGATACGATAAAATGTAACAAGTTTCAGAGAAAAGTGTAATTTATTATTATGTAGAGTCGTGGCTCGGCAAATACACCCGAAAACTATAAAATTTTATTTTTTGGAATTGACGGGTCAAACGAATTGACTTTTGAGAGTATAAGAAAATAAATGTAAACTCATGAGAGATATAAAAAGTTAATAAACAGCAGTTTACAGCAAGTATTCTGACAAACATTTTTTTGAGATGTTGTAAAACAAAGACAGTCTTAAAAGGCTCTCAAACCGCTGTCGCCGTCTGCAATATTAGGATGTCACGAAAAAGTTTGGTAATAACAGTAATAAAGAGCTGCCGAGAGAGTGAAAAACTCCTGATGGAATTCAAACTGGATACGGAGGTGTTGGAAAGTACACAATCACAAATACTTCTTCTTGCAAGTCCCAACAAATAACAAAAAGTAATACTCGAAATGGCCAGCGACGAATGAGTTCCTTTTCAGGAAGTCTTGAGAGAAATAGGAGATTTGAAATGCAATGGCGGTAAAAAGGAACCAAACTTACTTCTTTGGTATTGAATAGATTTTTGTTCGACGATGTTTCAATTTATTGAATTTTAAACATAAAACTCATACAAGGTATTACAGAATGATGGAAAATCAAATTCGTAAGCAAGTCTTCAAAGGAATAATCCACCATATTTACTTATTTTGTAATAAAATATACTTACCCAACAAACAATTAAAGTTAAAATTACGTTAACTTGACCTCTGAATTGGTCAAAAACTTTTCATGACCAATTCCGTATAAGGAAAGTTTACCTATATTCGTTAGCCTTTTTCCTTATGTGGGGAAAAAAACTAAAGTAATATGGAAGTTAATAATTGGTCGGCAGGAATTTTATTCCAATAAGATAATTGGACTTAAAAGAAATACGGACCAATTTTATGTTAAAATTTCAAAATATAAAAGACATTATTACCAAAATATACCCTAATTATGCCCTTTATATGACATACTTTTGCCAGAGAGAGACAACATTATATG
This sequence comes from Monochamus alternatus, assembly GCA_037114965.1. Taxonomy (NCBI): domain Eukaryota; kingdom Metazoa; phylum Arthropoda; class Insecta; order Coleoptera; family Cerambycidae; genus Monochamus; species Monochamus alternatus. The sequence goes on from CM073427.1 coordinate 17,683,619, forward strand.
TTTGATTTTATACATTGTAATAGCGAACAGGGATAGGAAGAAAAAGAAAGACTACAAGTCAGGCTACTAAAGTACAAGTAGAGTAGGAGTTAGTATATTTATAGATATTTAGATTTTAATATAATAAAGTCTGTATTTTTGGTTTCCACTCATCAAATTGTACAACCCAGGCAATTTTTTCGTATAATGTCATGACCAAACTTTCATAAAAATAACGCGCCTTATAAATATACATTTTTACTATTGCTTTTTAATAATATTTCTATACTGAAAAATAACCTAAAATAAAAACTGAATGTACTTCGTGATAAAATGTGTTTAATAATCTTTCGTCATAAATGTATTAACTAATATTATCTGTATTAACATAATTTTAATGAATAATCAATTAGAAATAATGAACAAAACATTTAGTGTTTATTACAACATGGCCGCTCAAATAAAATCAACTTTGAAGTCAATTTGTCTGTAAGTTTTAACCTATAGGGCAGATGCCTATGCCAATGTTGACGTCACAGGAAAATATTAACTTTGTGGTTGAGATTTCCTCCAAATGAATATATTTTATGGTAATTTATTTCCAATTAAATTATTACTAGGTACCTACATATAAAATTCTACTCATGGATTTTTTTGTGATTGAAAATTCAAATTAACGCCAATATTATGTATGCGTAATAACAAAAACAAAATAAATATTTTCGAACGGAATTCAATTCGAATTTCAATTCACATGCACTACTGAATTCATCTAACATGATAACAGTCATAAGAATATTTATATATGAACTGTTTATCGATATATTATCATTAGATTGATTTACATAATATGCAGTGTTGGCTTAAATTCGTTTTTTACAAGTCTGTAATATTGTGTAGGGCTTGGTTTTCACTGCAAATCGCCAAAACACAAAACAATTTCTACGCGCTATTACATGAAGATCTGTCGGAATACATATAACAAGAAGCTTGTTTCCTAAAAATCGTTTATAAGACACACTTACGTCGAAGTATTATTAACAAGTAAATTTGTACCATAATATAGAACAATAGTTCTATTAGGTTAATTGAAATGGTTAAATATTCTTTAGAAATTATCAACAAAGTTAAAAATAGGTTGATATTGTAATAAAAATGGAACTTAACCAATTGAAGAATTAAATAGGGCAAAATAACTAGTTATTACCTTATTTTTAACTACTAGTTGAAGACAAAATAAGTTTTACAATTTTGTAATAAATATGTAAATATTTACCTATTGTAATAATTTAAAAAATCCTTGGATATTGAAGACAGATTTCAAGGCGAAATTAAGTAAATTGTAACTTCGTCTTACACGTTATTGGAATTTTAGCATTTGAAAACATAGAATAGGTAAACAATATGTAATTTCGAACTGTATAAATTGACATATATTTCATTTTACTTAGAAGTCATTATATTACTCTTAATTAACAAATTTTTGACTAAACTTTTGGTATTATAAGATTTTGTAACATTGAAGACTATTTTTATGGAGGAAAGTAGTAAATCTTGATCAATTTAGAATTATTTTTCTTGTGTAGTAGTCTATTAGGCTTAAATGTTAGTTGGGTAATAAATTAATGTTATATGTTAAAAACGGTGAGTCAGGAGAAAAAGTCCAAGAGACATTTTTTAAAATGAATTAACTTGATTTTAATGATAGAACGTACAAGTCGCTATCCTGCTGGAAGCGCTTCATGAAGAACTTTTGTACAGGGCCCATAACTCCTGCTAGAAGTACCCAAATTTTCTTTAAGCAGGACACCAACAGTCAAACATTTCAGTTAAAGTTGTTCTGTTATTAGGTCATTTATGAAATATTATTTAGGTATTTTACCAGTGGCGGAGCATTTCTTAAATCACAGATAAATAATAAATCAAATCATTTAACAATATTAAGGTACTTAGGTATTATTTAGCAATATTACTTAAGGATAATTGATGTCACACTGATTGAAAGTTCTTTTAGATGAAATTTTGGGAAACAGCTACTGCTCTATAACCAGCATAGATTATACCGGAAGAAACTGTAACAAGCATTAGATATTAAAACTAAAACTCGAAAATAAACGTTTACTAACAAAATACATTCCATTCTTAAAAACATAACAAATTAGTTATAACATTCTTTGGTAAACTAAAATAAACACACGAGATCATATGAAAAGAACAGTTAAAACATATTTTAGGCAGGAATGCCATTTTGTATGTGATAAGTAAAACAATTTCGACCAGTTGTTGGAGCACACATAACAGCTCAAATTCCACAGCTGCTGGGTATTTTTATTTATTTTTTTTAATTATCGTAATTGCTTTTTATCTGTAAAATAGAGAATAAAAAGTTTTTACTTTTACTCTAACGTGAACATAATTTTTTTTTAAATAATCAACCCTGTACATGGGCTGTTTTAAAGGCTGGTCCAAGACAATTTTATTTTAAATACAAACAAAATTGTTATAAAGGGAGACTTTTTTCGTAAAACATAAAATAAAAAAGTTTTTCTTTCTATTCACTCTAACCGCAGACATACTGTAGATAACAAATCAACGATAATAATTAGTTTTAGTAGAAATCGATTAATAAACTCACTATTTTCATCGTTATGTAATTGTAGTGCATTAAGATACATTTTTGTAATATTGTTATCAATATCCCATGTGACAGTAGCTATATTTTTTGATTTTACAACACTCTTAACAGTTCCATAACATCTTGCTATACGCCACTGATCTCCAAACCGAGAAAAACTCCAAGAATTGTCGTTTTACTATCAATTACAGTCGCCGCGACGAAAACACGCTGCCCTACGCCCATCATTTTTGCGACAAACTACGCGGTTTTCATCAAGTTGTAATTTCTAAACAAACAGAAGTACAGTCGCGGTTAAAAAATGCCCTGCAAGCCCACAATGTTTACATTTACTTTATAGTAAAATTTGTCCTGCCTGACGTATGCAAAACTCTAAAATATTACGTTTTTCAAAGTACTCAAGTGAGCCGCCCATCATTTTTGCGACAAACTACGCGGTTTTCATGAAGTTGTAATTTCTAAACAAACAGAAGTACAGTCGCTGTTAAAAAATGCGCTGCAAGCCCACAATGTTTACATTTACCCTATAGTAAAATTTTTTCTGCCTGACGTATGCAAAACCCTAAAATATTACGTTTTTCAAAGTACTCAAGTGAGCCGTTTCTGTCCTGCTGGTAGGACGCTGTACATTCTATCATTAAGAGAGTGATACTAATTTGTTCAAAAATTAGTAGCGTACAATTTGTTTGATGAAAATGAGTATTTAACGGCATGAACGCCACTGACGCTGATTTTCTTAACAGCATTCTGTAACATCCTGTATAATTTGACTGCTATTTAACTATATCCATTCTTATTAATAATCAGTTTTTTATAGTTATGAGATTATTAAAATATTAATAACATATTAATAAAATTTTTCTACGTTCATGAAAAAAAAAAACTTTATTGAACTACATTTAGTGGAAAAAGTGTTTTTTTATTGCACTAGTGCAATAAAATATTTATTGCATTCATCTGTCATTCTACTAAAGCGTTTTGTCATCATGACAAACATAAACGTTCAAACCGACGTCATATTTTCCTAGACTTAGTGTCATCTAAATAAAACATTTTTTGGTTTTTGCATGAACGTAGAAAAAATATTGTATGCAACTCCTACAAAAAGTGTGTATTGCACTTGACGTGTTGTCGGCCTGACGGCCTCGTTGGACAATTGACATATTATAATATGGACACTGAGAGATTGTGTGAGGATCATTCTTAAACGGTATGAACAGTCAACACAGTTGTTTGTTGTTTCTTATTGCTCAACAACTTGAAGAGACTCACCTTCAGCATTTTTAATGAACATGAAACATCAACTAAATTTTACTTCCTGTTGCCTCAGTGTGAACAAAGCTTTATATTATTACTCCAGGCAGATATACTGAAATAAACGTCTTATTAAAAAAAATAATTTATTATTCAGCTAACCAAGAAAAATTAAACTGAACTGTTATGAAAAAAAATACTAATCAGACGAGAGTGAAAATAAAATGACATGAACAAAAAAAATTAATATGTAATAACTAAAATAACTAAACATGATGAATAAAGCTGAAATATAGAGACTTTTTAATTATTTAAAAACCAGTTGGTAGAGCTCCTCGATGAATGTAGTTTTTCCGTCTTGGAAGTATTTTAACATTCAATAAATATATACAAAATATCAATTAAATAACTTCCTCCCGAAAAAGCTGTATACGAAAATTATATTCATGTATTATGGTTGTGCAGAAAAATTAAACGGTAACTAAAAGAAAAGCGTATATAATTTACGCACACAACTTGATAACTATTTTCAAATGCGTAATTTTTCAAATTAGTACCTAGACAGTGAGCTCATTTAACTTTTTTTTCCATTTTCTGGATGAAAGGCGTTAAAATAATTTGAGAACATTCACTCGCGTAAATGGCTGTGTGTTATTTAGAATATCAAGCGTAGAAGGAAAAATCCAAATACTGAAGATGTTACTAAAGATATTAAAACAAAACAATCAAACTTATTCAACGGGACTAATTGTTACTGATCTATTTTTTAATTAAATAAATATTACTTAAAAAATCTTGTTGTTTGTTAGTTGTGATCTCTTGGATTATTTTTGTAAACTGTCTTTCTCCAGAGCGTTTTTAAATGAAATAGCAAAACTGAGACCGCATAGTCCTTAGGTGAAAATAAATTGATTTAACCTAACATACCTATATTCCAAGTCGCATAATAAAAAAGATACAGGGTGTCAAAATTAACATTTTATTTTCGATATTTGTAAATATCTTCTTAAGAAATCCAAATATTTACATAAAATTTGTAATTCGGGGGTGTATGCGGGCGAGAAATTTAAATTTGTTTTTAATTTTGACGTCACTAGTAGAGAGCGCCACTTGTGGCACACCATGTTTCTTTTAAATGGCAGAGCTTTTTTGCAGCTTAGTGTATTCATCTGACTATCGAAACAAGTAACCATTTTTGAAATAAAGCACAAAGATTTTATCAAAGCATGCCGATCTTTTTGAAATTTTTTACGTCTCCATAACTTTTTCAAGTAACATTATGCTGTATTTTAAGTAGAAAAAACATTTTACCTGAAACGATACCAGTTTTCAATCGGTGCAGTCAATATTTCAAATAAGATTATTACGTAAACTTTTAACGACTTCAACAAACCTTTCAGATAATTCATTCAGAGATAATTTCTGATATAACAGATAGAGAAGAATCTATTATTTCAATAGTCAGATGGATACACTAAGCAGAAAAAAAGTTATGCCATTTAAAAGAAACATGATGTATTATAAATGGCGCCCTCTACTAGTAACGTCAAAATTAGAAACAAATTTTAATTTCTCGTTCAAAAAAAACCCTGATTTACAAATTTTATGTAAATATTTGTTTATGGAATATGTTCGATTAGACAAATTAAAGACATTTTTTTCAGTAGGTACTGCTTGTGTTGTAATTGTAATTTATATTATAGCATATTTTTGTTTTTGTGTTTTTTAATGTGTTTGTGAATTGTAGCAACCTAATGATGACTTTGTGTAAGTTGAAACGTGGATGGTGTAGAATAAAGTCTTTTTGGCGATTGATGACCTCATTCTAATTATTTTTACCTTTAAAAACTGTATTTAACTAAAATCACTTCTCTTCACAATCTTCTTCATTTTAGATCCATAATTTTTTTCATAATTTGTATTTTAAATAAAAGGAGATATACATGTTTCTTTAAGAAAATGTTGATTTAAATTCACCGTCATAAAGCCCAAGCATGAAATTTTATATGCGCTGAATATTTTAATAACTCATGTCGAAAGTTTCATATATTTGGCAGCCTATATTCGACAGCCCAGTTTCATGGATCAAAAGCTAAGGCACTGCGTTGCTGTTGGAGTTTTATTAGTGTAAATAACATTTTTCTCTTCCTTTAGTGCCTACTTACGAACTGAATCTCGCCGTTTAACCAAAAACAGAAAGTAAATGGGCTTGTTATTTCGCGCCAAAGTGTTTTCGCATTGGTAAAACACTAAAGGAAATGAAAGAAAATCCCAGAGAGCCATCAAGGACTTACCCCACTCAAGGAATGACCCTTTCGGATTAAGCTGGAATGGGTTTAGAATAAAAATGTTTGTATAAATATAAATACAGATTACCGCTAAAAGTGTTAGCATTGTTAGGATGGATATTTCAAAGGTTTTGGTGGGGAGAATGTGATTGAGCAAACAAAATTAGCACATAACGCTTGAATTTATTTTAATGTTCCAAAAGATAAAACGAATCTTGCATAAAATTTTTCTGTGTAATTGTATTTGATAAATCATTGTACTTAGGTACCTCTACAGCTTTTATATTGATTTTTTATTGATTTAAGAACATATCATCGTGAAAAGTACCTAAATATTTTAACGGTTTAATAAAGTAAGATCTAAAAAATATTATGTAGTAGCAACATAATAGTGTTTATGTATTTTTAGGTATTAATAATATTGTGTGAAACTAACTACTCAGTGGACAAAAGCCCCAACTTGCGTTGAATTACACCCACAATATCTACCCATGTATTCCTTATTATTAGCTTCTATAACATTTTTTACTGTATTAGAAAGATATTTTAAGCTAATATAAATCAAATATCCTACAATTGTTCATTAGCATATACTCGGGTCAAGAATTCAGACGTCTTACGTCACGGCTGACGTTACACATTTGTTTTTATTGTGAACATAATTTTCGATATTTGGTCGCGTTAAGAACAATGATTTCTTGCAATTTAGTGCAGTATATAATGCAAACTTTTAGTGTAGTATATAGTTTTATTACTATCAGTTACAGTTTCTTAAATATTTTGATGAAATTATAATGAATTATTCATTTGTCCGTGTGACGTAAGTCGTCTGAATTCTTGTCGCGAGTATACCTAGATGTTTGGTATCAGAGAACATACATATGACTTCATTGATAGGAATTGTAAGATATTTGATTTATATTAGCTTAAAATACCTTTCTAATACAGTAAAAAAAAAACATAATAGTGGTCTTCAATAATTTACAATTTGATAGGTATTTCCACGTCTGTTTTTATGTTCTGTTTCTTCAGGTCCTGTAAAATTTATTTGCCAATAAAATATATATCTGCTTAGTGTTGGCTAAGACTTGTAAAATTTGAAAGCCTTCTCTTGTCCTGCAAAACAAACTAAGAGTTTCTTTAAAGCCATGTTCTTGCACGATATTGGCAAGATCATGTATTGTCTTGTGAGAATTCCGTAAGTTCCTTGTATTGCAATTTTGCAAAACTGGATGTTTCTTGAGAGATTTATGCATACAAATAAGAAACACGGAAGTTTATTAATTATTAGTTTGGTAACAGTGGTGGTTTATCTCGATCGGCTACATGGATGAAATAGTCGAAACAGACTCGGAACTCTTTCAGTCAAGTAGTAGTGAATTTATAATTAGTTCAGTTCAGCAGAACTGGACCTAAACTCAATAAACGTACATGACTTATGTTTATTACATAATTTATCAAAATCAGTAGATATGAAAAATAAAGAATAATTATTATGAAACGTAGGGTGCTGAATACCTTTTCGAAGAAATACTACTTTCATTGAGCGCGACTACCGATTTCGTACAATGCATAAGCAAAAAGTATAGCAGAATCATCACAAGTCAAAATCCGCTGCAGTCTTATCTATGGCGATTGTTATGACAATGGAGACGCGTATAGGGACTAGAATTTTTTACTGTATTGTAAAGATATACAGTATGCGCCAAAAGTATGGAATAAATTCAATAAAAACGAAACAATTATTTTTTGGGAAAAATCCTCGAACAGGTCGATTTTTAATTTAAAAAATACATATTTTAGCGTAAAATGCGATTTTCAAATGTCATTTGTTTTCAAGTAATGACGTCATCGATTTTTTTTAAATGTTAACATCATATTTTTTTCCTTGATTCTGAAAGATCGTTTAATTTTCTATCAGACAGTACTAAAATTTTGCCCTCTTACATAGGAAAGTTTTCGAGTAAATGACGATTGAATGTTAGAAAACGTAAATTTTATCCATAAAATAGTAACAATTCTGAGGTATGTAAAATAAAATACAATTGATTAAATTTTATAGTTAAATTAAATGTTCGAATTGCCAAAGTGTACATTAATATACCACGTAATTTAGAAGAACTGCAAAATCGCATTCGGGACGAAATACGCAGAGTTACCCCAGAAATCATTCATAATGTGCAACAAGAATTTCTTCACAGACTTACGCATTGTCAAGAAGTTGGTGGATGGCAATTCGAACATTTAATTTAAGTATAACATTTAATCAATTGTATTATATTTTACATACCTTAGAATTGTTACTTTTTTATGGATAAAATTTACGTTTTCTAACATTCAATCGTCATTTACTCGAAAACTTTCCTATGTAAGAGGGCAAAATTTTAGTACTGTCTGATAGAGAATTAAACGATCTTTCAGAATCAAGGAAAAAAATATGGTTTTGCCATTTAAAAAAAATCAATGACGTCATAACTCGAAAAAAAATGACATTTGAAAATCGCATTTAACGCTAAAATATGTATTTTTTAAATTAAAAATCGACCTGTTCGAGAATTTTTCCCAAAAAATAATTGTTTCGTTTTTATTGAGTTTATTCCATACTTTTGGCGCATACTGCATAGTAATATGAATAAATTCTCCTACAATTTCTATCAATGAAGTCGTATGTATGCTCTCTGATATCAAACGCCTATGTATTCTATTAATCTAATTAAATTTACTAATTTGGTTTAATGAAAACATTCTATAAATACTTAAGTTCACTTTTCAAACTGTAGGAACTCGAAAATTCAACCACAATAGATGAGATCTGATCTATTTCTGCATTTTTAGTATTGTTCCTTCAGGTATGTAACGTAACAATCTGAGGTCGCTTTTCGAAATGTTAAAGATAATATTGGGATCAAATTTTTCAAAAATAACAATAGAATTCAGTTTCTTTGATAAGTGGCTAATTTTATTAGGGGAATGTACCGAATCCATTGATATGGATTCTGTGATACTGAACAATATTAAAAATGCCCTTCTTACATCGGTTGATGTGAAATGTAGTTTTCCATTTATAGATTTTCATTTTCTGACAAAAAATTTTAATTGTGAATTTCGGTAACCATTTCATGGTTATTGTTTTTACAACTAATTTTTTGTAAATATCTCGTAATAATTGTTGTACATGTATTAAGATTTGAAAATATATATTTTTTTATTGTTTTAAGTGAAATAATACATTTATATTTTTAAAAAATTTTTTATTTGCATATTTTCAATATTTTCCTCATATTTTAATTAAATTATGTGCATATTTATACGCATATTATTAATATTTTCACTTGCATATTTGGGTATCCCTAAACATTGCAATACCATGTTTTCTTGTCTAAAAAGATTATTGAATTTTCTGAATTTTACTTTATTAATAATTGCGCCTATTTACTTTTGTTTTCTTAGAACTTTTCAATGAGAAAAAATAGAGATAGTTCCCTTCACATACGTGAGACGTCCATAGATCATGTGTATCAGGAAAGCAGAGCCAGCAGGGTGTCACGTATCGCCAAGCCACAGATACAATGGGATCAGTCGCGTGATATGTTGCCCAACGAGCCCCTATTGTTCGTTGGTAAAGGCACGTAAACCCAAAATCCGGAAATTAATATCTCCTAAACCATGCTTCGAATGAGGTTTCAAATTACTTACTTGTTGCCCTCGTTCAACAACGAAGGTAAATAGTTGTTGTCCCGTAAGTGTCTTGATAAAATATGATACTATTAAACAGTTACATAAGAATGTAAATAGTGGACTGAAAAGGATATATCGAATTTCAGCAGAAAATACATGATTGCAATGAGGCAAAGTTAATATTATATTTTTTGTTGCAACCAGATGCTTGCAACTTTTCTCTTCATAATGATCTTAATTTTTAGCTATCTTAATAGCTTCACTGTTTCTGATTCATTGATTTCGTTACTGACTTCAATACAAAAGTGTAAAATCTGTCAAATTTAAAAGTTATAAAATTGGGAGGTTACCTAAGGAAACGAGTGTTGTAAATCCAGAATTATCAAGTTCTACCAACTGCACCTTTTTACATAGAAATGACGATTTTATAATCAACCGAATCAGAACGTTTTGTCAACAAAATATATGAAAGAAATTCATCATCAGGCATTGAATGTGACACCCTCTGTGACCAAACCACATTTAACTTTTTACTTTAACATTCTTTCTACGTGTATTTCATAAAAAAATGTACATGTACCTACATACTATATGACACTGATTTAAATATTATTTTTCAGGTATGCACTGGATTTTGGAATTAATTTGGTCATCTCTGTTCCTCAGGTACCTCAAAAAATAGTAAGTTATATCTTTCTTATTTATATCTTCTTTCTATCAACGATAGTTCAATCTATTTTGAGGCCAATTTTATAAATTATCCCTGTAGTATGCGACTGTGCTTCTGAAAAAATATAAATATAACCGAGATGATGGGATACAGAGCTGAAGCATATTCCCGATGAACAAAATAATGTCATGTAACCAACCTTGGTTCAAATGCTAACGCTTAAACGGATAGAGGATGCCAATTTGATAGTTACTAATTATGTAAGGGAATTAACAAGCCTTTAATCCACGAGAAAAATTGGGCACTCGAGGTGCATCCAGGGCTGGTTAATTTCCCGAATGTAATTCAACGTTTTATCCACGACTACAGCCAAAACCGATCAATTAGGAGAATGAATGTCACGTGACAGTATGTGAAAAATTATGATTTTGAAAAACGTCATATTTGACAAATTTATTTTAATCAAAATATTTATTGCCAGCTGAATACTAGAAAATCTTGGAATCGTTTCTGTGGCTATAAAATCGAAGCGTGGTATTATGAATTCTAATCCACTAGTGTGTCAAAAACTATTTAATCCACGACAAACAGACATATTAAACCTTTTTAATATATGGTCGTGGATAAAAGATTTAATAATTTTTAAATAAAAATTTTAATTTTGACATCTTAATCTTGTCAACATCATTTGGAGTAAGAGAAGTTTGGGACATCGCATTGTATTGTCATCAAGAATCTAATCTTGCACAAATATGCCTTAAGCTGGATTATTATATGCCTTAACGATGCATTTTTGCATATAGGTAAATTAGCATAAATTGTTGTATTTTCACCATGACCTCGGTAACTGGTCGCTGCCAGTAACAGAATTAAAGTGCACATTCCCAGCTTAAGCTGGAATTCTTTGACCTGCTCTTGTTGTTCTCGGGCTAGGCTCTGTGGAGACAGATCCGCTATCAGTATCTCTGGGCTCACCTACAGATATATTGATTTCGGTTCCTGTTGTTGGTATTACGACTTCTACGGACATAACCATTCTCAAATAAGTTCATAAAATAACTATTTTGGAAGCACATACTTACAAGAAAAATAGGTATCTACCAGGTTTGCAATTTCCAATAAAAAACATTTGTCTGTTACTGGCGACTTCACCAAATATTGAAATTTTCCCAATGGATGAAACATGTCACTGTCCACGTAACTCTACATTTACTATAAATAGGTATAGCATCCTGCCTAAAAAATCAACATGTTGTTTTAAAATGTTCCAGAATTATTGACATTTTTTTACGTTTTTTGAATATTCATTTTTTGTAAGTCAAGTAAATTATGGTGACGTGTAAATTTTCAAGAAGATCGGTCTGTTTTGATGAAACCATTGATGAAAATCTAATGCACTTTACCTGAAACCAAGACAGGTTTTTTAATCAGTGCACTGAATATTACAAATAGGATTATTTCGAAAACGGTTATTATTGACGACTTCAATAAAGTATACCTTTTCCAGATGAAACAAGGTAGGAGAATCGATTATTTCAATAGTCAAATGAATACACTAAGTCTCAAAAATATACTAGTGACGTTAAAATTAGAAACACATTTGCATTTCTCGTTCCAAAACAACCCTGATCTCCAAAAATTTGCAAATATTTGGATTTCTAAAAAGTTATTTAAAAATATCGGAAACAAAATTTTAGCTTTGACACTCTCGATCGAAACGGAGCAACATTCGGATGACATTATTCGGCTTGATCGCTCAATTTTCAGCAACCTGCCATTAAGCTATGTGATATTATTAATGAATTACCCTGTATATTACATGAAAGCGGTTATAACTACTGCATCCGGCCGTACTAAAACGATTTTTGTTTGCAAAAATTAAAATTGAATTTACATGAAAATACGTAAAGATCGAGCTTTTTTAATAGCACTTTTTCATTCCAAATATTGTCAAGAAGTTAGCTTACAATTTTTATACATTATAGATGCACACCCTGTATTACAATTAATAACATGACCGGTTGAAAATGATAGCTTTAATCTACTACCAAACCATATCGCAATAACTATGTACTTCCCATTGTCTCCCACAACTGAAACAGCAAGATATTTATGGTTGTGTACATAATCACTAGTTTATTAACCAGGGTAACACCGTCCGTCTCTGCTCTGTAAAATGTGATACAACCGCAATTTGTTTTGATATAGATACATTACAAGTACATTATTTTATTAAGAATTGTTGTGAAACAATTGATCGAAAGTAACAACCATGTTGATCGATTTAATTATTAAGAAAAGTCACAGGGTTGGACTAAGCGGCACACACACTCAACATGAAATGAAGCACAAAATATTAGTAGAAATTATGGAAAAGGATGAAATTATTTATATATCTTGTTCCGAACAGAAAAAAGTTACATATACCTACATGGTATATTTTTTAAGTTTATACAGGGTGTCCCGATTATACTTCAAAAAAACTCAGATGTTAGTTGGCCTTGAAAAAATAGTGGGGGTAGTTCATATAACATTTTTCATTTTAAAGTAGCGATTCCGAGATACAGGGTGTTGAATTTAAAATTTTATTTTCGATATTTGTAAATAACTTCTTAAGAAATCTAAATATTTACATAAAATTTGTAAATCGGGGATTTTTGCAGGCGAGAAATTCAAATTTATTTCTAATTTTGATGTCACTTCAACGCCCTGTATCTCGGAATCGCGACTTTAAAATGAAAAATGTTATATGAACTACCCCCACTATTTTTTCAAGGCCAACTCACACATCTCAGTTTTTTTTATTATAATCGGGACACGTCAAGACGTTATTATCAATTCTCTACCTGAAGTACAGGTGCGGACTAATGTTTCTGTTTCTGACATTTTTGACAGTAATTTTCAGCATTTGCGACATGCAAATAAATCCTGAACAAAATATACATATAAAATAAAGGGTTAACTATAACTAAGTATACAAATTTTAGTCACGTGCTCAGGGAGACCTAAATGTCAATAAAAAATTTATTTCAGAATTCTAGTTCGATGTTTAAAAAATGGGGAAAAACTCTCTTTTTCCCCGGAAAATCAGCACTTATGACAATAACCGTCTGAGATGGCTTAGCTATATCAACTATCATGCGGTCATTTTTACAGCAATGTCAAATGTAGAAACGACGAAAATAAACATTTTTATTAATAATAATACATAAGTACCCGATAGATAACAGTTAATCCGGTTAGCTACAGTATTTTACATTCATTCTTCGTTTCTTCTTTGCACACTGCCACAACTACATTTTCGCTCATTACAGGCCGTCACAATTCTCCACTAACAGACTACATAGTTCGTGTTCTGTTAAATAAAATATCTATTTATTCTAAGATTGAAATTTAATTTAAGAAATTTCTACTAGTAGAAAACTCGAAAAGCATTCGTAGCAGTCTTTAATTATAAAATCTTGTACGATTGCCGTAGCTCCGTTGGATTTGCTCTCGACTCTAAGAAAACAAAAAGTACATAGCATTGGGAGAACCATGTTATAGGGAAATATGTGTATCCAACATTAATTCCTTTATTTAATACTATACAAATTTCGTATTGTTAGTTGCATACTCTCCAAACATCAAAAAACACTGGTCAAAGCTTAGTATATTATATTCTAAGGATCAAAGAAGGATTTTTACAGAACACTGTTAACATCTTAGGAGTACTAATTATTTTATGCAAATGTCGTCGATTATTGCTAATATTGTTGCTATTATTAGTATTAATTGAATTTAATTCCTCAACAACAACAACAAGAAGATTAAAAAATTATCAACGTAATATACACCTTCCACTAGTGGTCTACAGATGGAGACTGTAACAGATTCTGTCAAAAATAAAATATCGCATACGGTGTTTACTTTAAATAAATTTTTCAATACCTACTTGCTCTTCGCAAAATAATTTTTTCGCGTATATACAAACATGTGGTATTCAAATTCAAATGACAAAATCCCAATCCTTTGACCAACATTAAACAATTGCTATAATACCTTGCCGGTAAACGTGTGACAGTGTTTTAATGTATTTGTGTACGTACATTGTATGCGTTTTTTGTTACCCTTTGTAGTTTGTCCCGACAGAGAAAATTCAGCTGTTCGTGGTCGTCGAGCCGAGTACCTCGCTTTGAACGGGTCTAGGGAAGGCGAAGTCCCCATCCCAGCACCCAGCAAGTACAACAATTTTTGCAGTGACAAGTCTTAAGGTAACAAGTAAGAAAGCATAAAATGATTCAACATTATTCAAATATCAATCCTGAAAATCGTTGCACGTGACAACGCGGTGCCTTGTCACTACCTTTGATACCTTTGATTTATGCGTAATATTCTTAACTTAGCGGTTGACAGGCTGCCAGGGTTGGCGATAAACGGCGATTAATATAGTTTCGAAAAAAAATGTTCGCTTTATAAGTAGGTTTGAGAATTTTTTGATGCACAATTCCGTTAATTTTTATTTTTTTCTATCCCCTCTTAAAATATTTGTACTTAGTTATAATTAACCCTGTATATTTGCATAAAACCCATTTCTATATATAAAAAAATGTGCAATTTAAATTATGTCTTCATATCGAAAGGCCATAAGAGATAGTCAGTTGAACAGAGAAGGACACATATTGTTTAAAAGTCATCAAATTGTACCTTTTAAGGTGGGAAAGGAAAATCTTAAGGAGAACTCTAGGGGGTAAGAAGACGGAGGAAGGCTATGTAAGGAGAAATAATGAGGAAATATATGCAATGTACCAGGCACCAACAATAGACGAAATTGTAAAAACCAGAAGAGTGCAGTGGCTAGGGCATCTAGAACGTATGGAAGATGAAAGGGCAGTTAAGAAAATAGTAGGGAGTAAACCTAACTACAAGAAAAAAAGAGGTAGACCGAGGAAGCGATGGAGAGAGGCAGTGGCAATAGATCTAAGGGAGAAAAATGTAACGGATTGGAAAAGAAAGGCGAAGGACAGAATGGAATGGAGGAGAATAACACAGCTCTGGGCCTAAAAGGCCTGTAAACAGCTTTATATATATATATATATATATATATATATATATATATATATATATATATATATATATCGAAAACATCCAAGTGAAATTGGATAATAACAAGAGGAATTTTTACAAATTAATTATTATTATTTGTATACGGCAGTATTATGAATAAAGCCGACCCTGATTATAGAAAAGGTTATTATTTCCTTTTTATCAATTCAACCATAATTATTAAGTCTATATAATGGAATTTTATCGACAATTAATTATATATATTATGTATTTTATACGAGTATTATAAAACAGACCTTGTCTTATGTAATTAAATGCTAAAGTTGAAATAAAAACTTATTACTTTGTTCTATAATTAAACTGCTTTCCGGTTTTTTTGCTGTTCATAAGTTCAGCATATTAACAATGGGAAAATTGTCATAGTCTTAAAAGTACCTACACAGTATCATACCGCGACACATGGCTGCCCAGAAACATTTTAAATTCTTAATTATTTTTTATTTATTCAGTACATTTTTCTCCGAGGGGGATTAGAATAAATAGATACATGGATGTTTCCTTTCGAACAAATTGAAAATATTTTTACAAGTGACACGTATCTTATACACAATGTTTTATATCTACAAGGTGGTGCCGAGGTAATGGGTCAAAATTCATGGAGTGATAGTTGAAAAGTTAATAATTAAAGAGATACAAGGTGTTGATGTAAAATATTATTTTAATTTCTTTTTTTTCATATATTTTTTAATAAATGTTAATATATCTGTTCACATTTTGGTTATAGCTCGTAGAGAGCGCCAGTTGCGGTAGATTGAATGTGTTAAAAAAACACCTTGATACCAAAGATTAGATTCCTTAAAGTGTAACAAAGTTCTATTGTTTTTAACTCGATGTATTTGGAAGCGAATCTTATGTTGTGCAATTCACTTTTTATTGTATTTTTGTACTTTTTTTTTCTTTTTATATATTAAATTTAAGGATGTGAAAAAATATTTGTAAATATATATATATATTTTCTTTTTATGTAATTCCTGTCCAATAATTGGAATTTTTCTGTCTGGACAGTTGGTGGTAATCCTAAATAAATATATAAATAAATAAACACATTCATTCTACCGCAGTTGGCGCCCTCTATAAACTAGGTACAACCAAACTGAACAGATTTTAATTTTTCGACTCAAAAAAGTCTGTTGCTAAATTGTCACTGTCAGACATAATCGGAAACTTTTTTAACTTTTCTATCAAATACTCAAAATCATTAAAATGATTATTGATGTCTTTGATTTGAACAATATATACATAAATCTACTCAATTTCAAATTATTTGATTCACTAGTGTTTAGTAATTAACACCCTGTATCTTTTGAACGAAGCGTCTTAGGTAAAAGCTCCCTTAAAATTCCAGAAAAAATACGAGGTTTTGGTCACCGTTAACAATAATAATTATTATAGGATTATCCTATGAAAATATATATATATATATATATATATATATATTTAACTGCTGGTGTAGTTCGTCATATAGATCAGTCTAGTGAAAGCCATTTTTTTAAATTTCTAATATATGCGGAGATAATAATTTTTTTTTAAAATACCAACATTTTGAGGACCGCTGTCATAACCATGAACCATATGATTTGTTGCGAGGTTGCCATATCTCCTCTAATATAAATATTAAGTTTCCTTTAACGTAATAGTAAAGTAATACAGTTAGATTCTATTTTAAAAATACTTGTTTGAAGCATAAGTACAGTAAAGTTGGGTATGTAGTATGATACGCAGTATTAGTAACATAAATTTTAACTGCTTAACTGGCCTTAGTATAAACGATTAAAAATAAATTTCCGCAAGTTAAATACATACTACCATAAAGTATTTAGGAAGATATTACGTGGTATTACCATGTTCAATGTTCAAAAATTATACATAAACGTGCACACAAGCTTACCTGTTTGTTAAAAAATTAACTATTTAATCAGTAATCCACATTTCACAAGTTAAATGACATTGTACACTATTAGAAAGAGACAGAAGACACAATTTCCTTAAGTTATTTTATGAAGAATAACGAAAAACTATGATTTTCACACATATTAAATTTAATTTTTGCCACATAACCCCAAATGAGTCTGTCTGTATTAACCATTTCGAATTCAGAACCATAAAGTAACTTCGCACTTTAATCAATGAAACAAATTTTAATAATAGAGGTACACACAATATTAAATAACAAAATAGGAGCTTGATGTATGCGTTTAATATCAAGAAATGCAAAGACATTTGTGTAACACTGGCAACACTGTGAACCACACGTTCAATCTGCAGTGATATGACTCATTAATGTATGGAAGTCAGCGGTCCTCAACAAGTTTTCTACAGAAAAATTACAAAATGTATTTGAAGATTCACTTTTTTATTTCTGATTTTTTTGTAAAAAAACTATTAATTATGTGTTCTACACAGTGAACTATACTGCTGGTTAAAATATTTGTACTTATTTAAGATTCACCCTGTATATAGGGTGATTCTTAACCTAAACGCATAAACTTGAGAAAATTATAGATGAGGACAAATAATGACAAACAGGTAAAAAAATATGTCAAGCGGATTTAGGTGGGGCGATCGAGCGTGCCACCTAGTTGCATCATCTTGGCCTATCCATTTTTCGGAAAAATTCTCGAAAATTCACCCACAATAAATGAAATTTGACCTATTATTACACAAATAATAAAATATATATAGATATATATTTTAGGTGTAATTCAACGCTGGTCGGGGCTTTAGTACCTACCTAATATAATTATTTTCACACAATATTGTTAATACATAATAAAAAATATACTCAGGTCTTCATCATCTTTTGATGTGTTCTATATGCACTGAAAGTTTGAATACTCATTTTAGAAACACCTTGTATTGCCCGATGCAGGTTTGGGAACATACATTTTTAAAATGCGACTGAGAACTACACCAATTTGTCACATACCACAACTACAAGAATTTGTCAGTTAATATTTAGTGTACAAAAAAATAATTATTGTATTAAATAACGTGGTTACTGCGACAAGCAAGTGCCATTGGTAATCAGCTACTGTCCATTGTCGATTCCTACCCAGTTCAGAAACCGACTTACCTTCAATTCCTTTTTCTGCGGAGACCTATATTAATCGCATAAAGCAACATTGATTTCCAAGTCCTGCGAGACCACTTCGACACGAGTTCCGAGCTGTATTTGGCCAAGTCTCCGGGACAAGAAATCCAGCAATAAGAACTGGACGGTCGACTTCATGTGGCCGGAGTGTGAACCTCCGCTTGTCCTCGGGATGGGATTCCTGATAGACGCAGATGGACCTTTGAAATACGCGTAACAGGTTACGGGGAGGCAATGCGTTTAAGGAAAATAGAAGACCCCAGATGACCCACGTCGAGATACGCCAGATTAAGATAAATATTTATTGTTGTTCTGGGACTGGATTTACATCATGGCATAGATGCAATTTATAGCAAGAGACATTGTGTACCTTCTTATATGCGAAATACATCGATATACGGAAAGAAAGCTGTACTAATATCAATACGAGAGAATAAAAAGTCCACGTTTTATAATTTCCTTTCTGTTACTACTTGAGTTCGAACATGAAAATTCAAGTTTGCGTAGTAAATTTCGAGTTTGAACACACAAGGGTTTAGCTAGATAAGTATACAGTGTTGCGCATAATAATCAACACAGAGTAAGTGCATGTAGAGAATCCCATAATATTGCAATTTTACAGGCCTTCAAAGTGGGGTCAAATGTCAAATATTTAGAAAAAAATTAATCCTTGAATGGCTTTAACTTGGAATAACCAATTATGGTACATGATTTAAGTTTATTATTGGTCTTCTTTGACTAGAGTTCAAGTAAATTGAAACACTATAAGGTATTCATTAAGGATGAGTCGCTCCTAAAATTATACCAAACTTTTTTTCGTTGATCGAATTTAAAAGGATGATAATATCCTGCGCAGAATTTAATTTACTTTTTCCACGGTCGGAAGTAGAAAACAGTTTCTATTACATCAAAATTAAAACAGAAGTAGTCGATTATTCCCAAGAGAGTATAATGCTCCCAAGGGAGTTTGCATTATGGAGAACGTTTTTCATGCAAAAAAAAGATAACATTGAAATTATTTATTGACATTTAAATTAAATGTTACATTTGTACAATTTTTAAAATTAATATTAGAAGGAATATTACTTTCGCTTACATTTACAGTTTTTGTGATTGCGCTAGTAGTGGTACCTACTAAAACCTGATTAGCAATTTTGGTCTTATTTTCAATGGAGTTCTCGACATAACCCTCAGCGACTGTCGTTGATTTCCAACCAGCATGACGCTTTATTGTCGTGATATTCACACCAGCATCTGCCAGTAATGTCGCTGAAGATCTTCGTAAGCAGTGACCAGTATAACATGCAGCATCAGGTAATTTTAAATACGAAGCTACTACACTCGGAATTTTTCCCATGGTATTCTTGCCAACTGGCTGCGAACTACATTTTCCTGCTTTGTAGTACAAAAAAAGGCGCTTATGCTTGACGTGGGGAGGACGAAGAGACAGGTATTTTCGAAACAATTCAAGCATATTTCCCACATCGGTAACCAGAAAGGTTCGTGGAACCTTTGTCTTAGTGTTTGGAATTTTTACAATCAAGGAAAACCCTACATCCTCAATATCATCTACAGTTGAATTGACTAGTTCATCAGTTCGACAAGCTCCGGCAATCCCCAGAATTAATCCAACCTATAAAAAATCAAAATACTTAATAATTGAAATACCTAACAACAAAAGTAATCTTACTTTAATCATTAATAATTCTTTGTCATCTGCACTTGAGAGAAAACGGTCGATTTCACCCTTTGTCAATATTATCGATTTTTTCGCTTGATATCCGTCACCGATTCTTTTCAAAAATGGGATAAGCTTGGGGAATTTGCTTATATCTATGTTGTCGTAAATTATTAAGCATGACTTAACCATAGAATATTGCGCCCATAATGTGGAAGACTTGTAATCCGTTGCATTTTCACTGAAGTATGCCAACAAAACATTCTCGCTGTATACTTGAACATTTTTCTCGGCGCACCACTTTTTGAACCAATTGTAGGCTATATCGTATAAAGATCTTGACTTCGTAGGCAGCAAATTGCTTATTGCAATATTTGCAGCCTCCACAATCTCTTCCGACTCACAATTATTCATTGTGCACTAAACAAACTTTAAACTAAACCAAACTAGCACCTTAATTTGACAATTCTTTTTGTTTGTTTATTTTGTAGTTATGACAATAACTCAACGACTACTAAATAAGTGCTCAAATCCGAATACAATAATTCTGATGCTACTTACTTCATAATGACAAAATATGTCTTTTTAAGTTAATGAGACCGTGGAAAAAATAGTATATGCCATTAGGGAGAGATGCTATTTTGTCCTCGGTGCATTGTAGCCCTCGGGCTTCAAATTGCACCTCTGCCAAAATAACGCATTTCTCTCTCATAGTATAATGTAAATCTGAAGAACGTTAGGCGATTTCTCGACACTGAACATACATTACACCTTGAATTTTCTCGAGTTTCTAGGTTTTGTTAGAAATCATGAAGAACGTATTTTTAATTTCATCGAGAATCTAAAAATGTTTAGGTTTTAATTTTGACACTTCAAAGGTAACTTTATATCTCCCCAGTGAAAAAGTGTAAAAATTTTTAATTTCTAAATAGTTTCGAAACAAGAATTACCATTATAAATCAAATGACATTCACGAAGTTCTATAATAGGTAAACCATGGAAAGCTGAATTTTCAAAAGCAATTTTGGTAGGTAGGTACTTAGTTGTCAACCGCATGACCATTCAGATTCACAAACTAGGCTATTCAAATCGCAATACGTCTTTGCATCTACGTGGTTAAGTAATACAGAGAATTGGACGCTGAAATATAACTGAACGATCAAAGGAACTTGCCTGTGAAGTTCGATCATAATTATGAAGCGTTCAATCCGCGTTCCAGATATCACTACTCTGCCTCCCAAAAATTAATAAAATTAATTAAAAAATTAACCCAATTATTGCGATTCAAATAGATACCCACAAAACAAATACTATCTATTTATACAAATATATCTACTTTAAAAAGCACAAAAGCTGTTAGTAACGGTCAGAGGGGCCAGAGGGAAATAGTGACCAGTGCTTTAAACATTGTGCGCGTGACGGTACGACAGCGGCGTACTACGTGGTAAAGTGATATATTCGGATTGGACGCTTCATATAATTACGATCGAACTTCACAGGTAAGTTCCTTTGATCGTTCAATTATCAATATATTTTCATATACCAAAATTCTTTCAAAAAAACTTTGACGCTTTGACGCTCTAACGATATATTTTTGCATGTAGGTAAATCGGTATAAATGCTTGTATTTTGAATCTAAGAATCTAGGGTGGCCCGTTGGTACATGTATATCAGGGACACCCTGTTATACTTAGCAAATTTTTTTCGGTTAGTTAAGTTGTTCAGAACTTGAAAAATCGAAAACTTATTTTGTAATAAAACTTTCCAATTCTACTATTTCCTTGGAGGAAATTCTTAAAAAGTTCTGATAAGTTGCTGGATATTGAGCCAAATTCAAACTATTTTCAGCGCTATTGAATGCTGGAAACCGCCGTATATTTCAAACATATGTTGCTATATAGAATGTGTTCTAGTTCTATTTAAATAACTTTAGTGAATAAAATATTAAAATTGTTGTTGAAAGACCAAACTTCATTGAAATTTAGGCAGCAAGTCATAAAAAACGACAAGTAAAGACATAACATTGTATTCATTTGCCTCACGTATAAACAAAATTTTTCAAAATGCCACACCTCCCGTCACTCATAGCTAGCTCTCGTCTGACATTAAATCAATTACAAAAGAAGCTCATAATAGCGCTAGGTGTGGCTAAAAAAACTAATTAGTGCCGAGAAGTCTTATGTAACAATTCGGAAGATTTTTGACACAGAACCATGAGGTCACATCAGTTTACTGTGCAATTTTCGACCATATATGAGAAAAAATACGTGGGCTGCACGCCCACAGCTGTGGTGCTAATTGGCTGTGACCATATAGTGATGAGTACCTTCCTATCGACCAAGCAACTAAAAAAGCAAACTTTAATTTGTTTATTCTCAGATTTATAGGATACAGTCTAATAGAAAAATTAGCATATAGATCTTTGTTGTCTCACCATGTAGGCACCTATTTAATTTGATAAAATGTTTGACGCTTAATAAATAACGACAATTTGATTATTTTCAAATATAACGGATAACTGCTTTGTACGTCATTATCAATAGCAACGAAAGGCTGACTGACATTAAAATCTTTCCTTAATACGTTTTCTTTGCTTTTGGTTTTAAATGTTGAAACTCCGCAGGAACTGAAATTAATTTAAAAAATAATATAAATAAAATAGGGTAGGAGCACCTAAGAGCAAAAATTACAAAGGGGGTTGATGCGGTGTTTAGGTTGTTAAGACTGTAACTGTAGCAATTGCTGGCTGGAATCCGCTATCCGAAGCACCAAGTTTATTTGTAGTCTAAATAAAATATTTTAAACTTCATTGGTAAGTTGTTACAATTACTTAGTTCGTGAGGTAAAACAAACTACATCTATGGGGTCATTCTCTACTCCATGCCGAACTGAAAATGTCACACACACGAAACGTTCTACATGCAGTAGACACCATTGAAAGCTGTCGACCTTTATTGCGTTCGGCGAGAAACGATATTTTGCAAACACGGAATTCGAGGAAACAACTACTCTCCCCGACCAGCATTGAATTTCACTTGGAAAACCTACAGCAAACAGCTAAAGTAACTCGTCAGTAGCCCTCCAGACATATACCGGTTTCGAGCTTATTAGCTCACATCAGTATGCCATAAGTGAGATATCTGATGAATAATCCTAGCTGTTTTAGTCTGTCTAACCCGACAGAAGGGACCATAATGCGGTATATAACAAACTAGATAGACTAAAACAGCTAGGATTAATTCAGTGCTGGTCGGGACATTAGACCGCAGTATAGCTGTTTCCTGGAATTCCGTGTTTGCAAAATTACTTAATTATTGTTCAATAGTAATGAGCCTCCACCCCTTACCCTCCAGGATTATTTACTAAGATCGCATAAGAAGTACTACTTAGCTTAAAACCAAATGGTTACAAGGTACTATAATACGAGATAGTCCCTTTATTTTGTGATTTTTGTTTACCTGTGTGTTGTTTTGTTACAAATTCCATATTCTTTTAGTAGGAATTTATGCAATAAATAGATATGTAGCTTGGGAATATTTTATTTTACGTGTTGGCTAAGATAACTTATAATTAAATAGTATATTGTTACGACATGAATATACAGGGTGAATCTTAAATAAGTACAAATATTTTAACTGCTGGTGTAGTTCGTCATTTAAATCAGTCTAGTGAAAGCCATTTTTAAAAATTTCTAATATTTACGGAGATATTAATTTTTTAAAAAAATACCCACATTTTGAGGACCGCTGGCTGATTTTTCATCCAACAACGTAATGAAACATATGATTTGTTGCGAGGTTGCCATATCTCCTCCAATATAAATATTACGTTTCCTTTAACGTAATAGTTCTATTTTAAAAATACTTATTTTAAGCATAAGTACAGTAAAATTGGGTATGTAGTATGATACGCAGCAAAATTAACATAAATTTTAACATCTGAACTAACCTTACTATACTTCAACGATTAAAAATGAATTTCCGTTCAATACTACCGTAAAATATTTAGGAAGATATTACGTGATATTACTATGTCCAATGTTCAAAAATTATACATAAACGTGCACACAAGCTTACCTGTTTGTTAAAAAATTAACTATTTAATCAGTAATCCACATTTCACAAGTTAAATGTCATTGTACACTGTTAGAAAGGGACACAAAACACAATTTCCTTAAGTTATTTAAAATTGAAAAAATGTCAACTTTTAGCAAATTTAATTGCTATTTTCATGCATTATGTGGGGTTAACAAGTTTGACTTGGGCTTCTGATAATCTGTCATGACAGTCAACGACAGTTTGATAATAAAAAATAATATAAAATGTTACACTTGACAAAATTCGCTAAAAGTTGAGATTTTTTCTTCCTTGAATCAAAAACATTTGTGTAATACTGGCAACACTGTGAACCACACGTTCAGTCTGCAGCACTATGACTCATAAAAGTATGAAGGGTCTGTCTAGGCCAGCGGTCCTCAACAAGTTTTCTGCTGAAAAATTACGAAATTTATTTAAAATTTCACTTTTTTATTTCTGATTTTTTTGTAAAAAAACTATTAATTATGTGTTCTACACACAAAACTATACTGCTGGTTAAAATATTTGTACTTATTTAAGATTCACCCTGTATAAAGTTGACAGTCTGTATTTCGAAAATGAAGCATTTGCTGACCTAGGTCTATAAACACATCTTTTCTTATTTTTGGATGTAGAATCTGCTCTTGAATTCTCTGAACAACATTTTGCAACACCCTGTATATAAAAATATTTAAATTCAGACTAGCGCAATAATTGAACAGAAGAAAGATAAAAATTACCAGGTGCTGACTGTAATGATTAATTAATTATTAATTAAGCAAAAATTGACTGTAACAATTATTTGTATCCATGATTATTGGACTTCTTAAGTGGACTGTATTAATTTCGTCTTCTATTTTTAATTGGATTAACGACACAACTGATTAGAATGAGTGGTAGATGCCATTTTCGAGAAAAATGGTGGCTGCTAGCGTAAGAACTAACCTTTTACACCTTGTATGTCGAAAACAAAGCTTTAGGAAACACGTTTATAGACTTTTTGTCTTATTTTGGGGTCTAGAAAACACAGTTAAATTTATGGTACTTTTAGATATACCTTGTACATCTTATGTCTAACTACCGTTATAATAACGTAAAACATTTAGAAACACTAATAATAAGAAATATATGGGTAGATATTGTGGATGTAATTCAACGTTGGTCGTTACTTAGTCCGTAGAGTAGTTAGTTTTTCACAATATTATTTGATACCCAATAAGAAATGTATAAGAAATCCAATAATGTATTATTATTATTAACTATGCTAAAGTTTGAAACTTTTTCCTTTGAAATTACATCGATATTCCAGTATTTTCATTTTAGGATTTAATTCGAGTGAAAATTGCTTACCTTCCGGCCTTCAGCCCCAAGAATTTTCTCATATGTCTTTACTTCTACTTTTTGGCAACATTTATCTATTAGTAGGTACAATTAACGTCAACTAAATTGCCTCGACAAATGTTTGAATTCATTAACTAAAATTTACTGCTAATGTACTTGAGGGGATATATTTTCACGCCTTTTTACGTCACTTGCCGTGAGAATAAAAGATAAGCGTTATGGCAAAACTTGTTTCCAAACAGGTATGTTGATTATAGTAAACATTTTATCAAGATGGTATCATTTAATGATTATGTATATTTTTCCAATTGATTAGCTGGTATAACGTTTCACTACAATCATTTTGCTATTATGAATATGTTTGCGTTGCTTTAGCAAAACATTACAAAAAAAACACAGAATGGTAACTGAACGGATAAGTGTTCTATTCGTTTTCAACTACCTTACCTTTAAATTAGATATTTTGTAATTCTCTGTAATTGTTTGTTCTAACTGAATGCTCACGCACCTCTAAAATTTTGCATATAAAATGAAAGCGTAATAATTCATTTATCTCACTTGAGTCACTAATATCAATGCAGCCCCGCATTTTGCTTAAAACATGAAAAATTACTTAACGCAATTTGATTTATAATGCCTACCAGGCTTCGGTTCGCGCAACGCCGGTATAATAAACATAATTTAGCGAACAAAACTTTTTTATAAAGTACTCTGGAAATGCGAAAAATGCGCTTCCCATCTACTTTATTTCCTTTCATATATTAAACGTGATATATTTTTTATATCGGTGTTAGCGACTCTCCAGAGTGCGGAGGTGGATTGGAGAAGCAACGTTGCTGACATACATGAAGGCAGAGCCGTAACCAGGGGGGCGGTAGGTCTCTCTCCCCCCTCCTAGGGCTAGTTATAAAAAAAAGATAAATACTTAAATTATTGTTAGACATGCCGACATCGCGTTGATTTAGGACGCTGTATTCTTGAAATAGTGTTTTCTATAAATATACAAGTAATTTTAGACATTTAAGAACTGAATAATATACAGTTTAGTAAATAACAAGAATCTTATGCCACCTGCGAATATTCAAAGGTACCGAAGTAAAATCAATATATAACGTCAGAAAGTCATCTATCCAACAAACTTTTAGGTACTGAAATCTTTTAAAATACGTGTTTTTTTTATTCAACTATAGATGTTGATTGTTATAACATAAACTTACATAGTTCTACATATAAGATTGTTTACTTTTGTTTATAATTATGTGAAAATAATTGTTAAAATGTGGGGTTAAAATAGTGAAATAATGTGTCATACAAATGCGTTATTATATTATTTGAGGAGAATTTAAATAGTAAAAGTGTATAAACAAAACGTCAATAATTTTATTTTTGATATTACTTTTGCTTTTATATTTCGAGATTTGAGTACCTAAAAAACACCACAAATTTGGTCATTTTACGCCGAGAAATACGGCGACCTTAAGTAATAGCCAAAAAAAGGGTTTAAATAATAATTTTATTTTTTCAGTATAAATATGCATTTAAATTTTTTTAGTCGCGTATTCGTATTATGCTACCTATTTTTCCCTATCCTTATCTTCTCTTAAAATTAATGACAGTTTGATGTTGCGATGTTGTTATACGTATTTTAACTAGTGTATTTTAACATAGGTATTTATTTAACTATGTCCCTATTAAGTAATTTTTATTTTGCTATTTGACTTATATAAATACTTTGTATACAGGGTGTTAAAAAAAGAGTGTAAAATATTTAAGTACGTAATAGGATGAACCAAAATAAACAGAAAAGTCTCAATAAATATGGGTCCGCAAAGTAACGGTGGGGAGATATGGAATGTTTTATGTTTTTTAGCCCCTTTTTTTATTTTGCAAAAATGTTGTGTATTTTCTTATAATAGTTGGTTGATGTTTAGTGAAATAAACAGTACGTATTTGACAGTTGTTCTCAATGCACAAGTTTTCTTTCGCTATGGCTGATTACTCTAACGCAGAATTAACAGACATGCATTTCATGTATGGTCGTGCTAATGGGAACGCCACCGATGCGCGACGTCTTTATGTTGACGCTTATGCAAGTCAGATTCCTTCACAATGCATGTTTGGAAGAATTCACCTAGTGGTCCTCTTGTTTGGAGAATCCTTCACGAGCAACTGCTTTATCCGTACCATGTGCAACGAGTACAGGCCTTAAATCCAATAAATGATCATCAAGCACGTTTGGTTTTTTGCCGCTGGTTTCTACGTCATGATGCTGAAGACCCTCATTTTCTTGCAAACATTCTTTTTACTGATGAGGCCGGGTTCACAAGAAATGGAGTGTTTAATTTTCACAATACGCATATTTGAACCGACGAAAATCCTCATGCTCTAATAGAAACCGATTCACAGGCGCTGCTTACCTTAACTTTCTGCAGAACACACTGTATGAGTTTTTGGAAGACATTCCTTTGAATCAGAGTCAACAAATGTGGTTCCAGCATGATGGTGCTCCAACTCATTTTTCCATTGCCGTTAGAGGGCATTTACACCAAACTTTTCCACATACATGGGTTGGAAGGGCCGGACCTGTTTTATGGCCTCCAAGATCACCTGATCTGAACCCTCTAGATTTCTTTGTTTCGGGATATTTGAAGACATTAGTGTATGGTACTCCTGTAAATAGCCTGGAAGAGCTGCAGCTGCGGATTAATCAAAAGTGTCAAGAAATCCAAACCAAGAAGAGTGTTTTCGAAAGAGTTCGAATATCGTTGAGACGAAGATGTCATACCTCCTTGGAAATGGACGGAGGGCACTTTGAATATCTTCTGTAACTATGTTTTTTGTTTATTAAAAGCTTCCTTTGTCGGTTTATTCCTAATAAAATAAAATGTTTGAAAAACGAATAGTGGTCCATATCTCCGCAACTGTTACTTTGCGGACCCATGTTTCCATGTTTATTAAGGCTTTTCTGCTTATTTTGGTTCATACTATTATCTCCTGAAATATTTTACGCTCTTGTTTAAACGCCCTGTATGTGAGAGCAATAAATTACTACTACTCATAACAACTTTCTTTGCAACCGCTATAACGTTGATATTGAAACTTGCAGTAAGTTTGAAAGAAACATGTTTCTGACTTTGACATATATCTACATGAAAGTGACATTTACCAGGATGGAAAATAGTCTTTCCACAGACACATAAATGTCACTTTCAACCCAGGTAAATGTCATAATTCATTGAATAATCAAAATGTTTGTTTCAAAAAATATCTTATTTGTACATTAAAACATTCTTAACAAATTTTATTCACTTGGCAAATTATTTTACTAAATTAATTGTAACATTAGATTGGTAATAAGTGGTAACAGAAATTGTTAATCCATGCTGAACATCCTGCGTACAAATGGTAACATTTTTAGTACTAGAGTTTGGCATTTCGCCAGATATTTTTGTGGTAATTTTGACCGGAGAATCTGTCGACGTACTCTTCCGCTACGGTTGAAGATTTCCATCCCTCTAATCTCTTCTACTGGAGAATGTCACCACCGCTATTTACCAATAGTATGGCTTCCGTTCTTCGGGAGCAGTGTCCAGTGTATGTGAAACACTTTAGAAACACTGCGATTTTTTTAGGAAATTGACTTACCGAATTGTGTCCAAATGGCTGGCGAGTGGTTTTACCGAATTTTAATTGTAAAAAGAAGTTTTCATTTAGAACGTCTAAACGAAATGCCACATGTTTTAATTAACGTCACCTATTCATTACTCACTATAATTACTGTTGACTGGTAGGTTCTTGATGTTGGAAGTTTAATGTGAACTTTATTTTCCACGTGTTCGATAACTCAATAAATTGAAGAGAAAAAAAAATGGACTGTATTGAAAAAAATAGAAATAAATGATTGTTTATTGCATTAATTAATCGCCCTAAGTCCACAAAGAAAAAAACGACTTGCCCTTTAACTTTTATGGTAGACACACTATGCCGGCCGGCCTTCACTTTACTTGTGTTTCTCCCGCACTCGGGCATGCGCATTCCCGTGGACTTGGTAGTACCGCGGAAAGCATAAAATTTAAAGTAATGATCGAACATTCTGCCCCCACTAAAATGCATCCTAGCATTTTACCAGCAATAACAAATTAAGAGAGCAGAAAATACAAAATAAACTATTTTTAGCGGAAACTCAGCATTCTAAAGAACATTAAATAATATCTAATTGTTGCTTATAGTAAATATACTTAAAACTATAACTTATTTAAAGCTAAATATAGAAAAAAAAACAATGAAAACGAAAATTTATTACTTGGATCAGACCATCGGGAGTGGACATAATTTTACGAGCGGGCGTTTCAATATGCCGCTAGGCGTTTTTACAGTTACTACTCGAATAATCGCATCCTTTCCGGGGTGAAGTGTTTGAATCCGACCTAAAAGCCACTTGCTGGGTGGTAAATTGTCCTCTTTAATTAAAACAAGTTGACCAATTTTAGGAGGGACGTCTGAATTTAACCATTTAAGGCGCTGCTGCAAGGTATTAAGATATTCTCGGTGCCACCGTTTCCAAAAAATTTGATGCATTCGTTGAATCATCTGCAGTCTTGATAAGCGATTAATAGGTAAGGGCGTTAAATCTGGAAACTCTAGCGCGGAAACGGGTTCCAACGTTAAAAAATGAGACGGCGTAAGTGCATTAAAATCTTCAATATCAGAAGAAATAGGCGTAAGTGGACGTGAGTTCAATATTGATTCAATTAGGGTTAAAATTGTATAAAATTCTTCGTAGGTTAATATCTGATCCCCTATAATTTTTTTTAAATGAGTCTTGACGGACTTAATACCTGCCTCACTCAATCCATTGAAATGGGGTGCATTAGCCGGTGAAAATTTGAATTCAATGCCCTCCACAGAGGCAGCATTTTTTAGGAGATTTAATTCTCGAGATGCTCCAAAAAAATTCGTAGCATTATCACAATGAATTTGAGATACTCGTCCTCTGCGCGCAATGAAACGTTGTAACGCCGAAATAAAAGTATCGGATGTCAAATCAGTAGCCAATTCTAGATGAAGGGCTTTCGTGGCGAGACAGACAAAAAGGCATAAATAAGCTTTACATGTTTTGACTCCGCGATGTCTATTTAAAGTTATGAAAAAAGGTCCTCCGTAATCGACGGCGGAAACTGAAAATGGTTTTATTTGACCGACACGAGCAGAAGGCAATTCTCCCATAGGGGGTTGAAAAGATTTGGGGTTAGTCTTCCAACAGCGAATACATTTAGAAATAACGGAATTAATAGCTCGTTTGGCAGACAAAATCCAAAATTGCTGCGAAATAAGATACTGAGTAGTGCGACACCCAGTGTGGAAATATTTTTCATGGAAATGGATAATAATAAGAATTGTTAAGCGACTTCGACTGGGCAGTAAAATCGGGTGCTTATATTCGTATTTCATTAATGAATTTTTTAATCTACCTCCAACACGTAGAATATTTTGAGAATCAACAAATACTTGCAGTTTTTTAAACGGTCGGGAAAATTGTTTTTTATTAAGTTCCTCTTCAAAATATTGTTGTTGTGTAAATCTAGATAATAGTAATAGAGCGGAATTCATTTCAGTAAAATTTAAAGTTCCCGCTCGTCTATCTGACGGAGCGGTTCGAAGATTATAAATAAACCTCTGAATTATAGCTAAAATGCGTTGAATTTTTATGAGCGATGAGTGTTTTTCTAATAAATTCTCTATAAAATTAATAGTGTCCGAATTAGCAAAAAATGAAATTTTCCTTTCTTCCTCCGGACAGGAAATTGGAGAAGAATTACGCGGTGGATCATAATTATTTAGGCATAGTTTATTCAAAAATTCAGGACCTTGAAACCAAGGGCTATATGACAAAAAAATTGAGGGTAGAGAACCTCGAGAGGCGATATCTGCTGGATTGCAAGCGGAGTTAACGTAATGCCAAACAGAAGGGGGGAATTTATCTTGAATAAAAGAAACGCGATTTGCTACAAAATTTTTCCAACGATGTGGGGAGCCTGTTAACCAATGAAGTGTAATTTGAGAATCACTCCAAGCATATATATTATTGAAAATAATATCTGGCGAATAAACATCTAGCGTAAACGACATAAGCTTGGTTAAGAGGACGGCGGCGCAAAGTTCTAAGCGAGGAATGCTAATCTTTTTTACAGGAGCGACTTTAGATTTACTACATAAAAATTTTAAAGAAATAGAATTATCAGGGTGAATTATTCGTAAAAAGAGAACACAAGCCATACCTTTCTCGCTTGCGTCAGCAAACCCATGTAACTCGCAAGTTTTAAACTTAGGTGGCAAAATAAGTCGAGGAATTTCCAAATCTACCATTAAAGGTAATTCGGTCTTATATTGATTCCAAACCCGTATAATATCTTCAGTAGGGGTTTGATCCCACTCTAAACCTGATAGCCATAGGCGTTGAATTAGGTGCTTTAGAAAAAATGTAATGGGTGACAAAAATCCCAGTGGGTCATAAACTTTAGCGAGTTCAGACAATAAAATGCGTTTAGAGCATGCGCGGTTATCTAAAGCTTTAATAGCAAAGAAAAAACAATCAGTTTGAGGGTTCCAACGAAGGCCCAAAACTTTAAGCGATATATCCGATTTATCAGAAGCAAAACTTAACGGATCTTTAGATAAATGCGAAACTGGTAAATCAGTCAAAAGCGAAAAATCATTACTACACCACTTCCTTAATTCAAAACCTCCTAATTTCATAAGCGAAATTAATTGTGAAATTGCAACAGCAGCGTCGTCGTAATTCGTACTAGAAAAAACAAAATCGTCAATGTAAGAAAATTGTCGAAGTATTTTGGCGGCGTGAGGAAATTTTTCTCCTTCCTCACTGGCTAATTGACGTAAAACTCGTAAAGCTAAAAACGGACTACAGTTTAAGCCGTAAGTTACAGTATTTAGACGAAAGTCTTGCACAGGTTCGTCTGGAGACCATCGCCACAGAATTCTTTGATAATCACGATCTGCAGGTTTAACTAAAATCATTCTATACATTTGTTTAATATCTGCACATAAAGCAAAAGCATGTAATCGAAAATGAAGTAAAATCTGACTAATGTCTTGTTGAAGTTTTGGACCTACTAGTAAACAATCATTTAGCGAATTATTATGATTAGGTGGTTTGGCGGAAGCATTAAAGACCACTCTTAATTTTGTCGACGAACTCTCTGGTTTTATCACGCAATGATGAACTAAATAATAACATTGCGAATCATCTAAAATTGATGCAGGTTCCATGTGATTCAAATCAAGATATTCGCGCATAAATTGCGAGTATTCAGTATATAAGTGCGGGTTACGCAACAATCTCTGCTCTAAAGATTTAAATCTAGCATGAGCAAATTCTCTACTTCCTGGAAAAGTCAGGTGAGCATTTTTAAAGGGCAAAGACACAATATAACGTCCGGTTTCATCTCGGTGGTATGAATCTAAAAACATTTTTTCACACAACAAGTCTTCAGGCGATTCAAAATGTTTATTGGGGACTTCCTCAGTCTCCCAAAATTTTTTAATTGATTTCTCTAATGAAGTTTCGCTAATTTGACAGTGAAATGCGGAAATGACAGGTGCTGAAGGCGTTGGAATCATTCCCATTAAAATATAACCGAATATAGTGTTAATAGCATTCAGACCATTGTCTGTAACAGGAATAGCACCATTTAAAATAATTTTTGAGAAAATATCAGCTCCAAGTAACACATCAATAGACCCGGATTGATAAAAGTAAGGATCAGCGAGGCGTAAATTTAAATATTGTGACCATCGACGAATATCAATACTACAGGAAGGCAAATTGTCACAAATTTTATTCATTATTAAAGCATCAGTATATAGAGTAGGCAAAGTTGAGCCAACTGGTCGCAAAGCGAGCGTAACTAGTCCAGTATTTAAGGTAGATTTCATAGAGCCTAATCCTTTCAATTCTATAGGACATTCTAGCTTAGGTAAATTCAAAATATTAAAAGCGTGCGATGTAATAAATGAGGTCATAGACCCAGAATCTAGCAAGCATCTAAAAGTATGCGTATTACCTGAGTTATCTAAAAAATTTACTCTAGCGGTGGACAAAAGAACATTTTTTGTGCAGGCGGTTACTTCAAATGAGTTGAGATTATTAATTTTACTAGCCGCGGATTGGGCCTCAGTTATAAGAGCAACTGTAGAAGAATTACGTGAGTTTTGAGCAAACGAAGCGGTTTGAGCAGATGAGCCTGCTTGCGCGGAGGCAGCGTGTTGAGCGGGCGCGGTTAAGTTGACGGGTGTAGCGAGCGATGAAGGGGGAGCGGAGCAAGTCAAATTTTTGTTATTATTTGAAGTACTAGCATTAATGCGAGCGATGCCTTTATCATAATGTAATAGCGAATGATGCGTGCTTGAAGAACAATATTTACAGCGAGCGGAAGACTTACATGATCGAACGTCATGTGCACTGCTTAGACAATTGAAACACAAGCGTAAACTTTTACAAAAGTTGTATCTTTCAGATTGCGATTTGCGATTAAACATAGGACATGTGTAAAGCGAATGATTTTCTTTGCAAAATGCACAAGTATGCGCGGGCGATTTATTCATAAACATCGTAATAGTTGAAGACGAAGCGGAATTGCGAAATTTATTAGTACCTTTAGATATCTGCCGTTTCTGCAGCGCGTTAGGTAATTCTTCTAAGTCAGAACAAGGCAAGGAATTCAAAGAAATGCACTGTTTATTTAGAAACTTTACAAGACTTTCATAAGTGGGCATATCTGTTAAACCGTAATTAAGTTCGAAGCGGGTAATAATTTCTTGATCTAAACGTTGGCGTAGCATCATAACTAAAATAAAATCCCAATGCTCGGTTGGATAATTCATATATTTTAAAGCGGATAAATTTTCGGAAAAAATGTCAAGAAGATCCCTCAATTCTCCGATATTTTTCGAATTAATCTTTTTTGTATTTTCAATCGCCTCCCAATGTGCTTGAGCACGCAAACGCGAATTTGAATATCTTTCCAGTAAACTATCATAGGCGATTTTATAATTATCCGAAGTAATAGGTAGAGCGCGAATTATTCTTAAAGGTTTTTCATCTAAAGAAGAACGTAAGTACTTGAATTTTTCAACATTAGACATAGTAGAATTATTATGAACTAAAGCATTAAACAGATCAATGTAACTAGCAAAATTTTTAAACTCTCCATCAAATTTTGTAAGTTCTACTTTTGGAAGTCGAGCATGCGAAGAATAATTATTATAATTGGACATTATGGATTGATCTAAAGTCCCGGGCTGTGCTACCGGCGCCGGGTTTTCGAACAAATCGGCGTAAACGGCTTTAATTAAATAAAATTCACTTAAAAAACCTTCACGAACAGTATTTTCATTTTCAATATTGGCGTTAGGATCGTTTGATAAAATTGTTGTGACTACATTATTGTGGTGGCGATCGTAATTATCATATACTCTTTGTAAATCAGCGCAGCGGACCTTAAATAAAGTTCTTAGCGAATCATCTTTCTCTGCCTTTCGGGCCAGATTATAAATAACACCAATTTCTGTAATACAAGTAGAGCGGTGCGCTTTATATTTATTCAATTTTTCCATGTTTCTAAATAAATGATAAAGAAAAAAATTAAATTAGTACCGTGCAAGTCTATGCGGAGATAGGTAAACAATAAACAGCTGCGGAAGCGTGTCGAAATGCGACAATGTGTACAAAAATCGGCCAACGAGTAATTAGCGTTGAAGACAAATACCAAACCGGCAAGGGTTAGGAGCATGTGACCTATTAAACCAATCAGCAACAAGTGTATGTGCAGAAGAGAAGCGCGATCGTTCACCTCGATTGTCTAGTTCAAGAATACGAAAAATGGCTAAATAAATTGTTTCGGTCAGTAATTTACATGTAGAAATTAAAAATCAATAATTAGAGTTCTCTATAGTTCAAAATGCTGAATTCTCGCCCAAAACAGCCTATTTATAACAGAAAATACAAATTTATATATGTCTCTACTGAAACGCGTTCAATTAATTAATTTAATTATTAAATTTTGCAAAAAAAACTAGTGAGAAAAAACAATGTATCCGGCTCGAAGGACCAAAATGTTCGATAACTCAATAAATTGAAGAGAAAAAAAAATGGACTGTATTGAAAAAAATAGAAATAAATGATTGTTTATTGCATTAATTAATCGCCCTAAGTCCACAAAGAAAAAAACGACTTACCCTTTAACTTTTATGGTAGACACACTATGCCGGCCGGCCTTCACTTTACTTGTGTTTCTCCCGCACTCGGGCATGCGCATTCCCGTGGACTTGGTAGTACCGCGGAAAGCATAAAATTTAAAGTAATGATCGAACACCACGATATTAATTAACATCAGTCAATTTTATTTTATACAGTTCGTCTGATACACCAATTATAACTGCATGCAATTTTTATAGGAAACATATCATCAGGTGAAAACGCCGCAATATTCTCACTGGAGAAAGTGCTTAACTTTTTGGATACATATCCTATATTTGGTTGTTTAAAAAATGCCAATAATGTGGAAATATCCACTTTATCTTTAATATTTAAAGTAAATGGAGCAAAGAGTTGACGGCTTTTTGATTTTAGCAATTTCACTAAAATATACCAGCACAATAGTTTCAGAAACAGCTTTCTGAACATCTTTTTGCGAGCACCAATTCTTGAAACTATCATAACCTTGCACGACTCTTCTTAGGTCTTTTCCAAGCTTTTCAGCGGCTTCTCTCAGTTGAGAAGGAATACAAATAAATTCTTCTGAATCGCTCATTGTCTTCGAAAACACTTTTTTGATGAGAATTTATCAAAAGTACAACTAATTGAAGTTTGTATGTTCGACTTTTTTAGTGTCATAGTAACCATTGTCAAAATGTCAAGTTCACGTTTTTTTTTATCTGAATGTAATCTGGTTATACAGGGATCTTACTTTGTTAATTTCTCACATAATTATTTTTATTACAAAAACCGTCACTCGCATTTAAAAGTTATCGTTGTAAATAAAATAGTATAAAAACATCGAAGAAAAGTTTCATTCTTGTCTCGATGGTTCATTCTTTTCTCTTGACAAGAATGAAACACTTTCCACCTCAGTATGTAATATACTGTTTTCCTTATCTTTATGCATATTATCTGCACTATAATTCAAAGATGCCTAAAGCTATGGAACTACTCGTATAATTTAACTAATGAGTTGTGAGCTTTTCCAAGGTAGGTAATATTGCATCAGGCAGTGGAAGGATATGCTGGCATTAATGCATTTACCTATAAAAATAATGACACTAGAAACAGTATTTACTTCAACAACACAACTCTTAGGGTTTGTTATTTTTTATAACTACGTTAATAGTTTCAAAATGTACTTTTGTTGTAATATTCAACATTTCATTATTTTTTCATGATAGTTCAATTCATAAATCTATAAATTTTGATTAGGTACATTAAATTTTAATCCATGTAAGTTTCGCAAAGTAATTTTGTTAAATTATTACAAAAGATTGCCCATCTTGCCACTCTATCTCACAATTTCTCATAAATTATAAAGTTAGCAAACTATGTCGACGTGAATGGTTTTTATTTGGGTTCGTAGAACACCTTAATTAAGTTTTTACGTGGTTTAAGAGACAACTAAGATGGAAAGTTTAGTATATATGTATACCACATACCTATCATAAATTGACACTACATTTCATTAAACAAATTAATATTTGGCTCATAAAAGTGTTTTATAGAAAACCATATTAATTATTAAGAAACGTGTTTTCTTCAAAAGCTACTTTATACAGGGTGTTTCTTAAGTACAGGTCAAAAATCCAGGGTCGTATTCTGTGGCCAAAAAAAGGATTTTTTTATCATACAAATATGGGTCTTAGAACAGCCATTGTCCAGCTACAACGTGTCAAAAATTAAAAAAAAATATTTTTTTAACCGCTTGAAATAATTTAACTAAATTCGGAGTGCATATCTAGTATGACAGTTAGTATGAAACAAAAAAAATACCTGCTTTAGAAACTTACCAGTGGTGGAGATGTGGGTATCATCGATCATTATTTGCCAAAAAAAGTATATATCCCCTGTATAATATTACAAATTAAACATATCGTCATATGCGCCATTATATTATCTTCACATTTTGTTTATTTACACTTTTCTGTATTCTAATTAGAAACAAAATTGATTTATTTGCTGAACTGCATTTTTACACAGTTACTTAAATTACTTAAATATATCTTAGGGAGGCCATGCAATAATAATAGGAAGCCGTCATGTTATTTAATATTATGTATTGTCAAATTAAGCGTATTTTTGATTAAGACTAGGTTTTAATAATGGGTTATGCATATTCAAATGTTGAAATGGCTAATATGGTTTATATTTATGGCCTTGCAGATGGAAATGTTTTTCGAAGTCAAGCTCCACTGGATTTTGCAAAAAAATCAACAAAATCTTGAC
Source organism: Monochamus alternatus (assembly GCA_037114965.1). Classification (NCBI taxonomy): domain Eukaryota; kingdom Metazoa; phylum Arthropoda; class Insecta; order Coleoptera; family Cerambycidae; genus Monochamus; species Monochamus alternatus. The sequence continues at coordinate 17,721,926 of CM073427.1, forward strand.
TTTACCGTTGACATATTGTTTACCGACAGAGCTAATTTTTTCAGAGATGCTCTAATGAACTTCCACAATAAACACGTTTGGTCTGATGAAAACCCGAATATCGTAATAAAATCTCGTCTTCAACATCAGTGTTCTTTGAATATATGGTTGGGTATTATCGGAAATCTACTTGTTGTGGTTTATGCACGACGGGGTTATTATATTAAGTAATATTATGAGTATCGTAAAAATGCACTTGATCCAATAAATCAATTTTGTTGTTAATCTGTTTGGAATATACAAAACTGCAAATAATCAAAAAGTGACCTCCTTATTATTGTTTATGGGGTTATCTAAAAATTATGTGTACCAAAGAAAACCAAGATATGCTGCAGATTCGAAAAATAGTTTCGGATCAGGACGTAAGAAATAAATAATTAATAAAACTTTAATATTTTTTTCTACGTTCATGCAAAAAACAAAACTTTATTGAACTATATTTAATGGAAATGGTTCTTTATTGCACTAGTGCAATAAAATGCATTATTACATTCAACTGTCATTCTACTACAGCGTTTTGTCATCATGACAAACATAAACGTTCAAATCGATGTCATATTTTCCTACACTTAGTGTCATCTAAATAAAAAAATTTTTGGTTTTTGCATGAACGTAGAAAAATATTGTATGCAACTCGTACAAAAAGTGCTTATTGCACTCGACGTGTTGTTCTACTCGGCCCACGGCCTCGTTGGACAATTTCACGTCGCGTGCAATAAACACGTACTTTTTGACATGTTGCATAAATAACTATTATATGCTCAGAATTTTACTTTGAAGATAACTTGTCATGCTATTTATACTCATTTTTAAAATAAAACTGATAGTTTCTAGATAACAATGTATTTTAACTATAGAAATCATAAAATATATGGAACGCCATAAGAGGTATCGAAAATAGTCAACCTATGGAGAAAACGCGAGCGTGCAGTAACTTCGCTTTTGTGGGTTGGTTGTACTGACGGGGTAACTTTACACCAATGGGGGGGAATTTCAAGACTTGAAAATTTTACGTCCAAATCGTAGAAACGTCGTTACATTAAGTTTTCCCTAGATGGCTGCTATCTAAGCTCTTACATAGTCCAACTATTTTTCAGTGCATAATATAAAGGTAATGTATTTTGAAAAGCAAACATGATATCGTCATCTTTCTCACAAAGTGTCTTATGGTCACTTACAACTATACTTTATATCATCCTGAATACTTACACTTACGCTATTTTCTCCTCTCAGTTGCTTCTGACAATGTAAAGGTTCATATAATCCAGTTTAGGTTAGAAATATTCGGTTGCCATTGATTTTATCATAACAGTTACAGCATTTTCATAATACATATATAAGTTTGTATAGAATTTTCAGTATTTGCTAGATACTACCTCTATAGGAAATTAGAGATCTTCTGATTTCAAAATTATGTAGTAACAACACTTTCCTAACATATATTCCAAAATAAATAAATGAACATAAGCATACTATCGCATAAAAGTATATCCGTTATAACCCGATTTTTATCAGATACGATACTTCGTGAGAAAGGCGACGATATAATCATTTTTAACAAAACTACACAAAAACAACAAAGGCCATCGTGCATTATATTTCTTTTATTGAAGTTATGTTTGAAGGAATGCGACAAATTAAGCAGATACCTTCTGAGACTATGTCCATATACAATGAAAAATAAATTGAATGCTTTTTCATCAGTCTACAAATCACTGTAGCATTTACCGAATTCCCACGTAAGTCGCTAACAGTGTCTATTTTACAAAAATCTGAGTCACTCCCTAGAAAAAATAGTTGAAGAGTTGTCAATGCCAATCCAGATTCGTCTTGTTTCATTAAAGATACTTTGAGATTGAACAATACTCACTCAAGTCGTGCCAGTGGCGTAGGGTAAAGTGCGTGGCTGTCGGATACTGCTTTATTTTTTGCTACTGTGAATGTGGAACTATTTTCTGGTCATAATTTTGCAAGAAGGTACAATCTATTGTAATAATAATGGCACCCTATAAAACCAATTTGGCGTTTGGTTTTGACTTATCCGCAATAAAATTTACTTTCAGCATTAGTTCTTAGTTGTTCCACTCGCTGCTTTAACGAAATTTCAACTCAGAAGTTCCATTAGTTCAAAGACTGTTTTGATAGAGTACCATTATTATTGCAATAGATTGTAAATTACACAACCGTGACTGCGGGTAGTCCAGTGAATTTTAAAAAATAACAAAATACTCATAGATATCTACGTACATATAATTTAGCATTTATAAAAATATATTTTTTCGGTATATCTATTATTAGGATTTTATTTTCGACAAATTAATGAAAATAATAACAGTGGCGTCCACAGAAGCATTCTGCGTAATTCTTATTTTTTCTGGCAATAAGGACTTTATTATTATAATAAAAGTACCTTGCAACAGTAAATTAAATTCTACAAATGAAATAGGTACAATTTGCAATAGTATAGGTGCTGCTAATATAGGGTGGTCCGTAAAGAATAGGTCATATTAAATATTTCTCCATAATTTTTAGTAATAGCAGATTATTTCGAGATATTCCCACTTTAATCGATATGATGCGTTGGTTTTCGACTAATAATAATATTATTCCGGTATTAATCTAAGTAGGCTTTGTTTTGTGAGGCCGATGCAAATGACAGTAAAAAAAACAATGTCATTTGTAAATCCTACTATTTTAACATCAACAATTTACAGTTACTGTATGTCTCATTCATTACGAACACTCTATACAACTATAAACTCTTAATATTAACAAGTTTTTTATGGTAGCAGCAAAGTTAAGGTGGAATAATAATAGTAGTGTGGTTCTTTATAAAGTAGTGGTACCGCAACTTCAATTAAGTGGCTATTACGTAGTAATCACCACCATATAGCAAAATAATTCTAATTTATGTTAGCATAGTTGTAGTTATGAAAACTAAAAAAGCACCTTAAAGATGCCCAAACTTTAAAGTAGATATTAAGAGCGCCAACCAAGCTATACCACTTATATTACTTAGAAGTGGCAGTAGCTTTAAAGTGTTTGTAATAGTTTTGGTAACGTATTGGGAACCTTTAACAAACCTTGAATGTGACGGCACATCCATATTTGACACTAAACTTTCCAAGCCAACAAAAACAAATACAGATAGAGAAAATATTTAACCGATCATGGGGAGATTCTATTACATACATTTCAAATGCATGGGGTGTTGGTGGGAAGATGACGCACGGCAGGACGGGCTTGGTCAGTACTCCCAGTACTCCCCTACTCTCCTACGCAACGTCGCATATGAATACGAATACTGGTTTAGTCCGCCAAAATAGGGGAGGACGCGTTTGTTTACATAACTACAGGCAAGCTTGGACAGTGAACAGTGGAAGGGATTATTGTTAGCATTTCATATGATCGGGTAAATATTTTCTATCTGTATATCTAGTAAGCTTTCTATGTTTATCCAGTTTCTGTTTTAGAGGTGGCAATAACATCCCCCTGTTTTCACCATGTAATCACAACGTGGCTTATAACTATTTGTATAAGATACAAAAACGTCGTTAGAATGTAGCTGCCTCCAAAAAAGCGTTTCCCATTCACCTTCACGTAATAGAACCGTTTCTATCATGTGGTAGTGGTTTTGGTAATTGTTCAACCCGCGGCCCGCATGCGGCCCAAAGGAAGTGTCAGTGCGGCCCGAGAAGTAACAAGCGAACGCGAATTTAAAGAATTTCTAATTAGTTTGGATGCTGAATATGGCGGTATTATATACTTTACGGAAGTAAGGTGACTCAGTCGGGGCCAAATACTAAAATGATTTTATAATACACTCAATGAAATAAAATCATTCATGATATCCATAGAAAACCCATTCCAAAACTAGACGATACCAACTGACTAGCAGATTTAGCATTTATTGTGGATTTGACTACTCATTTAAATGATTTAAACACGTTACTTTAAGGCAAAAATCAATGTATCAAACGATAAACGTGTTTCAAATGAAATTGAAATTATGACAGTCTCAAATAAACACAAACAATTTTTTACATTTCAGCACATTGGCCAAACAGAATTCTACAAATGGGAAAAAATACGCAAGCTTACTCTTCGAATTAATACGAGAATTTCAAAGTAGATTCCAGGATTTTCGGAAAGATAATCCAAATTTTTCTATTTTTGCGACTCTGTTTGTAATCGCTATATGTGTTGGCAGCAAATTTTCAAATGGAATGCATAGAGTTGCAATCTGATATGCAACTTAAAGAAAAATTTGACCATGTATCTTTGTTGCATTTCTACAAATCCTACTTGCCCAAAGACAAATGCCCTAAGCTATACTCGCGACAAGAATTCAGACGACTTACGCCATACGAACAAATTAATGTCATTATATTTTCCTCAAGCTATTTAAGAAACTGCAACTGATAGTAATAAAACTATTACTACACTAATAGTTTGCATTATATATTGCACTAAATTGCAAAATCTAATTGTTTTTAACGCGACCAAATATCGGAAATTACGTTGACAATAAAAACAAATGTGTAACGTCAGCTGTGACGTAAGACGTCTGAATTCTTGACGCAAGTATACACAGACATGCTTTATTTATGTCAGCATTGTTTGGAAGCACCTACTTTTGCGAGCAATTATTTTCAAGACTAAAAGTAAAACTAGAACCGAATATCAGACCAACATCTTGAGAGCTCTCTGAGAATTGCGACTAGTTCAATCAAACCCGATATTGATGCACTAGTTTATCAAATTCACTGTCAAATAACACATTAATTATATATGATTTCTCCTATGCTGCTCCTAGATAAGTTTACTGTTTTTACGGCAACAAAAGTCTATTTTTTTGCTCATCAGTCGGCCCAACACAATTGGCCCAAGCTGAAAGGTTGGACACCTCCGGTTTAAAGTTTCCCCGTCATGGAAAAATGCTACTTGGGTTTATTTTGCCTAAACTAACGTAACCTAACCATCAACTATGTATTATTAATACAGTAATTTCTGGATGAATTTAGAATACAAATGTTGTAGCATCTCTAGCGTTGCTGCTACCTCATGTGGAAATTTTAAATTCAACATAAAATAAAAACGAAACAATACTTCTACCTTTGAGACATTATTACCTACATGCCATTTTTTTTATTTCTATGTATTTCTCAAAGCAGTATCTGAAATGACAACAAACACCTCATTGTGGTAAGAGTAGACACCCAGTTTTGTCGTTCTCTCTACAACCACTTCACTGGTTACAGTGCTGTATTTGCTCAGCTCACATTAATTGCAAAGATGTACCGAAAAGGCAAGAGATTATGAACCGGATATTCATTATTCCATAAACGTACGATTTCGCAAAGACCCGAAGAATGGTTTAATAATAAAGAGCTAGCCGGCCGTCTTGAATATGTATGCCATAGTGCTTTCAACATCTGCTAAGAGCTAACTTGATTTATGTTGGCCGCGCTGCCATGTACAAAACGTAACGAAATATCGAAAATAGAATTACTGAATAGAAACCGACATACTAGACCTGCCTACTAATAAGAGGCCCTCATTTTGAGCGTCTCTATAAATAAATGCAAAGCGTATGGATGCGTACCTACGGGAACGTAAACTAAGGGCTTTTAACGAGGGAATAAAGCAAGACTTGCCATGCAGATCACTATATTTTTTATTTGTATTGACGTGTGGTTCACATATTTCCTTAATAGTCCAGCTTCGTTATGGGGAACATTTTTTAATCGATGATCTGGCATTGTTTCTTCTTGTAGGGACTACTATCTATGGAACCATTATACACTGATAAACATGTGTCTGTAATTTCACATAACTTTAAAGTTATATAAAATTACATAATAATTTTGTAAATGAAATAAGTACACTGTAATATTACAGAAATAAACATGGATACAATTCCATATTAATTTATGTCATTTTACAACTATTATGCTAAATTCCATAGTAAATTTTCCTCACTATAATTTATATTTGTTTATACACTGTAATTTTTAGGTTTATACATTGTAAAATATAGATTGTTATTTTACTGAGTAGATAATTGTTTTTTTTTCCATGGTCGGGAGTAGAAATCAGTTTCTATGACATCAAAATTAAAGCAGAAGTAGTTGATTATTCCCAAGGGAGTATAATGCTCCCAAGGGAGACATTATGGAGAACGTTTTTCATGCAAAAAAAAGATAACATTGAAATTATTTATTGACATTTAGATTGCAAATGTTACATTTGTACAATTTTCAAAATTAATATTAGAAGGAATATTACTTTCGCTTCCATTTACAGTTTTTGTGATTGCGCTAGTAGTGGTACCTACTAAAACCTGATTAGCAATTTTGGTCTTATTTTCAATGGAGTTCTCGACATAACCCTCAGCGACTGTCGTTGATTTCCAACCAGCATGATGCTTTATTGTCGTGACATCCACACCAGCATCTGCCAGTAATGTCGCTGAAGATCTTCGTAAGCAGTGACCAGTATAACATGCAGCATCAGGTAATTTTAAATACGAAACTACTACACTCAGAATTTTTCCCATGGTATTCTTGCCAACTGGCTGCGAACTACATTTTCCTGCTTTGTAGTACAAAAAAAGGCGCTTATGCTTGACGTGGGGAGGACGAAGGGACAGGTATTTTCGAAACAATTCAAGCATATTTCCCACATCGGTAACCAGAAAGGTTCGTGGAATCTTTGTCTTAGTGTTTGGAATTTTTACAATCAAGGAAGAGCCTACATCCACAATATCATCTACAGTTGAATTGACTAGTTCATCAGTTCGACAAGCTCCGGCAATTCCCAGAATTAATCCAACCTATAAAAAATCAAAATACTTAATAATTGAAATACCTAACAATAAAAGTAATCTTACCTTAATCATTAAGAATTCTTTGTCATCTGCACTTGATAGAAAACGGTCGATTTCACCCTTTGTCAATATTTTCGATTCTCTCGCTTGATATCCGTCACCGGTTCTTTTGAAAAATGCGATCAGCTTGGGGAATTTGCTTATATCTATGTTGTAAATTATCAAGCATGACTTAACCATAGAATATTGCGCCCATAATGTGGAAGACTTGTAATTCTTTGCATTTTCACTGAAGTATGCCAACAAAACATTCTCGCTGTATACTTGAACATTTTTCTCGGCGCACCACTTTTTGAACCGATTGTAGGCTATATCATATAAAGATCTTGACTTCGTAGGCAGCAAATTGCTTATTGCAATATTTGCAGCCTCCACAATCTCTTCCGACTCACAATTATTCATTGTGCACTAAACAAACTTTAAACTAAACCAAACTAGCACCTTAATTTGACAATTCTTTTTGTTTGTTTATTTTGTAGTTATGACAATAACTCAACGACTACTAAATAAATGCTCAAATCCGAATACAATAATTCTGGTGCTACTTACTTCATAATGCCAAAATATGTGTTTTTAAGTTAATGAGACCGTGGAAAAAATAGTATATACCATTCGGGAGAGATGCTATTTTGTCCTCGGTGCTTCAAATTGCACCTCTGCCAAAATAACGCATTTCTCTCCCTTATAGTATAATGTACTATTTTTTTATTTTATACTTGCCTTTATAAGTAACGTTGAAAAATATGTATAGAGAAAACTTTTTCAGTAACTAATATTATTTCACATATATAACTGAATATCAATGTATACAAAATTGAAAATATATATACATGCTGAAAAAAATATATGTACCATGTACCAAAGAGTTTGTCAATCAGTTCAAATATTTTCATTATGTTTAATCTGAATAGTGCAACAGAAGTGTGTTGATAGATGAAGTTGAAAAGAGAGAAAAGTTTTTACTTTTAATGTCATGGAAAAAGTCTGCTTTTTAAATTCTGGGCTAATCCTCGTGATTAACATGAGGGGTAGAGATATTATTATTATTATTATCCCTTGCTAACAAATTATTAAAAGGACATTAGATTTTATTATTAGAATTCAATAATAAATACACTATGCGATTCACATTTTTATTTCTAAATAGATAAGGAGGCCTTGGCAGAAGCAGAAATAACTTCTGTGTAGGAGATCATTTTAGTGGAATTTGTCCATCCATCCTCTAAATGTGAATTATCCATCCATTTCTGTAAAAGTGTATTGTTCACTCATCATCTAAAAATATCTTGCAATGTAGGTATTTCATTCGCATTAGAAAATATGTTGAATATTTTCGCTGAAAATACTACATAATTATTCTTGAAACATCAGTATATATTCCTTGGTTTTTGCAAATATTTGTAGATATACACGTGTGTGAACATAAATATTTTTAGGTCGAATTTTAGTTACAGTAAATTTATAATTAACGTATCTGCAACTAATGTTAATGTCTGTTGTACGTAATTACTATTTCAGTCATAAAGATAAATATTACTTGAAATTAATGTTGTCTGATTTAGAGACACATGTAATGGCATCATTTTGCTGCAAAACAATGTAACATTTCAGTTTCTATGATGTTTATCAATTGTATAATATTTAAATTGGCGCAAGTTGCAAGTGTAAATGTAAAAAATATAATCTTAGATATAAGTTTTTCGCTGTGCGGCAAAAAAGCGCTGCGGCATAACGCCGCAATATGTTACAAAACTGCGGCGCGGCGTTATGCGGCATCGCTTTTTTGCCGCACGTCGAAAAACTCCTAGTGCGCGCCTGGCCTTACTGTTTTACAAACATTTCACAAAAAATCCTTATTAATGAACAGTATATGTTTGTATATTACACGTTAACAACACAACTAAAACCTATTATATAGGTTAGGTTGATGTGCCTCTGCACATGTGTAACAGAAATGAAAACTTCTGTAAAATTTCATAATAAATTGAGTAAAAGTAACCAGTTCCATCGTAGTACATTGTATTACTTTAGTATTTCTGAAATTTTGTAATTTTATTACCTAACAACACTTGCACTTGATTATTTAATATATTATTTAATTTATTTAACATATAATGTAAATAAAAATTTTCCAGCAAATATTAAATAAAAAGAGCATAATAATACCTGTAAATTTCCACCCATTTTTATCAGTGCATTTTTTTTTCAAAATATTTACATAAAATTTTTCATATTTCTTTATTTTTTAAATTTTTTATTTTGCTTTTGTTTATTGTGATTACGTACCTACTTAATTTTGCCGTATTTTTCGCTAAGAATTGATAAAATTTCTGTCTGAAATATCAAAAAAACATGTAGAATAAAAATCTATACAAAAATAACATACAGAGAACAGAGTTTGTTACTGGGAACTGTGTCGATCATTATCTGGAAAAACACTTATCCAAAAAATTTGGCGACATAGTTCCTGAGACGAACACAACTAAGATGTCTAGAGTTTTCCAGCACTTCTGGTTATACAGAAAGTTGACACCTATTTTAAATGAGACACCCTGTATAATATTGCAGTTTTTGATTCTGTGGAAAATTATAGGGTCGCGTCACTTTGTATCCTTTCCTATAGCTAGGACTAAAGAAATTGTTTGATAACAAAAGAAAGAAGAAGAAGAAGAAATATTATACCAAGCGTTCTATTAAACTGTTACATTGTGACAACTTCAAATAGCTATAACTTTACCGTAGAAAATATATGTTCCAATATGGAAAAATGTGTTTCCATAATCATTTTTAAATATTATTTTGAGAAATTCTAGCATAACACGACGACCAAAGAAGCATTTTATGCTATTTATTAACTTAAATTTTTCGTTTTTTGTCATTATGTTTTATTTTAACATTTTATTTACTTATGAAAATGACACTATTCTTCTATTTAATTTTGACATGTATCTAATTAGAGCACCTTGTAGTTAAACGCATCAATAACACTGAACATTTTTACTTTAGTAAAGTTTCTCCTTATAATGAGAAACAACTTTACTTACACTTCAAAATTAGTTTTAGATAAACAAATGTGTAGATATATAAAAAATTTCAACCGCAAGTTAAATTTAGCCAACACGATCATAAAATAAGTCTTAATAAGTATATTTCAATGAAAATGTTAGAGGCGATAAATTATTAGTAACTTGTAGCAATCGTATTTATTCCTTTAAGATCGTAAAATGTGTTGACATTTCTTCACACATCATTGTTACCAACATAAATTTTAAAATTGCTTTCCTTTTGCACTGTCGTAAAACTTGAATGACTCTAGAAAGAACGTGGAGCTCTCTAATGGAAGATAAAATTTAATTTTATTAATTTTCTAAATATTACAGCCACAGGAAAGATAAAATAGTTAGCAAGAGTGCCTTGAGAATCAATTGTTCGGCATATGTCGGTCGTTTTAACGTCGTACTATTGTTTATTTGAATAGTATAACTTGTAAAGTATATTGTGCAAACTGTTCATAAACGAATATGACGTGTAAAAACAAAAAAGTATATGCAGGATGTTCTTAAGTAGAGGTCAAAAATACAGAGACGTATTCTGTGGACAAAAATAAAGATTTTTTGTTATATAGGTAAATGTGGGATACAGCGTGTCAAAAATTAAAAACAAAATCAGTTTTTAATTTCTAAATCACATGCGATAATTTAATGAACTTCGGTGTGCATATTTAGTATGACAGTAGATATGAAACAAAAAATGACCAGCTTTAGAAATTTATCAGTGACGGAGGGTGGGTATCATTGATCATTTTTTGCCAAAAAAAATATATCAACCTGTATGATATAAAAAATAAAATAGGTCATCATATGCGGAATTGTATTATCTTCACTTTTTGTTTCTCACACTTTTTTGTATACCAAACCGATTAACAACAAAATTGATTTATTAGATCAAGTGTATTTTTACGATACTCATTACATTATTTAAATAATAACAAAATAATTCATTAACAATGGAATGACTTTACTATGATTTATTATAACAAATGTTGGAAATGGCCACCTTCATCCAAAATACATGGCCCAGATCATCGTGAAATTGCAGCTCGCACACGTGCAAGAATTCCAGGAGTACCTAGCTTTTACCACATCACAACCAGTTATAATTTGTTGATGTAAGTGCTCCTCAGATTCAATGTGAACCTTCTAAACTAATGTCTTGAGATATCCCCAAACAAAAAAATCAATAGGGTTTATATCGGGTGATCTGTGTGGCCAAAATTAACCTGGTTCTTAAGTTCCTCATCTAATCCAGTTATTACAGAATCTTTCATTTAAAAATTCACGAACTAAATGTGAGGGAACCCATCATGCATAAACCATATTGTTTGTCTCAGGCATAGGGAACATCGTCAAGTAGTTCAGGTAATACGTTTAAAAAAAAATGTCTATAGGAGGCACCAGTTATTGGTACAAAGTAAGGTCCAACAAGAAAATTTCCAATAATAATATATACAAGGTGTAACAGTAGTAAGTATTCAAAACTTGTGAGCTTGTAAAAAAAGTCGAAAAATTACGAAAACCTTAGTACAATTTTTGTCAGTGGCGGCTCCTGAGGGAGATACGCTCACTTGAAGGGGGAACAGAAACAGTATACATATTCTGAGTATGTAGATATGCTTTTGACGTTAGCTAGAGTGTCAAGGAGTGTCATGGGAGCGCAAGAGCAACCGCACACCGATATGGTATAAAGTTCCCCAATAGAAATGTACCCAATCATAAAATATTTCTTTGCACCGAGGCGTTGCTTTTCTGTTATTTATATTACGTTATTTTTATTTGTACTATTGTTTTTAATTGTTACTGTTAAGAGTGTTAAAAATACTTGACATTTTTGTTAACTGTCAGATTAGTTGTTTTCTTCATGGCACACTGCAATTAATTTATTTTGCTTTGGATATTGAATGTGGGGCACGTTATTGAAATCGATTTTACCGAAAAATCCTATTGAAATTTAACAAGTAACTTTTTTATGTTAAATACTACAAATTTCAATATTTTCGAAACTTAAAAAAATTAACTACTAAATAGATATGATTAAATTTGTCTCTGAGTCTTGCATTTTCTCACGCCTCCGTAGAAAATTTTGAAATGTATTTTATGAGACTTATTAAACACGTCAAGGTTAATATCTCACCAAAATTTCAAGACTTAACATAGAACCGTTTTGATGTTACGCATTAAAAACTGTTTCTGAGGTTACCCCTTTAAGTGAGCGTATCTCTCTTAGGAGGCGCCACTGGCAAAAGTTGTACTAAGGTTTTCGTAATTTTTCGACTTGTTTTACAAGCTCACAAGTTTTGAATACTTACTACTGGTACACCTTGTACATATATCGAAAAAAAATGATGTTGAAATCGAGATTCCATTATGGCATTAGTGTTTTCATCAGAACAAACGTGTTTATTGCCAGCGTAAAAGTCAAGATTTTGTTCATTCTTTTACAAAATCCAGTGGCAAAATCGTAGGCGAGCAGAATACTCTTGCGACAGTAAGACTTGAACCCTTACATTGTGTCAAAATAATTTTAAAGACCCAATTGCTCTAATGTGAAAACCAATAAAATAATATTATAAGAAAATCTATATTTTACATAAAAAAGTACATTCTGTTTATTATTTTTTTGCAGTTGGCGTCTTTAAAGCAGGTTCTATATTATCTTGAGCAACACGAAAATATTTAGGTACATTTTTTTATAACTAAAATTGAAAAAATGTAATAAATACGAAAGATAAAGGCACCATGTAGTATATTGCATGAAAGACGAAAAAACAGGCAATTTTTTGTGGCCATAGCCTGCTTCAATAAAAAAAATTTTTATCCGTTTAGAGGACGCAACGAACCACGTACGATATTTCAAAAATCTGTTTATATCAAGTGGAAGGTATCAATTTTGCAATAAAAATGTATTACCAATAAGTTTTCTCTATCTCTTAAAATAAAAAAGTTAGACAACCTTAAAGTTTGGGCACCTTACAGGTTTTTTTTGTTATTACTCGTAAAGTTGGCCATGGATCTCAAATTTGTTTTTACGAGCATAAAGGCCTCCAAAAATGCAACAAAGAACAATTAAAGATTTTTTACGTGTGACGGGAGTGGCCCTCTTATGTGATACAGCCTGTATACATAAAAAATAAAATAAGTTGAGAAAGAAATAAAAAAAAGTATGTAAGCAACAGTGTATACCAAACACATGCATTACAAAATTACAATTTTTACTACATTTTAACTTTTAATATTAATGTTCATATAAAGGTGTTTATATGAACATTATGATTTATTTGCACGTACAGTTCTTTTTCTTATTTACGCGGCATCTGCCAAACAAATGACGAATAAAGCGAAATGGAAGTCAATTTCAGATAGCAGTTTCGATGCCACGTCCTTGTCCCCGGGGAAACATATTTAAAAAGGGGCACTAAAATAAGAGTAACTCATTTGAATTCAAAGGTTATTATTATCTTACATCTCCATTTGGCATTTTGTTTAACATAATGTGGATTTAAAAAGAGCAGATAGTCGGCGGATCCAGCGCCAACCTGATGAGTTCGATGTCACTGATACATCAGCTACATAAAAGGTTTTACAGGGTGGCTCTTGAAAATGTATAGGTTTGTTTGCTAGATGAAATATATAAATACTTAAGGAAAGTTATGTAAAATGAATAGACAGAAAATAGGTGTATCAACATAAAATATCACTTTTATCCTGAACGCAATATTAGTTATGATATTTTATTGTTTGAATTATTTACTTCATTCCGTAAAATATATTCGGCATGGTATTTCTTTATAAACTTTCATACCTAATTTATCTGATATGCCTATATTATTAGAGAAAATTATTCTTTATACGCAAATTCTCAACGAATTTCATAACTGTTTAATGACACTCTAAAAAAATCTGAATAAGTTAGAAAGAATGGTGGATTTTTAAAATTTTGCTTATTCCGACTCTAGTCGACCTCAAATTAGGGACTTTTTTGTCCCCGGTATATCTTCCCACTTTTTTAATGAGCACCGACATTTAAATTTAATAGGTAATATATTTAAGCTTTTTTTGTAGTATGCAGGGTGACTCAGTCATAATGTCATTAATTTTAACCACGTATTCGGGAGGCTTAATAAAGGCAGAAAATATATATAGAAAAAAAATTTACTCGACCTTTAAAAAAATAAACAAATCACCCTATAAAAATCGGTAACAGGACGCTCCTGGTGCGCTACGAACTTTCTGAGGACGCACCCAAACGACCGGATTAAACATCGTTGCCACATCATGTTTACATACAAAATATCGTCTAACACATCAGCGTGTTATTCAAATTTATTTATTTCCCGCATTTCTTTCCCCCCAAATTTGTAAATCACGCCATAGGGGAGATGGAGAGAACAGTGAGAATACACAAGCAGTAAGCAGTAGTTTGTTAATTTCGGTCTCGCGTATTCGTCGTAAATGCATAATTTTACAAATTTCGAATATGCGGAAATGGTAGTGTTATATGCACAATGTTTACGAAATGCGACTGACCCTAATTTTATTAATAAAGTGCTATGGACGAATGAGTGCAGTTAACAGGTTAGTACCATACTACTTTCATTCATGTATCTAGATATAAAAAAATAGTTTTTCTCCTTGTCGTTAAATAACAGTACAAAAACTAGGTAACTAGGTTATTGACCTAATAATACGATAGGTCAAGGTTCACTCTCGATAACTTAGATTAACGGCGTGCCATTTCGATCTTGGACAGTTTTCTGTCGACAACACGATGGTTTTTTATTATTTAGCATTTAAACACGAAACACTTTTCAGCTTCTCTTAATAATTTACCCATTGGGTATAGGTTTTTTATGTAATGTACGTAAATAGTTTATTACTTCGTTTATTATTAGACACGTTGGAATTTTGCTGCAGTCATAACAGCTACATTTGCTCAAAGAAAAATCCACACGCTACTTGTTGGTTTAGCTTTCAGAGGCGATTTGTTGTCAACGTATGGGCAGGAGTGTACGGGTATTGTTTGATTAGGCCGTATTTTCTACCGGAAAACCTGAGTGGACCGCGTTACTTGCAATTTTTAATAGAATTATTTGATTATTATTATTTGATTTCATTGGATATTAACATTTTAAATTATTATTGGCTGAAGTTGAACTGAGCAAAAAAAATTATATTCTAAAATGGTCAGTACAACCGTTTATTTGTGATGTCTAAAACCTTAGGTAGGTAGGTAGGTACGAGAAAAATATTTCAACTTGACAGCATTATATTTTAGTACTACGTTAATAAGAACCTCTACCTACAGAGTGCAATTTGTTATGTGCATATTTATACGTTTCATTAACCTTAAAATACCAGCCTTAATAATAGGACGAGATATGAAGACATAACTAAATATGTGTGAGTAAAATGTTGCTGTGGAAAAAGATACATGGTGCCAAAGTTAAAATTATTTACTAAAATACAATTTTTTTTCTGTAACTGGTCGCATTCTATGCTTCCAAAGGTTTCGCCGCTCTTCAGTATCGGCAGTACAGAGGCGGCTACGGGACGTCTCGGAAGACCACCATTATCCAAGGAAGGTTCCGACCGGATCAGTCGTAATACCAACAATAGGAACCGAAATCAATATATGGGCGGGCCCAGAGATACTAATAGCAGGTCTGTCTCCACAGAGCTTAGCCCGAGAACAATCAGAGCAGGTCAAAGAATCTCGGCTAATGCGAGGGATGTGCACTTTAATTCTCTTTCCGGCAGCAACCAGTTACCGAGGTCACACATCAACACATATTTAGGTCTTCATATTTTGTCCCAAAAATGTTACCTCTGCTCAAGATGGCCTTGTACGTATATGTGTATTTTGAATTTCAAGTTTTTATGTACACTTATATACAGGGTGATTTTGAAAGTGGGGTATTAAAATAAATTATTTTACAAAATATTGTCCTAATACACGTTTTTTTAATAACTGAGTTTAAAGTTATTACAAATTTTGAAGCCGACTCCGTGTAACCCTAACCTACTCTAATAAGTCAATGAACTGTTTTACAATATGTCATAGATAAGCGACATGTAATAAGTTGCACACGCAGTTTTTGATTAGTTTGGTTTTAGTAGTTCAGTAATCTGTGCTTTGTTTATAATCTTAATATAACCTTAAATAACAGCGTAATACGTACGTAAACAAATCGTAGTATTTTTATTATTTCAGATGTTTTCTAGTGTGTGCGTAGTATCATTTTGTGTTACATGTAATTTGCAGACACAGTAATACAATAATGACCCAAGTGTATTGATAATAATGACCTGAGTATATAGTATTACTATAGCGAATAGTGTAATCAAAATTGGCTGGCTATAGTCCATAAAATGTACAGAAAATTTGCTTATAACTTTCATCCTTCTGTACGTAGCGCGTCGATTTGCTTAATGCATATACCTTGTTCTCCTAATAAGTGAATATATACTAAAATTACTACCCCACTTTCAAAATGTATTCATATCAATATGCACTCCTATAAGTGGACTTTAATGCCTGCTTGATGAATTTAGTAAATAAATAGTTAGGTAGGTACTTAAATTTCCAACTTCGAAAATATTATCAGCACCCTGCAAAGAAAATGAACATATGAGTAAGACATATTTACCTCAACTCCTTTATCTGTTTTCAGAGTCTGACATTAAAATGTGACTCAGTCAACTTCACAACTTCAATAGCACTTTAAAGTTGGCTACCATCTATTTTTTCAATTGATCCTCTGATTTTCTTACTTTTTCAATATTAAAGCTAATGTCTTCAAAAGTTCTTAGTACTGTTTCTTTCAATAAAAGCTCCTCTTATACATACCTTACACTTTGACTGGAAATCTTTATCAGATTTATATAATCGGCATTTGCTATTTAGCTACAACATGTTTCTGTTTGTCTCTCCTTGTAAGTCGTGTCAAAGACGCTCATCTCCCGATTCAATCAGTCCGAAATGGCTGGTGATGCCTCCTCAGCCGCGTTTTCCCATGCAAATCACATCACCTTCTCACAAACCAGATGTGCTGACTCTGACATCGATGTTTAGTGCTAGTTGCTTGTCTCATCTTGATGGTTTTCTTCTCTTACATGATGCGAACATATTTTCTCATTGGACGGCGGATTGAGAACTGAACCTACTGATATGGAACTGTTTAAAGAAGTGTTGTCCAACTGGAAGGCGAGGACACCCCTTGAGCGTGAAATAATGTTAAGAGGGGTGTGAGAACACAGAATAAATGTTTACTCCTGATGGATAAAAATTCTATTTGTTAAGATAGTAGATGCACTATATAAATTTGAAAAAGCTATTCCTTGTTTACAAATAATGTCTAGAACAGTATTCAAAATTTGAATTTTGAATTTAGGAATAGACCCTTTTAATGTGATGTCACATATTTAGGTAATCCGCAACAAATTGTCATAGTTGAAATTGTGTAGATCGAATCTGACCCTTGTGCACAATTTATATAACTATAAAAATGAACAACTTCAAATTAGTTTATTTTTACGAAGATTTAGAAGTATTTAAGAACAAACATTTGTTTGGTAAAATAGATACACTACTTAAAGTGTATTATAAAAAATGACATAAAAAATATTCTTAAATTTAAATAAAATAAAACTTGAACGTTAGTCCTGTTAATCTTGATGCATATGATCATAAAAAATAGCCTCATACGCAGGTGAGATATTATTCATGTGTCAAAATTAATGTATTTGATGTACTATTATTTAACCTTAGCATTTTCTACTAGTGTGTTTTAGACATGATATTATATCAAAAGTTCTTACAAAATTTATATAAGTGAAGGAAAGCAAGATAACTGACATAACCAAACATTGTTTGAATAACATCCTGATACGAGGCTACTCCACTTATATGAAATTGTCCTCAATGTGCATTCTCAGTAACACTAGATGCTATTTTATTTTATTAATCCTATAAAAGTCAATATTGTTTTACAAATTTAAATATACAGTGGCTCTAAAAGGTGTGTACATCGCTCCACCAGATATAGTACGACTAAAAATAAGTCGATTTAACTAAACGTGCCTTAGTTCAAAAATTGTTAATAACGCAGCTACGGGGTGTCAAAGTTGAAAAAATAAATAACATTTTCTTTGTATTTCACTTTGGGCTAGAAAAATATTTTCCCCTAACTTTTCTGCTTAATAAAAGGTGCTAATATCTCTAGAGCCAGCCGTTTTTGATAAAAATCATTAAAATTTGTAAATGCATAAATAAATTTTATAATAGTTGCTTTTAAACTATTATTTTTTTTTCAAATTTGACATCTTGTAGCTCCGTTATTATCACGTTATTTTCAACTTTTGTACTGTACTATATCTGGTAGAGTGCTGTACAGATCAGATTGCCTATTATTTGGCGTATGTGACGTCACTACTAAACGGGTCCAACTGTAAAGTAAACGTGTATAGTTTTTTGGATGTATGTTTGGAGTAGGGAAAGTTTCATATTTGTCAACAGAACAGTACATTTCTTATGTCTCCTCTTCATTATTTTTTGGCGAAACATGATAATGTAAAATGACTGCATCTAAAACAATAGCATGATCCTTACAATACAAATATTTTTTTATCTCAGGTTTAGAAGTGAATGAGAAAACA
This sequence comes from Monochamus alternatus, assembly GCA_037114965.1. Classification (NCBI taxonomy): domain Eukaryota; kingdom Metazoa; phylum Arthropoda; class Insecta; order Coleoptera; family Cerambycidae; genus Monochamus; species Monochamus alternatus. The sequence continues at coordinate 17,740,565 of CM073427.1, forward strand.
TTAAGTTTATTAAACTTATACGGTTTTTTAAGATAATGATACTTATTACTTTTTAAATTAAATCGTTATTAATTGCTTTGGTTGACTGATTCATTGATTGGTTGGTTGATTAAAGCTACCTCCAGAGAACGGTTTAGTGTTGTTGGCAACATCTCCATCATCAGTTTAACTTCTACGAAGCAGAGATTTCATAAAGTCGGTTTTATTTTTCTTGGTTATCTAATGTCTGTGCAATGGAAAACAATTTGAGCAAAACATTGATCAACTACGAAACAAATATAAACGGACAGACTCAGATTAATACATTATCATCACCATCATCCGCTAGCATCTTTACAGTTAAAGTTAGGTACCAGCCAACTAAGTAAAATTAAATACTTACTTACTTTATTTTATTAACCACTTCATATTTACAAAAAAACATTTGAAGTCATAATAGAAATGTCAAAAGGCAATACAACACAAAAGGTTAAATACAATAAAATAAAAACAATGAAAATACAACATATAAAAATACAATAGAATACAAAAGATAAAAATACACAAACGGGGTTATGGCCTAATCAAGTTAATAGACATAAATTCATTGACTCTATAAAAACTATTGTAGTGTAACATACCCGGGTTCGTTCAGCATTGTTGAAAGAGGAAGTATTTGGCCAATAATCGAGAAGATTTACCTGCGTTGTGTTTATTTATATTATTTATTAACTTACTTCGGATGTGCTACATATTTACGAAATTAGGGAGATTTGAGTAGTTTTAAATAAAACAAAACAAATTACTAAATACACCTCGTTTATTAGTTTTCTGTCAATGGTGTAATAGCCTACCTAACCACCTATCAGTGCCGTACTCAGCCTTGAATTCACGGGGAGAAAGAGCACGACAGAGAAAACCCCGATCACAATTCAAAGAATCGCTGTCGCTATTGCAATGATAATAATAATGATGAAAATATTAATAGTATCACTAAGGTTCTTACAAACATCTGATAATCAAACCACTAATTCAAGTAATAAAGTAGTAGTCATAGATGATTAATAATAACTTACAATACCATTTACAACAACATAAATTAGACTCCAACTAAAGTTGGAATATAATGAAGCTGTAATCAGATATTGAACAGACAATAAGATAATAAAAGGAACACAATGACATTCAATCTTTAAATACAATATACAAAAACAAGTTACTGACAAAATTAGAACAGATGCACTACTTATCACGATTCACTGTCTTCCAGCCAACCTGCCGAAGTCTTAAAACCCAACTAAACTAACTACCCGCCGAATCTCGCTCAGCGTTTTATTATTTCTTCCGCTCTAGTTATGTGTATATAATATTCTATACAGAGTGTTATTAATTCAGCAGTACATAGATAACAAAGTAATATTTAACTAAGTGGATTCCCACACTATGGTTCAATAAAAAAGACTGAACAACATTACGACATTTTACGGGGAACACATTTGCCAACAAAACCTCCTTGTGAATACTCATAAACTTATTATAAATATTTAAGTTTATTTTATTTTGTTGCGTTATGCGGATTCTTGAAAATGGAGGCACCAAATCTCCAGCCTGCCGAGTGTTGTAATTATGAACACCTGAAGTTGTGAATTTTTCTAAATTTTCATGAACATATAACAGAGTCTGAAAAATAAATAAACAAGGAACAGGAAGTATATTATATTTATTAAAAAGACTACGGCAAGAGGCATCAGACGGAACTCCATCTATTATCCTGACAGCAGTCTTCTGGAGTGAGAAAATTTTATAAGCCTTTGCAGATTGTCCCCATAAAAGAATATATTATATGGCTATGAATGATAGAGTAATACACAGTACGCAGTACCTCTCTAGGTAAAAACCTTCTCATCTGACGCAAAGCAAATTGACATGATATTCTCGAACAGATTCTCAATATAAATAATAATAAAAAATTACCAGACTTATTACCTTACCTCAATATAAGAATTCTATTTTATTTATTATTGCACGCTACGGAAAACTTGTGACCTTTGCATTAAGGTCTCAGCTTGTGAATAATACAAATATTATGTAAATTTGCCACTTCCCACTATGTGTGTCATAAACTACAATTTTCAGAAAACAATTTACTTCATTTCGTTAATTATGTTAAACTCAGTTAATATTATCTTTTTACGTCGATGATGTGATCTTGTTTCTTTAAAAAATGCACTTATTTGAAAAGCTAAAAGGAAGTTAACGTAGCTTTATAGTTAGCTAAATTTACGAAGAAAACATGTTTTATTAAAAACAAACTTAGCATCGAAAGCTTTATTGATCTATTCGCATTAGGAACCATGATTGTATGGCTCGAGATAAACAATAAATTACTTGGAGTATTTATTAATGAAAGTCGACGACAGCCTTATTTAGTCAACATTCTCATTCAGCTGTAGATTTATAAGAGATTAATGGTGCCTACACTTTTGGTCTTATGCCTGCTTAGATGTTTGTCAGATATGTAGGTTTGAAACAGGTGCCTTACACCGATATCGACAATAAATAATTGTGGCCTAAACAGATACATGCCTATGAATGTATTTTATTTAAGCGATAGCACTCGATTGATTGTTCGATGTTCGATAGGATATAAGAAAATTAAATTTCATGCAACAGGTTATAAAGAGAAGTAGGTACTTTTTATGCAACCAACTGTAACTACAGATAAGATTTGACATAAATTTGTTACTTTGCAAAAAATTTAGGCAATAAAAAATTTATAAAGCAATAATTTATGACTAAGTTGTATTTAAAATTGTATTGTATTTGTGAGCAATTAATTATTTTATACATTTTTTGTTTAAAAATAACATTATTAGCTTGAGTAATTTTAGATTTATTTAAATGACCTAATAAAAACAAAAAGAGCAAAACTCTGTGCGTCCCAGCTGGACTTTTGTACCCTTTACGAGTATTTGAATGTCTTAAGCGAATTTTGAAAAGTATTCTCAATGGGGGTAATTTTAGATTTCTTTTTATTTCATTAATCGAAAGTTCTTTATCAGAAAAGCCTATAAGCAAAAAACTGGAAAAACTTTTGAGTGTTAGAATACCTGAGTTGGAAGAAGCTATTCTAAACGAAATTGAGGAAGACTCACATATTACTACAATGAAAATTGCTGCAAAACTTAATGTGAATCATAAATTATAGTCTGCTTAGAAATGAAAGAGAGTAATAAAAGCTTATTATGTATGCAAATCGTAAATAAATGTAGTATTGGTGCTTATATTCAATATTTTTATATTATGTATTATCGGTATAGATGAGGTGTACTTTAAAAAAAAACTTTGTGTGATCGAACCATACTAAATTGTAGCAGGTAGCTAAAATTTAATCCCCGACAATCCGTCTTTGTCTATGCCGCTTCAATTTCTCGGTCCATTCCTCTTATTATTCAATATTATTATCAAAATATTTATTTAAATTTAATAAATAGACTTTTATTCCACACAAAAATATATGTATTTTGAAAATTCAAATTATGGTGAGTAAATGTAGTGTTGTATAAATGTACAATAAACAAAATAAAAAAGTGGGTATATTAAAATTCATTCTCTGAATATTCTGATGAATTATCTTCCTCTCCTAGATTGATAGCGATAGGTAATATAACCACAGTAACGTCAATTAAATTATCGAGTTCCTACATTTTCGCCTCTTCTTTTTATGCATGATGTATGCATCTTTGCTAGTTATCTGCCGTTACTCGTTCCAAGGAAATTTTTAACAAAATTTTCACGTCACTTAATTTAAACGTATTATTTCGCACTACATCTCCTTTTACCTGCGCCCAGACTAATTCGATTGGGTTATATTGGGGATTGTGTATATACACAAATTTATAAAACATAGAAACGTAACTATAGAACAAAATACACCCACTTAACAAGAAATATCAGCGGCGATTATTTACGATCGCTGACGAGATGATACGAACGATAGAAATACGTGATGTCACTGTAATATCTGTAGATTTTAAAATTTTTATGGAGTGAAAAGGGATATATTCTAGTTTTTTACAAGTATCTCGACAATAACAATTAATTTTCAAGGAAAAATCAATCATTTTTGAGCGAAAATTGAGTATTAAAAATTTCGAGCTGTTTTCCTTCCTACAACTGCAAATATCCAGCTTGGTGGGGGTCAAAGTTTAATTTTAGTCTAGTCATGCTTATTTTAAATTTAAAATATTAATACTCGAAATAGGCTCGTTTTTCAACTGCTGGATAATTTGAAAAATGTGGCTTATACGCTTAGAAAACTTTCTCCATACTTACTGAAAAACTGAAAAGATTATATTTATTAGGTACCTAGCATAGAAAACATAAAATATATAGACGGCCAAAAGAGGTGCCGAAAATAGCCAACCCTTGGAGAAAACGCTAGTCTGGTAATATTGCAGTAACTTAGCTTTTGTGGGTTGATTGTATTGACGGGGTAGCTTCACACGAATGGGCGGGAATTTCAAAACTTAAAGATTTTATGTCCATTCGTAGAAAAATATGTTTTCAATGGTTCAATTACAAAACATTCCGTTTTGGTTTCAATTGTACACTGATATTAAAATGCAGTATTACCAAAAGCTTACATTAGGTCTTCCCTAGATGGTTGCTTTCTAAGCTCCTACATACTATATAGTCTGACTATTTTTCAGTGCATAATCTAAAGGCTTCTGGCGTTCTATATATTTTATGATTTCTATGGTACCTAGTAGATTTTTATTGTAAGACTAATTACATATCGATAAAGCCAACAAAATTTGTAAATCAACCATAGTTTTATTTATTTATACTTTTTATAAAAAGGTCGTTGTAAAGGCAATTATTATTTACAAATACAAAAATAACTTTTCTGAACATTGTTTGCTAATGATCAGATATGTTTCGCTTTCGCCAGAACATAAACTGAAAATAAATACTACCTATTTGCTGCAAATCCGAGGGATATTTTAATTCTATGTTTACAAATGCACTTTATAAAAACTCTTTTAATACAAGTAAACTGTACATGCAGTAATATCATATAAATAAACAGTTCAAATAATCTTACATAGTAGTATTACTTAATTAATCATATGAAGCAACAACCTAATGACTTTATAATTAATATCAGTTTAATTTAAACAATATTTTTATTGCCACCTTGAAGTTATCGTTGGACTGGCAAATATGGTACATTCTTATATCACATATAAGTCGTAAATAATATAATAGATTAAAATTCTGAATTTAAATGATCTACATTTATCGCGTATCTTGATAGTCGATAAAAAATAGACTTTAGTTGAATGGCAAATACGCGCTAGCAATGCGGAAGAGCCAAAGTTCGTCCATAGCAGCTCCTCATCCAACCTTCCCAAGCACGGAAGCCGAGCTCTTTCTCCACTTTCCTAGCACAGATGGAGTCGTCGGAGATGTTTTCGTTGATCAGATCTGAAGAAAATGGAATTTTAAACATATTTAGATTCGATTGGCAAATCTACAGGATCAAAATTAATACAAGGATTTTTAATGAGCTATGGGTCAATTTTGACGTATTACGAAGATGTGTCAGCTTGATGGTGACCTGTTGGCAATGGGTTTCGTTAAATATCTATTTAATCAGCTCAAGGTATCAGCATTAAATACTTTATATTAAATTGTATTTAATATTTATTGGTCTTGGAACATTTTGGTAAACGATATCGGAAATTAGATAAATGTAGCATCATGTAACAATTATTTTTAATGCAAAAACATCGACGAAGACTATACTTTTTGAGATGTTAGATGAGTTCTCGATTGTTGGTTGATGTATACATTTGTGCAGAGATTTTGTAAAAGTCATGTCAAAAGTCATTTCTGACCTTTTATTTGAGTTCAGCAGAGGGTGCCAATAAAAAAGTACTTATGTTAGGTGGGTATTTGCTGGGAAGTATTTTTCCCTGGCGGAAACACCGCTGTTTTTGTTGAGTATAAAACCTTGATGATGAATTTAATATTTTATTTTGTTACTACAAATTGTGGCAATAATGGGTATAATACGTTTTAACAGTAAAAGTTGAGTTATACTACACCCTAAGGAAGTCAGTAATACACTGCCGGACTCGCGCTTGCTTCGCACACTGGTTTGTCCCCACTCTCCGTCTCCCTCGCGGGCACTTAAGCATGAGCGTATCACGCAGGCATAGAGTAAGTTTGAAAAGTTACTTAACATAAGTCGCCCCCCTTGAAAGCAATGGGCTTTCAACAGAAAGACTGCATATTTGGACTTTACGTTTCACACGGAAGGACACACAGCTTGGCCACCGGCCTCTTGTAAACACCTTGCACTGTTTTTACAGTTACAACCCGAACCACTCCGTCCTTTCCCGGGTGCACTTGAAGAACTCTACCCATACTCCACTTTAAAGGAGGCATATTGTCTTCTTTCACTAATACAAGTACTCCGGGTTGGAGAAGCTGTTGAAATTGCTGCTTCCATTTGTTTCGGACTTGCAACTCAGACAGATACTCACGAGACCACCTTTTCCAGAAGTGGTGCAATAATTTTTGTAGACGTTGAAATCGGTTTAATCGATTTTCAGTAATTTCTAAGTAGCTGGCCTCAGGAATTGCGGTAAGTTGTTCACCGATCAGAAAATGCGAAGGTGTTAGGACACTATGATCATTGGGATCTGTAGAGATAGGATATAAAGGTCTGGAGTTTAGGCAGGCCTCGATTTGAGTCAGCACCGTGTAAAATTCTTCATAATGTAATATGGCATTACCTAACACGCGTTTTAAATGTGATTTAACCGATTTTATTCCCGCCTCCCAAATACCACCGAAATGTGGTGACCTCGGCGGGATAAAATGCCAGGCTATTCCCTCCAGACTTAGTTCATCCAGAAACTCGCTTTTGTGAGCCTTAATTAATTTGGCTAATTCTTCGTTGGCGCCTACAAAATTTGTAGCATTATCTGAGTATAAGTTTGCACTTTTACCCCTTCGTGACACAAAACGCCTTAACGCGGCAAGAAATGCATTGGTTGTAAGATCACCAACAAGCTCAAGATGAACTGCTTTCGTGGCTAGGCATACAAATAAGCAAACATAGGCCTTTTTTTGTTTGTAGTTTCGCGTTGAGCGATCACGAATTAAGAATGGACCGCAGTAGTCCAATCCACAATTAACAAAAGGTCTAGCAGGAGTAATTCTTTCATTAGGCAAGTTTGCCATCAAATATTTTATGCTCTCTGCATTTTGTCTAAAACAATGAATACAACGTCGAGTTACACCTTTTATTAAATCTTTTCCCGATAAAATCCAAAATCGCTCGCGCAGTGAAGCTAACACTGTTAGAGAACCGGCGTGCAATAATCGTTTGTGTTCGTATTCTGCTATTAAACGAGATAAGTGGTGATTTTTTGGCATAATAAAAGGATGTTTTTTGTCAAATTCTAAGTTAGCGTGTTTCAGTCGACCGCCTACTCTTATTGCGCCATCAGTTCCCAAAAAAGGGTTCAACGAAAGAATCTTGCTATTTTTATCAACCTTGCCGAACCTTTTGAGATCCGATATCTCTTTTGCAAAGACGGAACGTTGAACCATACAAACCAAGCAGGTTATAGCGTTTTTTAATTCCCTTGTTGTTAGTATTCCAATAGTTTTAGGATATTTTGAAACCAAGCAATTGTTTTTAAAGCGTAAACAATAAGCCGTTGTTCGTTGGAGTCTACTAAAAGAAGAAAATTTACATATAAAATCATCATTATTCGCTGCGAAATGAACGGTTTTGGTAATTCCTTTTAGTTCAGATTTTATTTCTTGAGGGTAATTATTATCAAAATTTGAATTAAAAATACTTTTCGGCCATTCGCTCTTTTCTTTGGACAGCCATGGAGGTCCCTCCCACCATAATACGGAGGACCTTATTTGTTTGGGCTCAATTCCTCTAGACAGAAGGTCAGCAGGATTGCATTTTGTATTCACATAACCCCACGTCTCATTATCGGTTAAACATAGAATTTGAGCAATTCTGTTAGAAATAAAAATTTTCCAAATATTTGGAGGGGATTTTAGCCAAGAAAGTACAATCGAGAAATCCGTCCAGTGAAAAACTAAATCAAATTTTATTTTCATACACTCGATTACTTTGGTAGACAACTGAGCCAAAAGTAACGCGGCGCATAATTCGAGACGTGGTATCGTTGTTGTCTTTAAGGGTGCTACCCTTGTCTTTGAAGATAACAAATGGACATTTATTTTTCCGGACTTATCGACGCTTCTGATATAAATACACGCACCGTAAGCGCTTTCCGACGCATCGGAGAATCCGTGTAATTCCACTTTTACTGGATTTTGACAGATGACACGTCTGGCGATTTTTAGTTCATTTAAATGGCAAAGCTGATTACGGAAAGTCAACCATGTTGAGTTTAAATCGGGTGGAATACATTCGTCCCATGAAATTTGTTGTTGCCATAGACGTTGTATAATTAGTTTAGCGTTAATAATACACGGACCGAGAAGTCCCAACGGGTCGAAAATTTGAGCCGTCTCTGATAATATTATACGCTTTGTTAATTTTCCAGTAGAGGTACCTAAGTTTATCTTATATCCGAGATTATCCGATTTTGGCGACCAAGTTAAACCTAGAGTTTTTGCAGTTTCGATGGCTCCGAAATCTATATCTTGCACAAGTTCGTCGCCTTTGCTTACGGATTCGATTACTTTAGGATCGTTAGATCTCCATTTTCGAAGTTCGAAGCATCCTTGTTTGAGTATTTCGTTAACGTTTATACAAATTGCCGATGCTTCCTTAATGGAATTAGCTCCAGAGAGGAGATCATCCATATAAAAGTCGTGTTCTATAATATCGGCTATATGAGGCAAATTTGACTTACAGTCTTTCGCGAGTTCTTTTAAACATCTTACGGCGAGAAACGAAGCCGCAGTTGTGCCGTAAGTCACGGTGTTTAATTGATATGTACTTAATTCGTCCGTAGGTTTCGAACGCCACAGAATTTTTTGATATTTTCGATGCTCTGGTGCAATTTGCACCTGCCGGTACATTTTGGATATATCGGCGGATACTACGTAGACATGTTTTCTACAGCGCATAATTATTGACACTAAATCGTCTTGAATGACCGGCCCTACCATTTGCAATTGGTTTAATGAAACCCCGGTTGAAGTAGGCGCCGACGCGTCAAAAACGACTCGTAATTTAGTTGTAGATTTATCCTCTCGCAATACCGCATGATGCGGCATGTAATATCCTTCTGAATCATTGGCGTTTACTAATTTTGTCATATGATTTATCGCTTCGTACTCATCAAGAAATAGGGTATACCTCTCCTTTAGAGACGGATCGCGTTGCAATTTTCGTTCTAAGTTATAAAATCGTTTTTCAGCTTGCTCTTTTGATGAACCTAAATACTCGTCAGGTGATTGTTTGAATGGTATGCTCACTACGAAACGACCAGTTTTATCGCGCGTATGTGTTTCGACAAAATGAAGTTCACAAGCTGTTTCCTGCGGTGTTAAAGTTTTTACATCTTCAAAAGACTCTAGTTCCCAAAATCTTTCAACCTGTTTACTAAGCTGAGTGTTAGTGACAAGGTTTGAACTTATAGTCGAGCTGTATTGCTTTGGAAACACTTGACCGGAGACCAGCCACCCAAGCTGAGTTTTTTGCAAAGATGGTTTGTTTTTTCCCAATTTTATGTGACCGATTTTTAAAAGATCCCAAAAAACATCCGCCCCAATAAGCAAATCGATCGCCCTGGGTTTATCGAAATCTGGGTCTGCAAGCGTAATATTACTTGATATATTTAGCGAACGTTTATCAAACGAGAAGCACGGTAAATTTTCGGTGATGTTTGGTAAGATTAGACACTTCAACGTAATTTTGAAAGAACTGTGATTTGATTGTATATTTACTTCGCAGCGTCTTGAAACACTTGTTAAATTTTGCGATATACCCGAAATAGTAAAATTTGCTTGTTGTTCAGATAAACGGAGCTTATTAAAAAGTCTTTCTGTTATAAAACTACATTCGGATCCGCAATCTAAAAGTGCCCGGCAACTATGTAGTTTTCCATATTTATCGAAAGCTCGCACAACTGCTGTTGAGAGTAAAGTTTGAGCCTTGACCTGATGTGATAGAGCACTAGTTAGCGGCTGGTTATTAGACTGCGCCCCCTGATTGGCTGGATTACTTTCAGATACGTTATTGCTGTCAGTTTTAGAATTCTCTGTGCCAGAAAAATGCAAAAATGTGTGATGCTTTTTATTACACTTTCGGCACGTACTTGAAGTACAATCTTTCGTTGCATGACCTTTTCGCAAACAATTAAGACAAATGTTTAAGCGCTTAGCTTCATTGAAACGTTCTTTTGGATTTAAATTTGAAAATTTCTTGCAACTATAAATAAAATGATTTTCGTTACAAAATACGCAACTTTGTGTAGTTGTAGAAACATGAGTTTTAACTTTTTGTTTTATGTTTTGTTCGCTGTAAGCTTGTAATTTTTCGAGTAATCTAGATTTTTCCCTAAGAAACTGTTTTAAGGAATCGAAAGTTGGAGAATCGTTTTTTGTATTTTTTGCTTCCCATTCCCTACGTGTTGACGAATCGAGCTTATTAACTATTATATGAACAATCAACAAGTCCCAATATTCTACTGGTTTACCTAATATTTCTAAGGCACGTAAATGTTTGGTTGCGTTATTTATTAAAGCGCGTAAATCTGAATAGTTTTCTTTGTTAACCTGCGGTAAGTTAAACAAGCCTTTTACATGAGTTCCAACTAAAAAAGGTATATTTTCGTATTGCTCTAGAAGTAATTTCCAGGCTAGCTCGTAATTAGCATCGGATATTTCCAGAGAACTTATAACGTCTAAAGCTTCACCTTTTAAAGATAATCTGAGATAATGAAATTTATTAACTGTGCTCATTGCCTTGTTGTTATGTACAATTGAGTTAAAAGTGTCTCTAAAAAATAACCAATCGTTGTAAGAACCATCGAAACTAGGTAAATCTAGTTCTGGTAAGCGTATTTGACCTTGATCGTTATTTACAGAAGCTTGGGACATTTTTTCAGATTCCGACGGAACCGGCGGTTCGCAAGACGCGGCAATAATGCGCTTCGCCCTACACGTTGTTTCGAAATATTTTTCTTCGAATTCGCTACGCTCGTTTTCATGTTCTTCTGCATAGTTCACAGAGCTTGCTATGATTTCAATTTGCTTTTGAATGTCGTTAAATTCATCTAATAGGTGTTCTGACTTTGATAAACGAGTTTCTACCTGTACTAGATCTGGAGTCTCCGTTTCAAATTTGTCTAAAAATGTTTGAAAACGGGTTAACTGGCCTTTTATTATTGACCTTTGAGCTTTTAATGTTGATAGATCGGCCATTTTTTTTGTGATTAAGGTTGCTAGATCGATTTGATAATACGCAGTTAGTTATACTGTAATGAGTAGTGATATACAAAAATGTACAAATTAATATAGCCAAAATTACGCTATAAAAATTATTTTGAAAGATTTGATTGCTTGTATTTATATAACCAAAAATACGTTATACAAATTGGTTTGATAGTTTTGATTATTTGAATTTATATAGCCAAAAATACGCTATATAAATTGCTTCGAGAAAATTGTTTGAATATATATAACCAAAAATACGTTATATAAATTGCTTTGAGACGCGAAAACAAAATCGGTTTAGGTTTTTAAATAAGTTTACAATTGCGAATTGCTTGACACAAACGGCAACTAGGTATAGAAATACTAAGGAAAGAAAGGTATAAATTGCAAAGATCTGACCTTATTTTTCGCCGTCAGCTGGATGGGTAGCCTCGTACACGTGTGTGTCGTCGATTTCCGGCTTGACCTCTTCTCCTTAGAATTCCAATAGGTGATCGTGGACTGTGGATTGTTTTGCTTGTAATTATTCGATGTTCGTTTAGTTAAAGCACTGCCAATTCGGCTCGTCTGGACCAATGTTAGGTGGGTATTTGCTGGGAAGTATTTTTCCCTGGCGGAAACACCGCTGTTTTTGTTGAGTATAAAACCTTGATGATGAATTTAATATTTTATTTTGTTACTACAAATTGTGGCAATAATGGGTATAATACGTTTTAACAGTAAAAGTTGAGTTATACTACACCCTAAGGAAGTCAGTAATACACTGCCGGACTCGCGCTTGCTTCGCACACTGGTTTGTCCCCACTCTCCGTCTCCCTCGCGGGCACTTAAGCATGAGCGTATCACGCAGGCATAGAGTAAGTTTGAAAAGTTACTTAACAACTTACATAAATTATTTTAAAAAAATTATAGTTTAAAAAAACTAAAAAAACACGCTTTAATAGTAAACCGAACTAAAAAGTAGAAAATAATTTTGAAGTATCAAGAGTTTGTTACAGCAATAGAAAATTCCGACAATCAATTACGACTAATTAATTGGGAATAAGATTAAATTAGAAATTAAATTATTAATAAAATAATTCAATTATAGTAAAAAAAAGCGTGGGGTGCAATTTACTATATTTTCATAATTACTTTATTTTTATAAATAGCTGCACTACTGAAATAATGGTAACATTTAATATCAAGCACCCCACGCTTTTTTTTACTATAATTGAATTATTTTATTAATAATTTAATTTCTAATTTAAATTGATGATTGTCGGAATTTTCTATTGCTGTAACAAACTCTTGATACTTCAAAATTATTTTCTACTTTTTAGTTCGGTTTACTATTAAAGCGTGTTTTTTTAGTTTTTTTAAACTATAATTTATTTTCTTAATTTTTAGTCTCAAAACAATAACAAAAGTAATTATAATTAAGAGCCTTAATTTTTAAAATATCTTATATTTGACAATAAATCTAAATTCATTTCATTCATGTTTACGTAACCTTTCCATTTCATATAGTTTTTCTATACATTTGTTTTTCTCCAGTCTCCTCTTTCTTTGTGTTATAGTTTCATTTTTCATTTTTGTTTGTTTCTATAAAATATGCAAATTAAAATTTTTGTCAACGTTCTCGTATCAAAATCTTTTTTTTTCTTTCTAATTTTACAAAATTTTAGATTCAAAACTTTCTTCAAAATTCTTGCCAAAATTTTCAAATCAAAATTTCTTTGAATTTGAAAATTTACGCTCTTCAAAATTTTAAAATTCAATGTCTTTTTCGAAATTTTTTCTAAATTTTCGGATTTTAAAATTTTTCAATTGAAAATTTTTTCCAAAAATTTTTATTTGAATTTTTTTATAAATTATCAAATTTTTATTTATTTCTAAAATTTTTTAAATTTGATTTTATCATGTAATTCCACAATCCAAAATTATTTACAAAATTTTGTATTTCAAAACTTTTTTAAACTCCAAAATTTTATATTTAGAATTTTTTTTAATTTTGAATTCTGTATTTTTTCGAAATTTTTTAAATGAAAATGTTTATTTGAATTTTGTTATAAATTATCAAATTTTTATTTATTTATAAAAATTTTTAATTTAAAATTAGGCGAAAACCGAAAACTAATTCTGTCAGGTCGCCATCTATACGTGAAAAGCAAGAGCACGAATCTATTACAGTCCCCTGCCCCTGCCTTGCCTGCTTGGAAACAACACTGATGGATTGTATACACTTAACCTGAAAAGTAATCTAAATAGTTTTTATTCTGATGATCCTAGTCAGGACATTAGAACAAAGTTATTAAATAATTGTATTGTCATCAGTCCTTGACCCCTGTGCAAATTTTCAAGCTGATCAGACTTCTTGAAATTGATGAAAATTACGCTGAAAGATTCCGTTACATACATACATACATACAGGTGAAGCTAATATAAGCGTGTTAATAAGAGCTCAGGTTATCATCAAGATGCTAATGCTAATATATTCGTAAGAAATCATTATTAATCCTAATTCATTACACGTATTTGCGTTAGTATTGGCCAATAAACAGCCTGTAAAAAATTGTCAGTGGAAGGTACATACTTTTGCAATAATAATAATACTACCTCAAAAGTTTTTGAACTTCTGGAAGTTCTGAGTAGAAATTTCATTAAATCTCTATTGAAGAGTGAAACAACTAAGAACTAACGTTAACATTTGAAAATAGAATAGGAATACGTCAGCAAATCAAGAAAAAATTCATTTTATAGAGTGCTATTATTATTGCAAACGATTGTACATATTACATTATGTCTGTTTTTTAATAAATGTTATTTATATATAATAGTCCTACTTCTGACTATATTTAGTTAATCCAATAGTTATTGATTTGAGTGGTAGAGGGAACCATAAGCAATTATTCTGTAGAATTTATCAGCGTTGCTTACAACCTTTAGAAGACTTTACCAGTATGGAAACAATGAAGAATATGTAAAGACAATCTTAAAATATTGACTTGTAAACCAACTGCTTATTTAATATTGACAGAAACTGAGATACTTTTACTGTAAAACCTTACGTCTATGTATAAAGTAATTATATGAATTTGATAAAAAAATATATAATCTTTTTAGTTTAATTTGAAAGCGATGATATTTTTTTACTTGTACACTAACCTAAATGTTGACGCCTTTTTCCTCTATTATTTGTAAAGGATTATTATGGTATATATTTAAAAGGGTAATTTTAAAACAAATGTTATAAATTAAATAGAAAAATATTGAAATTATACCACAACTCTATTTAAATATGTTCTATATCTATATAGAATTAATTAATGAACATGTCAAAATCTTACTGCTGTACTTAACATAACCAACCACATATTTATATTTACCTTCACATTTCATATTACATTTTCCTCCTTTAGATCCAAATTTGCACCAGTCTTTGCTGTTAATCTGAAAATATGCAATTATGTTATACATTAAAAAGACGACGTATTTTTCAGATCACACTGTAAGTGGAACAGTTTTAGTAAGTTTTCGGAAAACCTCACCTGAAATAGTCCCAGACCTTTACTTCCATTTGCCTTGTTGATAACCTTAGAAGTGTCTTTTCCACTTTCACTTTCAACTAAACACACCCCTAAAAAAATGTTAACTATTTAATGGAAAATACGAAACACCACAACATATTAGATATGCATTTATTAACACCAACGCTCTTGTTTAAAATTATTATACTAAATATATGTGTGCTACATTCGTTATGCATTCATTATACAGGGTGTCCGAACTGCGTCGCTCGTTTCCTGGTTATATTTAAATAACAATAATCCCTAGCAAATTTTATCGCAAATATGATGAAAATAGTAGAAATATCTAAATATATCCAAAAGTAATAATCTCATCCTTAACTTTTTTGACTCCCTGTGACTTCGTTAATTTTGAGTTTTCGATAAAAAAAATGCGCTTTGTGGTATCAATTTTTCGTGTAGAGTCACCTCACGGACTATGACGCATCATTCTCGGATACCCTGTATCATAAAGCAACAAACCAAACATTATTTACATTTTTTAATAAATCTGTATTGATATGGACTTTTCCGCATTGTCGGAAACTCTAAAAAAAATTCAAATATCAGACACTCGTAATAATAACATTAAGTCAGTACACCTTCTGTTTATTATTCTGTTGATAAGGTCAGCCGAGTGGAATTTCCAATAAAATATTTAGAATAAAGAGGATATGTATGCATAATTCAAAGATATAGGTGTTGAGGTTTCGATTCCAGTTACTTTCAAAATTATCATAAGCCACAAATTTTGTAATGTTAAATCTGAAATATACGCATTTTGATATAAATGTTAATATAACACGGAGGTTTAATATTAATGGGAAAAAGATTTAAATTTTACATGACAGATAGAAATACCAGAAAATTCTTGCTAAGATTGATTGGAGATAATTCAGCTGTAAGCGGGTAAAATTTTCCAAAAGAATAAAATATGTCACGTGTCGTAATAGTGCAGGCTATTTATAGCCACCATTATACTGAATATTAATATAAAATCATAAATAGCACCTATATTATTCTCGTTTAACCTTTATCCAAAGTTCTGCAATTTGCAATTGTAATTTTATTATTATTTCCGACCGTACGTTGTCAAACGTACTGTCCCAAGCCACAAGCTTGAATCAATTAGTTGCTAAATGTTATGAGTAATATTTTCATTTGTTTAAATTATGCAATTAACCACTTGCTTTATAAGCTGATGTTATCTATCTTGGGTTTGTGTCAAGAATCCTCCCATGACATCAAAAACACCGCATCACTTTCACAAATTAATGTGCTGTAGACCTATTCCCATTGATATTAAAATATATTTTTAAACGTTGTATTACACTTCATAAAGGACAATGTTAAAAATAGCCGATTTTTGGCTTATCCGGGGGAACGCATAAATCATAAAAAAAATCAATTGATTATTGTTAATTAACATTAGAAATGGCCCAGAAATACGTCAGATAGCTGGGGAAATGTCGCAACTACCCCTAAACCTATATAAACTACCCTTAAATAGCTTTAAATGGATAATCATTAATTATTGTTATAAAATTCGTGTAAAATGAAAAAAATGCTTGAAAATGATTTGAACAGACAGTATGTCAATATAAAAAGTGATAAATAACTGTAAAAATGTCCATTCCACGCCTAAAATTAAAAAAAACGCTTTTCAAAAGCTAATGGTGAGCTTACTTCGACATCAAAAATAGATAATGCTTAAATGTTCAAGGGAACGCCTATTGCTAGAAAAAAAATATAGATTACTGTCAAAAAATGCAAAAACTGATACTAGAGTACATTAAGTAAGTGGGGAAATAATTGCACCCCTAAATCTATATAAACTGCCTTTAAATAGCTTAAAATAGATAATCATTATTTATTGTTGTACAATTCGTTTAGAATGAAAAAAATGCTTAAATCACTTTTAAGGTTCATTTATACTATTGCGACCTGAAAAATGAGTGCAAGGATAAATTGCCATTTTTTCAGTACGCGCTCGCAAAGTGAGAACAATTGGCGCTATTTCGCCATTGAATGGGCACTTTTACAGTCATTTATCACTTTTTATATTGACATACTGTCTGTTCAAATCATTTTCAAGCATTTTTTTCATTACGAATTGTATAACAATAATTAATGATTATCCATTTAAAGCTATTTAAGGGTAGTTTATATAGGTTTAGGGGTAGTAGCGACATTTCCCCAGCTATCTGACGTATTTCTGGGCCATTTCTAATGGTAATTAACAATAATCAATTGATTTTTTTATGATTTATGCGTTCCCCCGGTTAAGCCGAAAAATCGGCTATTTTTAACATTGTCCTTTTATAATTGTAACTTCAAGTAGCAATATTAGGTTTTTTGGTTAATTTAGTTAATAATTAAAAATTAATGAATTAAACAACGATAAAATAATAGAGTAGCTTCAAGTAGGTCTGTACGATGCGCAAAATAACGAATCGATTGTCGATTCGTCAAAAAAAATCGATTCGTATCGATTAATCGAATCGTACAATTTTTTTTCGAATCGATTATAGTCAATCTGTATAATCCTGTGCAATAAAACGATATATCGACTCGAATTGATTTGAATTTTTGAATCGATCACGATCCATCGAAAAATTCAAATAGAAATGTTGAATGGCTGATTAATTCAATGGAAAACGACATCAGCATTCGTTTTTTAAATGGGACATCATGTATATTTTTCATTTTTTTATTGAGAATGACGTTTTAAATCTAACCATGTGTCACATGTTTTTATATGTTTTCTGTCTAATGAATGTCATAAAAATGTAGTGTCTGAAGAGATTTCATATTTAATAAACCGAAACATCACAGATAAAAATTTGACCGCGATATATCAGTAAAGTATTCCAAAATTCGATCAATTTAAATCTCCACATGTTCATTCGATTCTAATTGATAATCCAATTTAATTTTATGATAAACGGATTCTAATCATTATAATGATTCAGGTCTACTACTGATTTGATTCGACATTTCGATTCGATGCAATATCTCGATCCGATATTCGAATCGACTTTTTCTGTTAGTCGATAACTCGATGCAAAAATAAAATCGATATATCGATTTTTTTTCCAGGCCTTAGCTACAAATCTCTAGTCACTATTTCATAGTGTTAAATTTCTAATCGACCAAACGTCACCAGAAGCTAAGATAATTAAGAAAGGAAGTTAAATAAAATTTTGTTCAAAAGGAAATCAAACTATTAAATAATAGTAATATGTCATCATCTTTTTGTTAAATTGGTGGCTGTATTCAAAATATTTATGGCTTAGACGGACTTACTTCTATTAATAGATACATGCTTTTGCAGTAATAATGATACTCTTTCAAAATAGTTTTGAACTTCTGGAAGTTCTGAGTAGAAATTTCATTTCAAATATGTATTGGTGAGTGGGCCAACTAATTCATTTTAGTGTCATTATTATTGCAAATGATTGTACCTCCTGGCAACGTCATACTATGTAGTTCCTCGGAACAACATTCGGATGCCATTATATCAGTTTTAAAAAATAGTAAAAGACAAATTTAACAAAGAGGTGCACAAAAAATTTTATTAGATGACTCTAAAATTGAAATACATATTTCTCTTTAGTGGTAGAAAATTCAATTAATAATAATCCTAAATTGTTCAATAATATCCTCTGGACTGTTACAGTTTACAAACTTATTTAGATCTAGACAATATTCACAAATGGTATGCATTCAATGACTTACTATTAAATATTAAAACGCTATCAATATGATATTAGTGATCATATTAAATATTTGATAAATAACTGAATTTTTTAATCTCATGCACAGAAATTACCGCCTTCTGCAAATAAATGACTAAGAAATAGAAATTATTTTCAATAAATGTTTTGAAAGTACTTGTGTACTTGTACGTTTTTTCCGTAAATTGTGTATGAGTAGGGTGGTTACCATATTATGATGATGACATATCTTTAATTGAAAACATATGGTGAATTTGAATTCTTGTAGTATCCTTAACAAGTTAAACTTTACTACCTATAAAAACCGACGTTCTAGGTTTGACACGATCCTGTTATATAAACATATTAATGATTTGCCATGAATATATTTATCAATTTTTTCTCATTAAATTTAGACATAATTATACAGGGTATCCCTGAAATGCATTGAGCAGCGAGCCACCTTAGATTCTGAAGATCAAAATACAACGATTTATGCTAAGTTTCGTATGCAAAAATGCAGGGTATTAATGTTTTTGAAAAAATATCAATCATCGGTTATAAAACGAAAAAGTGTTGAACGATTAAAAGGTGATTGGGAAAAAACTGTTCTAATTAATGTTAATTACCAACTACAAATGGCCTAGATATAACGAGGGAAATGTGGTTCATGCACGATGGTACTCCTCATTTGACAATAAATGTTAGGATCCATTTGAATTTTTGAAGAGACGGAATTTATTTAAAAAAGTGTTAGCTTTTACCAGGAAAAAATTGTGACATCAGATAATACACAAAAAATATGATTATTTTTTAACTAGGCTATCAAATTTAACACATTTGTGCAAGTGCATAAAATTAACATTAACTGGGTCAGAACTCTTGCCTTCATTCTAATCACAATTATTATTAAGCAAGCCGCATTTGCGCCCAGGAACGACTTGCGTTGGTACATCCTAAGTGTCATTCAGTACAGGAATGGTCAAACGTCGACAGGTATCAATTTCTCATATTGACCCAAGCCAACATTCTTCCACCCTACCATAACTTTTGCGGACTTGCCACATCGATTCAAGTTCTGATGCCTTAAATCGCTCGACCACTGACCGGCTATATATCTTCATAAACCAAATTTAATTTTAATAGTTCAACGCTTTTCTAATTTATAACAGGTTACTGATATTTCTTATACCGTAAGAATCTAGGGTGGCTCACTGGTACATGCATTACAGTTACACCCTCTATGCAGCTTTATGTTTGTCTACTTAACTATTGGATGAATTATTCTTATAAGTGTATGCTAACTCATTTTTCTTCTATTATTCTTGTATGCATTATTGAAAATAGTTGATAAACGTACATAAATAAATTAACTTTATCAAGAAAAATATGATTTTTACAACTAGACAATGAGTATACAGTTTATAGCTAAATTATTAACTAAATAAATAATATTATTAAAAATTCCCGAAACATATCGATTTTCGATTATAATTTACTGTTTTTCAAATAATCATTTGATATAGAGGGTCACTTACTTTCGAGTAATGACGTAAAACAGTAAGTAAAAATCAAAAATCGACCTGATTCGAGAAATTTTAATAATATTGTTTATTTAGCTAATAATGAATTTATGCGTTACTTTATGTACTGTATAATCAGACATTTAGTAAAATTGATAAAAAAGTATTGATAAAAATTATAACAAGGAAAATTGTACCTCAGAAATATCGAATATTTAAAAAAAATGCTTTGTTGAACAATAACTCAATATTATATGAATTACTTGCTAATTTTATTTGATCTAAATTTTGTGTTACTTTCACTTGATAAACATCAAATACGACAAAAACAAAATCAACCTACAATTTCCCACCAAGGACCGGCTAAATCCTTTGTTGATCAGCTCACTAGTGAGGCCACACCGAGTGTAAACTTTAGCATGTGCCTTTTCCGCGGCTGCCAGGAGGACCACCAAACACACCGCAAGAACTATTTTGCTCATGATCCTGCCGCAATAACCAATGCACTCACCACCAGAACAACACGGAAACTGTCACACTCTCTCCGAAACTCTTGTTTAAATTGAACTCTTTTCTAAAAGGTATTTGTCTTATCTCTTCTTGTGTTATTGCAGGCGATTTGAAATGTAAACTTCTGTGTTTGAACTGCTTTGCGTAGCGACTGTTTAATATTTACCAGCCTTGACAGTGCTGAACCTTGACTACGGTGTTCCTGGTATATTTACCGATTAAAATGCGCGCACGATTAATTTGATGCAGCCAGCCGCTGTCCAAGGAAGTCTGTCTCCGCGAAAACCTCGTTAATTTTGTCAACTCTTCGTGATAAGTTCGACGCGTAGTGAATTCTCAGGAGATATGTTTTTACGGAAGACTGAATGAGGTAAACAACCATTATGAAAACGTGCTATACAGGGTGATTTAGAATGTATCTAAAAAAAAAATTGATTAGTGTGCAGGAGACTCTTACAAATAAAATTTTGTAAAAAATAAATCAAAAAGAGCAGTTCGAAAATGATTTAAAATGCACAGCACTGGAAAACTTGGCAGGGCAAAGCATGCAATCGACAACTGGACAAAAAACTGAAAGAAATTCCCAGCACCTATTTTATGCAACGAATTCAACTGTTTTTATCGCTATTGTTATTAATTATTAATAGAATCAATTTGTAGCTTTAATTAATAAAATAGTTTGACATACCTGATATTACAACAACAAAATTTTGGACCCGTCTTACCCAGTTTCTACAAAGTAACACAAATATTTCTGCTTCCTGTCCGTTTTGAACTCCAAAGTTATTGGCAGCAACTATGATACGTTTCCGTAAATCATCAATAGTATGTAGATATCCACTTCGGTGTAATAAACTTCATTTTTTAAATATCCCCACAAAAAGAAGTCCAAATGATTTAAAGTTAGGAGATCGTGGCAGCCATGGTATCGGTCGTCCTTGTCCAATTTCTTGGTATTAATGCTTGAACACGCTGTATATGGTGAGGATATAATTCAGCCTCGTGTATGATACGCCACACTGCTGTAATACGCCGTGGATGCCCTGAACCTGAATCTCTTCCACGATTCAGTTGCAAATTTCCCGTGTCATGCCCGCGTTGCATTACACTTGCACTCATTGCACACTAACTCCGAGTTGCTATACACGCAAGCCACTTTTGACACTTGAAGAACAAATGTAAATACTCGCATTACAAAAACGTTAATCTTTTATCTAATTCCATATTCGGAATCGCCTGGTTAGAAACTACAGTAGTCCAGCGATTTAAAGATTGAAAATTTCAATCATTTTAAAGATTTTACAAAAAAAAATTACGGTATGGACTCCATTTTTCATGATGTATCTATTCCCATTTTTTTTAGATAAGTTGTGAATCACCCATCACCCTGTATAAGTATACAGCTTGACTTATTGCCTTCTTTTAGAAATTACTAATCAAATCGAATTAATTGCAATTTAAATATGATATCACCTCATAAATGTGATGCTTTTTAGCCAACACCTACTATATGACAGACTTCCTTACAGTTCTTTTAATACTTAACTGTAAATTTTCCTTTAGGTAGGTTTTGTCATGGAATGTCTTCAAATATAGAGGATGTTTCAAAGAGACATGGCAATATAATAAGTGGGGTTTGCTTTATAAACAAATTTTTCAATGTTCTATCATGTGTATATGTGTGTTTTTTCGTCCTTAACTTTAATAAAGAATATAGATAATAAAAAAGATTATAGTGTGTAATAGAAGTAATAGTGTTTCTTATAACAATTTTCTCCATAACACTTCATTTTCGTGATACAACGTCATCGAGTCTGATATGATATCAATCACTATTATTAAATTGATTAGTCATTTTTTATTACAACATATTACGCACATAATTAATATATCCATACAAACGTCTACTTTTCCTAGTGCTTGGACATCTTCCAACTAATTTAAACCTTCTTCACCCTACCAGCAAATTTTCTACATTGATAAAAAATTTTGAATTAGTTTTAAAGTCAGGTATCTACTTATCGGAATTTGGATTTGAAAATAATATTATCCCAATATATTCTGGGGTATACACTAGTTACTCTCTTACTTTCTTAGTCTTAGTTTGCTGATGAAAGAAAAATCATCTTATTTTATTCGATTTATAAGGCATTTAAAATCGTAGATTACGGAATTACCATACTCTTATCAGTAAATTAAAATTTTACGGTTTTTGATTCATCTATAGTTTTAATCAACAGTTACTAGCTTGATTGTACCCAAAAACTAATTGTTCATTTCAAGGTATCTGACGTCTTACCTATAAATTCGGCGTAACTCAGGGTTATGTTATCAGCCCCTAATTGATTTTTATATACATCTAGGGCTTCGGCCGAACTTTAATTACCTATACTAATTATTAATAATTATAGACAGATGTCATTAATTGGCGAGCTCCAAGTCAATTGAAAAAGTTGTTTTAAGCACAATAACTGAGTTTGTTGAACGTCAATCCTTGCTTACAGTGTTACAGCATGGATTTAGAGGTAATAAATCGGTAGATACAGCTTCATACCAACTTTTCAATTATGTTCTGTTACTATTTGATCTGTCAAAAGCTTTCGATAATAGTAATCCAGATTTTATTTTTAAAAAACTGTATAATCTGGGCATACTGGGGCCATGGGTGAAGTTTGGTCATCAAGTCTGGGGGGAGCTAAAGCCCTGGGTGGACTGTGTTTTAATTTCGGTTCTGAAATGTGTGTGAGTTGTTTAGGAATATTTGGGGGGGGCTAATATGATTTCAGGGGAGCTGGGCTCCCCCCAGCCCCCGTAACTTCGCCCATGACTGGGGGTTTTACTTGGTTGGACAGATTCATACTTCAAACGTCGTAAATTGTTAGTTAATCAAGAGCAGATTTCAAATAAAACTGATGCTTTAAAAATGTATTAGCTTCAATGTTTGTTGCAAAATTGATATATTAAATGTTCAGATCATAATCTGATATTGATGTTATATTTCTTCATTTCCAATTCCTTATTTTATTTTAAATTTAATAACTAGTATTAAAATATTGCGAAAAATCTATCAAGTACGCATTGCAAAATTCAGAAGCTAGATTATAGCAGAAATCAGTTTAGCACTACGAAATAGCGTGAACAGAAAGATATCAAAATAAGCCAAATAACTACTTGCATAAAAATAATAAGGAAATTTCAACTGACCTCTAATTATTTAAGAACCGTCTGTAAATTATCGGAGAATTATTTACAATTTTGTCCGTTTCGGATTAAATAATTATGGTTATTAAAACACCAGGCCGTGGTCAATGTCAAAGTAAATATAAATTTCTAGGTAATGTTTACAATTGACAACAAATTCTTTAAAAAAAAGATGTAATTTAATCGGTTTCTTACAAATGATAAAAATTATAGTTGTAAAATAAATTTGTAAGAAATATTTTTGTTACAAATATTTAATAAAATAAATTCATTCCGTGTATGTATATACAGGGTGTTTAATAATGATGTGCAAATATTTTAAGGAAATGTTTAGAAAGTAATTTTAGAGAGCTTTCCAATGCATTTTTGTCTATTTGAGGGCGCTCCCCCCTGTGAAAATATTCAAATCTCAAAATGGACGTTTAATTTTGGTAAGTTTTAATGGTTTGAATATTTCATCTCTAATTTATCAAAAACTGATGCGTTTTTGTAGGCGTTTGCATCGAAATGCAGAAAAACCTATTTTTGGTGGTCCATCATATTGGAGAAGACAAATAGGTATAATTTTTCCTACATAGGTTTTAAGTACTGTTTTAATTTTAATATAAAGCTTAGTTCTTACTAAAGATAACGGTTTTAGCACGTAATATATACATTTGCATCAAAACATAAACCAAAGTTTACTCCAAATATGATTTTGAGATTACATATATTAGATGTTTAAAATAATGAAGGCACTTTTTCTTGGTTAGATTCTATTTTAAAGGTATTTGATTAATTCGGCAAAATATTTACAAATATAATGTACCTACAGTTATCATGAAATATTGCTTTTGTGTTTACAATAATAAAACATATTTATCTACCAAATTAAAACTACCTCGTATTAATCTTTGCAAATTTGCATAACATTAATTATAAGTTAATTACAAATATAGTGCAAACTTAAACAAGAAACTATTTAAATCATAACAAAAAATAAATGTTAACAACTTATGTAAATTTATTTTTTTTATTCACCTCTATCTAACTATTGATATTTACACATGATTATAACATGAATCACAATAAGACTAATTGATTTATGTAATACTCAGAGCCACTATATTTTTTCTTCTGTATCGGATTGACATGATTAAACTATAATCTCTTTTTTTTTATTCAAACCAGTCCATCATATGCAATTTACTTGTCAGGTTCCCGACTTTTTACTGCTTTACTGAGTGCCAATATTTAATTATACAGGAATGGCCAGAAGTACGGAATAAAATTCATATCTTTTGAATGAGTTAATTTTTTTTATATATTTTTAGGTATTAACAATATTGTGTGAAACTAACTACTCTGTGGACAAAAGTCCCAACCAGCTTTTGTAAAACTAATAATAAAGAATATACGGGTATATTGTGGGTGTAATTCAACGCTGGTTGGGGCTTTTGTCCACAGAGTAGTTAGTTTCACACAATATTGTTAATATTACAGAAGAGTTAATTTTTTTAAAACGCCGAAACACCTTAACTCATCTTGATTTTCCCCATCTTTCGGTTATATAATAGTTAATTTTTCTTCAACTCCCAGCTACCCCTATTTTTTTTTCAAATGGAAACATAAGGCATGAAGGCGCTCGTTGAAAAGCTTATAGAAAACCGAATCCAGCCATACCAAATAAACAAGTTTTATGTTTTCAATAACAAGTTTTTTTTTCATTTAGAAATTGAAACAACTAGATAATTTACAAAAATAAACTCAATGCCGCAAATGCTGAAAATGTCCTCCATTCACTATTTGATATTCTCCAAGACGATAGTAAAAGCTATCCACAGCATTCCGAATGACTTCAGCTTGTAAATTATTCATCTCCGCCTTAATCTTGTTCTTTAAATTCTCAATATTATCCGGTCTGTTCTGGTAGACTTTTTCTTTCAAATATCCCCAAAGAAAATAATCCAGGAGCGTTAAGTCGGGGGATCTTGGCGGCAATTCAACTGTACCCCGTCAACCAATCCAACGATTTGGCAACATTTCATCTAAGTATCTTCGAACATCAATACCAAAATGTGGGGGAGCGCCATCTTATTGGAACCAAATTCTTTCATTCGGTATATCTGGATCAATTTCATGAGGAAAAATCACAGCTAGAGTAGGTATCAGGTCAAATGTTAGGAAATCCAGGTAGCGTGCGGCAGTAAGAATGGGCCCAAAATTATGTTGTTGATGATACCTGCCCATACATTAACTTTCTGTGGGTGCTGCGTATGCGATTCGCATGTTCAGTGTGGATTTTCCTGGGATCAAAAACGATAGTAGCTTTATCCGAAAAAAGTACGCCTCGTTGAAAACCATTATTGTCGTCACACTGTCTCATCATATTCTCACAAAATTATAATCGCCTATCATAATCGTCTTCAAAAAGCCCTTGGACAAGACATACCTTATAGAGGTGGTATTTATCTTGTTTCAAAAACATTCGAATTGCAGTTCGAGAAACATCGTGATTGCGGGCCAATGAAACAGTTGAAGTATGAGGATTTTCAACAAGTCTAATGCAATGTCTAATTTCTTTTCTTCATCAAAGCACGTGCCCGTTCAGTTTTGGACAAAGTCTGTACTGTACCTCAAATTTGTGAAATATTTTACTAACTGTTCCTTGCGAGATTTGGTTTTCGGATTAAATAAATCGCGCACTTCAGTCTGATTTCTTATTTTGTCTCCACATCCAAGCAATATCAAGATTTCAATGCGTCGCCTTTCCGATAATACCATTGCGATTCAGTAAATAACTTGATTTTGACGCAATAGTGACGTTTCGAACTCCAACTTACAACTAAAGCGAAAAAATAACCAGGAAGCCTGGCAAGTAAGTGGTACCAAAAAAACGCAACATAAAAAAGATATCTTTTTAAAAACCTTGCTATTGAAAATATAAAATAAATAAAACATAACATGTTTATTTAGTACGACTGGATTCGGTTTTCTATAAGCTTTATGTTTCCATTTGAAAAAAAATAAGGGTAGCTGGGGGTTAGGGGGTTAAAGAAATTTAATTATTATATAACCGAAAGATGGGGAAAAAATCAAAATCAGGTAATGTGTTTCGGCGATTAAAAAAAATTATTCAGTACTTCTGGCCACCCCTGTATGTAACATTTCTTGATGAACATTCAATATATCCTATATCGAAATTGTCACTGTTTAAATTAAATATTATCACATATTAGCGAATAATTTTGCAGGAAATATTTTTGTGGTTTTTCGAGGGGTGAAAAATGATATTCTTCATGAAGAAATATTTCGATAACATCTTAGAAATTCGATAAAGCAAATGAAAACAAAAAATATTTCGGAATAATATCGTTAAATAATGAGAATAAGAATAAACATATACAATATCAAAAGTAAATAGTTGTTTTAATAAAAGGTACAGGTAGTTTGAGGTTATGAAGTGTAATAAATCTCAATTTTATATACATTTTATTCAAATTCCATCTAGTAAAAATAATAGCTTGCGAGTTTCATAAATAAACAGTAATTTACAAAGAATTAGGTCAACATCTACTGCCTTGCAACATATAATTCTCGATAAATATTTAACTCTTGCGTTAAGTGACACTTTCAAGAAAGCTTTAATATTCATTGGAAATATTTTATACCACAGATAATGTGTGCAAAAATAGTAATTATAGTATTATTAAAATTAATAAGACTGTTTCTTTATAAATTCATATTTTATTCTGTCATTTTAAATTAAAAGCATATATTAAATAAATATAAAAAGGAAGTCATATTGAACTGAAATTTAGTTTATCTCATACAAGCGGTTATTTATATAGGGTGTGGTGTTGAATGAATAGTATTAAAATTCTAATTAAAATTCCTTATTGCTTTTAGTTAAATGAATACTAGAATAAATATTTTAGAGATATTGCGAGGTTAGGTTAATAATAGTTAGTTTTCGTCCGTGATACATACAATATTCTATTTCATACTGTATTCAATTGCAACTTTTCACTAATTATAACAACAGCAATAAATGCATTATCTTCAACATATTTTTCCACAATGCTATTACAAAGCCGTAAACGACACATTGGATCTTCATGATAAAGTGCTTGTACCTTTTGCACATGAAATGGATGAAGAACAAACTTAATGATTTGATCAAAATAACAAAAAAACAATATTATCAAAATAAAATAAACCAAAATAAAAATAGTAATACAAACTTGTGGCGTAGTTTAAATAAATTATTGCAAAATCATAAAAATAGTGACATAAATGAAATTAAGCTGTTAGATGGAAACACCAGTAAAGATAAACAACAAATAGCTAATAATTTTGTTGAGTATTTTACAGACATAGGAAGGAACCTTGCGGAAAACATATAAAATAATACTAAAAAAAATAAATTTTGAAAGCAAAAACAGGAATGCTGCTAATTCATTTGTTTTATTTAATACAGATAGAGTAGAGGTATTAAAGATTATTAGTACTTTAAAAAACAAAAAGGCACCTGGAATTGACGCTATTAAAGCGGAAACGTTAAAATTAATTGCTAATCTAATAGCTAGTCCTATCTTATGTTTGAAAAGGGAATTTGTCCAACTTCTTTCAAAACTGCGGTAATACAGCCTATTTATAAAAAAGGAGATCAGATGAATATGACTAACTATCGACCAATATCGTTAATATCAAATATTGCAAAAATTTTTGAAAACATATTTAAGATGAGAATCGTTGAATACCTGAATAAATATACACTCCTATCTGACAAACAGTATGGTTTTAGGGATGGCAGATCGACGGAAGATGCAATAACTTATGTAACATCTAATATTGCCAAAGCTATTGATGAAAAAAAACCAGCGTTATGTATTTTCGTTGATCTGACTAAGGCTTTCGACACTGTAAGTCATATTCATCTTTTAAACGTTCTAGATTCAATTGGTTTCAGAGGTACTCCTTATGAACTTATAAAGAGCTATATATCAAACAGACAACAATGCGTAAGAATAAATGACACATACAGTGAATATAAAACAGTAAGTTATGGTGTTCCGCAGGGTACTGTCTTGGGTCCAATATTATTTAACATCTACTTAAATGAATTATTCAAACTAGACGTGAAAGGTGATGTGGTGAGTTTTGCAGATGATACTGCGATTTTTTATAAAGCAAACGATTGGAAAGAATTAAAAAAACTAGCAGAAGAAGATTTTCTAACAATTACTGATTGGTTTAGTCAGAGGTTATTAACAATCAACACTGAAAAAACTCATTACATTCCTTTCACCTCATACTCTAATAACTTACCTTCTTACACCTCATTGACAGTTTCCCCAGATATAATTATTACTGTAGCGCCATATATTAAATACTTGGGTTTATATATTGATAGTCACTGGAAATGGCAGAAGCATATTAGTTATGTTATAAATAAAATTAGATGTATTTTATATAAATTTAAACACCTTGCCAACGTTTTAGACATAGAACAAATGCGTACATTGTACTATGCACTGGTTGAGTCTCATCTCATTTACGGTATTGCTGCTTGGGGTGGAGCAGCTGATAACTTTATGCATAAATTAGAAGTTATACAAAAGTGGATAATTAAAATCATATTCAAAAAACCATATATGTATTCCACTGAAAAATTATATGCAGAATCACGAATATTGGATTCAAGACAGCTGTTTTTCCTAAGAGTTTTAATTAGACAATATAAATGTAGACACGAACTATTAAATATTGAACATAATTATGACACTAGATATAAAATCGGTTCTAAGCAGGTCCCTAGACCAGAAAAAAGTATTTTGCAAAGAAATTATGCTTACCTTGGACCTAAATTTTATAACTTGTTTCCCTTACAGCTGAAAGCCATTAACTCTGGAACACTTTTTAAAAATAAGGTAACACAATGGATACACAATTTGTCTAGAATACAGGTTTATAACTATATTAAAAATATCATTTAACACTCAATTTTTTTCATATTGTTTAAATAGTAAAATACTATATAATTTTGTACATTTGTATGCCTACTCTTTTCAACGTGCTTGTAGCTTTATATATAATATTACTTTCCACATACAAGGCAATGCCTTCAGTGGATTTGTATTTATTTGCCTGACATTGTATTTTATTCAATATTATGTGATTTTGTATGTACAATATATATCAATTTACGAGTAGTATTAATTCTACAATATGTTTTCACTTTTGTATTCCAATTATGCATTACTTATTGTATCTTTTTGGGTAAATAAATTATTATTATTATTATAATTTTTTTTTTTTTTCAGTAACACCTTTCGAAGCTCCGACACATTCGGAGATGTTCTGAAGAGTCGAGCAATGACCACTCTCCACTCCGTGGAGTCAGTAATCATTGCGCCCGTAAATCGTGCGTTCTGAGCAGACGTAGCGAACCAAGGACGATTGCCTTCTGCATTCTGCCGGCTAAGATCTCTGCCGAATTTCGGCAAGCCGGTATGATCTTTAAGTCAGAAAGCAACGTATGTCTCATTCCACCCAGGGCGCCTATAGTGAGCACCACAATCTTAACAGAGTGGTCTGGATACAGCCTGTGGAGCTCGGAGAGAAGATCTCGATCTCTCATACGTTTCTCCTCTTTTAGGACGATGTTGTTCTCTGCGGGAGCCGAGAACTCAATCACAAACATCGTCCTAAGTTGGTGGTCGAGGAGGACTACATCAGGCTTATTGGCTTGAATTTGCCTGAGGGTGGGGAATGAATAGTTCCAATAAATTCGGCACTTCTCATTCCCCACAACGGATTCTATATCCCCCGGAGCATAAGGCAGCACTGGCGTCTCGTCTATCTCATACGAGTGTCGTAAATGATAATACAACACCCGTAAGGCTGAATCGTGTCTTTGGACATACGCTGTGGCCGCATATATTATTATTATTATTATTATTATTATTATTATTATTATTATTATTATTATTATTATTATTATTATTACCATTTGCTTGTCCATAATAAAAATGCATGTAATGTTTTCAATACCCATTTGAGCATTACTGAACCATTTCTCAAATTATTATAGTGAAAAATCAAACTTATACCTGCTTTAAACAATTTTCGTTACAATTTGTAAAACCATAATTACTAATAAAATTTATTTGAAGCATGGCAAAATACTTTTTGTTGATTACAAATCATATGTTTTATGTGGGCACATTCTGCCATTCATATTCATAACTCTTTACAAACAAGTATTTAATATGCTGCAATACCAGAATTTTTACATATTTTTTATTGCCTACTGGCACCTGTGTGTTATGCAAATATAGCATCAAGGTTTATTTATTAATATGTAATCAGAAGCGATTGGCTATTAAATATACAGGGTATCTCAGAAAATGCTGATATCGACTTAATCAACTTGGGATCTGCAACTGTCTTATTGACAGTATGGTCGAGTTTATAATCGCCTAGTGCAAAAAGATCATTAATCCGGTAAGTTCGAATTCTATTTACCACTAAAATTTTATATTACATTATTAATTTTAATGCACTACTATAATTTACTATAATTAAATGGAAAATATTAACAGCGGCATTACTGATTCATTTCATCAAAATATAAAAGTCAAGAGTAAAGGCAATATGATCCTTTCCAGACAGGTCATGAAACACAGATTTTGGCAAATTGTCTTAGCTGACATATTTGATCTGCCCTTATTGTCCTCGGGCTACGCGTTGTCGAGAACGGACTCGTTTTCGGTGCCCCTAGACCGCGGGGTCGTCACCAGGTAACTAATGAAAACTGAGGAATTTTGTGACGTCACCTGGCCCAGGTAATCCCGACCGTATAGTTAATAGACCGTGCCCCTGGGCCCCCTCATATGATGATTTCGGTTGTTTTATTTCTATTGTTGTATTACGGCTGCTACGGTCGTCACTGCGTCTCCGATAACGGTGATCTTTCTAGACGCCATTTAGCCGCCTTCGTATTTTAGTTTATTAAATATTTTACAGAACACTGTAAATCTAAATCTATTCCCTATAAATGTAACCAAAGATAAGTTTTTAATCCACAAAAGCAGTATAATTTTTCCATTTTGGAAAAGGATCAATTTTTACATTGTTATTTTATACCTTTACTTTTTTGCGTAATTAATCAATTATAAGTAAAATATAGAGTATAAATTCTAACCTAAATGATACGACAAAAAAGAATGAGTAGAATGACACAAAACAGAAAAAACATTTAATATGTTAGTAACTTTGTACTTTATTATTTTCATTTCTGTAATATACAGGATGTTTATTAATGGAATGCCGATACTTAAGGGTGTGAATCCTTCATTTTAAGAAGAAAACTTAATATCAACATATATCCTAAACTTCTTAATTTTTTAGCTACCGCGATCGGTGGATAGGCCGTAGAGGAACGCAGTCATGGCCGCCCAGATCTCCCGACCTTAGTAGTTTATACTACTTTTTCTGGGGTCATCTGAAAAGCATAGTGTACGCAGTGTCGATTCAAGCCGAAGAAGAGTTACGAAATCGTATAATAGTATGCTGCCAAACCATAAGAGACACCCCAGGAATTTTTGAAAATGTACGTCAGTCTATGGGAAGAAGAGTAGATGCTTGCATACGTGTGGGTGGAGGACACTTTCAACAACTACTGTAAATACATAATTTGGGTTCTTTATTTTGTTTGTATTTTCTTGTCTTGTCGTTTCGTTTTAGGTTTAAGATTTTGAATTTATCGTTTTACTAAATAAATCGCGATTTTTTAAATAAAATTTTAAAAAATCAGAGGCGTACCGTTTTTTTCTATCCAAACGTTTAATATTATGCCTACGTGGAGGTGATTGGTTAAAGTAGAAAATTAATTTTTGTCCTAAAAAAAGTGTTTCCATGCATGGTGGGTGTCTACAAAATGGCAACAAAATATCAAAAGCAGTCTCAATGAACTTGGGGAAAAAACTTTTGGTTTTAATATTTTTACGTGAAAATGGTGCGTCGTACGAAAGTAAGTCTAAGTCCAAATTTGCTGTAAAATAAATGGAGATTTTAAAAATCATTTTGATTTTTAGAAAAAGCAGTGGCGTATCATTTTTTTCTTCAAAAATGTTTAGTTTAAACCTCGTACAGACGTCATTGGCAAAGATTTTAAAACATTTTTTACATCAAACAATGCTCCTTAATGATTAATAGATGTGTACAAAATTTCAAAAAAATATCTGGAGTGATAAAAAAATTATAATACAAAAGTTAATTTTTTCTTAAAACTGTAACACCCTGTAGCTCAAAAATTAAGAGGTTTAGGACATATATTGATATTAAGTTTTCTTCTTAAAATTACCGAAGGATTCACACCCTTAAGTATCGGCATTCAATTAATAAACACCCTGTATCCTTTATCTTTATAAAATTAGTCCGTAATCATGGACATATCAACTTTGTCAGAATCAGCTTACTAAATTCAACTTCAATTAATAATAATAATAATAATATCTCTACCCCGCAAGTCGAAGACTTGTGCGGGAGAGGGGCGGTATATTATTATTAAGCAGGCAACATTCCCAGGAACGACTTAAATTAAAATCGGGACTTTGCGGAGGCCACCGAGATTCGTTTCCTCGATCAATTTAATATATGCAATTTGATGATTTTGATAGTTAGCATTACCAAAAGAAAATAAGAAAATGAGGGCGGTGCAAAAACTTATGAGCAGGTACTTTATTTTGATGAATAGTTTTAAAATTAAAAATCATTTCCAGTAGTAACATAGAATATAGAGCGGAGAAAACTACTCCTCTGTTTCTGTCATACGCCTCCTGTAAAAGTAGAACTATACTTTACTATACTAACTATAACTAATGAACTATAATTATTATATAACTAACTATATTTTACTATAGTATTTTCTAAATTACCTAAGCTTTGCGCTAACTATTATAAAGAAACATTAAACAGTATTAAGATGATCGGCAAAAAATTTTTGAAAATTTGAAATAGAATACCCTGTATCTAAATAAGGGAGTACATTTTATTTACGTGTTTTGCAATAAATTTAAATGATATTTTAGACAAAATAAAACTATGTTCCATTGACAATCTTCTAAGGATCGTAGAGCTCTTTCAAGAAAAGTTATTACTCCTGTTTTTTATTTACATTTACTTAGATGAATCAGTCATAGTAGTATCTTCATGCACGTGTCCCCATCTACATCTTTTATTAGCAACCAAGTTGTTCATGGAACAGTAACCTTGGTAAGCAAGTTCTAGCAACACGAGACGGATAAGTCCTGCCACAACAACTCCTCTTCCAACCGTCCCAACCACGAAATCCCATCTCTTCCTGTATCATTCTAGCGCAGATGGAATCGTCCGAAATGTCTTCATCGTACAAATCTGAATAAGAAATAAGCAATGCAATTAAAGCTCCACATCTACTGATATATACATTTTTCAGGACTAGTGTATCTCAGTTCCTGTCAACTTCTATGTCACATTTCAATAAAACAGTACCCAGAAAGTGAATAATAATTTTTATGTATTGATATTTTCAATCTTTCATAAAACAAGATGTTCATGAAAATATTGTAAAGAACTGAACATCGAAATAAATTATTTTTGGTATTTGATGATACCTAAATATCGTCACTTCTTTAGTTATTACCTTCACATTTCATGTTGCATTTTCCTCCTGGAGATCCAAATTTGCACCACACTCTGCTCTTAATCTGGAATATAAAACGTGTTTTCTGTTCCCGTGTTAATAACTTACATATCTTTAGAAACAATTGTGAACTATATGAACATTTTCAAAATCTAGTAGTCCCAAGAATACTCTTTTCTTCTTTTGAAGTGTATACTTACCTGAAATATTCCCAAACCTATATTTCCATCTGCTTTGTAAATTTGCTTTGACGTGTCTTTACCGCTTTCGCTCTCAATTAAACATAGCCCTAGAAAAAAAGTAATATTAATAATTCTTTATGGTATGGTGTGTTTTAGTTTCATTGTGTTCAGTTCCTTCGTATATTGATTTCACTCTTTTATGAAATTGTTTTTACGTATCCCCTAATTTATTTTCCTTTGAAACAAAAAAATATATTTTTTGCATATAGTATAGTGTAGAAGAGGAGGTTGTCACAAATTTAAATTTAAGAGGAATATTTTCAAAATTATTGATATTAATAATATCCCAAATTTGTAATTCAAATCAAAGTAGGATTTGGGAACTAAGCATTAAACAAAAAATTTTATCCATTTTTTTTATAAGCGATGCATGTGACAACTTACCCCGAGCTGTCACAATAGTCGGGGCTATTTATCACATTTGCTAAATAGTTAAAATTCAAAATAATAAATACATATAGCGAGA
This sequence comes from Monochamus alternatus, assembly GCA_037114965.1. Classification (NCBI taxonomy): domain Eukaryota; kingdom Metazoa; phylum Arthropoda; class Insecta; order Coleoptera; family Cerambycidae; genus Monochamus; species Monochamus alternatus. The sequence goes on from CM073427.1 coordinate 17,775,873, forward strand.
AAATAAATTGTATGAGAGTGATACGATTCGGTTTCTTCTTCATCAGAGCGGTCTTCTTTCTCCCCGTGCCTTTCTTCTATGACTGTTTTCTGTACATTCTGTTTTTTTTTTGTTAGTTGTCACACGTGAATGATTTATTTTGAAGTTAGACAATAAAACATGACAAAAGAAAAACTAAAAACATACTACCTACACGATCTAGTATCATGTTTGGATAACTTAGTTAAGAGGAAATAAATGATGATTAATAATTTTCTAAAAATTTTCTTATAGGTACAAATATTATATACGGATGCCTCGCATGCACAATAACGGCCGTATTGTAACAATATTTTCTGGGCGAAGGGTTCTATTATGGTGATTTACCGGCCAAATTAATTACTTCATCATTATATCATAAGATGGAATTTCGACACTTATGACAACTAGTACTTGAGACAACTAACCCTCAAGGCGAGAAATCGCAAGTAAATCATATATGACCATCATTTTCTAAATATGTATTTACAATGTATTTCTTATTTTATGAGGGATTTATAGTAAGTGCAATATCTGAATCCTGTTATAATATTTAGTAACACTTTCTTGAGTTGTAAGTATAATAAAATTACTAATTCAGTTATTAATATCAAAAGATTATTTATAAAATAAATCCAAATACGTACAATTGCCAACCGAAAAAGAACTAAATCCATTCTTCAGCAATTCATCAATGAGGCCACATCGTGTATAATGTTTACCCTGTATTTCTTCCACGACCTCAGATAGAAGCACTAGTACACATACTGCAATGATTTTCTTCATAATACAAACACAGCAGCCATCACTGCCGCAAGTACCTACTATTGGAAAATATTTTGACCTTATATATTATCGACACGATTCTCTTATCATTGCCCTATTTATTACATTATTAAATAATTTATTTTTAACTATATGCTGATTGCTTAGTTTATATTCATGACATCGTTGAACCGTAGTTTATTTATACCAACTATGCGCATTAACCAAAAATTTTGTTGTATAAGATATAGTTGTAATTGACAAAAAATAAAACATCAACAATGCCTGTAGAATAATAAAAGTTTATTGCAAAAAAAAAGTACATCGTTGCCACATCATGTTTACATACATAATATCGTCTAACACTTCAGCGTGTTATTCAAATTTATCCCCATTTAGCACTTTCTGCATTTCCCGCATTTCTTTCCCAAATTTGTAGATCACGCCACACATTTGGAGGGGGGATGGAGAGAATACAAGCAGTAAGCAGCAGTTTGTTTATTTCGGTCTCGCGTATTCGTCGTAAATTCATAATGCATAATTTTACAAATTCCGAATATGCGGAAATGGTAGTGTTATACGGAGAATGTTTACGAAATGCGAATGCCGCTGTTACGGAATATCGGAGATGTATACCTAACAGACATTTCCAGGTGCGTGAACTTTGCGTAAGTGCCTTCGCAATACTGGTTCTGTGAAACTGCGTCGGGTGATAGAGACTGTTTTAAATTTAGTTGAGAGCAGCCTACTATTTCTACAAGAACCATTTCAAGGCGATTGGAGATATTCCAAAGCAAGGGCTGCAGAATATTACCAGAAAACTCACTGAACCCGCATCATTTTTAGAAAATTCAAGCTTTAAAATCGGCTGATTTCCCCAGTCGTCTTGAAATTTACAATTGGCATCAAAATCAAATTGCGGCTGACCCTAATTTTATTAATAAAATGCTATGGACGGATGAGTGCAGTTTTACTCGAACTGGCATTTTAAACAGGTTAGTACCATACTACTTAAAAAACAATAAATTTCTAGGGTAGATGTACCTAACTACTACTAACTACTGAATAATTAATTGTACTTACGAGTAATACTAAACATTCATATTTATTTGTAAAACGTAGTCAAATAGTAATATAAAAATTATTAAACTGTAATAACCTAACATTCGAAAACATTTATTATCTACATTTGTTTGTTTATTAACAAATATATCAATATTTGAGGAAAATTCAATCATGCATCTAGATTAAAAAAAAATAGTTTTACTCCTTGTCGTTAAGTAACAGTACAGAAACTAGGTAACTAGGTTATTGACCTAATAATACGGTAGGTTAAGATTCACTCTCGATAGCTTTTATGAGCATCATATCAGAGGCGTGCCATTTCGACAACACGATGGTTTTTTATTACTTAGTATTTAAACATGAAACAATTTACCCATTGGGTATAGGTTTTTCATGTAATGTACGTAAATGGTTTATTACTCGGTTTATTATTAGATACGTTTTAGTTTTGTGATTTCAATGTAACTAAGCTAATTTCCTTGCAGTTTTAACAGCTACATTTGCTCAGAGGAAAATCCACACGCTACTTGTCAGTTTAGCTTTCAGAGGCAATTTGTTGTCAACGTATGGGCAGGAGTGTACGAGTATCGTTTGATTGGATCGTATTTTCTACCGGAAAACCTGAGTGGACCACGTTACTTGCAATTTTTAATAGAATTATTTAATTATTATTATTTGATTTCATTGGATATTAACATTTTAAATTATTATTGGCTGAAGTTGAACTGAGCAAGAAAAAATGATATTCTAAAATAATCATTACAACCGTTTATTTCTGATTACTAAAACCTAGGTAGGTAGGTACTAGAAAAATATTTCAACTTGGCAACATTGCATCAGGTCAACATCGAGTTGAACTGTGAGCTGTAAACGACCAAGGCTGTGAGCGGAGTGACATTCTGAAAAGGGGGTTTAAATAATAATTTAAAAATATTTTTTTCGGCGTAAATATGCATTTAGATTTTTTTAATCGCGTATTCGCATTATACTCATTATTCCCTATCTCCTCTTAAAATTAATGACATTATGACCCTGTATAATGTCACTGTCATAAAAGATAGTTTGACAGAAAATTGTTTATTAAATATTGGAAACATTCTTACATTGTATATTAAAAGTACAATTATTCAAATTTGAAAAGTTAACACGAAATTTATTTAATTCGATTTGGTGTGCCACTAGTTCTTGCTGATGAAATATACTTTTTGAAATTTTCAACTTATTGACGATGTGTTCCTCGAGATAACCTTCAACGACACTAATTGACTGCCATCCTCCATATCTTAGTGTTTGAGTATACGCTCAACTGTCAGCGAGGAAGGTGGCAGACGTCCTCCTCTAGCAATGTCAGTGTAACTGGATGCATTCTTGCAAAATTGTTGATGCCAACTTGTTGTATAGTGCAATTACCGTGATTATAGTAAATGAAAAATCTATTGTGTTTTACTTGTTTGTTATCCTCTACTTACAAAGTATTTCATATACCTTCTCATATTTTTCCAGGGATTTCCAACAGATAAAATCCATTTATAGGACAAATTGTTTACAAAACAAAAGTGATTTGCGTAAAACAATATAATATCTGATGCAGTATGTAATGCACAAAAGCCTCTTAATATTGCTATTAAATCTCAGACCAACAGTTTCAACTATCTGATTAACAGTGCTAAAATTAATATCGCATACTTACACCTGAAATTTTATTGAAATTTTTGCACATAATATGGATTGGAGTTAATTTTAAGACCGCGACACCTTGTTCTAGTACAGTTGAATGTACAATTTTGGCGAGAATTTAATCGAGGAACATGAAGCAAAAACTGACATAATAGAGACGGATATTCTAAATTATTATGGAATAAATTGTATAAAATTGTGATACTTGCTAGAACCCTGCAAAACTCTACAGATGGAAAAGTATTAGTAGGTATTATGTAAAGTAGCATGGTCATAACCTCTTTCTGGAAAAAAGCTATCTGTTTTAAGTGAAATAAATTTAAAAATATTCTCTGGATACTCTGTAAACAAAGCTTCAGATAATCATAACGTGGATAACGCACTAATGAACAATATTTCAGTTTCAATCTTAGATACGAGTTATAAAGACATTTTGAAGCTGTTTCGTTAGAGAATGACTGACAGTTGCGCATGATAATAATAATAATAATAATAATAATAATAATAATAATAATAATAATAATAATAATAATAATAATAATAATAATAATAATAATAATAATATTTATTTATCCATTTAGACATATTATGCATGTATAGGACAGGTCACACAATCAATACGGAAAATAAAAACAAACAAATATAACAAGAAAAATATAACATGTGATTATAAAATATCATTCATAAAATCGTGAATGCTATAGTAGCATTTAGTCAGCAACATCTTTCTTACAGATGTCTTAAATTGAGCGCTGGTCATGGTCTTAAAATTATTTGGAAGCTTATTGTAAAATTGAATTCCCTGATAGTGAGCAGACATTTCAAATTTTTTAGATTTATGCGCAGGGATACATAATAAGTCACATTTGCAGGTGGAATAATTATGATAATTTGAGTTCTTTACCAAGTTATGAATATTTTCTTTGGCGTACAATAATACTTTTAAAATGTATATACTGGGAAAAGTTAAAATATCATTTGCAATAAATGTATTTCGACATGTCTGACCAGGACTGATGTTAAATATGTTTCTAATTATGCGTTTCTGTGCTATAAAAATTCTGTAGCTGCAGGCAGCATGCCCTGATAAAACGACGTTGTAAGAAAGATGACTGTATACTATACTATAGTAAACATTTAATAAAGCACACAAAGGCATAGTTTTTTTAATCCTGGATATAGCGTAATAAGATTTATTTAATGTTGCGCACAAAGCGCTTATATGATTCACCCATTTCAATTGATAGTCAAGATGAACTCCTAGAAAGTTGATACTCTCAGATGACTCCAAAACAGCGTCATTAAGATCTAGGTACAATTTGGTGTCTATTGATTTGTTATGAAAATAAATAATTTTTGTCTTATCAATATTTAAAATCAGACTATTGGAAGTACACCAATTGGCAAAACACGCGATGGAGTTCTCGCAAATTGTAATGAGTTCCTCATGTGTTGAAACCGAAACCACAACAGATGTGTCGTCAGCGAATAGAGTTAAAGCAACTGAATCCATGTAAGCAGGCAGGTCATTAATAAATAAAAGAAAAATCAATGGGCCCAGGACCGATCCCTGTGGCACCCCCAGGTTAATACTTTTGCAATCGCATGTGACATTATTATTTTTAACATGCATGGATCGATTAGATAAAAACTGAATTATCCAATCCAAGAATATCCCTCTGAAACCAATGTTAAATAATTTGATTTTAATAAGTGAAATATTTAAGCAATCAAAGGCGCAAGCTAAATCAAAAAACAGACCTGCTACCTGATTACCATCATCTAAAAATTTATAAATAGTTTCTGTTAGACTGCACACCGCTGACTGGGTAGATTTACCTGTGCGAAAGCCATGTTGACAGCCTTGCATCTTTAAAGCAGATTAAGTAATATCACTGATATGTTGACAAAATATGAGTTTCGAATCAAATAAGAGGCCCAAGTCTTATGGAGTCCACCCTGTCAAGTATTTCCAGATCTAATCTGTAATTATATTCTGTAGGATGAAATTTACAGGTGTAACTTAACACATTATGGTTTAGAGATCAAGTGCCTCTTTAAGATTGTTATAGCCACATCGCGGTTATTTAAATTATGATACAAAACAATTGCTTTGTGACATTCTTGTTCTAAGTCAATTCAGTTATTGTGACTCAGTACATGGACCATGTCTGGATCAAAGTTTTGTAAAGCGCATCCAACGAGTTCAACACTCTTGTATTCGATTTAGATATGGGATAAGGAAATATGATCACGTTACGCACAAACTGTCTGAATTGCGTTGGCTGAATATGCACAACCGTAGAAAGCTGCACTCGCTAGGTATGTTTCATAAAATTATAACTACCAAAACTCCACCTTATCTATATAATAAGCTTACATTTAGGACTGATGTACACAATCTAAATGTAAAATTTAAAGGCTTACTTACTCCTCCACACCATAAAACATCATTGTATGAAAGGAGTTATAAGTTCATTATTAGTAAATTTTACAACAAAATTCCTCAACATATTCATTTATTCAACGATGCCAAGTTTAAAATCTGTGTAAAAAAGTTATTGTTTGAGAACAGTATATAAAATTTGAAAAATATGGTTTTAATAAATAAATTACTTGTCATATTATTTTATATATTATTTTCATTTTTAATCAGAAACCTGTTATTTATATTATTGATTGTATTAAACTTGCTTATTTATATTCTTTATTTGTGATTTAAAAATACCTTAAATTTGTCTGCTCAATGATGCGACAAATAAATTAGCTATTATTGTAATTCAAGGGTTAAGTGGTAGAGCACGTTTGTGAACTTCCCCTTGAGATTTTAGGTACATAAAGATGTTGTCTTTTATTATTATTTTTCTTGTGTAATATCTATGTGTTGTACCAAAAATAAAGGCATTTATTATTATTATTAACTTAGAGCATTTCACTACATTTAACTGCAGACAATTATTAGCGCACCAGTTGTTCAGTATATGTGGTATATGGTGTATAGTGGTTTTGTAATCTTTGACAATCCCCAATATCTGATATCTTACTAAAAAGTTTTAAGTCATCAACAAAAATAGTTTCTTACACTCCAGTTCAGGTGTTACATCGTTAATAAAATATAAAAAAGCAAGGGCTCCAAATTAGATCCTTGAGGAATTCTGGAGTGAAAATTTTAGAATTGTGCCCAAGATATGTAACTTATTGTTTTCTGTTAAGAAGATATGATTCGAAGAGATTACATAAATTGGAACTAATACCGAATATTCTAAAAGTATTTTATGATCGACACGATCAAACACAATGTGTGTGTAAATCACACTAAATCACTGTTATATAAAATATAATATAAAGAAAGAAAGCCGTGTCAGGTTAGGCAAATCGTACACAAGTATCTACTATGAAATTCTTCGTAAGAAAAACAGTTTCATTAAACTGTTTAATTAATAAGTTACTATTGTTTATGACAATTTTTTTTTATGGAGATAGTACCTACAACTGCATTTTTCTCTAAAAATTTATTTATTTTTTATAATAGATTCCATTGTTTTAAATGATTAGGAAAAACCATGTAAAATTTAGTTTACACTTTACAAGATTTCTTCATTACCATGAAAAAATTTATGGCGTTAAATCGTTTTATCGTCCTTTTTAGAAATGAGCAATATTCCAAATGATGAAAACACAGTATTGTGAAGTTCTTATTTAACGAAAAGACATTTGTATTTCATTTCCTTAAGCTGTAAGCTCCTTAACGTAATCTTAGCGTTCCTCTAACAATATTTAGAAGTAAAATCCTTTCAATGCGACAAAGGACACCGATTACTCCTGGGAGAGAACATCGTGGACAAATGTAAATGAATTTTTTTCATGCGGGGCATGTTTTGTATGCTTCGCCCACATTCAACTTTGGCTTTTGTGGGCAGCCGTTTGTATGTAGCGTAAAGATACAGCACATTATATCACTTGCTATTGTTGTAATAGAATACGCAAGGATGTTAAGTTCAAGCGAAAAAAATAGGTGCGGGGTCATCACGCGAAAATGACGATTGTAAATTTATATAAACAAACGTAAACACCCCCTAACGGAGCTATTACTCTTTAAAGGAGGACCCCAAAATATGGTTTTTTCCAGATATTTTCAAAACGGATCGAGATAAAGTAATCAAATTTAAAATTGATGTTGAACAATTTTATAAAAAAAGGCACTCTTGTTTTACTTCGATAAATTATTCCGTTTACGAGTAATATTAATTTAAAAATGTGACATACTACAAAAATATTAGATCGGTCAAATTGTCTCTAGTAGGCTTTGAAAAGTTATTTGTCAGCTTATTTGACACATATTATATATGTTTTTAAAATTTTTAATTAAGTATTAATAGGCTATATTAAAATTTAAAAATTTACAAATAATTACATTACTGATATCCATTTTAAAAGTATTTTAATATGTCAAAACGCTTGAATAACACCGTGCCTACTAGGGATATTTTACCTATTTATAGTTTCCATCTTAAACTTTTGTGGCATGTCACAACATTTCTAAATTAAGATTACTCGAAAACAGAGCAGTTTATCGGATTGAAATAGGTGTACCTTTTTCATGTAAAATAAACCAAAATGTTTAATTTTTTCATCTGACGACGAAAATATTGAGATATACTCGCGACAAGAATTCAGACGACTTACGTCATACGAACAAATGAATAATTCATTATATTTTCATCAAAATATTTAAGAAATTGCAACTGATAGTAATAAAACTATATACTACACAAAAAGTTAGTATTACATATTGCACTAAATTGCAAAAAATGATTGTTTTTAATGCAACCAAATATCGAAAATTACGTTGACAATAAAAACAAATGTGTAACGTCAGCCGTGACGTAAGACGTCTGAATTCTTGACGCGAGTATACAAGAAAGTTACGGCAGTATTTACCCACTGACGCCCCAGTTTGGCACGCCTGTGACCAATTATGAGGAATTATTCATAGAACATTAGCTTCGCAATGTAATTGTGATACTCAATTTCAAATTTGATTACCTTTTATCTCGATCCGTTTTGAAAATATTTTGAGAAAATCAAATTTTGGGGTCCCCCTTTAAAGAGGAATAACTGAGTTTACGGACCTATGATTATATAACTTTTTTTCCTTATTTTTGATCGTAGAATCCACAGTAAATTTTTGGCAGGCTAATTTTGGGACACCCTGTATACAAGGTGTAACAGTAGTAAGTATTCAAAAATTGTAAGCTTGTAAAACAACTCGAAAAATTGCGAAAAGCTTAGTACAATTTTTGTCAGTGGCGGGTCCTAAGGAAGATATGCATTTTTAAAACGGTAACACAAAATTTTGGTGAGATATTAACCTCGATATGGTTATAAAATATATTTCAAAATTTGTTAAAGGAGCATGAGAAGAGGCAGGGCCCACACATAAATTTAATTTAATTTTTTTGTAGGTAATTTTTCTAGTTTCTGATTCGAAAATATTGAAATTCGAAGTATTTGACATAAAAAAGATACGTTTTGATGTTACGCATTAAAAACTATTTCCGAGGTTACCTCTTTAAGAGAGCGTGTCTCTCTTAGGAGTCGCCACTGTACTAAGGTTTTCGTCATTCTTCGCTTGTTTTCACAAGCTCACAAGTTTTGAATGCTTACTACTGGTACACCTTGTATAAATACATTTTGCCCAATGTGGTAAGTCAGTTTTAGGATCCTAACAAAGGAAGACTACAAATAAATAGGAATACAAGATAGAAACACAATAGTACACAATACTGAAGTGTAAATACAAACAATTTAAATCACTACTGAAAACAAAACCAGCAACAATTTAAAACCGGTGATATACCAAGCTCATATCAAACGCAAACATACAGTTTGCATAATTACACGCATATTAAAAAACATTAGTATCATCAAAATACTCCTTTATGAAGTAATAAGCTTATGAAAGTTTTTATTTTATTGTAAAATTGAAAAGTATGCAAAATTACACGATTATTTCTAAAAATGCATAATAACTTTGTAAAATTACATTTCATGTGTAGAAAAACCACGGTTTTATCATAAAAAAATGCATATTTATGAATAGTAATTTGCTATTACAGTTGTAACATTACATTCTGGTGTCTTATATCACACTATTGCCCTAGGTAATAAATAACCGCGTAGTATCGCTAATAATTTTTATTTAATCAGTATTGAATCATCATACAAACATATAAATCATAATTTATTCAACAATTCATTTATCGTCGTCCTGGAACTTAAAGTTTTTGAATATCTGTTTTTTCTTAATAATCCCGATATAGTTTTAACTCTCTTTCTGGTAATATACTAGGATATGTTGTGTATGTCATCATCTTGAGTGTCATTTTTAAATCATTTTCGAACTACTATTTTTGATTTTTTTTACATAATTATATTTGTAAGAGGCCCCTGTACATTCAAGTTTTTTTCGGGTAAATTCTGATCACCCTATACAATATCATGTTTCAAATTGTTCATTTGACAAAACTTTTGACTTCTTTCGTTTATAGTTGTCATCTTGACATTTCAGGAAAGCACGTATTTTCAAATATTTTGATATATTATCAATCATCAACTTTGTAGATAAATCCGAAAAGTATTCAATCAAACATTTTCGGATCGGGAGGTCTTATTTTTTTTTTTCAAGACAATAAGTCTTATAGCGAATTCGTACTTTTCCCTAGATTTATTTGGTAATAAATATAAAGTCAAATTTTTTGCAGCTGCTACTAACCCTGATGGTGTCCCGAACATCATGATCACTGTCCATTTTAAATATTTTTTAATATATTTTAGCACTAATAGGTATTCAAATGAATTTGACTCTTAGATGATTTTCCACTCGAGATATACTTCCATAAGATGCCCTTTAATATTTTTTTCATAATATCTAAAGTTAATGGAAACTTATTAAAGTGTGGTATACAACTATTAGTAAGCTGTAACCCTGCATTTTTATCATGTATATTGCAAAGATAATATGAAATAAGTGCACACTTACCCTTAAGTGTGATCTATGAATTTCATCCTTATTACAACAATAAATAAACAATGATTGTCAAGGAATTAAATTGTAATAAATAAATGTTACGCATGCATTAATAAAAATTTCCTAATTCATATTAATTAATTAACTGCAATTTCAGAAAAACATAGTAAGTGTACCTCGTAGTAAAAGCACATTCCGCACTCAATACTCCGTGAATTACTTTTACTACTACTACTAATAATAATAATAATAATAATAATAATAATAATAATAATAATATACTATTTTTCCAGTAGCCTAATAATAATAATCCTTTATTCCTTCAAAATAATTAAATTTACAGGAAGAGGTTCTGCATTGCTCGTTATAAGACAAGCAAAAAAACAGAAATAACATATATGCTGTCGAAATTAAACACACATACATTAACAATAAATGTGTAAATAGAACACATACCTACATATCTACTCAAATAAATGTCTTACAAAAAAAAAAAGATTACCTAAAGTACAGAAGATGCCAAAATACATTTGTGATAGTACAAAAAAAAATAAATAAATAAAAATTCACAAAGTAAGCAAGCAAAAAAAAACAGATGCACTCTAATTCTTTCTGAGTAAATAAATCCTACTCATGCAAAACAAATGAACGGAGTTTCAAGAAACCCACAACAAAATTGAACAACACTCCCAGGCGTTAGGTCATTCAGCAGAGAAATAAGAGAATTGGAGGTTAAATTTTTCAATTCAAGTGGTTTTAAACTCGCGTACATGGGACATTCTAAAAATATATGCTCAATATTTTCCAGTTTATATTTATTACAAAGTGTACACATCTCGGAAGGATTGATGGAATAAGAGACAGCATTGACAGTAAATTTCATGCAAAATTTATTGCAAAGCCGGATTTGGGATATAATCCTGATGATTGAGATATGTATATGGAATTGTAAATAATCTGCGGTGTGCCTTGTAAGTTCAAAATTTTTATACAATATGGGTGCAGTAGAGGCCATAACAGCAGCTAAATCTTTTTGGTAGAGCATTTCCTTATAGCTAAGTAAAATAGTAGGAATACGTTTCTTGAGACGGGTATAAGATAAATTATCAAAAACATCAGTACAGTCGATGTTAAGAAGCATTGATTTGACTTGAAGCAGCCAGTTATATGGCGTGTCACCCTCCAGCCACTGTGCTTGTTTAAGGTAGCACATATGAGGATAACGATCGTTATGCATAGAAAGAAGCCTGAGCAACCAGTTTAGAGTAGATTTGAGAACTACCAGAGACAGGTGGCTGCCACCAGCCTCAAGACGTACGGTGTATCCGGGGGTATTAAAAGGTAGTAATAACAGTCTCTTAGAAAAACCAACTTGTACTTTTTCGAGTATATCAGGATAACGAAGGCCCCAAACAGGCAAAGAATTAGCTAATGAGTTAATAATAATCGAGTTATATAAAACCATTCGTGAACTACAAGAATTAATTTTTGATTTAGACATTAAAGTCATTACGGATCCCACTGCCTGTCTAACTTTGGCCACCATGGATTCGGTCATTATCCTAAACAAGCTGGAGGATGAAAAAATAACACCTAAGTAGGTAAAGCAAGGGACTATTTCTACAGGTTCATTATTTAGTGTAAAAGGAAAAGTGCTGTAACGACCGCCGCGAGCAAAACAAACAATCTTAGTTTTTTGGGTATTCAATATTAATCGATTAGTTGCTACGTATTTTTCAAGGATGTTAAGTTTACGGCAGAGATCAATCTCTGAATCAGGAAGTAACACCAAATCATCAGCATATAACAGCATAAGTATATCATTCCGGTTATCAACGTTTAGCCGTCGGGCGTGACAAGTATCAAAGAAACCTTCAATATCAGCAAGGAAGAGCGAAAATAGTAATGGACTTAAAGATTCCCCTTGTAAAACTCCTATGGTAATGTTGAAGCTTTTAGTTAGATTACCCTGTGTACGAATTTTAGCACGCGCGTATAAATATAAATTTTTAAGAACATTTATTATGTTACAACTTAACCTTATATTATATAGTTTTTCCCAGAGAAGAACATGATCGACTAAGTCAAAGGCACGCTTAAAATCTATGAATGCAGCAAAAACTTTGAGGCTTTTTCGTTTAAGGTGGAACTGCACTATAGAGCTGAACACAAAGACGTTGTCAATACACCCACGGTTTTTTCTAAATCCGGACTAGGATTCAGGAAATATTTTATTGGATTTAACCCAGGAAGTTAGTCGAGCAAGGAGAATACTAGTGAATACTTTAGCGAAGCAATTAATCAAAGCAATACCCTGGTAATTGGTAGGACCGTCTATGGGACCCTTCTTATGCAGCATAGTTAGCAAAATATTATACCAAGAGGAAGGAACCTCCCCCGTTACCAATATTTGGTTAAAGAGAGAACATAAGTACAGGCGCCAGTTCTGGGGAAGATTTTTTAGAAACTCGTAAGAAATTCCGTCTTCGTCTGGTGATTTACCATTCTTACAGCAAGATAGTACAGTATCCAATTATTCTAGTGTGATAGAAGCATCAAGAAATGGATCCCTTACACCAAAGTATATGGAATTATCAAGTACTGCTGGTGGATATATGTACTCATAAAATATTTCCCATGTTTGGACAGGGAGCTCATGAGTAATGTTGCTATGAAATTGCCGTAAAGTACGCCAAAACGTCCTTTGGTCAACATTACTCAACGTGATAATAAAAGCCTTCTCATGTGAGATATTTTTGGATTTAATAAGTTTGTTGTACTGTTTTTTCATGCTCAAATAAAACTATTTATTTTTCCAGTAGTCTATTATTAAAATGTAAACACGTCCTACATATTCCAGTAACCATAAGGCAAACTTAAAATGCATCTGTTGTTTGTCTTAAAAATAAGCCGGGTTTGATTTACCCGTTATTTGATGTAACCGCTACACATCCTTATCTAAGTTCCCACAATGGTATGTGGGCAAATTGTAAATCTGAGTTTATAAAATTGTTAGTAAGTGTATGTGAGAAACAGGAACATGTAGTTAATTTTCGCAACTTAGAGACAACATAAAACGACGTGATTTGCAATGCATGATTACCTCTGGAAGCGGTAAATGCTGGGCAAATATTGAAATGTGTGTGTATTTATCGACAAGAACATGAATGAATAACTTCTTGCAATTACTAAATTCACAAACGGAATGTACATATTTAAGTTTATTGTTTATTTATGTTAACTCTTCGTTTTTTCCTACATGAAGAATTTGCGAGGCATTATTTGTATTTGTAGAAAACACTTTTTCAAGAATACGGCGTCCTTAATCGATTTTACTTAGGCTTAAGGGCGCCGTATTCTTGAAATAGTGTTTTCATCAACAAATACAATTAATTTTAGACGGATATATAACGACAGAAAGCGATCTAACCAACAAAGGACCCCGCACATTTTATATGGAAAACGGTGAAATTGGCTGAAATTTGGGAAATTGTTCGTTTTGTACCCCTGAACAAAAGTCTCAATGGGGTCGAAGCTCGAAATGTCCATCTTTAGGCTCTACGGCTATTTTTAGTGGCCAAAAACGGCGAAAATTCATTTTTTTTTTTTAATATTATGTTTAATGCTGGGAAAGTGTTCGTTTTGTACCCCTGATACAATATATTTAAAAAAAAATGAATTTTCGCCGTTTTTGGCCACTAAAAATAGCCGTAGAGCCTAAAGATGGGCATTTCGAGCTTCGACCCCATTGAGACTTTTGTTCAGGGGTACAAAACGAACAATTTCCCAAATTTCAGCCAATTTCACCGTTTTCCATATAAAATGTGCGGGGTCCTTTGTTGGTTAGATCGCTTTCTGTCGTTATGTATGTTTAATGCTGGGAAAGTGTTCGTTTTGTACCCCTGATCAAAAGTCTCAGTGAGGTCGAAGCTCAAAATGTCCATCTTTAGGTTCTACGGCTATTTTTAGTAGCCAAAAACGGCCAAAATTATTATTATTTTTTTTTAATATCATGTTTAATGATGGGAAATTGTTCATTTTGTACCCCTGATCAAAAGTCTCAATGGGGTCGAAGCTCGAAATGCCCATTTTTAGGCTCTACGGCTATTTTTAGTGGCCAAAAACGGCCAAAATTCTTTTTTTTTTAAATATCATGTGTAATGCTGGGAAAGTGTTCGTTTTGTATTCCTGATCAAAAGTCTCAATGAGACTTATACACATATAATTAGACATGGACATATTCCTACATAAAAAAAAGAATTTTGGCCGTTTTTGGCCACTAAAAATAGCCGTAGAGCCTAAAGATGGGCATTTTGAGCTTCGACCTCATTGAGACTTTTGTTCAGGGGTACAAAACGAACAATTTCTGAGAAGAATTAAACATGATATTTAGAAAAAAATGAATTTTGGCCGTTTTTGACCACTAAAAATAGCCGTAGAGCCTAAAGATGAGCATTTCGAGCTTCGACCCCATTGAAACTTTTGAGCAAGGGTACAAAACGAACAATTTCCCATCATTAAACATGATATTTAAAAGAAATTAATTTTGGCCGTTTTTGGCCACTAAAAGTAGCCGTAGAGTCTAAAGATGAGCATTTTGAGCTTCGACCTCATTGAGACTTTTGATCAGGGGTACAAAACGAACACTTTCCGAGAAGAATTAAACATGATATTTAGAAAAAAATGAATTTTGGCCGTTTTTGACCACTAAAAATAGCCGTAGAGCCTAAAAATGGGCATTTCGAGCTTCGACCCCATTGAAACTTTTGATCAGGGGTACAAAACGAACACTTTCCCAACGTTAAACATGATATTTAAAAAAAAAGAATTTTGGCCGTTTTTGGCCACAAAAAATAGCCTTAGAGCCTAAAGATGGGCATTTCGAGCTTCAACCCCATTGAGACTTTTGTTTAGGGATACAAAACGAACAATTTCCCAAATTTTCAGCGAATTTCACCGGAAGACCGTTTTCCATATAAAATGTACGGGGTCCTTTTACATACGTATTTAAAAAACACGTATTTTTTTAAATTTAACTGTAGATGTAAATTTTATTATAACATAAACTTATATAGTTCTGCGTATAAGATTATTCACTTTTATTTATAAGTATGTGAAAATAATTGTTAAAATGTGGGGTTAGAATAGCAGAATAATGTTACAATTTTACAAATGATTTTTAAAAGTTTTTATTTTATTTGAAGAGAATTTAAATAGTGAAAGTGGATAAACAAAACATCAATAATTTTATTTTTGATATTACTCTTGTTCTACGTTTTTTATTTTTCGAGATTTCTGTGCCACAAATTTGATCATTTTACTGCGAGAAATAGGTCTGTTCCAACACAAGTCAGGAATGTTTCCAACCGTTAGAAATATTCACCCAGCTATGTTATCAACATGTTTTCAGTGAATGTAACTCAAGTAGTAGTTGGGCGAACATTTCTGACAGTTTCAAACTAGTCCCTGATCGCTGTTGGAACAAACCTATAGAAACCTTTAAAACGTGTAGATAATTTATAATTATTAAATTATTCAGAGTAAATCAGTAATAACGAAATCAGTATTTTGTTTTGAAAACTTTCATGAAAGTTGTCAATGATTGCACAACCAACAAACACGGCAACAAAGCATGTTCGTTGCTGTGTTGTCGATTTAGGCTTCTTTATGTTTCGAAAGGTTTCGAAGTGAAGAAGAGAGTGTAAAAATCTCCAAATATCAAAAAACCTTAACCGACAACGTGACAACCAGTCCCAGTCCCTATTATTTTTATTGGGTATTTAATCTAGTAAATTGCTCATTGGACTGAGAATTCTATAGTTCTGTCTCTCATAATTACCGTTGTGAGAAGAAGGATGAAAGTATCTAATTGCCGTACTTATTACTCTGCGAACATTCTAGAATAGAGCCCCTGATACAATTTCTTTTTTCAGTTTTTATGCGGTTTTTTAATAAACTACAAATACGCAATTTTGAAATAAAAAAAAATGCAAAATTTATTTTAAAAAAATAAACTAACTAAAGAAACCACATATTTTTATCAGCTTCCATTGTGGAGTCACTGAGCGAAAACTATATCCCGTCTGATAGAGTGCTCACCGTAAGTCTTAACAATAGTATTCAATATTTATTCTGTATTAAGATTAATTCTTTCAAAATGTATATAATCAGAATATATTACAATCATCTTGAAGCTAATCTGATAGAGTCAATGAATCTCCGATCCCAAAAACGCAGATCTACGATGGTGTCTGATTCATTTGCATATCTGTCTTTCTATAATCTGCTTAGAAATGAAAGAGAGTAATAAAAGCTTATTATGTATGCAAATCGTAAGTAAATGTAGTACTGGTGCTTATATTCAATACTTTTATATTATGTATTATCGGTATAGATGAGGTGTACTTTTAAAAAAACTGTGTGTGATCGAACCGTACTAAATTGTAGCAGGTAGCTAATATTTAATCCCCGACAATCCGTCTTTGTCTATGTTGCTTCAATTTCCCGGTCCATTTCTCTTATAAGTAAACAATATAAAAACAGCATTTCAAAACATGAGGCAACTTTAAGCATTATAACCGGGTTAAGAGGGTTTTTAGTAATTCAAATAAAATTATTCAATATTATTATTAAAATATTTATTTAAATTTAATGAATAGACTTTTATTCCACACAAAAATATATGTATTTTGAAAATTCAAATTATGTAGTGTTGTATAAATGTACAATAAAGGAAATAGAAAAGTAGGTATATTAAAATTCATCCTCTGAATATTCTGATGAATTATCTTCGCCTCCTAGATTGATAACGATAGGTTCCACAGTAACGTCAATTAAATTATCGAGTTCCCACATTTTCTCGTCACTTAATTTAAACGTCATATTATTTTGCGCTACATCTCCTTTTACCTGCGCCCAGACTAATTCGATTGGGTTAAGTTCACAGTGATAAGGTGGTACCGTAGTACCGTTATTTGGCGATTTGTTGCCATTTCATCGATAACATATTTTTTCTGATCTTTATTAAGATTGACAAATGTCAAAAGTTCCTTTTTCACCAGATTTGTTTCAAAAGAAATGTTTTTAGGCATCCGCTCGTCTGCCGTGAATGGTAACTGGCATTATCCATGACAATTACAGACCCCGGAGGAATAAGATACAACATCTCTGTAAAATGCTCTGCGTTCATGCCTTCGTGATAGTCACCTGTATTTTTAGATTCGAATAAAAGTAAACCGCCATCTACAAAACCACTGTGCCTACCTATATGTGTCACTATTAATCTTCGCCCTTTACCTGAAGGTGCCTTGAACCTTGTTGAAAGTCCATACAAAAATGCTTGTCAAAAACTTTTTACATTTTTATATTGCCATACTTTTGTTAAAGTATATCCCTCGTTGACCCCAAGTTTCGTCTATATAGATAATAAATATTCCTCCCTTCGTCACGGAATTTTCTAATTGATCTTCAGTAGGATCTTCGCCAACAAATAATTTCATCTTTATCGATAAGAACTGACTTCCTGTTCTGCTTTTCCCAGCAAATCGTTGTCCTGTGAAAGTTCACTTAAAATTTTGTTTAGCGTTGGTATTTCTTTTTTAAAATAAAATTACGATAATTACCTGAAACGAAATATTACCACACCCATGGCCGGTTCTTATCTCGGGGTTTTATTACTTTCTTTTTCGTTGTTTTCTAAATGAAAAATTTTCTGCAACATTAGACATTTTTAAACTGCACATCATCTGTTTACTTCGATATTGCCCGCAGCCGTTATATTTATGGCAATCAAAAAAGCAATTAATCAGAAAAGTTCTAAATGTAACCTACTTTTCTAGCACTGTTTCCATTCTGTCCCTGGGAAATTGTAACCTATCTAACATGAGAGAAAAACCATTAATTTTTCCGTGTCCTGGGAAACAGATCTATCCAAATGGATTTGCTTCCCTAAATGATTTATGGTTAGGATGGCGGTCAATAGCTGTTCCATTTTTCAGAAGCGCCTGTCTTTATGTTAATAGATGCATAGCAGAAAATATTTGTATTATTCACTGTCACTGTTATACAAGGTATCTCATAAGTAATACATAGAACAATAGCAGATTCCTTATGAATAAATAAAACTATTTTGCCAAACTTAACCTCTTAATCCTAAAGTTACTTAAACTGATACAAAATGGGAAATTTAAAATCAAGTGTGTTTTTATCCTGTAAAAATAAATACATTCAGCTTGGAGGCTCACGCTCTAAAGTGCGAAGAATATGCTTTAAATTCGATTTTTATAGATGATTTTTTCCAGTACTTTAGTTTATTAATATAAAATTAAAAATACCTTTGACGGTTGATATAACTTTGAAAATAAACTTCAAACTTTTATTGCTATTGACAGTAACATTGACGTTAGGCAAATTTATTTCAGTCATTGTCATTGACTTGATTTGTATTGTGTTTGTTTGATTGGCTAATTATTTACTATATCTATATTTTGCACGTCCTACAAATAAGCAGCCTACTAAGAATATATTGGACAAAACACAGAAGTTGCTGATATCGTATTTTGCATACTTAAAAAAAAATATTCTCACAACTAAGTAATATGAAATTTTTGTAAGAGACAAAATAGTTTTAGAATACATAAAGGTGCCTTAGAATTTCACCTACATGAAAATTTGATAAGTAAACATGGAAGGGATGGTTTATTTCACCCTCTTATAGCAAGCTAGAAAATGGCAGATATGCCAGTAAATTATTATAAGTATTCCTTTCCTGTCAAAATTGGTTTGTTTATATTCAATAGTTTTTAAGAAAAAAAGAGAAAACCTGATTTTACCCTCTTCCTTTAAGAGAAGATTCTAATTAAAAAAATGTATATGTCCTCCTTTAAAATTTGCCAAGAATACTTCACTGATTTTGTTGTATACACTTATGCAGCACCCTGTAGATAAAGTAATAAATGATCTTAGTAGAACGAAACCTAGAAGACTTTGAATCCATTTTGTTTTTAATTTTTAAGGTGCACAGAACTTCTGCATATTTTACAAATTTAAGTGATTTGATGTTTCTATATTGGATGTTCCTTATAATATAATAAAAAATAAATAATATTTGATCTTACAAGAAGTTTTCTTAATGAAGTTTTTAGTTTGTCATTTAATTAGCTACTTATTTCTTATTCTTTCTCTTCCTGTTCTTCCGTCTGAATTCAATTTACGTTCTTCTCTGTTTATTAATACAAAAGAGCCCACAACTATTTGAACCGTTATTTTTTATACGTAAATATGTTTTATGTGCTTTATTTCCTATTCGTTTGATTTATCCGCCGCCTGTACACAAAATCGAAATGTAGGACATAATTGTATTGCTCTGTTCTGCTTTGTGAAGTTACCAACCAAATTTATTGCTGGCGTTTTTACCGCTACGGTAATTTATTGAGCAAAATAGTATTCGAGCTCAAACAAACCACGTCCCACGTCAAACAATTCCTTCACACTGAAATATATAATGTATTCTGATCTAGGAAAATCTAAAAAAGAGAAATAATTTTTTAAACACGTATAGATATACATATAAAATTTTGTTCGTTTTCTCACAAAAGTAATAGCATTCCCGATATTAATTTGAGGTACAGAAATGAAAGTTGCATGAAAAAATGAATTTTATTTTTATTTCTGCTCTGGCATCGCGATACTATCGTATACATGCAGGGTAATTTTTTTAAAACTCCCCACTGGAGAAATCTCGAAAACGATTGCGATATAAAAAATTACCAAAAATTTAATTTTCATTTCTGTTCTGGCATCGCGATACTGTCGTATACATACAGGGTAATTTTTTTTAAAATTATAAGAATTATTTCGAAATTTGAAGTTTTTATCTTGTCCCGCCTTATTTTCGACCTTGGGTAATTGACAAGATAAAAACTTTAAATATTGAAATAATTTTTATTATCTAACGCCTCAAAATTGGTAAAAACTGGTATACCACTGTTTCTACTCTAAAAATAATGGATGTTATGTAATGGAACTATTTTTGTCATTTTTATATATTTCTTTTATCTGGTCGCATTCAAATTTAGTACGCCTATGAAATCTTGCTCCCCGCACGCTTCGCCCGTCGCGCTGGTCAACAAGCTAGCAATGAGTCACTGTCCACAATTTCGACCGCTGGTAAAATATCAGAATACCGGAGTTGGAGTTGCACAAGTAGCGACATCTCTTGCGAAAGCGAAAGGCAAACAATAAAGGCAAAGATGGCGATTGGTCGCTGAGATATAAGTGGGAGTGGATTTTATTTGTTGAATGACGAAATGGGCGGTGACTATTTAGATTTTAAAACGTCGTCAATACAGTCATTCTTGTCTATCGCACGGATTTATATACTTTACTTTGTCGCTCTCGTATAAACTCAGATAGACCATCAGCGTTTTCCGACCCTGTATACTTAAAAACACTACAAATTTGATAATTTTACGGCGACAAATATTGACAGCATTTCTATTTCTTGTTCACCTTAGAAGATTGATTTATTTCAAATTTGGTTATAGGCAAATTCATATTTGAAGAAATTACGTGTTTTGTAATGTTACCCAAGAATTATAAAACTCTTATACAAAAACTGAAGTAACAAGATTTTTGAATTTTTAAGCCATGACTTTAGTAATCGGTAACGTCAAGCGCAGTTTCTATCTCCTATGATGTATCATCGATGCGGGATATGGATTTGAACGTTGATTGCTGTTTTCGCGTCTGCGCTGAAGCACCTATCATATGAATTTAAAATAAAAGAGAAACTTTTCGACAACTGTTAAACAGGGGACACATTGACTGATGCCACGTCACCTGACGTGATGTGACATATGCACACTTAGTCGCGTCAAATTAACATTTCACTTGTAACTTTTTGCGGAGAGGTCCGATTGAGATGCGGTTTTCTGCAAAATGTTCAGCGAATTTTTTATAACAAAAGGTACATCTAACCTTTCAACGAAAATGTCTGAAAAATGTTCTCTCGGAGGTTTTCGAGGTCCCTCTTTATCACTTTGGTGTTAGCTTTATTATTTATTGCTAAATTGTTGTAACTGGTCTAATTAACAAATTAAATACTCCACCCCCGAAATCACTAGAGAACCGGAATTTTTTCCAGGATTTCTGGCTTATTAAGGCAAACCATCGGCACAAGATTTTTGCAAATATAATTGTTTATTGTTCGATTGTTGCAACCTCGCTAATTAACAAATTAATAACTCTACTCCCGGAATCGTTAGAGAACCAGATTTTTTGCAATAACTCTGGGATCATGGGGAGAACCATAGGCACAAGGTTGTTGCACGAAATTGTTTATTTTTCTATTTTTGTAACCTGGCCAATTAACAAATTAATAACTCTACTCCCGGAATCACTAGAGACCCGAAATTTTTTCCGGAATTTCTGTCTTTTTAAGGCGAAGCATCGACACAAGATTTTTTCAAATATAATTGTTTATTGATCCCAGAATTATTGCAAAAAAAAACCGATTTTCTAACGATTCCGGGAGAAGAGTTATTAATTTCTAGTGATTTCAGGGGTGGAGTTTTTAATTTGTTAATTAGCGCAGTTACAACAATTTAGCAAAAAATAATAAAGCTAACACCAAAGTGATAAAGAGGGACCTCGAAACCCCCCGAGAGAACATTTTTCAGACATTTTCGTTGAATCGTGTATGACATTTGCCACATGTTCAACAAAAATGGGTCATTTGTTAAATAAACAATTTAAAATTTGCAAGCGTACAGAGCTTAGATGTACCTTTTGTTATAAAAAATTCCCTGAACATTTTGCGTACAATTTATCACCCAATGCAGAGCTGGAAAGAATTTCATGGAACCAACGGAATGGGGTTGGAAACGAACTATCAACTGTTTACTGCCAGTAACCACTGATCCACCACCTTTTGTAACTGTCGAAGTATGTGCAAGGGCAATTGTGACTATTGTAAACTTGGGCTGAGCTGTTCGATCACTTTTGCCACTTGCGAAGGTAGAACAAGAAACGTTGATGAGTTTATTGACATTGATTTCGAGAATTTCTTGACAGTTGAACTATCGGATGAAAAAAATTAAGAAGCAGAAATGGAGACACTGAGGAAACTGAAGAAAATAGAAAACGTAAAGACTGTGAGCTACCAACGCCACATCACCTTGATTAGCACTCCAAATGTAAAAAAACTGAGATTAATTGAATAAAGTAAACAGTTCATGTGATTTGAATAAATAATGATTTAAATATTCCACTTGATTTCGTACAGTTATAATTTAATAATCCATTCTATGACATACGACTATGATATATAAAAATTTCATCAATTTTGTCATTTTATGTGTTTGACATGAAATTCAGGTGCACGCTGTTACCACGCGACACCAGGAAAATATAACAATTCGGGATTTGTTGCAACACGTCGGATGGCGTCGCATGGCGTGGCGTGGTGTAACGTCAGAGCAATATGCACATAATATATAAAAATGCATAAGAAAACACGGTGCCAGATCCTTCTGATGTTGCATCAGATGGCGTGGCGTGATGTGGCATCAGAGCAATGCTCTATGCTAATTGGTTTAAGGCAAAAATGAAAATATCATATAAAATAATTGTTAAATTTTATTCATAAATGACTCATTTAACTGTCGGTATATTTATTCACTATTCAGAGTTGTATATTGAAAATTTGCATTGAAATAAAGAAAAAAACTGACCATCGACTTTTGCCGATGTCGACGGCGCGGTCGCAGTAGCGACGACTATTTACAAAGATTTTTTTCTCATCCTTTCTCTCATTTACAAGACTATAATGAAAATACGCATCCTCATTGCAGAATTTTAAACTTATAATAATATGAAATGATATATTGTTAACATACCTTTAACCTTTGTCGGGTAAGTAACATAATTATGTGTTTTCTTTGTCATATTTGGCGTTAGCATTACGGTTATTGTGTGGAACATTTTCACGTTTACATTAACAAATTAAGTCTGAATTCGGTTCTGTCAAGAGCCGCATGTCCCCGAACTCCAGTTACACTCAGACACAAAATGAACATGAGCCAAATAGAGTACGTGATGTGACGCGGCCTTAACTTTTTACGCAGAAAGCTACAAGTCTGCATTGCAGAGACGTTGACGGACATTATAAATTGTGATCGTGTGCTGCAAAACCGGGAGCCCGACTCAATTTCGTTTTAAAAACCAACATACTTCATGAACTTGAAAAATGCATACATGTAACAGTCTCGTAAGACACGTGTTATCGATTTTTCAAGTAAACTGGTGCGCTATCATCTTGGATGTTTTCTGTGACAAGGAAATTGCTTCTAAGCTGGTATCCTGCGACAACTAAAGTGTATCATATTAAATTAGGGATGCCCGATTTAAATCGATTTTATAAATAATCGATCTTTTCAAACGCGATTTTGTATATTTTGAATTGATTTTCATAACAGCGATTTTTTTGTGAATCGATAATTTTCCATAGAGATCGAGATCGGTTTCATTTTACAACGTGTTACGCGGTGCGTGGTGTTCCGGTTTTTTTTTCAGTTATTTTAATTGCTGATTGGTCAATTTAGCGAAACTGATCAATTAGCATTTAGAAGATTTCTAGTGAAAGGAAAACGGCTTATGTTTATGGAATACCTATACGAACTTAGAATATATAGAATAGAATGTCGCTTCGTGGTTGACGGACGTTTCTATCGAGCTCCGTATATTAATGTTTATTGTTTAAAGTGAGCATATTTTTCCAAGTTTTTGTGGTCTTATTGTAAACTGTGGCTATCCTGTGCATACCTTTAATAGTTTTTCGTCATGTCCAAAGCGGGTGCCACAGTTAAAGAAGTTAGTGTACGTGTTGATAAATTTGCAGAATAGTTCAAAAAAGGGCTAGATGCATTTAAAAGTGAGCTTATGAAAAAATCACTTTTACCTGTTGCATTAAATGAGCATAGCAAATTTCTTGATGAATTTAAAGAATTTCAACATAGTATCACCAGCTCTCTGGTGCACTAGGTGTTCGGGGGGCTGTTTTCGACGTGAAATTCGGATTCAACGCCCCACAAAACGCCCCTATTATGATTTTCGGGTGGTTTTTGGCACTCTTCTCAGGGAAATTCTCGGAAATGACGTCCGCGTCCAGGTTCCGGCGCACCAGGCCCGTGGAGTGTTCGCCGATGCCAGATTTGGATTCAGCGACCCAAAAAAAACCCGGGCGCCGAGTTTCTCTTCTTTCCCGCGTGATTTGTGGGAGAGTCCCACGGAAATGACGTTCATCGGCGGTCCTGAGCTCCAGGTGTTCGGGGGATCAATTTGAACATCATATTCGTGATCAGCGACCTCGAAAACCCCGAGTATCCGATCTGGACCAGTTCTGACACTTATTTACCAAGTTTTGACATCTACCAAGAGGCCTCTCAAATAATGCATTTTTTGAATGCATTTTTGGCTCCAGCAATGCAATTTCCGATTTGTCACAAATTCCATGTCGCCACATTTTTTACAAATAATTTTTGGAAGAGAATGCAGAAAACCGCATTCCGATCCGTCCACCACAACTAGTTTTAGAACTTTTGGACTTTTTACTAGTTTATTGCCTCGGCTGTAAAATCATCATAACCTTCAGATTGCCATTTTTATAGGTCTCACCACATATTACACCGAAAAAAAAATTTTGTAGCACTAAAAAAATTTTTTCGAGCTTATTAGCTATGATCAGACGACACAGGTGAATGGTAAGTTAACCGACAACCGACAACTAACTCTGGCTGTTCATGTCTCTCAAGCTCGACATACTTGAGTACGCAAAATATAGCACAGCTACATCTAGCGGGCATCTATTGACAATTATTTTTATTTATAAGAAACAATTCGAATTAAAAACCCTACAAAGTATTTTTTTTATTTACGAATCTAATAAAATTTCATTTAAAAACTTAAACAATAAACAAGAGCACTTTTTTAGTCTAAGGTTGAAGCTACCCAGATTTATTATTTTAAAGTCTTAAGGAAAAACCTATTTTCAGCGGCGTCCTTCAGGGACACATATCTCCGTAAGGAGGACATGTAGGAAAAAATGTTATAGACACTTGACGTATTATATTTTCATGTTCTATCTGCATCCGAGAGATTTCGCACGATTATCCGGACACCCTGTATATCTAGTGTCTACTCGTATATTAAGTGTTATTTATCTAAGAAGCGTACTGTGTAAGACTACGAAATTCTAACCCAAAATGATTCCTTAGGGATATGAAAACGCGAAGCCCATTTACATGATTTTTTAGTTACTTGAGAACACAATGGCAAGGAAAATAGATTGGTTGGATAAAGAGACAATAAATATTCATTGTCTGTTTGGTAGAAATTCATTTATGCAGACGCAGAGAGGCCTGATACTGGTTTCTCTCCTTTGGGTAGAGCTCCTCGTCGATTGCATTTTTATCGTCGTTATTCGCTACTTTCTTTCCTCCTCGGAAAATAACAATGAAGTCATTATTGTGCGATATAAAAAAATTAATGTAAGCTATATTTTTAACTTAATTTAATTGGAATTTCAAAACCGATTCATCAATAACCTTTTTGTTCGCCGAAAAAGGGCACAATGACGCCATTTTATGAATACGTATACAGCATTATCTGAATAAATAATGTTGAGGCTTAGTGCGGGTTTTAATTAAAGTACGGAATATATTTGTTTAAATTAATAACGGTAAGTTAATGTAGGGTAGAAGCGCCTAAGAGGACGAACTTAATTTTTAATTTCAAATTGGTTCTACATTTATTTATTTATTCACAACTTATTCAAAAAAATGACGTCAATATCACAACAAAAATTGTAAAATTCTTATAGTTTGTGAGAAAAAAGTTATTGAAGTTCAGTATTTTCAATCTTTAAATCGCTGGTTTACTGCCCAACTTTAAGCATAATAGACTACTGCACAAGAAAAATGAACCTAGATTGATCGAAATTTACTACATTTCGCCATAAAAATAGTCTTCAATGTTACAAAATCTTACAATACCAAAATTTTAGTCAGAAATTTGTTAATTAAGAGTAATATAATGACTTCCAAGTAAAATTAAATATATGTCAATTTATAAAGTTCGAAATTACATATTGTTTACCTTTTCTGTGTTTTCAAATGCTAACATTCCAATAACGTGTAAAACGAAGTTATAATTTACTTAATTTCGCCTTGAAATCTGTCTTCAATATCCAGGAATTTTTTAAATAATTATAATAGGCAAATATTTACATATTTATTACAAAATTGTAAAACTTATTTTGTCTTCAACTATAGTGGTTAAGAATAAGGTAATAACTAGTTATTTTTGCCATATTAAATCCTTCAATTTAATAGGTTCTATTTCTATTACAATATAAAATATATTTAACTTTGTTGATAACTTCTAAGAAATATTTGGTCATTTCAATTAACCTAATAGAAATATTGTTCTATATTATGGTACAAATTTACTTATTAATAATACTTCGACGTAAATGTTTCTTAAAAGGATCTTTTTTGGAGCAAGTTTCTTATTATATGTATTCAGATAGATATTTTCATGCAATAGGGTGTTGAAGTTGTTTGTGTTTTGATGATCTGCAATAAAAACCTACTTCTGTCGTACGAGTAAATCAAAAGATAAAGCCCAACAGGCGGCTTACCACACAACATTTCAGAGTTGTAAAAAATAATTATTGGGTTTATATTTCGCCTACCAAAATCAGTCGCTTTAATAATTTCTGTGTGGGTATATGTTGATAAATAGTACCATTACAATATTATTAACAGTGCAACATATAACAAAGAATCTCAAACAGGCAGTTTATTCTGTAACGTATAATTAAATAGTATGCCAAGTGTTTTCGATACTGTTACAAAATTTGAATCAAGATTTCGGTTCAGGTCTGTTTGAAAATCGTAACTTTATAACTTACTTCCAGTATGAGAAAATTATTCTTACTAGGGGAACACCATGTACGTACGAGAGACATCGTATAAAATGAGAAGTTCATGGAATGCATATGCAGTACAAGAATGTATACCTGAAATAAGGTTCATAACTAAGCAGAGACCATATATTTTTACCCTCTAAACGAAACTCATAAAAATTCTTAACCGTACAAGTTTTATTTTAATCTAGATCGAAATTTTGATGACGAAAAAAATATTTGAAAAGCTTCCTCATAACAAATTTATACATGTACCTTTTGCTTGGTTTTGAAAATTAAAGGTTGCAGGCTTGTGGAAACGTATATAAATATAAACTTACTTCATAGTTAGAACACTTTCGTAGGAATTTGTGGTGACCATACTATGTATACTTGTTTTATTGTAGTTTTCGATTCCGTAAGTTCACTTACTATTTTCATTCTTTTTGCATGGTGTTTTGAAGAGCCTGCGTATTGGTAGAACTACTTAAGGGAATGGTTTTTAGACTTCAGCTAGCTATATAGGGTGATTCATTAATAATAGGACAGAGCTTAAGGGCATGTTGCTGGCCTCAAAATAGAGCGATTAAGCCAAATATTCCTTATCC
This sequence comes from Monochamus alternatus, assembly GCA_037114965.1. Classification (NCBI taxonomy): domain Eukaryota; kingdom Metazoa; phylum Arthropoda; class Insecta; order Coleoptera; family Cerambycidae; genus Monochamus; species Monochamus alternatus. The sequence goes on from CM073427.1 coordinate 17,803,999, forward strand.
GAATCTTGCTCCTTTTCGATCTACAGGGTGTCAAAGTTGAAAAAATAAATCACATTTTCTTTATTATTTTTCGATAGCATCGACCGTAATTTATGAAATCTGGTATAGAGGGGTTTCTTGGTACTAGAAATTCGAGTATGTCGACGGTTTTGGTGTATCTGCTAGAGGGCGTTACCAACGATGGTTTGAACCCCTTTAAATCGCTACGGCTTTTTTGTGCTATACTGTATCTCATTTTACATTGGACCTTGTTGATGTCGCTAGAAGCAATGGTTTCTGAGAAAAACGCATCTAAATCTCATGATGCATGCAATTTATCTAAAAGTAAAGCCAAATTGTTGCGTAAGTAATGGGCCATACTGCGACCAAAATAAGTCGGTTTACTTTAGCTTATCCTAAAAAAATCCAAAAATCCACCAAATTCATAATAAGATATAGGGTGTCAAAATTGAAGAAATAAATCACATTTTCTTTCTTATCTTTCGATCGCTTGAAGCAAATTTTACGAAATTCGCATATTTTGATCACAGTAACACTGTACTGTTACAGCAAGTTAACAGATAACCCTTTAATAGGAATAGGTTCAAAATAACAAAGGCTACGATCATTTCTAATCTTTATAGGATAAAAAATATAGATAAAACTAATATGACATTAATTATGGAGAATAAAAAAATAGAAATGGTAAAACAATTAAAGTACCTGGGAGTTGTATTGGATGAAAATTTTACTTTCAAGCAACATTTTATAACAATTCAGATGAAAATTTCTAAAAAGCTATTTGTTTTTCTCAAGAATAGCTTCTCAGATCTCAATGAAAGCAAGATTAACAGTCTATAACAGTATTACTCAACCACATTTTGATTATTGTTGCCCTACAATACTTTTTCTATTAGATAATAATGGTAAAGCTTCTCTTCAAAATCGTGGTATGAAATTAATTTGAAAGTGTAATAGATATACGACTATATTCCAAATGAAAGGGACTTTACAGTGGCAATCAGTAACCAAGAGATTGACTTCCTCTGCAATGATCTTCATTTTCAAAATAGTCACAGGATTAATGCCGATCTATTTCAATCCCTTCATTAGGTTAAATCATAAAGTTCATGAATACAATACTAGAAGTGCAAACAACTTTCATGTAGACAGATCCAATACCAAAAGGTGTATTATTCATACGAGGTCTAATTGAACATAATTCCTTACCAAATGAAATTAGAGCCTGTGATACGCTTATAACATTTAAGAAACAGCTCTCAAAACACCTGTGATGTAGTTGCATTTTATTCTAAATTTATACCTGAATGAATTTTGTTGTTGTAGTGTTATTTTATTTGTTGTATTTTATCAATTTTATATTGTTTCGTTTTAAGAATATATTGTGAATATTAGGATTCTTTCCTATTCAATAAACTACTTACTTACTCACTTACGTATTTTAATGTGTCTAGGATAATCATGAATCAGTTACTAGTTTGAATCTGAAAGTTGCGCTTTATTACAGAGCATGCGCAAATGCACCACAGTTCTGGTTAATCTTTTGTATTCCCCTAACTTTCGGAGCCAAGATCATACATTGAAAATATACAAAGTGCGCGGTATATAGTAGAAGTATGTGAAGCAGACGCAACGAATGTAATTAGTAGTTTGTAAACAACCTCTTCAGTTTATTGATCTTGACGTATACCTACTATCAACATCTATGACAAATCTTCTGTTATTATTTATTTAGTAAACTTACATCTATTTATATCCTAAACCTTAAGTTATTACAATGCTGTATGTACACTTTAGCAGACAGATTATCTGTGATATTAGTGAGAATGCCTAATACCAGGATCTTATTAGTTCAAGAAGCCAACCGACACAATCAGTATCACGAAACACGTGTGAATTCTCCGCGAATTCGCCGATGAATAGTCCGTGAATCAATCACGGTTAATAAAAGCATTAATAAATTCATTGGCCATAAATGAGCTTATGTAACGCCTTATTAGGTGATCCATTGAATCTTACGACTCGGCTGCGAGCCACGGTGCACCCAGGCCACTAGATCCTGCACGCTGAATCAAAGCGCTCGGCCCATAAACGTCCGCGAAATTAAACCAATAGTTATTGTAGATATAATCTTAATTGAATCGCTTTGCCACCAAACATGGTCTCGGATTGGTATTCCCGGGTGTTTATTTTTTATTGCGGAGACCTCAGGTTGAAAGAAAGGACAGCAGTTGCAAGACTGCCGTGTTTCGCTGGGGTCAGGCAAGGGTTAACGGAGATTGCTCCTAAACAGAAGCTCTTTCAAAAGAAATTTCAAGGAACAACAATTTTCATTCTAATCGTGTTTAACGAGATATAATTATCATTATATTAACGTTCGTGGGCAACTTAATTCTTAATGTAAAACGTGTTTTAGTCGTTTTGTATTTGTCTTATTAATTGGATATATACAAAAATAAAATACTCGACTAGTCTCTACATGATTTGTTTATAGTACGAAGTTCAACCTTCTCTCATTGAGCCTATGTTTGTTATTCTTAAATATTAATGATGCAGGGAGAAAAGTGATATATATGTAAGAAGTGTATCTCTTTGTTTTTACCACTTACTATTCACCATTCAACTACAGTTAACTCCAAATGACAATTCCAAATTACCGGAGGAGGTTACAAACCAAGAAGAAGTAAAAATGCATATGATATATAAATAAATAAATAAATAAAACAAACAATAAAATAAAATGTTTACATATATAGCATATATGCACATTTACACACATATACAAAACATCACAAAGTCATCAAGGTTTAGAGGCAACTGTTTTAATTAATACTTGAGCAGTCTGTTTACACGGGATTCAATTTCAGAATAATTGATCATGTTACGAACAATCAAACCCAAACTTCTATAAATATTTTTACAACACAGTTTAAGGTTAGAATAGACATTCAAATTTTTTTGTCGTTGGGAGACAACCACATTTAGCCTATATTCATATTATATCTAATCATATCGTCGACTACATATCATAACTAGGCTTGGGAATTTTTATCGATATATAAATTAGGTATCGACAATATCGATATTTCAGATTAAATTATCGATAACTGCCGATAGTTTCAATAATATCGATACTATCGATAAATCTGTCGATGGTATAGATACTGTCGATAATATCGATAATATCACTAAAATACTATCCTCGATAGTCGATAAATTATTCCTAATATCGGTAGTATCAATATCGCTAGCTGCCGATAGTTTTGATAATTGCGAGAATGTCGATAACAACGTTTTGACGCGTGAAGCTTGTCAAAAATGACGTATGCGTCTCCTCATATGCAAGTATTTACATACTAGGTTTGTTAAGACCATGTCGAAAACCATTGAGGTCAGTTAAATAGTACCTAAATCAATAATATCCATATTACTGTATTATCGATATTATTCTAGTGATTAAAATTTGTTAAAAAAGGAACCTCTGAGAAAAAGTTAACTCAGTCTCTAAGAAAGCAAAAATTAATTGTCTAATAGAAAATAATAATACATCGTTGAAGAAAATAAAGTTATATGCAGAAGTGTATTGTTAGAGGACTAGCCTTTATTCAAATTACTAGATGCAATCAATGAAATTGGAAAATATTCAGCAAAACAATCAGCAGTTTATTCGTTTGTTTGTTCTTATTACCTATCATGTGTTGATATCGGAATCAAGATTTGGAGACACTGGTGATTTCATCTTTGTGACATAAATACCTGAGATATGGTAAAATTATCGAAGATGTCATTTTCTCTTTAGTTTGTAGTATTGTTTTGTTTTGTTTTTTTTCTCTTTTCTATCCAATATTATAAAGTTTTCTGTGCAATTGCCAAATTGGCCCATGACATTTGTTTCTTTGTTTTTCTTGTAAAAAGTAACTTTTGCAATCATCTAAACCATAAATCGCGCTTAGATCTGATACAGCCAATCTAATTGTCGTATGTTTTATTGCAGGATGTGGTGGCTAGCGTTATCGCTAGTGTGGTGGTGCGGCACGTCGGCCATTCCCTCTCCGGGTCCGGAAGAATGGAAATGTCCGGAGATAACGGAACAGCCCGTGGTGGAGTGCAGCTGCGACATGCCACACACCCTAAGGTGTACAGGCGACCGGACAGCCATGAAAATTATAGGTTTGTAAAAACATTAATCCTGCAATTATAGTACAGAATGATTCTTTTTATTTTCATTGACTTTTCACGGACTTTAAACATTAGAAAATAATGTAGGCTTTTATACAGGGTGTTAAACCTCATAACTTCAACATAGGATAGATAAAGTATAAATGAACAAAAAAGTTAAGTAGTACAAGGGCATAACTCAAGTTGTTCTTAAAATTAGTCGAGTTATTATGTCAAGGAATTTTATCACAATGTGGCAACAGTGCGGATACAGGTTGTGCCCGGCGAGGGGTTTGTGGGTTGCCTATCATGTGTCAGATTATTTTTTAGTGACAAAGATAAACAACTATCGTGAAAATTAATTAATATAGTTTAGGCAGCTGTTTTGTAATTTTATTTTTGACAGAGGATGGTAGAATTAATGATTTTTTTATATTAAATAAATTTTAAAACAATAATATTAACCAAATAGGAATTTGAAAAATAAGTAACAAGAACATCTAAGAAGCCTCACGTCGCCGAAATAGTCATCTTATATACAAAACAATACTGATAATCAAAATACAGTTTTTACACATGAAATTGAAAATGAAATGAGATTTTTCAATTTTATTCTCTAAAATGGTTGGATTTAGGACTCATGCCATATAAGGCTTTTTTGTTCATTTTGATGTCATTCTACCTGTTTGCCTAAGAAGGTACGTTTCCTGTTTTTTGTTTTTTTTTGTGTAGAAAGTGTAGTTTATAATTATTAATTAAATTTACTGTTTACCTAATTAAAAATGCAATTCAGATTGGGTGAAACTAAATTTCACAAATTTTCCTACTAGGAACAATAATTAATCGTGAAAGAGTTCAGTTATCTCCATAAACACATGTTTTTCTTGTGTGTTATTCAGTACTGATCATTATGCGAAAGCCTAGATGAAGACGAGAAAGGATTTGATTCTAATGCAAGCGAGAAAATAAAAGAAATATATGGGAATGGTAAAACTTATACTCTATAAACTTTTTCTATTAAACCCTTGTTTTTAGAGATATTGACAATGTTTTTTTAAATATATACAGTTTTTTTATATTCTCTAAATAGTGAACTTTCAACCAATTTCGATGTGCCTTATTTGAGGATAGGGTTGGGTAGTGAGGTATATGTAACCCCTGGGTATTTATTTGTTAAAAAAAAATTGATATGAGAATTGGCTACATTGTGTAATGCTGTGCTTACACAAAAACTCTTGAAAGTTTTCGATATATGTTATGGATTCATGGCTTTTCAAAATACATATTTTTATACAAATTAAGATATTAATTTCTTGTGGGAAAAATTAAATGAAATCATGTGTTAACCATGTAATCATGATTGTTAATTTATTTTGAATGCGCATATTGCATTTTAACTTTTTATTGAAACAATCTTCCTAGAATATTTCTATTAAAAAGAATAATTAATTATGATCAACACCAATTGCCTCTGTTAAACATTTTTTCCGAGAAATATTTTAACTTGATTGATCAAATATCTTGAATAATCTCGAAACTGAAATTTAGGGAAACATGTCAAGAGCATGTTTTTGCTTCAAATGGAAAACAGAAAAGCTACATTAAATAATGTAATTAATTTTCTTTTAGATGAGGCATAAAATTTACAATTTTGACGAAGTTTGTAAATATGCATCTCTGTGGGGGTCTTTTTATGGAATAGAAATATATTTTCTCGTTGAAGTCATACTACCGATTTACAGCAACAGCCACTGGTTTCAGCATAACGTGTTTTCTGCCTTGTACACAATTTAATTTTTATTTTAGTTATTTCCTTAACGTGATTTTTTTTTTTGGGAACTTTAATTTTATACGAGTGATATACAGGGTGTTTCCTAATCACGTGCAAAAATTCCACCTGCAAATTGTGTTTTGTGTTTTATATCTATCTACTACCAACATACTAAAAAAATATGCCAAATGGCTTAAAAGTTATGAATTTTAAATTGATTTTTTTTATTAACATTGGACACCCTGTATCTTGGAAACACCCTTAAGACCCTACGGTTACAAAATTAGATATCTTAATTTTAACCATAGAGTACGCCCCTGGATTTTCACCACACAATTGGCAAACACCCTGTGTACTAAGTGCATTACATATATTTAGTTTACTTGCATATAACTAGTAAGCCTTTGTTTTAATTCGGCGCCCTAACCTTTTTTTGACTACCCCACTGTGACACTGAAATATTCTCCTGAAGCATATAGGTTGTGGAGATTTGGAGAACATGTAAAATATATACGTTAAAATAATTGTTTTTTACCCTAAGTCCAAAAGTTACAGCCACATGGCCATGTTATTAGAAAACATTGAATTTAGTTCTTTCTTTGCTTGCTTAACTGCAATACGATTCGAATTCCATGTTTTCTGCTAAACGTGTCCCTGAAGTGCTTTCACGCTCATAGCGTAAATTGAATTCAACCGTCCTAGGAGAAATTCTAAAGTAGCAATAGGAAAATCATATGAACAATTTCAAAATTATTAAATTGAACCATGTCTGTGGCTTCTGTCGTGTCAGACATACTTAAAACGGCTAGGGTTATTACTGCATACTAATGAGAGTTAATAAGCTCGAAACCGGTACATATATGGTGGGATGCTGACGAGTGACTTTTACTGTAGGTTTTTCAGGTGTAATTCAATGCTGGTCGGGGCATTAGCCCGCAGAGAAGTTGTTTCCTGGAATTCTGTGTTTGCAGGGTTTAAGAGTGTTTCCATTGAAAATGTGTTATTTTAAATTGACAAACTACTTTTACCCAAATTTTAAAAAGCTTTTTAAATATTACAATATTCTCTAAAGATTTTAAACTAAATTTTAAATAATAATCTAGTTGATTGTTGAGCGGTTAAATTCATTAGGATTTTTATTAAATTATAGCAAATACTTTAAAAGTTACTCAAGAAAAACTGATTTCTAGCGATATTAGTACATTTAAAACAGCGGTAAAAGGTCGGTAAACGCCGGACTTGACGAGACCACTTGTCCCCTACGTATTTTGGGGCGCTGATTACGAAAATGAGGGTTAAAGCTACCTGCAATTCTTGGAACACCCCTAAAATTGCAAAAAACACCTCTAAATAGGGGTGTTTTTCGACTGTACTTGTTGTTTTGCAAATTTAGCCATCTTATATGTTTTTTGGGGCGCTGATTACGAAAATAGAGGTTAAAAGTTACAGCAATGGTTCCAACCACCCCCACAAAATTGCAAGAAAACACCCCTAAATAGGGGTGTTTTTCGACTGTACTTGTTGTTTTGCAAATTTAGCCATTTTATATGTTTTTTTGGACGCTGATTACGAAAATGGAGGTTAAAACTTGCAGCAATGGTTCCAACCACCCCCAAAATTGCAAGAAAACGCCCCTAAATAGGTGTGTTTTTCGACTGTACTTGTTGTTTTGCAAATTTATCCATTTTATATGTTTTTTCGGACGCTGATTACGAAAATGGAGATTAAAACTTGCAGCAATGGCTCCAACCACAACCAAAATTGCAAGAAAACACCCCTAAATAGGGGTGTTTTTCGACTGTACTTGTTGTTTTGCAAATTAACCCATCTCATATGTTTTTTGGGGCGCTGATTACGAAAATGGGGGTTAAACTTGTAGCCCCAAAAACATATAAGATGGCTAAATTTGCAAAACAACAAGTACGATCGAAAAACACCCCTACTTAGGGGTGTTTTGTGCAATTTTGGGGGTGGTTCAACCATTGCTACAAGTTTTAACCCCCATTTTCGTAATCATATATAAGATGGCTAAATTTGCAAAACAACAAGTACAGTCGAAAAACACCCCTATTTAGGGGTTTTTTGCAATTTTAGGGGTGTTTCAAGAATTGCAGGTAGCTTTAACCCTCATTTTCGTAATCAGCGCCCCAAAATACGTAGGCGACAAGTGGTCTCGTCAAGTCCGGCGTTTCCCGACCTTTTACCGCTGTTTTAAATGTACTATATCTCCCTAGGGAGAGCCTGTAGGAAAAAATATTATAGGAACTATCTGCATCCGAGAGCTTTCCCACATTTTCCCGGGCACCCTGTATGCATCATCTTTTAAACCCTGTTTAATTCTCGGGTCTCCTGCAAAATCTATGTTTTCGACCCGAATCCATTTGTCTTGACTCCTACAATTCGAAACATGAGTAAAACCTCTGAATCGCAGTGACCACATCCTAATCCACCCATTTACTTGCTTCCAGGCCGCACACTGCGTTCCCTCAACGCGGCCACCGTGTCCCTGCTGGACTGCACCGTGCAGAACGTGACCGCAATTTCGGAGCCGCTTCTGGAGGGAGTGGCTCTCCACGGACTCGTCGTCTCTTCCGGTGAAATCAAAGAGATACACCAAACGGCCTTCAAGGGACTGGCGGCCCCCCTGCAGGCCCTCGGCCTACCCAATAATCAGCTAATATCCGTGCCCACTCAGGCGCTAATGTCGCTTCCCGAGCTGGACCGACTGGACCTCTCCGGGAATAAGATGAAGTCGTTGGACGCCGGCTCTTTCAAGGTGGGTTACTGATAGAATATTAACTGTGGTGTAAATTATCTCAATAAAATACTTCGTATCCCGTTAAGTATGTTACAAACTTTGGGTGGTGATAGTACAGGGTGTCTGAAACTCGATAGTATAAGTGGTGTTAAATGGGATGAGGTAAAAACCATTTTCAATCAAAAATTAGGTCCTCTGTTCCTCTGAGGACCTAATATACAGAGGCGAAGGCTACCTTTATATGTGCATGCGCCGATTCGCCATGTTTAAGTGGTATTGTAATACTAACCTCACTTCTTTGTTGTGGTTTGGTTATCTCGTTATTTTTGATTTGTGCATGGTTATTATTTGTTTTATATTCGTGTTCGTTGTATTATGCGGTAAATTGACATTATTATACTCAATTAATTAGAATTTCGGATTTAATTAAGTCTTCCCAATGGCTCGTAAAGGTGGAACTGCCTGCTTATCGTGCATGCAAAAATGTAAAAATAAATAAATAAATAAATTATCTCATATTTAAAGTATTATTCAGATTATGTATGTTATTTAAAATTTGATAATTTTTAATACAAGTTCATAATATATCTCCTTTTTCTGTTACAGTGTGATATTTTTATTTATAATATTTGTAATATTTCTCCAATGTGAAAAATGAACTTCTTATCATTTGTAACTATTTATTAGACATTATGATAGGTTTTTGTTATAAATTTAATTACATATTAATAGTAATTTAAATTGAAAGCAACTGTTACATTTTCTGTGATATGTTTACTCTGTATAATTTGTATGTGTATGTACCTCATCATATTTGAAAAAAAAATTTAAAATTGATAACAGTTTAGTTAGAAATCAAATTAATAAAATCCTACATTTCCTACATTTTCTCTAAGTATAAAAGAGTGCTTTATAATTTCATGTCATTAAATACACATATTTGCATTTTTAAATATTTAATTTCACGTATCCATAACTACAACTACATTGCATCTGTTTTGATAAAGTCAAAATAATATAATGTTATTCTAATAACTTAGGAAAAAAATATAAAAATTTCACATCAGATATTTCTTTAGAAATAATTATTATTTTCTATATAAGATAAACGTGGCCCCTTTTTTTATAAAGAATAAAAACTCAAATACATATTTTTTCTTTTAGTATTCCTATCCGTTCAATTCTATGACCTTTTTCTCTTAATCTTATCCTTTATTCACCTGTCACATACATAATTTTCGTAAGTTATTTTTTCTTTGCAATCTTATATTTGACATTTTTAAGTAATCTAGTTTTCTCAGACTATAATAGTTTTCAAATAAAATTGTTTCTTAGTGTATACGTATGTGGTTCAAGGTCACCCAAATAAAGCCTGCTAACATCAAAGATACCGCCTTTACTTTCGTCTCTGTATATTAGGTCCTCTGTTCCTCTGTGTCCAAAGTATTATCTTTAGGATTTGACAGAAATGACTAATGACGTCATCAATTATTGTTGTCCTGTTAAAAAGCTCTCATTTTTCTAATAAATTTTTATTAGAGAATTTTTTTTCTGTATTACTTCTCGTTTAAAAATTATAAGCAATATTACCTAATCCCAAATGTCCCAAATTTTATTTAATTTTTTTGTGGCGTTACAGTAAGGCTAGCATACTATCGACTTTGAGACACCCTGTACTATCACCACCCAAAATTTGTAACATTCTTGACGGGACACCTTGTATAGAGGGTTATTTTTAAGGCATTTTTTATACAGAAAGTTATCTATTCTATTCTATTTAGATGGCACGAATCGGAACTCACCAAGATCCGCAATTTTACTTGAAATGCCTTTAAATTAACTCTAAATAAATAAAATTACGTCGTCACTTTTTTCCACAAATATGTCTTAGCAAAATGCTGCTGGCTCGAGATTTGAATTTATTTAAATTGTTAAAAAAAAAGCTTCCATTGTGTTTATTATTGCTGCTGCTCGGTTACTGGTTAAATATAAATCATCATATCCTCTAATTTCACTTTTTGCATTTATTTTAGGTTGGTATTCATGAATTGAAGTAAAAATTGACGAAAAATTAGAACAAGTTTTAAGTCGTCAATAACTTGACGAAGTTCTTCATCAATTAATTTGACGTCCAAGTTTTCGTATTACATTTGTCAATTAACTTGACGAAGCCACTTGATCAATTAATTGACAAAGAAATTGTTAATATATAGCGGGCTTAAAGGTATATACAGTTCTTAGACGACTGCTCATCGGTACGGAGCATGCAATAAAAGGGGATGGAAAATAACCACCATTTTGATATACTCTCTTCTTCTTCCCCTGTTTATATTTACGTTTGTTGGTTTGTATTTCATCATACTTGAATTAGTCTTAATCTAATAAATAATAGACCTAACCTACCCGTGATGGATGCATTGTAATTTCAAGACACCTTGTATCTTGTATATTAATTTGAATGTCTATTTTGATATTATCAAACAGTTCGTTTAATAGGTAGGAAGTATTTTGGAGATTATCAGATACAATAGTCAACTGTAAGCAATCTATTTTTCAAAGCTGCTATAAACAAAGAATATTACTCTCAGCTGAAGCTTCTTAACGAAGATTACCTTGTATCTCAAATATACGAAATATGTAAATGCATTGAAGTGATTTAAATCTATGAGACGGTCTTGCTCACGGCAACTGGAAGCAGCATTTTAAGATGTGATTATGAAAATAATTCTAATTTGTTCCATTACGGAAATAAAAGACTAAAATACGCTTTCAACTAGACGTTAACTCTTACAATGATCCCTGTACTCAGACTTAAAATGATAAGTCAGCAAAAAACTAAAATTCGAAACTTGTATACAGGGTGTTCAGTAAGGAATGGGCCATACTTTAAGGCTACCTGCCTTGAACAAAAATAATGTGAATTAAATCAACTTACCTTAGTATAATTTTGTTATTTGATTTTTTTTTTTTTTTTTTTTCATATTAGTTAGTATTTTAGTTTTTTTGGCAGAAATTTCCAAGCTTAACAAATACGTTAAGCAATGTTCTCTAAATTGCACTTGCATTTTGATAACATGCAGCAAGTATATCGTTTTTAAAACTAATTGAAGGTTATTTCAAAATAACTCTGCAAACTAAAATACAATTGAGGTTAAGTAAAAGCGCCTGTATCGTAATTTTTTTTTGGATAACTGTTAATGAGATACCTAAGCAGTTAAAGTTTCCAAGAAACTCGTTGAAACTGTAACGTATTGTAACGTTCGACAACGTTGCATGTGTCAGGCTGCTGCTGATAACCTAAAAGTAATATTATCATAGTAGTGCCTATAGTTAGTGCGTTTCATGTTTCTGTAATTTTTCTGTAATATTTGTGAGTGTACATAAACAAAAATGGAAAATTTATAGTAACCATGACCAGCTGCATGACATGTTAATTTACGGCGAATCTAGGCAAAACTCTCTGGATACGAGACGTTTGTATGGTAAACGCTTCTTGTAAGGAACAAATATCATTTTAAATACTTGTAACTATTATTCTGTATTGCGAAAAGAGCTCTACGAAAACTTTCACAGTAAGTACCTATGTTTAGGTGAACCTTTTTGTAATTATCATGTATAAATAAATAAATACCAAAGTTAAATATGTTTTGTTTAGTACAACTTATCATATATGGTGAAATTAAAACCAGACACCCCGTATATCTGCAATAAAACTTATAATAAAATAGTTTGCTTTTCTTCACTAATGAAACACTAAAATACTTTACTAAAGTTGACAGCATTATAATAAAATTAGTAAGGTTTAAAATAATTTCGATATTTTAATAAATTATATTTATCTCTGTAATATTTCTGGCTATTTCTTCGATGCAATTAAAACAGGATTCAGATAATTCTTTGAACAAATAAAACAGGTAAGAAATTTACGCTAGGCTTTAAGAGTTTGAAACTTTTCTAGAAGCTGCAGCTGAACAGTTTTTAAGTTCAATTAATTATATGACTCTGCAACTCCCTTAGTACGGTTCATAAATCTTAAGTTTATAGTGCAGTCTGGTTGACAAATTACTAGGCCATAAAACTCTCTATTACCTGGGGAATAGGAAACTACACTCCATATTGTCTCTATTACATCTGTCGTAGAATAGAAAGAGATCTATCTTATAACCATCATGTCTTCGAAATGCGCAAATAACTATTCTACTTCTCTTATTTTAGAGAAAACCTAGATACAGAGTGAGTTAGAAAGAATGGGTCGTCACTAAACTGGAGGTACTAGATACCAAATATTATGTTTGAGCTCATCATGTCTTGTACGAATGTCGCTGGTTTAAAAAATACTGGAAAGGTTGTTCCAGATTTAAATTTTATTCCGAAATTTCTCATTAATTGAGAAAGTTTTGATAGCATAACTGTGAAAATTGGTAATGTTGGGTTTTTTGGTCTGAGAATTACGAATTTGAAGCTTATTTTGACGATGTTTTTAGAGGGCGCTAGTTTCACCGTATTATTTAGGTAAATCAAAACATATTTTGTTTATCTGTTGAACTATGCTTAAAAGAACGTTCAGTTTTACATAAAATATGTATTCTCGCTTAAGTCGCCTAACCTTATCGGTTTCTCAGTTATTTGCATTTTAAAGTTTCAGTGTATTTTGTGGCGATTTTCTTTCAGACAATGATATTGTTATTTCTTTTCTAAGTAGGCTTGTGTCAAATTCTCATGTCAAGCGTATTTTGTGTGCTTGTGATTTAGTATTCTTGCAAAGTTATTAGCTAGTGATCAAAAACTACTACGACATAATAATTTTTCGAACAGTGTGATGCGTAATATAATTTGAGTTTTTGCTCAGGCTAATTTTAATGGACATGCGGCGATCCGAAGATATGTACAATTTTACACAATTAGATTGCAACTTAATATAAACTATTCAGAAATCTTTACAACCACTTAGGCGAATCTTGTTTTTTTCTACCAAAAAGTAACGATGATACTCCAAAAACCTATCACAGTCCATAAAGAAGAAGACATTTTATTTCTTGTGTTTCGATATTAGTCGGTTAAGTGCGGCAACGGAGGTAAGCCAATCGTCCATTTGTAGAATTTTGATAAAAGAAATGCTTGATCCATCTCATTATACTCCAGATCAGCAGTTACCTGCTTCAAGATTTACCAGCTCGCCTACAATTTGATCAGTTTGTACAAAATATGCAAACAGAAAAGCCAGATTTCCTCAATAAGATTCGGTTTACCGATGAGGCGACATTTACTTTACGAGTTTTCAGTTGGAAGATCAATCGTTTGTGGGATTCCGAAAATCCGCATGCTGTAAACGAAACACATTTTTAACATGAGTTTGAGGTGAATATTTGGTGTGGTTTAATTTCTGTTTTTTTTTTCATAGGACCATTTGAACTACCACCCAATCTAACTGGACCTCATTATTTAAACTTTATTCAACATAATTTTATTTAAATAGCCGCGAATACATTTAAAAATAATAGGAACATTTTGTTTAATATTCAGAGACATTTAAGAGAGTGTTATAGTAAAATGTATTGAGGTAGGTGGTGGACACTTCCAACATTTGATTTAAGGTTTGTTATTATTACTAGTCAATAATTGACTTTGTTATTTTCAGCTTTTGAGAAAAAAAAATCACCACAAAATACATTGAAACTGTTAAATTAAATATCTCAGAAACCAATAGAGTTAGCCTTGGCATAAACAAGAGTATGTACATTTTTTTATGTAGAATTATCGAGAAATTTCAGAATAAAATTTAAACCTTAAACACCCTGTATTTGTTAAACCAGCGACATTCGTATAAGGCATGATGAGCTCAAACATAATATTCTGGTGTCCAGTATCTCCAGCTTAGTGTTGACCCATTTTTTCTGACTCACCCTGTACATTCGTAATAGCAAATTGTAGTAAACTTAAATCTGTACAGAATATTAACATTTTTTTTTTCTTCTAGGGTCTAAGGAATCTGTCGTTTATAGACTTGAGTGACAACATCATCACGAGAATAGCACCCGACACTTTCGATAACCTACCACAACTGAAAATTCTGCGGCTACGTGGAAACAGATTGTCCTTATCAACAATCGAGAGGTTACGTCCCTTCTCAACGGTAGAAGAACTAGACCTTTCAGAAAATACCTTGATTGGTCCCCTCGAACCCAAAACGTTTCCCAAAATGGAAGCACTGAAAGACCTTCAAATGTCTCATAACTCTTTAAGCAGCATAAAAATGGGGGCATTACAAGGCTTACTGAATTTGACTTCCCTAAGGATGCAGCACAATCAGATAGACGTAATAGAAGATCACGCCTTTAGCCACCTTCAGACACTGATATCTTTAGACTTAGCACATAACAGGATAGTAGCTGTATCAGGAGCTTCTTTGGCTCATTTGGACCGGCTGACAGAGCTAGATTTGCGACACAATTTTCTACGAGCGCTTACACCAGACTTGGTGCAACCTTTGAAGAGCTTGAAGAGTTTGAAGCTCGACGATAACGACATATCCATAGTCGCCAGCGATGCCTTAAAACCTAGCACAGTGTTTAAGCACTTTACTTTATCAGACAATCCTTTAAATTGTGACTGTAGCCTCAGCGACTTTGCTGCCTGGCTGATAAATTCTAGTCTTAGTAAGGAGGACAAATCAACTGCCATTTGCACCACTCCCCCGTCTTTAGAAAATGGTTTGTTGATTGAGGTGCCTCTAGATGAGTTTTTATGCGGTGAAGAAGAGCAAGTTGCATCTCTGTACACACCTGACAAAATAAAAATTAATCTGAAAGAGATAAAGTATGACGGAAGCAGTATCAAACTTCTTTGGGGAGTAGAAGACATAGCTTCCCCGTACACTTGCGATGCGATATTTGTATATGAAGAAGAAGGACCTAACGAAGTTCTAATAGAATCTAACCCTCTGAAATGTAACTCCTCTGAAATGCCCGACCCGAAACTCCTGCATGTGACCGTTCCTTCTTCGATACAACTCCAGAGATTGCATAGATATAGATATTGCGTTGTTTTATTCAAAGCTGGCCAGTCGGATGATGTATCTGTCATGGTAGGTTGTTCTGATGTGATACCCTTAGTGCAGAATGCTAAAATCCAAACCAATTTCACCATGAAACTACCAAAAGTCATATCGATACAAGCTAACCTGTCTAGCTATGGAAGCCTCTCCATTGACGTCAACGTATATCCTCAAAGCAAATGTCAGCTGAATCTAGCCGTGTTAGAGCAAAACGCTTTGCTGTCGCAGAGAAAAATGAACTGCACTGAGCCCAAATACACTTTTATTGGCTTAACTCAAGGCCCGTACCGGGTTTGTGCAAACGTGGTACGACCAGGACCAGCGGTTGATTTCAACAAACCAAGATGTATCACAGTCTTCAAAAAGGAAACGAAAGGATTCACTACATTAGATGTTGTTTTCGTTTCTATATTTCTTGTTTTGTGTTTTATGGTTATCGCTTTGATATACGGAGTGAGGAAAATCTTACTCAAGCCCAAAATTCAAACTCACCAATGTTTCCTTCCACCGGAATGCGACGATCAGGTTCAGCATAACAGATACGTGAAACTGCAAGCGACGACAAAGTTATAACCTATTGCGGATTTGTGATTTCTGCAGTGACTGTGCCATAAATTTTTATTTAATTATATTGACGTTAAGATGTTCAAATGTAATTTGTAACGTATTAACCAAATTCTTTGTATAATAATAATTATTATTATGGATTGTAAATATTGTTACGAAATGTTTTACACTAATTTTATGATAAAGAAAAGAATATGCTACTCATCTTTTTTTAGATAAATTATTATTATGGTGCTACTAAATTTATTTTTGTATACTCTTTATGTACTTAATCTGTTGTTTGTTTTTTTGGTAGATTTTTTTTATTTTACAATTTTTGTAGGTTTATTCTAAGTTTGTTGTAAATATTTAATTATAGCCTAACCTCTTACACTATTAATGTTTCATACATGTTATTATTATTAAAAATTAACAGAACTGATTGTACAATGTAGATATTATCTTACTAATGCTTGTTTTTATTTTGTTACAGATTGTTGTTAGTCTTTATGCACTGCCTTGTAAAAAATAAAGTACCTACTATACTTAAAAAACCCATTTTATTTATTTTTGCTTATGATTGGTATTTATACAGTGTTTCTGTAATATGTGCATAAGTTTAAAGGGGACAGAAGACTTGAAGATAACAATTTTCATTAAGTAAAGTATCACGTGTTCCAGAAAATTATGAACTATTATCGATTGTTTCTCTTAATCAGCTGTTTACAACGCACGAACTAAGTCAAATTGAATCTCAGTGTGGTTAACGACATGGAAGTAAATGTGTGTCATTAATTGTATATTAATTTACGTTGATTTATTTTGAAAATGTCAAATGTGTTATCAAATCAAGAATTAGCAGTGCGTGTTAGACACACTTATTACAAGATCACTTTGTATAGGTAGATACTGCATAAATTAGATAAACTATATCGTCTGTTGTGAGTGTACAACTAATGAAAATGTGGAAGAAAATATTTATTTAATAAAACTTAACAAAAAATTTAACACATAAGAGGTTACAAGAGTTTATAGCTGGCGCGCCAAGTGAACAGTACGAGATGAGACAAATAGCTAACTAAATTGTTTCTGAGTCAGATACCAGTGTTAAGATTAGGTACTCGAGGTTGGGGTAGGTAACAAACGAACATTCCTTTTTATTACGGTCGTCTATTGTAATTATTTTATTTACTGTAGGTTTATAGGCTTAATATTTGCCGATATTATAAATTACGTCCTTAATTGTGGGAAAGCCTACATCGTCTATTCTAAGAATATCTATTAGGACACATTCATTATTTTAAAAGAGAAATAAACTATGCAAATAACTATTATTTTGACAAAATTACAACGGTACACTAGACACTAAAATATTGAAATAATTCTATTTTGTTCTATTTATTAATTTTATTAAAACAGAGATATATAAATTTGGTGCACAAACACAAATATAATAATAAAATTTATTAAAAATATTTAAAAATAGTTTTGTATATAATATACAGGGTGTCCCATTGAGAATTGCGTCGATCGTTATCTGAGAAAATACTGATCTACAAAATTTGACATCGTAAAATCTTTGGAGCGAACACAATTAACATATTTAAATATAAAAAATAACAATAAAAAAACACTGGCTTTGACAGAAACAATATGGTATTGTAGTGACAGCTGTCTACTTATTTTTTCCACGCCTACTATTTTGGATAAAATAATTTTCTAATTTAATTCCCGCCGCATCTCAAAAACTTAAATCGTCTGTTTCTCGAAAACGGTTGAGTTTCATGATTTGTAACAGGTCTCACCCTGTATAGACCTCTCCAGCACTTCAGGTTATACCACCAACGACACCAACTTTGTTTTTTTAAATGGGACACTGTATATTATAGCATTTTTGAATTGTATGGAAAATTTTAGGATTTTTAATTGTATTCGCCCCAGGGACTTGGGTTTGGCTATGTAGCCAATTCGTTAAATTTTTCCGGATCAGTATTTTCCCAGATAATGATCGACACAATTCTCTGTAAGATACCCTGTATACTTATGATTTACTTCTCACATAATAGACAACTTTTTTATTTAATTGTGTAATGCTGTAACAAAAAACATTTTAAATAAAAGGAAACAGTTCATAAATAACTTACAGCAAGAATTCAGACGACTTACGTCATACGAACAAATGAATAATTATTCATTATATTCTCATCAAAATTTTAAGAAACTGCTACTGAGTAATAAAGCTATATACTACACTAAAAGGTTACATTATATAGGACTAAATTGTAATAAATTATTGTTTTTAACGCTACCAAATATCGAAAATTACGGTGGTAATAAAAACAATTGCGTAACGTCAGTCATGACGTAAGACTTCTAAATTCTTGCCGCGAGTATACCTTACAATTCAAAAAGTAACTTAATTGTGCCGCCACTAAATAGTTACAGACAATAGAGCGACTAACTTTCAAAAACCATTTATACTTCTTCATATTAGTACGGAAAATTTTAGGACATTTTAATTGTATTTGCCATGTTACCATTTTTCAATTGTTTCCGGATCAGTATTTTCCCAGATAATCATCGACGCAATCCTCTGTAAGACACCCTGTATACTTAAGTTGTACTTGTCACATAACGGACAACTTCTTTTTTACTTCTCTAATGCTTTCACAATAAAAGAAAAATTTTAAATAAAAGGGGAAAATTCATACAAATAAATATACGTTGAAATTGAAAAAGTAACTTAATTGTGCCAGCCATTTACTCTTCTTCTTATTTGAAAAATATTGCTATGATTTTGAACGTTACTTGTGGGCAAGATAATGAATTGTAAGTTATAAAACATACAAAAACATGCAGTGTAATCATCTTTCAGAAATGCTTTGCATTTTGAGATAAAGTGAAGGTCATCGGAAATGGACAGATTGGGAGGCATGAACTGTTAAAAATTCTTTCAGTACCCCATTATTATCGTAGTTGAGAAGTGAGCACACAGTACATGAAACAGCAATGAAAATTGTTTTGTCCCTTTTGCTTCTTTGTTGCTACAACCATGGAGCACATTCAACGTTTTTTAAAACTAACGTAACAGGTAAGTAGATATGATTAGTAATAAGAAGATGGATATTATATGATTTGAAACAACTTCAATATACCTACTTGGCATCATAAACATTTGTATCGGATATATGTATATATCGTTTTATATCATAACATAGCGACTACCCGATTAATATCAATTTTTTTCATTTTCTTCATTGATCAAAAGAATTTTTTTTGTTTTATTCGCAGTTATACTTATATTTATTTTTTCCTCGTAGGCATTACAAGACAACTGTAATATTTTCTTTCCAAAATTGATTTTATTTACTTTTCATGCCACATATACAGGGTGTAACTAAATAAGTGTAAAACATTTAAGGGGGTGATTCCTCATAGAAAAAGAGATAGGATCTTTCATATAAAGAAACTTCATTGGAGCATCCCTTGTTAAGGTACAGCCCCTTAAAGGGGATACATAAAATTTGTTTAACAATTTTTTTCACAAGCACTAAACAAGTTACAATATTGAAATTAACCTGACATTTTCTACTACCAAAAAGACACTTAGCCAGTAAATTATTTGGTTAACCCCATGGTTGTAAGGGGTGGAAAACGCAACCCCTAAAATTTATTTCCAACGTAACTTTTTGTCTTATTATTTGTTTACCATTTAAAAATTTATTTCCGATAGCCTGTTTCATTCTAAAAAAAAATGTCTCTTGAATTTTTTTGCCCAAAATAAACCAGTTCGCAGCAAAAAATTATTTTTCGAACAAGATACATATCGCCATAAAACGAAAATACGAAACTAATTTATCTAGTAGGCCGCTATTAGCGATACTGACAATTAAATTGGAATCAAGCTGTCAGTTTGTAAATTTTTGAAATTGAAGTAATACTAATTGTGTATTGTTGTTCTGTTCTTAATTTGTTACTTTAATAATTCACTTGTTATTAAAATGGCATACACAAATGAGGAAATGGCTGATATGCATTACGCTTACGGTCTGTCGCAGGGGAATGGGTTAAAAGCTTCTAGAAGATATGCTGAAATGTATCATCGTCAACGGCAGCATCCTTGAATATTTGCCCGACTTCATCAACGATTACGAGAATATGGTTCATTCAACAAAAGAAAGCAGGATTGTGGTCGCCATCAAGAAGTAAGAACACCACAGCTTGAGGAAGCAGTACTTAATTTGATAGAAGAACAACCTACTACCAGTACTAGAAAGATTGCTTTCCAGCTAAATGTTGATCATATGACGGTATTTCGAATTTTAAAGGAACATCTCTTATACCCTTACCATCTGCAACGAGTACAGGCACTGTTACCGCGAGACTTTCCGAACCGTCTTGAATTTTGCAATTGGATGCTGGAAATGATTAGAAGAAATCGTGACTTTCTGAAGACGATCGAATTCACAGACGAATGTAGTTTTTCTCGGAACAAGATTATTAATTTTCATAATTACCACAATTTAATTGTCAGTATCGCTAATAGCGGCCTACTAGATAAATTAGTTTCGTATTTTCGTTTTATGGCGATATGTATCTTGTTCGTAAAATATTTTTTTGCTGCGAACTGGTTTATTTTGGGCAAAAAATTCGAGAGACATTTTTTTTTAGAATGAAACAGGCTATCAGAAATAAATTTTTAAACGGTAAACAAATAAGACAAAAAGTTACGTTGAAAATAAATTTTAGGGGTTGCGTTTTCCACCCGTTACAACCATGAGGTAAACCAAATAAATTACTGGATAAGTGTCTTTTTGGTAGTAGAAAATGTCAGGTTAATTTCAATATTATAACTTGTTTAGTGCTTGTGAAAAAAATTGTTAAAGAAATTTTATGTACCCCCTTTAAGGGGCTGTATCTTAACAAGGGATGCTCCAATGAAGTTTCTTTATATGAAATATCCTATCTTTTTTTCGATGAGGAATCACCCTCTTAAATGATTTAGTTATTTAGTTACACCCTGTATATTTTTAAAACGACGTGTCTGGTTTTATTATAAAAACATATATTAAGTATTTGGTACCAACACATCTAATAAATCGCTGACTATCACTAGTCAAATCACCTCCAAATATCTTAACTTTAATTATTTCCAAAACATCAATTAAATTGATTAAGTAAGACTCAACTAGGTACTGCTTAAATAGTTTTAATTGGAATATTCGGAACGTCTAATTTTTTTGAATAATTTCAATACCAAAACGCAATGTTTCCACTCTCCTTATGAAGGTCAAGGTTATGGGACAAACCTCAGAGCAATTGACAAACAGCAAGGGGTTTGGCATAAATCCTGGGACATTATTTTATTTTTGCTGTGCTTTCGGCTAGATTATCACGATCAAGTGCATGGAGTACGGTGGATTGGACAGGATGGACCGGTAGCATGACCTACGCGGTCTCCCGATTTAAACCTTGACTTACTTTTTGTAGGGTAATTTAAAAAATGAGATGTATCACAGCTGCCGCAAATAATTTGCATTTATAAGTAGGAGAAACATTCGCTTTAGTACGGCAAAATTGGATTGTATACGATATGCCCAAATGTGTGTAAAGAAAGTTGGTAAAAATTCTGAAACTATGACATTTTATGGTTTTCCTCAAACCGGGAAAAATAGTAGAAAAATTCTCAGTTGAAAACGGTCCGAATTTTTCAGTGGCAAACATTTTTTTAAATTCTTTTGAGAATTTAACCATTTCAAATTATTGGAACTATGGTGATCGTATTTTCTATTGCACTGAGTCCACTTTTTAAAAAATATAAAAAAAACTGAATAAATTTGTTAATGAAAAAGTTATTGATATCTTGAATATTCGTCGTAATGAAGAAGAGTTTGATTTCCTGATATTATTAAATAATTCCATCCTAGTTATTCGTATAAAGTTCTGGTCTGAAATGAAAAAAAAATCATGTAAGGTAAAAATTGTACTTTTTGAGTCAAATATTCCATTTTAACAAAAAAAGGCGCAAGTTGCGCAACTTTTTTCTTCGTGATACTACTACCGGGATGATAGACAACCCACTGGTACTTCAGTCTTGACGTGAATCGACTTCACTCACAATTAAACGATTTTTTATATAATAAAACATAAAACATATAATAAAAGCACAAGTACTCTAAGATTTTTGTTTACTTGCTGGAACTAGTGGGTTCTATCTCTGAAACATATTTTTAAACCTAAATTTAATTGTCTACACTACTACACTATCTCACTTTCTTCAGCGTTTATTTGTGGCGACTTTTTATTTACTGAGAGAGTTCCTCAGAGAAACATAGATGACACGGTTCGAAATCCAAACGAATATTCCGATGTCTTTTAATGTAAACAGAATGTCAATATAGTAATTTTCCTTTTTCGAATTTTTGCCAGCTTTCTGCGTTCTATGCCCCACTGTGCTTGTTTAAAATTCATATACAGTATATTTCCTAAATTCCAGATTTAAGCAAATGCAAGGTTCATTACTCCCGCTCTGGCAGCACATACACCGATTTCTACACGTTGTCCACTTTGTCTTCAGCAAACGACAGCCTTTTAGTGGATTTCCACTTTGCTGTGTTAGCACCCAGCGATGCCCATATTTTATTGGCACCATCTGCGGAAGTGAAAAAAGGTGACCCCGCATACGAAATAGTGATTGGTGCTGGAGGGGACACATTTTGCGACATCCGCAGGAGTCAGAAGGCTAACGTGAAGGCTTCGATCAGGATTACGAATCTGCTATCAGCTTTGGATCCGAATTCGTTCTGGATACACATCTCGAAAGGTAGGCACAACTCAAGTTTCAGTAAAACGATATGTCTACCTGGATTCATTTTAAAATTAAATTAATATAATGTTCAGAGCTCGATGATAATCTGCCGTCAACTAATGAGGGATTTAAGGGGGGTGGGGCTTACGTAATAATGCTCCGTTGTCAGGTTTTGGAAAATATTATCCACAATATAATTTCTGGAAAAATCTCTGCGAAAAAATGGTGACAGTCCCATGGATTGGTAATACGTACGCTAACTACACCTAAAACGGTTTTATGGGTGTGTTTGGCCAAACTTTATCGACATATATTCTATCGATGAATATAATTAGGGTTTGTTATGTAATAATTTGTTATTCAAAGCTTAATAAGGGAGTTACAGAGTGTTATAACAAACTGCTGATTCGAATTCGGCGCATCGAAATACCTAAGGGACACACTTGACCAAGATTAGACAAAATTACGATGAAAACGTGATTCTTTGCGATTTTTCGCTATTTTTTGCTATTTACTCAAAATTTTTTGAACTAAACGGACTTAGGATTTAGTGCGCCAAAATCCATAGATAGGTGGGTCTGGTCGAAAATATACAGATCACTTTCTTTGTGTCGGTGAAATGAAGACTTTAATACTAATTTTTGTCATTTTAACAAACTTCTGTAAGATTTAGTTAAAAATTCATCAACACAGTTGTGTTGGTATCCCTAAAACTGACCAAAAATCCACAACTTATTGACATCAATGAGTTGTAGCCAATTTCCGTTTACACTGTTTAAAATAGATTAAAGGTCAACCTGTTGAATTTATTGTTCAATAAATTGTTGTGTGAAGGGATACTTTGACGATTGAAAGTTTTTGCTTTTTTGTGATTTTTTTAGCAAACGAATTTTTGATCTCAATATACCAACAATAAACCTCTTGAACTGCTCTGTGTCTAAATGGCATCCATTCTTATTTCTAGTGATGCACTAATCTTTTTAATAATACAGGGTGTCTAGACCGATAATAAATGCTACCTCTTTCTATAATATTTTTTTCAAAACTGATTATTTAATTATATAATTTTAAAGCCTTTCGTTCACAAAAAGTAATTGAGGCTTTTCACACTATAAAATCTAATGCTACAGGTGCAGATGGTATTAACTGTAAGATGTTGGGTTTGATTATACCTCATGTGCTTGACCACATTATATTTATTATCAATGCATGTTTGGCTAAAGCAACATTTCCAACATGTTGGAAAGACGCTATAGTTGTCCCTATCCCTAAAAACGCTAATCCAACTGATATTTCTCACTTCCGTCCTATTAGTTTACTTTCCACTTTTTCAAAAATTTTGGAGAAAATTGTTCATGAACAGCTTACTATCTTTTCAGAAAAATTCGCTATATGTCTCCAACTCAGTCCGAATTTAGGTCAAATTGTAGTACTTCGACTGGCTTGCTACATGTAAGTGATGAATTGTATAGAACTTGTGATAATGGTGAAACGGCTTGTCTTGTTTTACTTGATTATAGCAAAGCTTTTGATACAATTTGCATGTTACTCTATATACTAAATTCAAATATCTTGGGCTGGATACTGATGCTGTTAGTTTCTTTAGAGGTTACTTATCCGATTGGTGTCAAAAAGTTGTCATTAAAGGAATATCTTCATCTTTGATATATACCGCCATGGGAGTGCCGCAAGGTAGCATATTTTGCCCATTGCTTTTTTCGCTCTGTACTACAGATCTCTCTAACGCAGTTAAGCATGTCCGCACCCATCAATATGCTGATAATTGCCAGCTGTATTTTCACTTTCCCCTAAATGAATTGAACCCTTCTGTCCAAAAAATGAATGAGGATTTACAAAATATTGTTTTAGTATCATGGGTTGATATTAAATGATGCAAAAACTGAATTACTTGGTGGGTAGGCATAAAAACTTGGTTAAATCAAATCCAAAATTTGAAATTTGTGTTGATGGAGAAATTGTGCGACCTACTGATGGCTGTAAAAATTTAAGAGTTTATTTTGATGATGAGCTAAGATTCACTAAACATGTACATTTGCTTATTCAAAAATCTTACATTAAACTGCGTTCACTTTATTTACATAAAGATTATTTAACTTCAGGGATTAAATTAAAGCTATGTGATTCTTTAATCTTATGTAACATTTCTTATTGTGATACGGTTTATTATTAAGACAAAGAGAGTCTACTAAGTGTGCAAAATGCATGTGTTACATTTTCCTATAATTTACGTAAATATGACCATATTAGCTCTAAATTCAAACAATCCAAGGGGCTTAATTTAAACCAACGTTTTCAACTGCATATGTCATGTTTAGTTCATAAAGTAATTAATACTAAAACACCCAGTTATTTATTCGATAAATTTATTAAGGGCAGTGATATCCATAGCTGTGCAACGCGTCATAAAGATCTTTATGTTGTACCTAGACATGTTTCCTCTCTATATCGCAAATCCTTCACTTATAATGCTATAGTTATTTATAATAATATACCTCATGCCTCTAAATTGTCATCTAACAGTTTAACTTCAGGAGACAGTACCTTTTTCAGATATACAGGTAGAAGAATCGATTGTTTCAATAATCAGATGGATACACTAAGCAGCAAAAAAGTTCTGTCATTTAAAAGAAACATGATGTGCCATAAATGGCGCCCTCTACTAGTGACGTCAATATTAGAAACATATTTGAATTTATCGTCCGTAAAAACCCCCGATTTACAAAGTTTATGTAAACATTTGGATTTCTTAAGTTATTTGCAAATATCGAAATCTAAATTTTAACTTTAACACCCTGTAACTCCGTTAATAATCAGTTTTGGAAAAAATGTTATAGAAAGAGGTAGTAGCATTTATTTTCGGTCTAGAATTATCCCCTGCTTTTTGCTCATCATTTCCGGACACCCCGTATAATCCTTTTAATTTTTTTGTCATCTATTTATTCAAATGTTTTCTCTGTTTCTTCGTAGATGGTGACATTGGAGTTGGAAGAGAAGGTGAAGAATTACCTTTTATCACTTGGGTAGATCCAGATCCCCTTCCTTTAACTGTTATCAGCTTCAGCGCATGGTCGGGAATAGAAGCCAAGTGGTATTTTGATTGCCAAAGACCAAAGGATATTCAAGTACAGTAGTCACATAATTGTAGGATTGCTACATCTACTGAATTTTTTGTAGAAAATTGAAAAAAACTTGACGCATACCGAGAAATTGAGGCATGATTTACTGAGTCGTTATAATCCATATAACAGACCTGTAAAGGATTTGTCCACCTTGACGACCGTTTCTGTGACTCTTCATATAAATCACATTCATTTGGTAATATATAAACCTACAAATCAACGTAATTTAATTTAAAAACACAATTTTACTGGTATTTATAGATATAAGTATTTGATGATTATCTTTGTTAAGTGAGAGCTAAAATTCACATACTTTTTCCTTTAGGATGAAAAAAAATCCATGATGGAAATCATTGGTATTACTAAAATGGTAAGACAGCATTGTACTGAAGATATGTATATCATTTAATTAATTATCTATATTGCTTCAGACATGGCTGGATGAAAAATTAGTATGGGATGCAGATCAGTATGGAGATTTGAATACTCTGCATATATATGGACGAGAAATTTGGCGTCCTGATTTCTTCCTGTTCAAGTATGTATGTATGAGGATATATAACGCGGAATGCACACGAAAGCGATACGATTCGCAAGATACGATATATACAGGGTTAACTATGACAAAGGTACAAATATTTTAAGAGGTAAGAGAAGATAGAGAAAAATAAGAATTAACGGAATCGTATTTCAACAAATATCCAAACTTATGTATAAATTGTGTTAAACACTTATTTATCACCAACCGGCAACCTTCAACACTGAATAATAAAATTCGTTGTCATAATTGAAATCATGTATGTTTACGTTGTGATTTTGTGTTCTCCTTTAGTTTCTAGTGCCATAGTTTTATAGTTTAAACGTTTTATAGTTATTAAATAAAACAATTTGTGCCAGGTGCAGACATTTTGTTGTAATGAGTGAAAATGTAGTTTGGAACGAAAGATCTAAAAATTAATGCAAAATACTGCAGTTAACTGGATTAACTTTTAATCTGATATATGGTGATTTTCCGGATTGTTATGCCGTGACCTCAATAACTGTTCGCTGCCAGTGAACGTCCCTAGCTTCAGCTGGAATTCTTTGACCTGCCCTTGTTGTCCTCTTCACTTATTATAAACTTGGTACTGTTGGCAATAATTGTTAAATGAATAAAATAAATTGTATTTCGCCCATACTACCCTTGTGTGCAGAATGATCATATTACAATAGTAATTGTACATCATTATTATCGTATCGTAAGTGTCGTATCTCTGTAATGCATTCCGCCTAGGCTTATTTAATTTAAACAAATTATTTACTGCTAAATACTTCTAAGACTTATCTCTGTTTCAATAAGTACTGATTGATTGACTGATTGATCTGCATTCATTAAAAAATAACTTCTCCTGTAGCAACATTTTTAGCATCTTGTATTTCAGTGCGGTTGGTGATGGGAGAGACATCATTAAAGACAGCCTAATGGTTGCCGATTCATCGGGTTCAGTTGCTTGGACTCCAAGAATATATCTTAAAACATGGTGCAGTCTCAATAATATGGAAAAATGGCCCAAGGATATACACAAGTGCCATATAATATTGGGATTCTTAAAGGAATACGAATACATTAAACTGAATTTTAATAGAAATGAAAGCAGTTTGGTAAGATATAAAGTTCATGTGACCTTGTGAACAACTGCATACGGAAAATAAATCCCAAAGAAGCACAATTCTATTCTATTCAGCATTCATCAAAATACCCATGTACCAAATTTAATCGACAAATGCATATTGAGTGTTTTTTTATGGGGTGTTAAACTTAAAAAATCAGACAACGAAAAATTATAATAAGCAGGCCAAAGATTTCCATGACTGTGAAAACAAATATACCAATCGGACAAAGAACGCATTAATTCATAGCCTTCTCACATTTCTAGAGGTGTTAACCTGAAGAACGGGACACACGGTATACCTTTATGACAGTTTTTCTTTAGCCTTATTGGGTTTTTGCCACACTTCTGAAAAAAATAAAGACAATTAAATAAGCCACTGTGGCAAACGGATCAGTCAGGGGTTATTTTTGAAAATAAGTTTGCCTAACCAAAAAATCTCATTATCTTCCTTCTCTAAAATCTTTGCCAAACCCCATTGAATCAAATGACCGTTCTCCCAAGCGTGTTCGCAATAAAAAAAAATTGATAGAAGAGATCGCGATTATTTTGCTGAACGGAGATAAGTGTGTGTCAAACTGTTCAGTAAACATTGATCATTGCTGGCTTGTGTTGCTGGCTACAGTTGTATCAAGAAGAAATAAGTAACAATAAAATGAAAATCATTTAATATATCTATGGAAGCAGATAAACAAATTTTATATTGTCAAACTGTGTTTTGGGAACAAAAACAGAGTATTTCGAAATGTCAAAAATACGGAAGTGCGCGATAGTGATATGATTTTTTACTCATCTGTTTTTTCAGTGTGAGTTCTTTTGGCTAGGCAAACTTAGTTTCAAAAATAACCCTTCACTAATCCGTTTGACGCAAGGGCTTATTTAATTAATCTTTTTTTTTTTTTTTTTTTGAAGAAGAAGTGGCAAAAATCCAATCAAATTAAAGAAAAACTAAAATTGGACCACAAATAAATAGCTTCAGATAATATTTTATGACAGTTACCATACATGTTTTACAAAGACAAAATACCAGTAAAATTGTGCTTATTTAGGTGTTTCCATATGTAGTTTCCACACTCAAAAAAAAACTTTTGAAATGTTCATATTACCATTTAAAGCTATAATATCGTCACGGAAGCACCCGCGTTGTGTGAACGGTCCGTAAAATTTTCCCGAATACAAAACCCTTTTTCATCAATTTTGTCCCTTCGCCTGACGTTTGTCGGATTGGATGTAAAAATGTGGGAGTTAATAACACTTAAGCGATACACCCGAGAGGTAACCCACTGCTTGAAATTTGTACAATGAAATACAATTTTTTAAAAATATTATTTTCCCAAAAAAATACCTCATCAAATAAGCAAATACCTCAAAAATACCCAAAAATCACGAATTACCTCCAAATGCCCAAAGAATACCTACGACTATTACCCAATAATATCCTTAAGTACCTAAACTTATGGTTAAATACCCAGAAATACCGAATAGTACCCAAAAATACCAAATATAGAAACGATGACCCACGAGTTAACTTAATTTAATCGGAACTGTCTCATATTTCTTTAGAAATTATTCCATCTACAGATCTACGTAAATAATATATAACTTTTTAAGAGAAAATTAGTTTCTAATCCTTTTTCAGTATAAGTAAACATATCTAAACTCGCGTCTAAATTGGTAGGATATTGTGGATTGTGATATTGCGACTGATTGTGGAATTGATTCTTAGATCGATCCCTCAACTCGATCTGAATACATCTGGAAATAACATTTTGAATTACATAAACTGTATCATAAAGTCATAAACCCATTGGCGCACGGCCCACCCAAGAAGGATGCCAATACAACAGGGTGTCCCTAAAATTATTGTCCGGATCCCAAATACTCATCAAGTATATAGGGATAATTCAATTTTAGCTCTAGCTTGTTTTTCATCATCTATCACTAGAATTAGATGATTGTTGTTTACATAAAAAGGCTTCGTTTTTATTAAATAGAATATGAATATGATAGGAAAACCTAATTTAGCAATATTTTAATTTTTATTATAAACTTTCATTCACTTTTTATCACATATTTTTCATCAATAGAATATGTCGGTGAAGTTTGACCAAACGTATCGTTAACACGTCGTATCGTACCTATAATATGTAATATATTAATTTAAAGATAAAGTTTAATAAATTATACTATATTAAAATTTGTTAACAGAAGAGAGGAATGTGCTAGTATGTGAGTGAATATTGTTTGCGCAAATGTCTTATAAAACATTTATATGCTACTTGTTTATATAGGGTATGGTACTGTACAATCTATTGCAATAATAATTGCAGCGCCGGACCTAGGGGAGCTGGCGCCCAGAGCAAATTTTCAAATGTGCGCCCCCCCCCCCCCCCCAATCAATTCCTCATCAAGAAAAAGCGCGTCAAAATCGTCGGAAACAAGATCGGCCAAGTCAAATTCTTCTCGGGAGTCATCCATTGCCACGAGATGAAAAGCAAGTAGACATAGAAAATATAGTACTGACACTATATTTTCTATGGCAAGTAGATTTGCACCGCGATGTCTCGGAGCTCCTTCATTGAGTTGAAGAGAGCCGAGAGCGCCACACAGCGGATAACGTTGACAATTTCGGCACTTGTTTTCATCGAGAAAGAGCGCGTTTTCTTGCACGTAATGAACGGGCCCTGATGCAGACTGAAAGTCTAAAAAATCTTTAAGCTTGGGTTAATGTGCTAACGCGCCCCCGCTGGCTTGCGCCCCTGGCCGGGGCCCTGCTTGCCAGCCCCTAGGTCCGGCGCTGAATAATTGCACTGTTTAATGCGAATTGGCGATTTATTTCGAACTGGATTCGTAATTAAATTTACTTTCAATTTTAAACATTAGTTCTTAGTTGTTCCACTCACCTACAAAAATCTATTGAAATTTCTACACAGAACATCCAGTAGCCAAAAAACCTAATTGAGGAAGTGTCATTACTTTTGCAATAGATTGTATCTAATTCGAATTACCCTATATTATTTTCTAAACTAAAGGCTTACGAAGACCATAAAGGGCCACATAGTGGTTTAACAGTGTCTCCGAAAAATTTTACAGACTATTTAATATCTGGAAAATATTCTTGTATATATTTATATATAATAACTTTTATATTCGCACTTGGTCAGTTATATTTAAACTGTCCCATCGTCATAACGCATGCGCGATCGCCATTGCATTTAAAAATTGGCGGGACAATGCTAATTTTACCTATTAATTACCTTCGTAATACCCATTAAATACCGAGTAAATACCCATTATTACCTTGATAGTACCCAAACATACACAGAATACCTAAAAATACTGAAAAAATACCTTAAATACGCACAAATACCCAAAAAATTCAAAAAGTACCTTTAATTACCTACAGCTTGTACAATAAAAAACCCCAGTGGTTTCTCCCTCGGATGCACGCTGTATATTTTTCTAGTCATATTTAATTCTTTGGAAAAAGTTAATCACACATACAAATGTATAATTTTTTAAGAGGATTTATATTTTCACTTAAATAATTTTATTAATTTCTTTTTTCAGTTATACCACGATTCATCAGAATGGGCCATTTTAGAGGCTGATCTTTACTCAAACGTTGATGACGTTTTTAGCAGACCTGTTTTCAGCATGGTATTAACCGTTCAAAGAATTTCAGATACTTACAATACGATATTTTTCACGCCATTCTTAAGTACGTCCTATATTTAACTGTTAAATAAGTGGTTCTGTATAAATGTTTTTCTTTCAGTTATATCCGTTTCACTTTTATCCACATTTTGGGTAGATGCATTTGGTAAATTGAAGATATCACTTAACTGTGCACAATTAGTTCTGAGTACGATTATGTTGTTGATTTTGGCAACATTTGTACCTAGTCATTCGATGCGCGTGCCATATTTGAGTAAGTAATTTGAATTTATTTCAGCCATATGAAACACCGGAACGAAATAACTTACGTTAAACGTTGCTTTTATTATTTTCTAAATATAAGTACCTACCTTAAAAATTATATAAATATGTTTTATCCACGACCTCACGACTGCTATATTAAGAAGGTTAATACGTCTGTTTTCTGTGGATTAAAGGTCTTTTTACTACGTTTATGCAAAAAGCAAAACTTTATTGGACTATATTTAGTGGAAAAAGTGGTTCTTTATTGCACTAGTGCAATAAAATGTATAGTGCATTCATCTGTCATTCTACTACAGCGTTTTGCCATCATGACAAATATAAACGTTCAAATCGACGTCATATTTTCCTACACTTGGTGTCATCTAAATAAAACATTTTTTGGTTTTTGCATGAACGTAGAAAAAATATCGCACTTGACGTAATTACACGTCGCGTGCAATAAACACTTACTTTTTGTACGTGTTGCATAAATAACTATTAACATACTATGGATTAAAATTCATAATACCCAGCTTCGATTTTATAGCCATAGAAACGATTCCAAGGTCTTCTAGTATTCAGCTGACAATCAATATTCTTGATTAAAATAAATTTGTCAAATATGACCTTTTTCAAAACCATAATTTTTCACCAGCTCTCACACGGTTTCTTGGCCGTGGTCGTGGATAAAACATTGAATTACATTCGGGAAATTAATCAGCTTTTGTAATCTCGGCTGTACCTTCTTGAGTGTAAATTTTTTGCCGTGGATTAAAAGCTTGTTAATTCCCTTATATAATTAATAACTACTATCGATGATCACTACATTAAAAAGGTTTAATACGTCTGTTTTCCGTGGTTTTATCCGCCTTTTAACACACTAGTGGAATAGAATTCATTAATACTACGCTTCGATTCAGCTGACAACCAATATTCTTAATTAAAATAAATTTGTCAAATATAATGTTTTTCAAAATCATTATTTTTCACCTGCTCTTACATGGCTTTCAGTCTCCTAATTGACCAGTTTTGGCCCTGATCGTGGATAAAACGTTGAATTACATTTGGGAAATTAACCAGTCTTTAATTCTATCGAAAAAATCAGTGGCGGATGGTGAGATTTCATATATGCCATATCTCAATAACCTGACATGGGACCCAAACCAAACTTTAGGATATATGTACTGTGACCATATCGACAACTTTTGCATAAAGAGAACGTTTTTGCAGTTTGCGAAAATAAGTTGAAAAAATTCTGTGCTCACCCTAGGAATTATCGAGATATTTAAAATTTTATTAAAAAAGAAATTATATTTGTAGAATTTATAACATTTTGAAATTTTTATAATCTGTTGCAAATATAAAATTCAAATCGTTGTAACTTTAACAAATATTATAATTTTTCGATATACTTAATTTGGAATTCCTTGATAAAATTCATCTAATTTATGGAAAAAACGTTTCACTAGAATTAAACAAGCCAATCTGAAAATTCCTAAGGTGGGCACACAATTTTTTCAACTTTATTTCGCAAACTGCTAAAACGTTTTCCTTCTACAAAAGTTGTCTATATGACCACAGTACATATATCCTAAAGTTTGGTTTGGATCCTATGTCTGATTATTGAGATACGACATACTTGAAATTTCGCCAGCCGCTACTGGAAAAAATATTGTTAATTCCCTTATACAGGGTGAGTCAGTCATAATGTCATTAATTTTAACCA
The DNA here is from genome assembly GCA_037114965.1 of Monochamus alternatus. Taxonomy (NCBI): domain Eukaryota; kingdom Metazoa; phylum Arthropoda; class Insecta; order Coleoptera; family Cerambycidae; genus Monochamus; species Monochamus alternatus. The sequence continues at coordinate 17,837,530 of CM073427.1, forward strand.
CGTATTCGGAAGGCCTAATAGACAGAAATTCGAAAGAAAACAATTTTTTAATAAAAAAACAAACAAATCACTCTATAAAATTCGGTAACACGACGCTACTGGTACGCTACAAACTTTATGATGGCGCAGCCATACGACAACGAATGCCGGAGAAAACATCGTTGCCACATCATGTTTACATACATAATATTGTCTTAACACTTCAGCGTATTATTTAAATTTACCACCATTTATTTGCACTTTCTGCATTTCCCGCATTTATTTTCCCCCAGATTTGGAGATCACACCACACATTTGGAGGGAAGATGGAAAGAATACAAGCACAAGCAGTAGTTTGTTCATTTCGGCCTCGTGTATTGGTTGTAAATTCACAATGCGTAATTATACAAATTTCTAATATGCGGAAATGGTAGTTTTATACGGAGAATGCGAGAATGTTCTAGACTTCGCCTAGATGTTGTGTGTTCTTTGTAAACACTAATAAAGACCTTTTATTATTATTATTATTATTATTATTATTATTATTATTATTATTATTATTAAATGCATGCCGCAGCTGTTGAATGTCGGAAACGTTTTCCTAACAGTACAAGTGCTTCAACGCCTTCACGATACGGGTTCTGTGAAACCGCGTCTACTATTTCTATAAGAACCATTTCAAGGCGATTGGAGATATCCCAAAGCAAGGTCTGCAGAATATTACGCGAAAACTCAGTGAACCCGTATCATTTTCAGAAAGTTCAGGCTTTAGAACCTGCTGATTTCCACAGCCGTCTTGAATTTTGCAATTGGCTTACCCTAATTTTATTAATAAAGTGCTATGGATGAGTGCAACTTTACTCGAACTGGCATTTTAAACAGGTTAGTACCATACTACTTAAAAACAATAAATTTCTACGCTAGATGTACGTAACTACACACTAAATAATTAATAAATTTGTTAAATTTCGGTGCTTCTCTAATTTTAATTATAATCTGTTTCTTCAAGACTTAATTAATCTTCCCTGGCATTGTATTTTGAGAGAAAATAATATTGATAGAAAAGTTTTTATTTTTAATGAATTTATTGTGAATATATTTGATAAGCATGCACCTATAAAAGAAGTCAGGGTAACTAAGCCTAAAGCACCTTGGTTAACGACTAATTTAAAAATTTTTATGAGACAAAGAGACTGTGCTTTACAAAAGTTCAAACAAACTAAAAATGATGAAGATTGGCAGGAATACAAACGACTTAGGAATTTTACATTATCTCGTATTAGACAGGAGAAAAAACATTATTTAAATACACTTTCAAGAGAAAATAATGCACGTAAAACTTGGAATGCACTTAGTGACCTTAATGTTCGATATAATAAGGTGAGCAGTATTCCAGAACACTTACAGGACCCTAATGACTTAAAAGATTATTTTTCGTTGTTTTTGCAAAACGATTCGGATTGTAGGTCAAAAATAGATTTTTATAATAATAATATATTTAATAATAACATTAGTTTCACTTTTCAACTTACAAGAGTAACTGAGATTAATTATTTTTTAAATAAGTGCAGGAAAAGATCTAAAGGTGTTGATGAGTTGTCATCTCTAATGTTGAAATACTGCAGCCCTTTTATCGATCCATATATTACGCATATTATCAATTCTTGCATTGAAACTGGATATTTTCCTGATTTATGGAAAATTTAGATTTAAGGATTATAAGTATTCTTCCTGCAGTTTCAAAAAATTTTTGAGAAAATCCTTTATAGTCAAATGTATAATTATATTAATCGTAATAGAATATTGCCTGATTGTCAGTGTGGATTTAGGAAGGGATTTGGAACTTCTATAGCATTAGCCAACGTTATTGATGATATTATCCAAGCTCGTGATTGTGGTAGGGACTGTGCGCTGGTTTTGTTAGATTTCTCGAAAGCTTTTGACACCATAAATCATGAGTTAGTTTATTCTAAATTGAGATATTATGGTTTTGATGAAATGTCGCTTAAACTAATGAAGTCTTATTTATTTAATCGTTCCCAAAAAATTTTTAGTAATAATAGTTTTTCAACTGATATTAATATTACCTCGGGTGTACCGCAAGGGTCTGTCCTTGGACCGCTGTTGTTTTTGGTTTATACATCAGATATTCTTAAAGCCATGGCAAACTGTAAAATTCAAGCATTCGCTGATGATACACAAATTTATTTAGACTTCGAGCACAATGACTATGTGCGTGCTATGGAAGTTATTAACCGTGATTTAGATGCTTTAAGTCAACTGTCTGCCGGTCACAATTTAAAATTAAATCCATCTAAATCTCATTTAATGCTTTTTAGTAGCAGAAGTCGTATCAACTTTTTAAAAGAAAATTTTAGTGTAACTATAAATAGTGTACGCTTACCATTTGTGTATTCGACAAAAAATTTAGGTATTATATTAGACTCCGACTTCCGTTTTAGAGACTACGTAAAAAAACTTCTACAGAAATCTTTTTTATCTTTGAAAATTCTATATTCTAATCGTCACATTTTAAATTTCTCGTTAAAAAAAGCTCTTTGTGAATCTCTTGTTTTGTCTCATTTTAATTATTGCGACTTTTTATATAGCTTTTCTTTAGACAGCGCTTGCAAAAATCGAATTCAGTTTGTTCAGAACTCTTGTGTGCGATTTATTTACAATTTAAGAAAGTACGATCATATTTCTCATACATTTCGTGAACTTAAGTGGCTACAAATGGATGATCGTAGACTTCACCATTTCGGGAACTTTATTATGCGTCTAACAGAAGAACAAAACGCTCCTTTGTCATTAAAAAGTAAACTTATTCCACGTGCTAATGTCCATGCAGTCAATATTCGCCATAAATATAAATTAACCATGCCTCGTCATCACACGGCTCTCTATCGTCGTTCTTTTACGTATAATGCTGTTAAACTATTAAATTCACTTCCTGATGAACTTGTACATTTAAATTCGTTAAAATTTAAAAGAAAATGTAAATCGTTTCTGCTCAGTAAGTAATTTTTCTAATATCCATTGTAACATCTTTTGTTATCATCGAGATTTTTCTATTAGCTTTGCTAATTTCCCCCCTTCAGTTTGGTTATGTTTATGTTATATTCTGTACTTTTTTATATACTTTGTTCATGTATTATTTGTTGCTTTGTCATTTGTGGTTAAGTAGAGTAGCTTAAGCTAGACTTCGCCATGAGTGTACGATTATGTTTAATTATTATTTCTTTGTGTGCTGTACCTTTTATTATTTTCTTCAATAAAGACGATTATTATTATTATTATTATTATTATTATTATTATTAAATAATTAATTGTGCTTACGAGTAATACTAAAAATTCATATTCAATTGTAAAACGCAGTAAAAACGTAATACCAAAATTATTAAACTGTAATAACCTAACATTCGAAAATATTTATTATTTAAATTTTACCTAATAATATGGTAGGTCAATATTCGATAACTTTATGAGCATCAGATCAGAGGCATGCCGTTTCAGTTTTGGACAGTTTGCCGACAACACGAAGGTTTTTATTACTTAGTATTTAAAGACGAAACACTTTTCATCTTCTCTTAATAATTTACTCATTGGGTATATGTTTTTTATGTAATGTACCTAAATGGTTTATTACTCGGTTTATTATTAGATACGTTGGAGTTTTGTAATTTCATTGTAAAATATTTTTTAAACTGTGACCAAGCTAATTTCTTTGCAGTCATAACAGCCACATTTGGTCAGACAAAAATTCACACGCTAGTTGTCGGTTTAGGTTTCAGAAGCGATTTGTTGTCAAGGTATAGGCAGGAGTGTACGAGGACCATATATTCCACCGGAAAACCTGAATGGACCGCGTTACTTGCAATTTTGAATAGAATTATTTGATCATTATTATTTTATTTCATTGGATATTAACATTTTAAATTATTATTGACTGAACTGAGGAAGAAAAAATATTAGATTATAAAATAGTCAGTATTAGGAAAATATTTCAATTTGGCAACGTAGCATCAGGTCGACATCAGGGGGTTTACATAATGATTTGAAAATATTTATTTTCGGCGTAAATATGCATAGATTTTTTTTAAATCGCGTATTCGTATTATACTCATTATTCCCTATCTCCTCTTAAAATTAATGACATTATGACTGACTCACCCTGTATAATTAATAATTATTATACAATAAACTACAGGTGATTCATGTTGTTAAAAAAACTCATAAGATTTATTTTTTTAGTCCTACTCTACAGCTTCACCCTTGTAGCCACATTGATATCGGTTGTGATCGCAATAATTGTTATAAATTTGTCGAGAAATATCCAGAAAAGCACCCTTCCCCGTTATGTATGTAAAGCATTGACTTCGAAGGTATTACGCATTGGATTACTTTTACCGAAAGCGAATGTAAGTATTTGCTTATTTGAATTTGTAGATGCAGTAAATTTAGCAAAACAATTTAAAAAATTTTGTTTTAAATATCTATGACAAAAGTTTGTGGAAATCCAAATAATTAGAACGCTTTTTATATTTCTATAAATATTAACAAAGTTTTGATTCATAGCAAGAGATCTTTGTACCTTTATGGGATATAGTTGCATAATGAATTTATTTCAGATGTCTGACGAATATGGAAAATTGAATGATTCATTCACAAAATCCCCGGAAAATCAACAACTGATGTGGATTCTATTAGGTACAGCCATTGATAGAATATCATTTCTGATATACTTACCTCTAATAATTTATGCAATTTATTTGAATTGCTCATAAGTATGTTAAGTGATTATTTTCAAATATTGTGTACCTATTATGTTTCATGTATGTATAATTTTTTGTAGATATCTAATATACTCATAAACATCTATTTTTGGTCATTTCCACTCTATGAATTAATAAACATTTTAAGTATAGCTATAATTTAATTACCTTGAAAACCTGTTTTAATTCAGATTTTACATTTGGTATTAAATAAATACATTAAAAATGTAGAAAATATGAAATGAAACATCCACAAAACACATGAAAAAGTAAAATTAAATCTAGGTGTTAAAGCAAGTCTACACGGGTCAAGTAAACGTAAAGTCAAGTGACATTTTCGTCTTGCATCATATAAACAATTCAGTCAAATCAAGTAATGACTTGCGTCATGTAGTGGTGAGGCAAGTCAAGTGGTTCTGCAAGGTGGACAAGTAGATTGACTTGACTGCTTTCTGTACCAGAAATTTTATCACATAACTGCTACTTAACCACTTATTTTGCCAAGACACAGTCGAGTCGAGTCAAGCAGAACAAAATCGCGCAAGTGTGAAGGTAAGTTACTTGACTCGTGACTTGACCTGTGTAAACATGCCTTTACAGCCAATTTACACGGGTCAAGTAAACAGTGAGGTAGAATCAAAGTCAAGTTAAATATTCTTCTTGCATCGTGTAAACAATTCCGGTCAAATCAAGTACTGACTTGCCTCACTACATGATGCTACGTGACTGCACGGTGGACAAGTAGCTTAACTTGACTACTGCCTGCACTATGAATATCACTTGATCTTCTACTTCACCACTTATCTTCCCAATTACATTGAATCAATTAGAACAAAAAAGGTAAGATACTAGAGTTGTCACTTGACCTTTGTAAACTTGCCTTCAAGAAACCAAATTTAATAAGGGAATTCAATAAGACTGCTTTTAGAGGACTTTGACCTACTGGAAGATACTTCGGAAAACATTTGATCCTTCATAGACGCATCAGCTAACAACTTCTCGGTTTTTTCAACAACATTTTTTATACTTTTTTTAGAGGGCACTGGTAAATTCTCTGTTAATTTCAACTCTTCAATTTCAAATAAATCCAGCGCTAAATATGGAGCACCTTTGGCTACATGTTTCTGCATCTAAAAATAAAAACAGAAACATAAAATTGATCTAGTGTATATAAAACGATTATGTAAAATTTCAGTGCATGTAAACTAAGTTAAATGATGAAGAAAACATTAGTATAGTTTCTTTTCTCAATACTGATTTTAAAAACTATAAGATTGTAAATAAATATATCTTACTTGCGTTTTCTTTGTCTCCAAAATAGCAATTTTATAATTTATGTCACTTTTCATGCCATCGCCTTCCAATAAATTCTTATTCAAAATAAAATCCAACGTCTCCAGGTTTGCTCTTGAAGAAGTATCATCATCTTGTTTTTTACTGGAAACCAAACCAAAAATATTATTATGTACCTGTACCAAAATCTTAAAATATTAACATTATTTTGAAGTTGTACCTCATTTCATCAGTTTTGGATTGGATTCGCCAAGAAGATGGAATTAGAACACTAATTTGCAGTGGTGGAGGAGGCAAAACTTGCATTTGAAAGGTTTTTTCAATGTTTATGTCATCAAATGTCAGTCCGATGTTAGCTATGTAATTGCAACAAGTCACAAGTATATTCGACGTCTCCCAAGTGTCCAAAGTTGAACTGAAAATAGACATGCTTTGTAAACTATTTTTTTCAAACAACTGTCTTATGAACATGAATCATTATGATCATTTTGCTGTAATTATAAATCAGATACTTGCACAATTTATTTGATTTCAAAGGCCTTATAAATTTACCTTTCTGGACGCCCATTGCCGATATCTTTCCTTTCTGCGATGTTGTCTATGTTAAAGCACTTTTTAACATTGTTTTCATCAACCATTAAGTGAGATCTGTCGTACCGTTTTGGTCCAGGGAAAATACACTCTTTACCCCATTCGATATCTTTTCCTTCAATGCCAAAACATGCAAATTTTATTGTTAATGTTTGCAAGCACTTTTGTTCTATTATATCCCAAAGTTTAAATACCTGAAAAGTTTAATTTGTCATCTAATTGTCAACAATTTCCTGCTGGAAGAACCAAACATAAATATAACATGCTAAAATAAGTTAACCGGATAAATTTAGATAAATAATATTTTCAAAGTAATTTTCTACATCTGAAACTTTACAACAGGACATACATATGTTTAACACTATAGATACACTCAGTTCCAAAAAAAGTGACGCATTTGATTTTTGACCTAACTTTGTTTTCTTTTTACTTATAAACCAGTCGGCCAATTTTTAATTTTTTTTTTTATGTGCTGGTAGGTAATTCCTTTGCCTTTCAAAGAAAATTAAAGACGTCGAATTTTTTTCAAAGCCTTCTGGATGGCAGTGGAAAAACTCGAGTTATGTTATTTTACTCATTTTTGGCTCACCCTGTGTGTTAATCAAGTAATGTTATAGTAGGTGATTACACTCTATATGAAAGATGCTTCTCTTGCGAGCATATTGTTTTTTTATTCATTGATTTATCTCTAAAATTGTCCAAATTACAGCTTAAGTTTTGTATATACCAACTTTCTTAATTTATTATTTACGTTTACCCATATTTCTTTGTAGGATCGTATTGCCTTTGAAAAACAACTGCCACTTGCAATTTGACGTTGTGTCATTTAACGCATTTGACGTTTTGTTAATAATTAAGTAGCATTAAACAAGTTTTAGTGACAAAAATTATATAAAATGCCTCAAATAATGGACAGGATAAGAAACCTAATTTCCGGTAGATTAGAAGCCCTTAGAGTTGCTAGGGGAGGCAATACACGGTATTCAGTTACTCCAGGTTATAATATTGCGTTTAATAAAAGTGTTTCGTGAAAATCGTATGTTTATTTCACTAGAAAATTTTCTTGATAAATTAAGAAAGTTGCAAAACTTGAGAAAAAAAGCTGTAATTTGGACAATTTTAGAGATAAATCAATGAATAAAAAAACAAAATGCTCACAAAAGACGCATCTTTCATATAGAGTGTAAGCACCTACTATACCATTACTTGATTAACACACAGGGTGAGTAAAAAATTAGTAAAAAAACATGACTCGAGTTTTTCCACTACCATCCAGGAGGCTTTGAAAAAATTTCGGCGTCTTTAATTTTTTTGGAAAGGCAAAGGAATTACCTACCAACAAATAAAAAACAATTAAAAATTGGCCGGCTGGTTTAGAAGTAAAAAGAAAATAAAGTTAGGCCAAAAATCAAGTGCGTCACTTTTTTTTGAACTGAGTGTATTTTGAATTTAATTGTTCTTACCCCATCTCTGGAACAACTTAATAACACTTGTTGATTTTCCATGACTTTCAAATCAACTATATCATTCCTATGTCCTAAAAGGACGGCTACTGGTTTGGAAACAACAACAGAATTCCATAATCTTATGGAACCGTCATCACTACCAGTTATTAACAATTTTAATTTGCTGCTTAGAGTGAAACAGCTTGTTCCCTGAAACGAAACACAGGAAGTAGCATTATATTTTTGCATATGTTCTGAAAGGAGTTAGACAACTCACTCTTCTCATTTTAAATGTGTATAGCTTCTTCTTATTTGAAACACAGCTTTGTACAACTGACAATTCTGGATCCCTACTACAAGTAAAAATTGTATTGTTAGTTGAGGCATACATAATTCTTCTTATAGAATTTTTATGGATTTTTCCATAAGATTTAATTAGAACATAGTCTTTTTCATTTGGCAATTCCTTGAATGAAATAAATGGTTAAATATTTAACAATTAATAAGTACTTACTAAATACACATACATTCCAATAAAATAAGCTTATTTTATCATTGTATTTTCTTCTCAGAAGACCAGATTTAGGTTGTAAAAACGTAAATGACATAACTTTTCCATAACTGTCCCCGGTAAACAAAATGCTTTCATTTCCCGTGTTCGTCAATTTATCATAGCATTTGTAAGCAAAACACTGAAAACATAGGTATGTCATAATTAAGATGTTCTTTCATTCATTATTCCATAAATAATTAATGTATTACCTCAATGATATTGGGAGTGCTAAGCACTAACCAGTAAGGTACATGTTTTAGTCCTGACACCTCATATATCATGATACTTCTCGCTGTACTCGTTACAATCAACATCAAGACATCTTTGCAGAATACAGCATCAGTTATCCATCTATTTCTTCTCCTTCTTTCAAATTCTGAGCGCATTATGTCTTCTCTCGTCATTATGACATGATAGGATGTTAAAAAGTTTAAATTGCCATCATATAAACCTATTCTTCCATACTTTGCAATAATTGCATAGCAGAAGTACTTTTCGGTTTCTATTGGCACAATTTTAATAATAGCTTCTCTCTAAAATATACAAGAGAAAATTAGATGGTTAGAGAAATCAGAATGATTAAATTATGTTTACAAACCTTTGTATGTGGGACACTGTCTATTTTATTAAGATTTAAGGAAACCTTTTGTTGTACTTTGGGTCTTATATGTTTTACTAAAAAATCTAAAAGGTCGTTCCAAGTAATAGCAGTTTTCTTTCCTTGCACGATGTCGTCAAAAAGCAATGTACTCTGCAATGAATATTTTGAATTACCTAAAAATTTCTATTAAGTAAAAATATGTTAAGTCAAAATAGTGAAATGATACCATATAGAGAACAAATAATGTTTAAAAATTCCTCTCTCTCTATTCCCCAATTTTCCTTTTCGTCGAAATAAGTTTTCAACTCCTCCAATTTGCTGTGAGATAAATTCTGGATGAGGCTAAACCACGCGATATCAGAATCTTCTTCAACTGAATCAAAACTGTAAGGCCATAAATCAATAACAGATAAGGCATTTTTTAAATATTGTGTTACCTCAAGTTATATAGTTCACCACTGGGAGTAGATTCATGATGCCCACCATTAGCCATGTTTTTACAGTTACTTCTGCTGATCGTTTGAAGTACAATATAAACATAATGTTGTTTTTTGTGTATTGATCAAACATTTACAGAAATGAAGTACATATGGCACACTAATAGGCTTACTTATACTCGTATTTTATTGAATTGATATAAATTAACATGATGAATGTAGGTAATTAGTAGTAGAGAACACATTTTTCTAAACCCTACACGTCCAGTAAAATTGCAAATATTTTAACACTGATCAAGCTATGAACTTACGGCTCTTGTTTTGTAAATACTTTGAATAGATACCTTCAAGTAAAATACAGATTTCGAGGCTGATTTATTTTTATTTATTTATATTTTTTTAATTTTTATCAAGTCGATACAATTGAAATATTTTATTTAAATAGGTGAGTATACCTATAGTGTTAAATAGTATTTGGAAATTTTTGTCGATTAATTATATACAGCTTCGGAAAGTACAAAAGTTAAGACATTTCCATGGTTGTTAGACTTTTGAAATGTATGCTTGTTTAATTTTATGTAGACTGAACTGTATCCACTATGAACGAGCAACATTAATTAGATCGTGATTAAATCGAAAACCGTTGCAATGTTCTTTAATTTACTTTATTCATCTCAATGTATAAGGAATGGAAAGACATGAACTTTCTGTATATGGACAAAACTGGAGCTTGGATATTTCTTAAAGAGATAAACAGTAAATATAGATATATTAAATTATTAAACATAAAATTTCCATTTATAAACAAATATTTACCAATAAAAATAAACGCACGCATGTCTGACACACCACTGGCATATTCGTAATTAGACAATTTTAATATTTTATAAAAATAGGTAAGTATATTGCTTTTCATAATTCTAGTCAAACATCAGTTTTTAGATATTTTTTTTAATCTACTCTACTGTGCTCCAAACATACTCTTAAAGACCACTGGTTTGCCAATTCCTTCATAGGTGCTTATCTATTTGTAAATAATTGTACAACTGGTCACATTGATGTAGTTTAAGCACCAAAAAAAATATAAGAAAAGTTTTACTTTCATTATGTCGATAGAGGACTTGCGTTTAACATTATTAATTTCGAAATTAATCTTAAATCAACCGCAGCTAAATAGGGACTATTGATCGGTTTACATGCTTATAAATATTTTTCGAAATATATTACATTGCTTTTTACCCGCCTATGGCGTTGTCTATCTCAATTCTCGGAAAATGTATATAGACAGTGACTCATCACTAGCTTTAGCAAGCCCGACGGGCGAAACATGCGGAGATCAATAGTCCATAGGCATACCAGTTCAAAAGACGCACAGATATACGAACTATAAAAAGTATGTACAAAAAAGTAATTCATAATAAATATATTACATACTTAATACATATTATTTTTAGTAAGCATAAAGATGCCTATAACAGTTACTGCCAATTTCGAGACGTATTAATTAATAAAAATAATAGAATTATTTCCAAATTTAAAGCTTTTAACTTATATCGTCGCATATAAGTCAATTTAGAGGTTTTCTCGGAAGTTTTATACTTAACGAAAAGTTCAAAAAACATATTTTTTAATATAAAAGTGTTTTCTATCAAACAATACCCTATAGGGCATTGATAACCCACCACCTACCGACTTGTACAAGATATTAATTATTTATTATAGATACCTATTATATACATAATTGTCTTGCACGAATATTATCACTATCACTAAAATTAGTACCTATGCATCACATTAAAGTCATAACAAACTTCACTGTGTGTTCATTATTACTACCTAGGTATTTAAAAAAAAATAACTACACATTCAGTTGATTGTCACATTTTCACTTCACACCCGCATATATTCATTTCACTGTCACACTTTAACTTCACTTCACAGTTTTACTTCACGGTCATTATGTAGCAATGTTCTCAGTTTTTATCGTATTTAGTCATCTTTTAAATCGCGTTGCCTTAAAGCACGGCTGCTGTGATTTAGCAGATGATTTAATCATCGTCGGCTAAATCGCAGCAGCTGTGTTTTAAGGCGACGCGATTTGCCAGACAATTTTTTAATTATCACTTTCAGTAGAGATGTTGCTATCACTATCACTGGAATTAGCTTCCTCTAAATCGATGAGTGGGTCTATGAAAACTTCTACTATTGTATCTAGATCCCACATACGCTGTTCCTCATTCTGCGCATGCCCAATACATTTACGCCATGTTTCAGCAGTGACATTATTAATAGCCTTCTGTAATAATAATCTCACATCGCATAATTTAAAGGTGGTATTATTTTGTGCTACTTCAATTTTTATTCGTTCCCAAATTAACTCTAATGGATTAAATTCACAGTGGTATGGCGGTAAACGGAGTATATGAATTCCTCGAGCTTTGGCCATCTCATCCACTACATACTTAATGTACTGACATTTTTCTCTTTGTACAATTTTTAATAATTGTGCTTTTAGCATGGTCTCTGTAAATTCAATACTCTTTGACTTTAACCAGGTCATAATGTTTGCTTTCCTCCATGCCGATGTTGGTAACTTTTCGACCCTTCTATTATGATAAGGTGCGTTATCCATCACAATAACTGCACCTGGTTCTACATATGATAGAACAGATTCAAACCATTTTTCAAAAATGTCACTGTTCATATCTTCATGGTAATCTTCCGTTCCACGTGATTCAAAAACATGTAAACCGTTTTCTAAAAATCCCGTGTCGCTTCCAATATGAGTTATTATTAATCGTCTCCCTTTTCCAGGCCCTTCGTTTATCCATGTTTCGTCTACGTAATATACCTTTTTGCCAGATGCGCGAAATTCTTTTAGTTTTTCTAGGTATTCTCTTCGCCATACCACAATTTCGTCTTTTTCGACGAGCATGCTATTTTGTTTCAAATACCGAAAATTCAAATGATGCATCGTTCTTCTAAGAACTGTATCGGATAATACAGGGATGTCTCCTTCTTCAACTATTGCCGCTTGAATTTTCTTTATCGTTGGTATTTCATGTCTCACGAAGAATTCATAAATTATTCTACGAATTGTGTATTTTACGTCATCGTCGACTTCTATTTTTTTCCTTCCTCGTGTTTCTACTTTTCTCTTCTTTGGATTTAATTCTAAACTTTTTTTTATAGCACGATATACACTAGAAACTGATACCTGTGTTAACGAACTGCACATATCAACAGCTTCAGTGACACTTATATTTGAGTTTCGCGCCCGAATTCCTTCATATACGTGTTTTATCATTATCAGTTGTCCGTCACTTAGGTTAGATCGTTTACGCATTGATTGTTTACTAGAACCGGCATTTTGATCCATTTTCAACTGTTACTGTGTATTAAACTTTTACGGTTGTATTAATTTAATTTTTAATTTAATATAGCTATAGAAATTACGAGTACCACGCGCGTATGCTTCTATAACTATAACTGATTAGAGATATTCTAGAGAGTGATTCATTCGGATTCATCGTTGTGTGTCGGGCTTTGGAGTTTTGACCAGCGCAACGGTCGAAGCGTGCGGAGAGTAACGGTCCATAGGCGTCCTAGATTTGAAGGCGCCTAGATAGAAAAGATACACGAAAAAGACAATAAAAATAATTGTGTTACATAACAGCTAGAATGTTTAGTGATATAACGGTTTTTGCCGATTTTGAGACATTAGATAATAAAAATGATTATGATGATAATTCAAATTTAAGGTTTTTATCGTCGGTATGTCAATTTAAAAGTTTTATCAAGAAAAGTTCAAAAGGATTGTTAGCATTAGCAACAATATTTTTTAATTTAAGTGTTTTCTATAAAACGATGCTCTCCTGGGCATAGAAGACTTACGTTTTGGTTCATCAGAGGCATGATAAATAGCCTCCTGAAATAATCATTTCACATCACATAATTTAAAGGTGGTGCTACTTACCTTTTTATTTCTGCCTAAACTGCTATATTTAATTAACAGTGGTATAACGAAAAACGGAGTATATGAATTCCTCGAGCTCTGACTATCTCTTCCAACCAATACTTAATATATTGACCTTTTCCACTTTGCACAATTTTTAATAACTTTTAGCATGGTTTCTGTTATTCTTTGATTTTAACCATTTTATAATATATTTCCCATGCTGATGTTCGTAACTTTTTGCCCCATTTGCTATGATGAAGTGTTATCGAAACAAATGATAAATGATCTTGGTTATGTATAATTATGATAAAACAGGTTCAAACCATTTTTCAAATACATTGCTGTTCATATCTTCAAGGCATTCTCTCATCCTATATGTGATTTAAAAACATCCAAATCATTTTATAAAAATCCTGTAACCCTTCCAGTATGGGTTAATCATACAGAAAATCCATCCAAAAATGCTTTGCTCTTATTCCGAATCTTACCTTCCTGCCAAATTCTTGATACAGTATGATACTGCCAAATTCTTGATACAGTATGATTTGTTTACTACAGTTTTGTCTTTTTCAACGAGAATGCTTTTACGATTTGGTTTCAAATATCCAAAAATTCATGTCATGCATTATTTTCCTAATAATTGTTTGGTCATGTCCTCAGCTTCTCACTTGCAGTTTCTTAAATATTTTAACTATAATAGTCGCGACAAGAATTCAGACGTCTACGTCACGGCAGACGTTACGCGATTGTTTTTATTGTCAACATATTTGGTAGCGTTACAAACAATTATTTTTTGCGATTTAGTGCAATTTATATTGCAAACATTTAGTGTAGTAGTATTTAGTTTTACCATTCTCAGTTTCAGTTTCATTTCAGTTTTCATTTATTCATTTGTTCGTATGACGTAAGTCGTCTGAATTTTTGCCTTCACTATACCTATATGTTATGCACATCAATAATTCTTTCATATAGGTATGTTTTTTATTATTGTTAGTTGTGGATCACATAGATTAGGTAGTATACCAACAGACCATTTACTAGAAGCTGCATTTTGATCCATTTTTAATTGTTATTTGTTAACTTTACGGTTGTATTAATTATATTTTTAAATATAACTACAGAAATTTCACCCCGTAGATAGCTCCCCAGCGTACGCTTATGCTATCGGCGCTTCTAACGTCGTCTAAAGCAAGTACTAATGCACGGTTTACACACACCAAATAATTGTTCTCCTAATGCAATAGACAGAGATTGGACAGAGATAGAGAACACATCGGGCTTCAGTTTGATTGTGCTTTTATGATATCACTGGGGATGGTGAGTATCGTATCGTTGTGTATAGAGAGCGGCACAGTATTATTGAAATAAATAAAGTTCAGGCTCTTATAAAAAACATTTTATATTTTTTTAAACGCTTTGCAGTAATTATGCTTTTATATTATCTATGGTCACTCTCAAGATTTTCGGGGATTGGGTGTTATAATATTGCTGAATTTCTTTTTTTTCTGATTTGTGGTTGAGTGGCTTTTTTCTAACGTCGGCGAAATCAAGTAGGTACACACACTAAAAAGCATTTTCCTAATGCAATAGATAGAAAATACATCGGACTCACAAACCTATCGTACTTTAGTTAGATCATCGTCAGCTAAATTGCTTCGCCTAAATCTAACATAACAGTAAAAAAACACTGGAACAATATTTACGCCTATCCACAAACATAATAATTCGAATAACACAAAAATAATAACGATTTAGCAAACGATGCTTGAGCTGTTGCCTATAAACAAGGGAACTTTATTTATTTCTGTTGTTACCACAAAGTATCTGTTACCTTTAATTTATCTAGTTTATACTTTGTGCTTTGGTTTGTCGTTATCCTATGGCTGTACATCAAGAGCGGCACAATGTTCATACTGATTGAGATAAATAAATAATGTTTACCTACGTTCATGCAAAAAACAAAACTTTATTGAACTATATTTAGTGGAAAAAGTGGTTCTTTACTGCACTAGTGCAATAAAATGTTGATTGCATTGAACTGTTATTTTACTACGGCGTTTTGTCATCATGACAAACATAAACGTTCAAATCAATGTCATATTTTCCCACACCTAAAATCATCTAAATTAAACATTTTTTGGTTTTTGCATGAACGTAGAGAAAATATTGTATGCAACTCGTACAAAAAGTACTTATTGCACGCGACGTGAAATTGTCCAACGAGGCCGTAGGCCGAGTAGGACATCACTATTTAAATTTAATAACTATTAAAGCTCTTATAAAAATTATTTTGTATACGCTTTATAGTAATAGTGCATTTATATTAATATATGTACTTCCCGCCACTTCCCGCTCAACTCACATGTCACGTCAAATGTCAAGTCAGCGCCTTTGAAGTTGGAGGATATTAAAAATATTTTTGTTCTGTTTATCTGTTTTCGTAAATTGGAGGGAATATAAATTATTAATGTTATCAATTGTGTGATATGCAGTAAACGTAATAATAAATTTATATCGTGATTATGATATATCTTAAGTTTGTCGTGAAATTATTTGTATTTATAAACGTCGCTGCTGTGCTGTGTATAATTTAAATTTCTAGGTTATGTTATATTCATTCTACGCATCGAAAAGTTTTCTCTAACCATTTATAAAAAAATTGCCGCCTTTTTGATAAATAGTAAATACTATTCTATGCCATTCAAATAGCAGATTATCTAATGGAATATTCCCGCGTTTCTGCAACAAAAGGCAAAATCCTTCCAAAATAAAAATGACAGCTTCCCGCCTTTTGTAGGCGTTGTCGTGAAAAGAGATTATTGAGGTGGCCAAAATAGTGTTTGTTTTAATATAAGTTTTCTTCGGTTCTTCATTTAATCTCGAATGAAAAATGGTTTTATCTGAAGAAGGAGAAGAACAGTTAAATAAAAAACATTTAGATTTATGTAACAAACTAAATTTAGATGCAGATACAATTAAAGTTTCTTGGGAAAATTTTAAGACTATTAATAAAAATTTTGTACTTGAGGTTTGTATTTCATACTTGTTTTGGTGTTGGGAGAAACAATTTGTTGTATTTTTAGGGAGAATCACTGCATTGGTTGGGATGTTCTATTTTTGCAGCCTCCAGAGGTGTCGAGACCCCCACACTGGGATCTGCTGTTGTCAAAGGCAATTGCATAAATCTCACCAGCCTTTTAAGGCACAGCAATTTAAGGTAAATAATAAATATACAAATAGAGCTTAATAGTTTTTATTTTTAATTTGCAGTTTTGCCCAATTTTTCTGTAAAATAAACAAATGGGCTGAAATGGCACATCTCCCTGAGGAATTTCTTAATAAGATAACACATTTAAAGGATACCTTCGGAGTTGCTTACAGTACTTTTAAAGAATATTATCCTATTTTTTCCAAGATATTTCTTCCACCTAGTCCACAAGATTTAGACCAGTCAAAACAACATAGAAATAGGAAACAAAGGTAAGGTTTTTTTGTTTTTTTTGTTTTTTATACAGGGTGTCCCCAAATTGCATGTACTAGAGAGCCACTTTATATTTTTAAGGTAAAAATAATTGAAAAGATAATAATCGGTTATAGAAAGAGTTGAATGATTAAAATTAAATTTGGTATATGAAAATATGGTAAAAGGCATTGTTTAATGTTAAATACTGACTTGCACAAATGCCTTAAACTGAATACCTCAGTTAAAATATATTCATATTATCTGATTGTCACAATTTTTTTTTTCTAGTAAAAGCTAAAACTTTTTTAAATAAATACTTTCTCTTCCAAAATTTTGATAACTTATACGATTTAAATAGATAAGATGTATAGGATGTATCCAATTTTATCCTATCTCCATCATTTGTAAGGTTTTCGAGATCTTGCTACACGATTCTCTTTACTGTAACGTTAGCAACGTTAGTACGGTTTCATGGTCGCTTTACTGTTACAAATCTGGTTTGCATAACACAATTTCTGGCCGATTTGAGGGATAACAATGTGAAAACTGACATTATTTATACAGATTTTAGCAAGGCCTTTGGGAAGTTCAACCACGGTATATTACTTCCAATGTTAAACTCATTTGGGACATGCAACCCATTACTAAATTCATTTAAATCATATCTTCACAATAAGACTATGTGTGGTTTATAATGGATTTAAATCAGTTGAGTACTTTGCCACTCCAGTTGTCCCTCACGGGTCGATTCTCGGAGCTCTACTTTTCATCATTTTCATTAACGATCTTGTTGACGCTCTAAATGTAGATTTCTTCCTTTATGGAGACGATCTGAAAATATTTACATCTATACGTACTGTTAGCAACTGCTTTCAGCTTCAAAATAATCTGGACGAGGTTAAATTATGGTGCGATAAAAATAAACTAATGTTGAATATGACGAACTTTATGTTCTTTTTAAATAGAATAAATTGTGTAACATTCGATTAAAGTGTTCATAAAATTGTGTTGCTCAAGGGTCTTCCATTACCTCGGAGTTTTATTTGATGAAAGACTTCTTTATTTGTCAGAAATTAGCATAAGGTAAGGTAGGCGACTGGCCTACTTAAATATTTCTTAGTTGCAATCATGTGAATTGTAATACGAATGAATGTTATTTTTTTTGTTAATAAACAGTTAGTCTTAAAGCAACAAAGTACGGTCTAATACGTATTTTTTTGAACACTCAATTTTTGTCAAACACAAGCAAAAAATAACTTAGGAGATGCTTATTTCAACCCATTCGAAAAATTGTTGAGAAGTTGCACATGCATTAGTAGAGAATTTGTATAAAATTTGACTATTATACCTTTTTTGGTTTTCAAATTGCAGCCGTAATTCCATACGTTTTTGGGATCTTTGAAGGTCATTTTTATGCAAAACGTGTTCTCTTTAGCTGTATATTCCCCGGTATCATTTGTGCTATTTCTTTTAAAAACACCCTATAGGTAAATTGACTTTAAAAATCCAGAGTGGCTCGCTGGTCAAGCGTTTCAGGGGCACTCTCTATAGAACAAACTAAATTAAATCTAATCTAATTGTTAAATCTTAAATTTATTTGGTATAATAAAGTTTGTAATTTGTAGGCCTGTCCCATGCAATACATCAAAAGTTTTTGAATTTATCTGGAACCTCTTTATTACGTTGAAAGGCGAAGATCCTCAATATTGTACAGAGTTAATAAAATCTTTCCACCTCCTCTACGCCTGTGTAGATTTAGCTTTCAAAAATGCATTTTTTGCTGAACGGAGAGACCTCTTAAACCCCCAATTTGAAGGGCTGCCATCTGACTGGACCGCTCCTGGTTTCGTGCTGCCTGCCGAAGCACCCTGCCTTATAAGTTACTTGTGTAAAAGCCCATCCATGTTGACAGTTGCGATGCATATGAAAGTATACGAGTTGAAGGAAATGTTAACCAATTTAATTAAAAACAAAACTTTGATTGCGGACCAGATTAATTTAACTGGATTGTTCAATAGAGAAGTTTTTGAGCAGAATTTTAAAAATATCACGAATACCTATGAAGCGCAACTGTTGAACAAAGGAGATTTTGACGAAAGAATATTTTTGGGTATGTATATTCTTCATTTAACTAAATCGGATTTTTTTTATAATAATGACTAAATGACCGATCACTAAAAATTTGGTTACTTATCGTAAAATGTCACTGGATTACTTTTAAAATTCAAAAATTATTTTTACGTTGAATAGTTACTTAAAATTTTTATCCACGACCACTATATTAAGAAGGTTTATTCCATGGATTAAAGGCCTTTTAACACACTAGTGGATTAGAATTCATAATACCAAGCTTCGATTTTGTAGCATTTTATTTCCAATTATTATTATTAACATTTATCTCAAGAATGATCTTGTCACTTTGACCGAGATTATTTAAATTCGCTCGATAAGAAGTTTCTGAAGGTCTGGAGGGGCCCACAACTTCGCCAGGTAAGACCTGGATTTTTTCAGCAATTGCCATCTTGCTGGACAGTGAATCTTCAATATAACTTTCCACTACCGTAGTTAATTTACAACCACAATGATGCTTGACAGTGATAAAAATATCACCCCCAGCATTGGCCAGTAATGTTGCTGAAGAATGCTTCATTCCATGTCCGATGAAACTTTCTGGATCAGGGAGCTCTAGAAATGCAACAACTGTTGAAAACGTTTTTTTAAATTGTGTTGATGCCTACATGTTGTGTAGTTCATTTTCCAGCCACATATTGCAAGATTGATGTATTTTCGACACATTTCTACAGCATTAACTGAAAAAGCTTCTTCCATGACAGTGAAACTTCTTGAAATATTTGTTTTCGTAACCCAAATGAGTACGTATAGGTAACTGCCTTTGTCTTGGACATGGGTGGGAAGAGTTGAAAATAAAATGCTTAATGTATAAATTGAAATATTAAAATTGTGTATTTTCTACCTTAACTAGTAAATATTTCTCATCCAGTGGTTTTTTCAAAAATTCTTCGATTTGGTATATCTCCAGTATCTTTGCCTTCATTGGTTTATAATTTCATGATCCCGCCTGAAATATGAAGTAAGTGTACCATACTTCAAAATATCAATACCTTTGTGCACTTTCAACATTGATTTTAGCATGGAATATTTTGTCTACGTCGAAGAGGGAGCAAACCGTTTATCCCCATTGAAAAAAGTAGGATAGTAGCACCTCTTCTGTAATTGCTCCTTCTCCTATGCCCCTTTTTTCGTCAGTTATCGAATTCCAATTCCTTCTCGTACACACTTTTGCTTTTCGCTGGTAACAGACATGTTGCTTCTTGGGCTTCTCGCTTTATTTCATTTTCAATTTTTGCACTCTTGTTAGCAAATAAATAAATGTATGTCATAGAAACGATTCCAAGCCTTTCTAGTATTCAGCTGACAATCAATAATTTTGATTAAAATAAATTTGTCAAATATGATGTTTCTCAAAACCATAATTTTTCACCTGCTCTCACACAACTTTCGCTCTTCTAATTGACCGGTTTTGGTCGTGGATAAAGCATTGAATTTCATTCAGGAAATTAATCAGCCAGTGGACACTCGCAGTGCAGCCTAGAGTTAAATGTTTTCGAATTAATAACTATAATCATTTATAAAGTAACTTTTTTAGTTACTATTGTTGTGATCTAAAATTCGCTTATGTTACAATTTAGTAAATTCAAAATAACCCTAAAACTATTAATTTCTTAAAAAAATATATAAGCATTTTTGTGCAAATACAAATGTTTGTTTTTTAAAAACAACTTTCTAAGGCACTTAGTACTTTCACACTAAACTACAGACTATGCCCATATTGAAAACAAAAAATAAAAATACATCAAAAGAATTTATTGACAATTACAAATTTACGTCTACATACAAACAAACCATCTGCAACGACAACCGAAGGTTCAGAAAATAAAAATTAATTATACCAATTTTGTACTAATTAGGTAAAACTGGTACAGTGATACATACCATTTACTAGTATGCATCAATAAATGTATGACAATTATCTATCTGCTTATATATATATATAACAGTAAATGTGAAAAATTAATTACTTTAAATATATATCGGTTATTTTTTATTGTGGCTAGTCATTTTTGGTTTTACTGGTGTTATTATGTGTATGTAATAATTCTAATTCACTTATATTATCATTTCATGTGACAATTGTAGAATAAGCTATATCAGGTAACAAAACGACCTATTTATTGTAACAACACAAATTTAGGGAATATTTGCAACTGCTTATTATATATTATAAATTTGTGATATGTATAAATATAAATTAATAGATAATCCTCAGTATGTTATACATCTCTTATCAGTGTGTTTGTTATCTAATATATTTTTTTTATTTTGACAAATGTATATTTTTTAAATTTTAGCTGAATATAGAAGGCAATTGTTGGAACAGCAGTCTAATATGGCAGGAGTTAGAGCTCCATTCTGTGATCCAGGTAATTTTTCCCTTGATATGTATATTAAAAAACACATACAGAGTGTTCAGAAAAGAATGGGCCATACTTTAAGGCTAGCTTTCTTGGACAAAAATGTGATTTAAATCAATTTTCTTTAATCCAATGTTGGTTTCTTAAGAAGTTATAGGCCTGAGAAGGTACTTTTTTTTATTTAATTTTTTTTATAGTAATTTTGTAATTAGTTGGGTAATTGTACTCAGATTATGGAAAACAT
This sequence comes from Monochamus alternatus, assembly GCA_037114965.1. Taxonomy (NCBI): domain Eukaryota; kingdom Metazoa; phylum Arthropoda; class Insecta; order Coleoptera; family Cerambycidae; genus Monochamus; species Monochamus alternatus. The sequence continues at coordinate 17,859,362 of CM073427.1, forward strand.
GTTTTTTTTTTTAGATAAATACGAGTTGATTTAATTCACATTCTTTTTGTCCAAGTATAGTATATTTCATTCATATTTGATGTTTTAGGAGAAAATGGAGTACCGGAATCACCAAGGAACAGTACAGGGATGGTAATTACTATTTTATTAAAATTTATTAGCAGTGTAAGAAATCGGTTTTATTTTATTTTAAATTATATCAAACATCAAACCTATTTACGTACGTATTTACTTAGGTAACCCCTAGAGGTGGAGATACACCATTGACAGGAAGAACGTTTTTGGGACCTAGAGAAGCCGATATTACACCTTTATCCATAGATAGAACAACCACTCAAAAAATAACTCGACTCCACAATATGCTGAATAACAGATCCCCAGCTCCCAGCGAAACGTTAGTGCAATTATTTCAGTAAGAAGTTATTGCACATTACTGTTATGTGTGTTAAAACTTTTAAAATTTTCCAGGTCCTGTCAAAAAGACCCACTGGCAAAAATACAGAACGTTATAAAGACTCTGAGTGATAAATTTTTAAGTGCCTACCTGTTGAACAATCCGCAAAGTGAGGAGGAAGCGAAAAATAGGCTGCAGATTGGCATCACATTATTTTATAAGTTTATAGAAAGTATTCTACAAAACGAGAAAAATATCCGAAATGATATATCGGTAAGTTTTATTGTTATACAAGGTGTCCTAAATTTAGTCTGCCAAAATTTAACCGTTTCTTCTATGACCCAAAAATAAAAAATATATAAACATTAGTCGGAAAACGCTTCTTAAGGAAGCCATGATCACTTAAAAGGGGTGCCCAGAGTGTGTTCTTTTCTAAATACAGGAAAACCTTGTCGTTTGCAGATTTAATTTTACACGGTAGGCATTCGTGTCAACTTTTCTTTACCATTTGTAGTCAGAAATTTTCCGTGGTTACAAATTTGCTATTTTACATAACTAGAAACGGGAATATTTATATAAACCTGTCATAATTCATCAATGTATGAGCATAGCAAAAACATACTTGAAGTTACATATTTATTGCTTTCTAAATGATAATATGATCAAAAACAGTACCCTAGACAAATAATATAGAGCGAGACACAGGGTCGACAATTTTGCACAAGTGGTTGGGACTGCAATTTCAACTTAAAAACTAAAAATATATTATTTTGAATTTAGTGTGAAATTTGCCTTGGGAGCTAGCTGAAAAATTGTATCCATTGTGTTTGTTTCAATTTTTGAAAATAATTAAAAATCAGGAAATTATAAAATCAAATTGTAGTAGACACACAAATACATGTTTCTGAATCAATATAGGTGAATTATGTTTCTCATTATATGTATGTTGTTTTAAACACTAATATGACTTGTGCATCGAAAATTTGCGCTTGTTTTGAGGTTTTTTTTTTTTTGAGTTGCTACATTTTTTTCAGCACCCTTATTTTAAATGTTAAATCAGGTCGTCTTTATTTAATGTTAAAGGTTTCATAATTTTTTTTTTTTTAATTCCATGAATTTTGAGATTTTTAGAGATCGATAGGGTCTTTTTAAACAAGTTTCATCAAAAATTGTTTAGTTCCTTTAATTTTAAGCTTTTCTTAACAATCAAGAATATTTTTTTAACACCTCGCATTTGGAATGGTATTTCGTATGTGTGATAACTATTCCGAAACAAAAAATCAAAAATTCCCTGGAAATTTAGAATTTTTATTTTTTTCTTGTCAATTTTTTTTCAACGCTGTCTATCAAGCTTTTTTGAATCACTATAAATTTAAAGTGACGCGGCAGTGATTCTGGAAACGTAACTGGGCCCGTGTGAGCGGCTTTTAATATATGTATAATATTTCAAACATTTTGAAGTATTAAAATATTATTAAGGTGCATATTAGTAATATAATTATTTGTAAAATTTTTAATTTTAATATAGCATATTAATACTATAGCATAGAAACGTTCACCTTGACAGATATTTGACATTTGTCATAATTTCTATGAAAACAATTGACGACTATGTCCAACTACATCATTTGTGGTGGAGTGTGCTGTCATGCGTGGTGAGTTACTGAAAACAGGCAATGGAACAGACTGGAAAAAGCACGGCTGCAGCGATTTAGCCGACGATGGTCAAATAAACTGATAAATACTTTCTCAAAGCGTACTAGGGACAATTTGACCACTTGCATATCTAATATTTTTGTGGTATGTAAAATTGTAAAATTTTTAAAATGTTTAAATTTTTTAATGTGATTGTGAAAATCTAGATATGAAAAAGACAATACTCACTTCCCAGTGACCCACCCACTTTGGCACGCAATCTAGTTGTGATATAGTTCCATAGCCCTGTTGGGGGTGTTTGCCAACTTATGTTCATATAACTTTTTTCCTTTTTTTTTATTGTATCCAGTTAATTTTTGGCAGGCTAATTTTGCAAAACCCTGTATAAATAATTATTACGTTTCTAATTGCAGCTGTGTTTTAGGCCCTCGTGGAAAAGGAGCTATTTTATCAAAGCATGTTCACGTGCTGTTTAGAAATTGTGATATTCTCTTACAGTAGTTCTAAAAAATTTCCTTGGATTCTGGACGCTTTGGACGTCGAACCCATCCATTTCGTTAAAGTTATAGAGTTAATTGTTCGATCGAAAGATCAGCTTTCAAGGGAAATGATCAAACATTTAAATAAGGTATTGAATATTTTACGAATTTTGTCATTAACCACTGGAACAATGTTTTCTTTTGTAGATAGAAGAAACCGTATTAGAGAGTTTAATCTGGAAATCATCCAGCCAAATTTGGGACATAATAGCAATAACTGGACAAGGCATGCCGAAGTTCGAAGACACTGCTCTTCCGGGGCACTTATTGTATAACGAACAAAATAGCAACAGAAGGGTATCAAATCCGGAAATATCTCCAAGTACGTATTTATTTTTTTATATTTATTTAATAGTACGTTATTCCACGCCCAGTTAAGGTTTATACGCTATTTTTAATCTAAGAGGAGTAAATGACAAAAGTCATATATACAGGGTGATTCAGTCATAATGTCATTAATTTTAAAAGAAGATAGGGAAACATATGTATAATACGAATACTCCATTTAAAAAAATATGAAATGCATATTTATGCCGAACAAAATATTTTCAAACCATTATTTAAACCCCCTTTTCACACTGTCACTAATCGCTGGCGACAGTTTAATTCAGTGTTGGCCTGACACAACGTTGTTAAATTTAAATTATTTTTTAAAAGTATGCAATTAACTTAATAATAAGAAGTTTAAACATAAAAAATATTTAAATTAATAATTATTATTTTGAAATTACAAAACTCCAACAGGTCAAAATAAACCATTCAGATTTCATTACATAAATAGTGAAATAAAATACAATACTCACTGGGTTAAATTATTAAGATAGGCTGAAACGTATTTTGTATTTGAATACAGACAATAATAAAGAAGAACCTTCGTGCTATCAACAGAAAACAGTCCGACATTTTTATTCAGTGATAAACAATCCGGCCATCCGAGTCTTGACCTATCGCATTTAGGCCAATAACCTTGTTTTTAATGTATACTCAATGAAAAGTGCTGCAGAACCGCTACGTAATAACAGAAACAAACAATAATTAAATTTGCATTTTTATAAACACCCAATGTAATCAATATGAAATTATGAGAATTTTATAACAAATACCCAACCACAGTAATCAGCGCCAACACCTTATAGGCTTTAATCGACACACTCGACACAGCTAAGCAGTTGGCAGTTCAAATTCCCGTTTAATACATTACCATCGAAATAAGTGGAACATTGTTCGGGTCCGTTTTCTTATACAGGCGTGCCCTCCATTGACTGTTTCTGGAACAGATGCACACAGTCCGACTTCTGTCTCTTTTTTCATCCACATTACACATCCAATAATTACATCTTCACGATTTCGAGTGATACAGGTTGGTAAATTTTGTGTGTTCGTGTTGCCAGTGTAGATTATAATTATTAATTAAATTTGCTAAAATAAAAATGCAAATCAAGTTAGGTAAAGCGAAGTAGTGAAAAATCGCGGTTGTCATCTGCTGCATAATAAAGTAATCGAAAAATTTATAAGACTGTGTTTTCCGTGTGTGTTTGTTATTCAGTACCTACCCTACTCATCATGAGTAATGAATTTCATTCTGATTCATATTCATAATCAAATGCGATATGCATTATTTGGGAATATCAACGTACAAGCTCAATTTGATTCTGGTTTCAAGAACATAACGATAAGGTGATAAAAAATATGTATATTTTTAATATTTTATCCAAAATTATTTACTGCATAAAATTTTGCGGAGCTTTTGAACTTGCATTACGAGGGCATGATGAAGGAATTTTGCGTCGGAAGCTGACCTTAGAAATGCAACAATTTTTAAAGGTACCTCAAAAAATATACAAAATGCATACATTTTATATTGCAAACAAGAAGTTTGTCATTAGAAAAAAAATCTATCACCACTCACCGAACATGCTGTTATTATATGCATGTGGTCCTGGCAACGCTGCTGTACTTCTATATATCTTCAATACTCATACGCGTCATCAGAAAATTTGTAGCGTACCGGGAGTGTCGTGTTACCGATTGTTATAGGGTGATTTAATTATCTTTTGAAAAGTCGAGTAAAACATTTTTGTTTCTGTCTTTATTAGGCCTTCTGAAAACGTGGTTAAAATTAATGACATTATGACTAAATCACCCTGTATTCTTATAGCTAGTATAAGATATGGAAATTTATTTTGAATATATATATATCTTTGCTTACTCCTGACATCTGTTTAATTTTATCGGCTATTGTTAATGATCAACAATCGACAAAGAGCGTTATCTGCTAATTCTTGATTTGAATAAGGTATTTTTAAATAAACTAACATAAATCAATTTTTATTTAATGAGAGACGAATATGACAAAATCTTTTTTGATATTAGTGTATTGTATATTACCATTTGTGTATGAATTAATTTTAGGTACACAATCCCCTGTTCCATCAGCCACGGACTGTTTTCAGTCACCCGTTAATCAAAATACAAGTGTTAATAGGCAACTATTTCCGACGGTGCAAGCAGGACACTCATTACTTCAGAAGCAGACGCACTTAGGTGAGCGAAAAAATGTTTTTATATTTTGTGCTGTATATGATGTGTACATTTTAAATATTAATATGAAAAATAGTTTAAATGGAAAAAAAAACGTAGTACATTGAAATTAAATGTTGCAAACCATCAGTGGAGAAGCGTACGGATAAAAAAATACTTGTAGGCGCTTTAATATTTTTTCTTTTTGACATTTCAAATTTAAGTGTTTACTGGAAGGGAAACTGTTCTTTATATTTTTAGCTATCCTATCAATGAACTGAATTATACCATTTTCGTATATTTTTTGGATAAAATTTCTCATGTTTTTAACTTATTGCACAGCTGCATCATTTACGATTGTTTCTCTAGTCAGATGAGTACACTAAGCAGTAAAAAAGTTCTGCCATTTAAAACAAACATGATGTGCCATAAGTGGCGCCCTCTACTAGTGACGTTAAAATTAAAACAAATTTGAATTTCTCACCTGAAAAACCCCTGATTAACAAATTTTATGCAAGCTATGTTAGGAATCTGTGTCCTCATTTTTGCTACTTCATTTAAAAACACCCTGTATAAAACATTCTTAAGGCTTATTCGGATTCCGACAGCGAACAGTTCTAGAACGGTTCGAAATAGTCCCCCAGGTATATTTTCAATAAATTTTCATTTGAAGTAATCTATATTGAACTGGCCTAGAACCGTTCCCTACTGCAACCCGAATAGGCCTTTATTATAATCCTGATTACAGCTTCTCAATTCAAGGGCTCCAAAGACAATTGAAAAATGAACAAATAAGAATTTCAATGCCCATTACGTCTGTATTTTAAGTCCTGAATCGTATTAAAAAAAAATAAAGTTCCTCCCTGATGTCGCCAACCGAGTAGCTTAATGTTCTTAAAATTAGTGATTACAGATAAAGATGGTAACAGAAAAGTGATCCCACTGATCGACAGTGATAAAGTGTCGCCACAACCAAATACAGCGGACTCCACGCCTGCCTTACCTAAGAAAACAGGAAGTGTATCCATCATATTTAGAAAGGTGAGATATTATTAAGAAAAGGAAATACGCCATTTACAACATTGTTGTTTCAGTTTTATAATTTGGCCGGTGTTAGAATGGAACACCTTTGCTCAAACCTCGGATTAAGCGATATAGAATTAAAGAGGAAGATATGGACGGTTTTCGAACACTCGGTGCGCAACACGGACTTAATAAAAGACAGGCATCTTGACCAGCTGTTGATGTGCGCGGTGTATGTGATATGTAAAGTTACTGGAAGCACGCTAAAGTTTCAGGACATAATGAAGCTTTATAGGGAGCAACCGCAGTCGGTCAGCGATGTGTATAGGGACGTGCTCTTGACAAGGGAGAAGGTTGAGGCCGGTAGGTGTTTCTTCTGAAATAAATTATTTTTATAGAAGTGGTTTTCATGTTTTTTTTTTTTTTTTTTGTTTTTCAGATGGGAAGATTGTTCCAGCAACACGAAATGACCTCATATTTTTCTACAATTCGATTTATGTAGATGTGATGCAAAATTTTGCTGTGAAATTCAGAAGTTCCGTACAAGTAAGTAAAGTATAAAGTTTTTGACATTTATTTCAAGCAGAGTTGGGCATTTTTGAATAAATTTTTGTGTAAATGAGGAGATAGGTTATTATTAGTCATTATATTAGTGTTTAAAACAAAGTTAATTATACAGGGTGGGCCAATAGTGGACTGAAGATTGTGGTTATACTGATATATATTTTTAAAATCTGCTGTTGGTGAGGGGTGGGGGGTAGTAAGAGCTACAAACTAAAAATATTTTTACTGCAATTCCTAGACATATTATTGATTGATTCATATTAAAGTTGCATTTTTTTAAATGGAACACCCTGTATATTATTGCATATTTGGATTCCTCAGTCAATTCTAGTGTGACTTCATGTACCATACTTAGTGCCTAAAACGTACCGTTTGGACGTTAATCGATATTTTGTTAAAAAGTTGATGTCTAGAAAGACCTGAATATCGGAGGAGGGTGGCTACATAGGAGGCTGTGATCGGGGGAAATTATTGACCACCCTCTATACTACCATGCTAGAAAGTCAATTATGAACTCTGTTTGTTATGGCTGATATCGTCGCTCCAATTTTGAAAATTTCAATCATGGATAACTTGTTTTTTTTAAATGAAACCCACATATTTTTTTCACGTCACCAGATAACACATTTCATTACCTTCTAGCCGATATAAAGTTATCTGTATTTGTCTCTAATACTTTTCTTCTAATCCACAATTACTTTTTACTATCATGGATTTATTCAAACCAATTAATTTAAACTAAATTGAAAAATAAATAAATAAATAAATAAATATGATGGCAGCATTTGTTCATACGAATTAATATCAGCCATAACAGAGTTCATAATTGACTTTCTAGCTCTTGGTAGTATGGAAGGTGGTCAATAATTTCTCTCAATCACAGCCTCCTATGGTGCTGCCCACCTCTGATATTCAACTGTTTCTAGATATCAACTTTTTGACAAAATATCTAATAACGCCCAAACGGTACGTTTTAAGCACCAAGTATGGTACATGAAGTTACACTAGAATTGACCGAGAAATCCAAATATGTAATAATATACAGGGGGTTCCATTTAAAAAATTTTACTTTAATATGAATCACCCTGTATATGTCTAAGAATTTCAGAAAAAATATTTTTAATTTGTAGCTCTTACTACCCCCACCCCCCACCAACAGCAGATTTTAAAAATATATATCACTATAACCACAATCTTCCGCCCACACACTATTGGCCAACCCTGTATATTAGAAATATAATTCGCTTATAATAATGTACATTGATTCAGAAACAAAAATGGAAGACTCTGCGTGTCGTCGGCTGAAAACAACACTGTTCTATGTCCATTTTATTAAATTTTACAGGAGAGCATATTTAAAACTTTGAAGTATGAGAATTTCGTACCAACGTATATTTTTTGTACAGGATAATTTTTTATACTTTCAGTGACTACAATTACAATTAATTAAATTACGTTAAAATATTTTGGACGTAGAATAAATTAAATTATAAACTTTTGCAATCCCTTTATTTCTATGTCCAAAATTTTATTTCAAGATAAGAGTAATTAATAAAATAGGTACTAGACTAATGCTTATTTTGAAAAAACAAATAATTTCTTGCAAAAACCAGCTTTTAATTATTTTGTTGACTTGGGAGCAATTTAGTCTTCTTTGTTTTTAATACCTTTTTATTTCAACTTTATTGTGGCTTTAACATCAAACATGAATGAAACACATGCGTCTCTTTCATACTAATCTTCTGACGGGTATGAAAAGCTGTAACTTGAACTTACTATTAAATATTACCAACTGTCGAAATAAAACATTTTCATGACGCTGGTTGATATTCTGATCCTGAGTCCTCAAAGGGAACATAAAGCGATTCCTTCTGATTCACCATTTATTATGTTTCGATTATTAAAAACACGAAGGCCAGCTTATTCGCCCTCTTCACAACACAAAATATTGATTCGCACTAGTATCGTATTATTACTTGAAACAATTTATTCTATGTCCCCACATGGTTCAAACTTTAACAAGGTTTGCATGGACGAAAAATAAAATAGCCCTTTTGATTATATAGTACTACTAATTTTATGTGTATTTAGAATAAATCGGTGCATAGCACTTGGGATATAGAATAATTTCATATAAAAATGTCAATAATAACATGGACATAGAATAGTTTGGTTATCATTCGACGATGTGCATTTACGTCTTTTTACACGACGAGTCCAGGCTAAATGCTTTGCGTTTTGAGATATTTAATTTTTTTGACTTTTGTTAATATGTTAAAAATTTAAACAAACGCAAACCATTTAGTTAGCCCGCATGGTAAATTTCAGACTAAATTCAAAACAATATGGTTAGTTTTTAAGTTGAAAGTGCAGTCCCAACCATGTGTAGACTTGTAAAGCATCCACTTTAAAAGTTACTTTGGACCATATTGATCATCGAGAGAGAAATAAATATGTAATTCTTACCAGTTTCTTAGATACATCTCTAAATCTTCAGTTTATCTTCCATGAAGTCACAAAGTTCTTCTATCTTCATTTTTATTTTCACTGTCGCCTCTGCAATCTGATTTTGCTGTACTATATCCCGCCAATTTTCTCGATGGCAATTTTTTTTAAGGGATTCAACGTCTGTAATTTTTTTAGTTCTTTGAAGCTGAATTGTCTTTATTTTTTCATAGGATAGACTTACCAGACCTCTGGTAGAGTTTTGATGGTACAGTTTGACATGTTGTTTCTGTGGATGTGTTTTGTTAAGAAAAATCATGATGGTGTTGAGGAACATTTAATTATTAAATATCACATAAAATTTTGCAAATAATAGCTATTTATGATATACGTGTTAAAAGTAAGATTTTATTTTGTGAGTGAAGATGATGAAAAAACGAGCGTAGCGAGTTTTTTAACTTCACGAACTATTTTTTCAATCGGAAGAACTTTAAACTCAAATATAAGAAATCAAAAAATACCACACAGATCGCAATGTTTATGAACCAAAATTTTCGTAGCAACCAGTGCTGTTGTTAGTTACGGAAAAAACGCAAAAATATTGACAGCATTTTCTATGAAAATGTGGAAACAGTGAAAGAAATTATGAACGATGACCGAATTACAATCAGAGAAGTCTCTGATGAGGTTGGCACATCAGTTAGCTTATGCCATGAAATTTTTTCTGATGTTTTGGGTATGAAATGTGTGGCAGCAAAATGTGTTTTAAAGGACCATGCACATTTTATATGGAAAATGGTCTTCCGGTGAAATTCGCTGAAAATTTGGGAAATTGTTCGTTTTGTACCCCTGAACAAAAGTCTCAATGGAGTCGAAGCTCGAAATGCCCATCTTTAGGCTCTACGGCTATTTAAATGGCCAAAAATGGTGAAAATATATTTTTTTTAAATATCATGTTTAATGCTAGGAAAGTGTTCGTTTTGTTCATTAAGACTTTTGATCAGGGGTACAAAACAAACACTTTCCCAGAATTACACATGATATTTAAAAAAAAAGAATTTTGGCCTTTTTTGGCCACTAAAAATAGCCGTAGAGCCTAAAGATGGGCATTTCCAGCTTCGACCCCATTGAGACTTTTGATCAGGGGTACAAAACGAACACTTTACGAGAATTAAACATGATATTTAGAAAAAAATGAATATTGGCCGTTTTTGGCCACTAGAAATAGCCGTAGAGCCTAAACATGGGCATTTCGAGCTTCGACCCCATTGAGACTTTTGTTCAGGGATACAAAACGAACAATTTCCCAAATTTTCAGCGAATTTCATCGGAAGACCGTTTTCCATATAAAATGTGCGGGGTCCTTTGTTGAATTTCAAACAAAAACAGGAGTCACTAAATGAAGACACTGACAAAGCAAATCTACTGAAACGTGTCATAACACTCTTTTATTCTTACAGTAAAATTTAATGAAAATTCTTTGATTTTTTTAAAAGAAATTGCTGATTGTACTAAAATGTGCGGGGTCCTTTGTTGAATTTCAAACAAAAACAGGAGTCGCTAAATGAAGACACTGACAAAGCAAATCTACTGAAACGTGTCATAACACTCTTCTATTCTTATAATAAAATTTAATGAAAATTCTTTGATTTTTTTAAAGAAATAAATTGCTGATTGTACTAAAACACATGTAACCTTTGTGACAACTGATAACAATTAAACATACCTAATAATATACAGCTATTTTCGGACATGTTTACCAACATAACAAGGAGAATATCACGCAAATCGTACTAATACAACCGACAAAATTACAAAATTCCCATTACTTTTTGAACACAACTCTTATTTAAATTTTTTTAGAATAACCATTTTTAAGTGGTATTTATTTGTTAATTTTTCTTTTATTAGGATAGTTCTCTTCTCCTAAGTCCACTTCCTGCTATTAAGAGAGATTTAGTTTGTCCGAGCATACAAGTTATAGGAAACGTCTTCGTAAAGCCTCTTGAAAATCCTTCAACTAATTCTGGGACAAGCTTCAATTATTTCTTCAGTCGGAGCCCCTCAAAAGTAAGTTTAAATAAATCTACAAAATCGAAAAATATAGTTTTCTGATCTTAATTAATACAACTATAAATGAATAATAAATACCACCTCTACAATACAAAAATTAACTTCAGAAATTGACTATTATTGACAGTGGAGGGGTGGCATATTTATTATTCAATAACAGAAATAACAGCTTAATATTATTTATAATCTTTTAGGATTTGAAAGACATTAACAAACTTGTAAATAGCAGTAGTGTCACAGGTAAAAGGTTATTAGTTGATGGAGACATGGAATATCCAGCAAGTAAGAGAATATCGGACCGAAAATTCCAGTCGCTTGTCGAGGAGAGACGAAGTCAAAACACGGATTGAGACGAAACAATCCGAATGTTTTAGTTTTCATACTGTGACTGACGTAAAAGGTGCATTAATAATGTGTTTCTTTAAGTATGAGTATAGCAAAAACATCCAGTAATTTATTTTGCAACCTTTTTGTTCCTAGAGCCGAAAGTAGATAACGTGGTTTTAAAAGTGATTTTATATATTAGGTGAAAAAAAATTTTCACATCGGAAAAATTTATTTTGCGAATTCCATTATAAATTAAGTTGTAAACAGCGATTTTCACAAATGCTGAAATACTCAAGTCTTGTCCTAATTCGCAAAGGCAGATTTTATTAATAGGGAAAATAAGGTTCTTTTAGTTTCTTGGAACTTATTAAAAAATAAATAACTTGCTCTCTAACTAGGCCTAAATTTCAAAACATTTTTCAAGTGTTAAAAATTTTCAGTTGCTTTTTTGATCAAAAATGGGAGTTTATTGTTAAATTTAAATTTTTTATCTGAAAATTTTCTGTCAAACAAATTTCAATACAAATTCTTTAACTTTAACACTAAAGTAGATTTTTTTAATCCAAAAGTTTCGGCAACTCAAAATTGTTGTAGTTAAATTGAGTAATTGATATTTCATGATAATAGATTTACAGCAAAAAAATATACAGGGTGGTCCAAAAGTCTGGAAACGGTGAATTTCTTTCGCGCACGGGTGGAAAATCGAAATTCTGATACTGGGATCTTTAGTAATTTCGCCCGAGGAATCGAATAGGCCCATCAGATTTTGGGCCCGATGGGGCCTTATACGAGATATCAGGCCCAACTTTGAAATTTCAAATGCAAACCCATCTTTTTTATTGCAGATTCGGATTCAGCAGGAAATTTTACATCCGAATTGGTTAAAACCCAAAATTTTTTCGTCCATTTTGGGTTCTATGCAGCCTTTTTTGTTCAAAACCAGAGGGCACAAATCGATATTCTGGTACTGAGGTCCTTAGTAATTTTTCTCGGGCAATCGATTGGGTCCATCAGATTTTGGGCCCGATGGGGCCTTTAACGAGATATGAGGCCCAAATTCAAATTTGAATTGCCTCAACCAGAATATCAATTTGTGCCCTCTGGTCTTGAACGACCCATACGACCCAATAATGGACGAAAAAATTTTGGGTTTTAACCAATTCGGATGTAAAATTTCCCGTTGAATCCGAATTTGCAATAAAAAAGATGGGTTTGCATTTGAAGCTTCAAAGTTGGACCTGATATCTCGTATAAGGCCCCATCGAGCCCAAAATCTGATGGGCCTATTCGATTCCTCGGGCGAAATTACTAAAGATCCCAGTATCAGAATTTCGATTTTCCACTCGTGCGCGAAATAAATTCACCGTTTCCAGACTTTTAGACCACCCGTATATAAAATCAAACTAAGTACAGTGTGGCCCATTTCATATAGAAGCAGACCGTAAAAAGTGGTATTTATTATCTGATTTTTTTCGGGATTTTATTAAAAAAGTTGGAGCAGTACAAACTATATTCCGACTCAAAATATTAAAATTTGTTTTCTATTTTCAAGACATATTTCGTTTTTTTTTTGTCAAATTTTACAAAAACTGTTTAGCAATTTTTTTTTCAAAATCTATATATGCCTCTGGATTGAACATCTAAATTGGTTTTATGTCAAATTTCATTAATAACTATTTTAAATACCTAATTAATAATTATTTACATAAGCATAAAATTAATTTCTCACTTTTTCAAGTAATTTTTCATAGCCATTATTTTTTAGAAAATTATAAATAGGTTTAATAAAATATTAAGATCCCTTATTATTAATATTTTTTTACGAAATTTAGCACATTTCCATTTTAAGGGATTTTAAGAAAAACAATTGCTAAAAGTGTGGTCATTGAAAAAATTTTTAATATTTTGCCAGGATAAAGTTTTTATTGCTCCATCCTTTAGAAAAAAACCAGAAATATACGCATAATAAACAATTTAAACACTGTATAAAAAAAATTGTCTGAAAACAAGTCAGACTGTTTTTGGCATTGGTTGCTAATTGCTAAGTTAATTTTTTCTGCAAAATAAATTGCTGGTGTCGATAAATCTTTTACTTTTAATTTATAAATATCATTTTTTCACAAGTTGGAATCTTTAGGTTCAGTTGTGTTGTAATTTTTTTATTAAATGTGGAAAATGTTGAAATATCTTTGTGACCTGTGAAATGTTTGTGTAAAATTTCGTTTAAATCTGATTTTTTGTACCTCTTAAGTATTCAGATGACTGTGTACCTTTCCCGATTTAAACACTAAATCGCCTTTTTATTGAATATTTATAAAAATACCTTTTAACTCGCACCAATTGTTTGGTATTTATATTTATTTATTATGAAAATTTATTAGTAATTAATTTACAAACTGAAATTATCTTTATTTTAATTCTTTTTACAAATACGTAATTAATACTTCTATTACAGCTGACAAGCCTAGCTATTACATTTTATATTGTTAATAATTAATTTAGAAAAGCTTTTTGTCTAATTTCGGACTCCCAGACTTTGGCTGGAAATTCTCAAGGAAATCATGTTTCCATAAAGCATTATGCTTCATTCACTTCCGTTGTGCAAAGTGAGTGATGATCAGATGCTTTGTCGAAAATTTTTAGGCATCAGACATTCTGGTGTCATTTAAAGGGATAATCGATTGAATATTATTTTAATTAGGTTGTCTGCACTGTAACACTAATATTCCTAATAACTACGAAATCTGTGGGGCAATTTGTTAAAGGTAGTTTTACCTAGATTTTAATAAATATATTTCATATTTAAAAATTGGGCAATTTTCTGTGTAACTGTCCATTTATAACCCTTCCTTGATTAAAATTTTGCGAGAACAATTGCTCGTGCATAAGGGGCGGAGTTTTAAATTGATGCTGTTTGGGCACTGAAATGTACGATGTGGAATGCTCTTAGTTCCATTGCGCATCCAAATAAAGGTACCACATCTAGGAGCAGACCGAAGGAGGCACATGAAACTTAGCAAAGAAATACTTCATTTGTTATGTATGTGAATGTGAGAGAGACAATCGTCTCCAGTCGGCACGTACGATATGAATTGTGTTCTTAATGTCCCATTAATTTCTTGGTAAACACGTCATTGGCGTACAGTGTGGTTAACCCAGGGTTGTCACCCGTCCCCCGTATTTCAAGGGACAGTCCCGTATTTCAGTCACATGTCCCGCGGTTAGTTCATGCGGGGCGCTAAAAGTATCGTATTTTGGTATTCAGAAAAATAAAATGTCAATCCACACCCAAGCAATCATTTGTATAAATTATTTTTGGCCAAAAATATAATGACAATAACATTTAAATGTCGGACAACAGCACTGACAGATTTAGTGTCAGTGCTTAGACAGATCTAGCGCCAAGAAGAAAAGTGTCAAGTTTACTTATATCTAAAGTTTCTATTCTTGCCAAATGCCTTGTTTTGTTGTCTTTGTTACTTGTATCGTGATTGGTGACTCCTCATTTATGTGTCATTCTATCTAACAATTGAGTTTTCCAGTGTCTTGCTTTACAATAATTTCGCAATTATTTTAAATTATTTACTTCGTGTTTTAAGTGTGCGCACTAGATAATTATTAAGGTAAGTGCCTAAGGGGGTTAGCATAGTTTAAAAAATTTTAAAATTATTTATTTATAATCATTTAAAAATAAAAGGATATGGATAAATATTAATGGGGACCTTGGAAAAGGACCATCTACGCCACCAAAAAAAGCAAAGCGCCTGTACAGCTATCGACCAACGTGGCAGATTGAGTATATTTGGCTAATAAAGGGTTCAAACGATTTTTGTGCAAGATGTCTACTATGCAAAAAGGATTTTTCAATTAGTCACGGTGGCCTTAGTGATGTCAAACTGCACTCTACTACAAAAGAGCAAAGAATACACGAAAATGTCGAAAAATCTTCTCAAGTTTAAACAAAATTTTTTGCAAACAGAGAAAATATTCAAGAAACTAACGATGTTACTGCAGCAGAGCTTGGGCGAATCTACCACTGCGTTAAGCATAGTCAATCTTACAATTCGTTAGATTGTGGACTCAAACTTTTACCAAAAATTATAAGATTCTGAACTACTAAAAAAATATTGGCACAGAATTTGCCCCGCTCGCACCCAATTCGACGATTGTGGTATCGCGAAATGACCCGATCGCCCCTACGCGCTTATTTTAAGCAATTTGACCTTGAAAATTTCAAAATTGTGGCCTGCGGCGCTAACCTCCCCCCCTCTCTTCAACTTATATAATAAAAAAATAATGTGTCCCGTATCTTAAAATTCAAAAGATGGCAACCCTGGGTTAACCGTCACATTCTTTTATCTTGTATCGGTGTTATTCTTTGTGGATTTTATTGTGGAAACATGTCATGTTTTATAAGGGACTGTAAAATTAACCAGCATATAGCACCAAATAATTCTTCATATCCAGAATTCAATTTCATTTCAATTCACAATCAGCTAAATCTTTATTGCTCCGCCATTGCTAGGAGGCACAAAACTAATATGGCGCTGATCATGAGTAATCCCATTCGCGCAGCTTTTCGAGCATTCCAATCTTCATATAATTAAAATTACATTTCAGTAGGCGAATTTTTTTCAGCTCCGGTTCTGGTTTCGGCTGACAAAACTGACAGATTTTTTGACAGTGGTTTTACTTTGGTTCTAAATTCATGACTGGTTCTGTGGGGTTGTGCTTCATACACGTTTAAAAATATTTGTTAATTGTAAAGTAAATAAACAACAAATTTGAGCCGCCACGATTTGGGTGGTTCTAAATTTGACATACCAAATTGTTGCCATGACGTCATGAACTTCCAATAGAATGTGGTTGGTATCAGTGTGGTTGACCTTGAATTAAACCGATGCTGAATAAAATTCGCCCAGTGGGTTTGAGAAAAAATTATGTCCACCATTTTGGTTCATATTTGTACGAAGGACGCTTTTTCTCCAAATAGAATTGTTTGAACTCCGAACAGAATTTAATGAACTTGTTCTTTATGCTCAGAAGACTACTTAAAATTTCATTTAAAATGATAAATTACATTAAAATACAGGTAAGTACGTACTATAAATTAAATCTGATCGAATCCAACATGGACTACATAAATCGTATCTTTTTAATTTCTGGCACACACTATATAGATTGGTGAACTTCACTCAATAAAAACCAACAATTCTATACAGGAAAAAAGTTTGAAATGGATCGGGGAATTTTACAGTCACTAAGAAAAGCTACAATGCCTGTATAAGAAAAACCACAATGATAGCGTTGAAAGATACCGTACTGATCACAGCGGTTATGAAAGTATAAAAACTCTCGGTTCCTAAAGCTACACATACGGTAAAAATGTAAACTATCTGGACAGCTTATTTCTTTCTATGGAAGACTGATTATTATATTATAAAATAGTCAAAATATATTAAACTCACTAAATATAGATAAAAATAATGATAACCACAAACAGTAATGTGGACAGTATTGGATGATGTTTGCTTTTTCCACAGATCATTGGCTCTTCCCAAGTTTGAATCTCCAATACATTACAATTATTAACTAGGGTCCTACAAAAAGAAGGTATTTTTCCTGTCATGTGTGCTGTTTTTTTATCGATAGTTGTAAAAATAATAGGTTTGTTTTTGCAGTAGTTGGAAACTGTATGAACCTAACAACACCTTATAAGAACTGTAAACCATTAGGTTAGGCTTCTTATAAGAAGGTTGTTGAAATGTAATCCGATTTTTCAGTTCTATTTAGTAAACTGTCTAAAGTTCTATTTGAAACTGCATCTATAATCAGCTGATAATCTATTCAATCTTGGCTTATTACCTCTCCAAAGCTCTTTATACTACAAACAATTTAATTCTGCATAATAGTTTTGTATATGTAAAATTTATGTTTCGCAAAAAGAATTGAGAACCAAAATGGCGATTATGATGACACTTATTTTCAATAAGACGTTCTCATTCCTGGTTCTTTAATATTACTTTGAAGCATCCAACTCCAATATAAATAAAGTAATGACTGATAATTTTAAATCAAAGCGACTGATTGTTTGAATTTGGAAATCTGCAGCCAGTAGAATTCAACCAATAATCAGCTAAAATTTTGAAAATTTTAAGCTAAACAGAAGTAAAGATTCTGGCTTTTGTCTTCACTTCCATTTTATATTGTACGTTGTAGGTACATATAATATATTTGATCTTGCGGATATGCGGAGATGCCTTATTTAAAATTCGTATTCAAGAATCAATTTTTTTGTAGGTAGGTAAGTAGGTATTATTGTTTAGAATTAGTGCCTAAAAAATTTGTAAGTAGGTCGGTAACATGTTTTTTTTTATAAATTGCCACCTAAAATAAAATTTAAGAATATGCGAAATACATATTACTTTTTGGATATTTTATAATATATTTGCCATTGGATGTTTTGTACGAAAAAAACTTAAGAGGTGATTTCAATTGCTAATAATTTTAAAATTTCGCAAATATTTGATATAAGAAAAAGATTCTGATAAAGTATCATGAGACAACCTGTATAATATTTTTTTAAATTTCAATATAAAATTATAAGGAAAAAATATTAAATAATGCAGGCGCCAAGCAACACGAACATGACGCATCGATCTCCCACCCCAGGCCGATGTAACCTTCCAAAATGCGCAGGTCGGTGGCAGAGGGTAGTTTTGTTTTTGTTATTAACCTCCAGCCCGCATGCGCAGAGAACAGACGCGCCCCGAGCCATAGAAGCAGGAGCACCTGTTACATCTTTCATTGTTCGTCAGAAAGCCGGCCGGTGATTTCGAACTGCCTGCTAGCTCATTCACGCGAGTGCTATCTGAATCAAATTAGAAAAATGTCTGAACAAGAAACCGTTGCCGCTCCACCTGCTGAGGAACAGAAAACCGAAAATCCTCCGGAAGAAGCCAAGGATGTCAAGGAAAACGGCACAGGAGACGCCGAACCTGTTGCCGAGACGGAGAAAGAAACTCCCAAGGAAATGAGGGCTGTTATTCTCACCGGATTCGGAGGTTTAAAGACCGTCAAGATTCTGAAAAAACCCGAACCCACCCTCAACGAAGGAGAAGTCTTAATTCGAGTCAAGGCATGGTAAGTATTCGGCTAATTTCAGGAAACATTTTTTTTATATAGAAAAAGTAGATACCTATGAAGCGAGTTTTTTTAGAGATTTTTTTCAGTTTCTTTTCAAATTTACTTCCTATATTGTAGGTACCAATAGAATATTATTAGCTTACACACAAATTATCTTGTAGGTATGTAAATCTTAAATATACCTATTATAAATATCTTTGTGGTCAAATGTTTCGTTCGCCATCTGGATCTGACACATTTCATAATAACATTTCATGAGCAATTTGATTTTCATCGTTCATTATATAATTAATAATACTTCGCTACTGTTATAAGTATTAAATTAATTTTATGCAGAAATGTCCTACACGTATGCGATTATATTGATTTAAAAATGCATTTCAAATTTATAGGTATCAACGTCAAAATACACCCCTTTTTTATTTATACAAGTTGAGCACATTTAACTTGACTTGTATTTATGTTTCCTCTCCACAAAGAAAATGATGGGAACTTTAATCTCCTTTGACTTTGCCTTTTTAAAGATGAAAGATGAAGATGAAATATTGTAGATATCGAACTGCATTTCATTCAAATCGAAAATAAAAATATACTTTGTTGTCAATAATTACAGATTAATATCATTAATCGTTATGTATTTGAATTTGAATTAAGTACTCGTAATACCATCTAGTTTCGCTTACTAGTACCTAGATAGAGGTCATTATATTCGTAAATATACAATTTATTATATATTTACAAATTATAAATGTAATATTAACAAAAAATTTTATTATACAGTTTTATAGGTGAGGATGCAACGACTCTTGTAAGAGACAAAAAAAGTTAATGTTGAAATATGGCCTTCTCTCAATCAAGTAAGCCTTGGAATTCAGAATAATTTAAATTTTTTCACGTCTTTTCTCTATAAGATATAACAAAATGTTAGAGAAACGACGTTTTACTATAGCGGAAAAATTAAAATTGTTCAAAATTTCCAAGGCTGACAAGGTCTAACACTAATTTTTTTCGACTTTTACAAGTCATTTTTAACTATACCATTTTATTAAAAAACGAGTTACTCGAGGTATTTTTTCATTAAAAAAATGTTGCCAACACAAATTTAAATACAGTTGCCAGCACAAATTTAAATACAGTTAGGTAATTATTAAAATTCTAAAAAAATCATTGAATTAGAAAGAATACATTTTTACGCTAGGAACTTTTTCATATTTTTAATTATTTAGATTAGTAAGTATTTGTGACAAATTATTAAAGAAAATATATTTTTTTGTAAAATTAACAACTTCGAAATTGGTATAAATTTATGTTGAAAGTAGAAAATAATTACTCAAAATAACTTATTTACTATAATTGAAAAGATGTTTTTCTTTATAATACACAATGCGATACAAAATTTAGGAATCAAGTGAATCCCTAATCGAATTTGTAAACATATTAAGGGATTTTACCTTTACATTACGTCAGTTGGGCAAATGTTATTAATCTGCGTCAAACACCTTTCAAGATATTTGGGTTAAAGTGGCATATTCCAAAATTTTTATCACTTTTACGGCATTATGTTCATAGGAATTTTGGTCTAAAGAATCGTTCCTTTTATAATGGGACCATACTTAAAAATCACCCTGTTTATAAACCTCGTATTATCGAAGCTCTACGTTAGCAGTTTATTTTTCTTTAGAAAAGATTCTCAAGATGGTTCTTTAAAAAAAATAAAAATTTCGATATGAAAAGTATACCTACAGGGTGTAACAAAAAAGCAGGTCATCTCATTAAGTACATATTTTTTGGCGACAGAATATGACGATTTGACCATACTTGCCTATACACAAATATGTCTCCTTTAAAAGATACAGTGTTGAACTTTTAAGATTGTGTACATGTCCGCCCTCCTAAAAAATGAATTAATGGGATTTTCTCATTACTGAAAATCTAATATTTTTTGTTTTTTTTTTCCAAAACTATTCAATGATCTATAAGACGCAGTTTTCTGTTGATTAAAATTCTCCATCCATTCAATAAACATGGTTTATACATATACCCACAATGAAGAGTTCTTCTATACACCTTGAATGACATTAAATTTTTTTAATTGCATTTTGATTTACATCTCTAATCTTGATCAATATGTAATTTACTTTTAATTTTAAACAAATAGGTATAATTTTGCAAACTTATGTTTTGTGCAATATGTTTTGAGTCTAAATTAGCATTCCGAGATGAAACCTCACTTTTTTCACATTATTCATATATCTTGTATGCATTATCATTTTATAATACATGCTTAGGTAAATAAAAATGTAATCAAGTCCGGAAACACGGTTTGGCTCTTATAATAAAGGAAGTAAAAAAACGTGCCTTTCTAATTTTCAACATCCTGTAGCGTAACATGAGTCCACTTATAATTTTATAGACAAAAATTTAAGTACTACGAATGCAATTTCTGCTAAGTTCAATGTTATGAATATAAATTTCTTGGTCCACCAAAACCTTACCAAATGATTAAAAATATTACCCTTACTTTAAACGCTAGCTTAAAGTCATTATCAACAGAAATTTATGATAAAACTAGTTAACCCATTTTTTAAACATCGGTAGGTATTTATTAAACGTTAAAAATGTTTATGCGGTACATTAACACTATAATCTACCACAGTTGAATGTTCGTCTGTCGACTCTATATAATTTCTGCATATTTCCCAATAATGGTATAATTTTCATAAATATCCTTTAAATAGAATATATTCAGTACTATTATATTACCAACAGTAGTGAATGTTACATTTATCGGCGTTTTATAACTTAAAGATGCTGCAGATGACTCATAATTCATAATTTGATGACAGCTGGATAAAACATAATGTTTAATTCTGCTTCCTATTTTTTTCCTCTATTTAATTATATTAGATGACTGTTAATTTTGAGGAACGCAGACGAAAAGACCGTCAAATTTATTACAAAAATGATGCTCTATCTAGACAAACGGTAGTTGTGGTCGACCACTCTTTTTCTTCTACTTCAAATAACTACTAATTTAAAGAATTAATATTTCGAAAACCATAAACTTAAGAGTTAATTAAGTATACGATGAATTGTTGCTCAGTCAAAGCTTTAGTAGTACGAGAATAGGTTGTGCTTATAGCCATGACTTGTCACAGAAATAACATATTTATATATAATTAATGCACACATACAAATACATAGATAAACAAAATATAAATAAATAAACTTGTATACATTAAAATTTACATATCTAAAATAAAAAGTATTGAAAATAAAAACAAAATAGCAATAAAAAAATACGTATGCAATTAATACGGCTGCAGTTGCTAATATTACTCTATTAAAGTATGAAAGATTTCCAGGGGCATTTCAAATATCCATTTCTTACTCCTGAATTTAAAGAGGCGTAGTGAATTAATAATCTTATAGTGATTTGGTACAATATTATATATTCTGGGTGCTAAATAAATAAAACTTTTCTGACTGTTTTATTCATTATAGGTGTTCTCAAATCATTCTTAAACCTAGTTTCATGTCGAGTCTCCACTGCAAGTAAATTGAAAACATTTTTATTTTGATACATAATAACAACTAAAGCATAAATCTGTTTCCCATCCATCAGCCCAGACTTCACAAAAAGATCATTGCTTGATACATCCTACACTTGTTCAACATTACTTTTATTATCCATTTCTGAATTATATCCAATTTTTTATAAAAGCAGTTTGCCACACCACCCCAGGCAATAATACCATAATTTCAAAAAATCTTTGTAAATATTTAAATTTAAGCAAGTATCTAAGTTTAATAGTTAATTTATCAATGTGAGCATCCCATTTTAAATGAGCATCTATTACTATACCAAGATAGTTGACGGTAAAACTGGAAGAAAGAGAAAAACGCTCATTCAAACATTATTTTAGTAAATTTTGGCAAAGAAGTTTTATAACTGGTGTAATTTGCTATTGAAATATTCAAGAACAATGGGAAAGTCTTTTTCTATTCTATTCTATGCTGTCCAATCATTATCTAAGCTTCCAAATATTTGTAATACACCATGTCAGGTGTTTCTAGATAATAACTGCAATTCGGC
Source organism: Monochamus alternatus (assembly GCA_037114965.1). Lineage (NCBI taxonomy): Eukaryota > Metazoa > Arthropoda > Insecta > Coleoptera > Cerambycidae > Monochamus > Monochamus alternatus. The sequence continues at coordinate 17,882,145 of CM073427.1, forward strand.
AAAAAAAATTTAGAACTTTTTCGACTTAACATAAAGTTGACAGACGTGCAAAGCCATGAGTTTATTTTTTTCTCGAAAGCGTGGTCAGATGTATAAAAATTAGGAGGTACAAAAGTTGTATTTTTAGTAGCTTTACTAAATGAATTATGAATATTGCAAATAATCTGGGGTGGGTGATATTTTTTATGCTAAAAATGAATCGACTGTGTGCATGTACGCCTCTGTAATTACTGGATGAACTGTAATAGGTCCCAAAGATACTTAGTCAGTTACCAATAAACTGTAAAAAATTTATGAAAATCGGTCAGTTTTTTGGATATTAATAGTAAACCGATTAAAAAAATGTATCACCTTGTATCTCTTGGACGAGCAACGTATTTTTCGGTCTTATTGTATATTTTGATTTGCTAATAGACAAAAAAAATAATTCTCTGGTTACTCCATCACCCCTTGCCCTGTATATTTTTCAAAATAATAATAAAATTATGATATTTGTCTTTTTAAATCCAGGAATGAATTGTTAAATCCCAGAAAATTGAAATATATCCCGGATTAGGTATTTTTTAATCTCAACCCTAATTGGCATTCATATTCTGGACATCCTGTATATCAGTGGTTAAGAATTGACCATTGAGTCATACCTATTAAATCTTAAAAGGTTAAGAATTTCTATAAAAAATAATGGAAACATGCATGATGAACATGCACAATTTCATGGAATGTTTTAAAGAAGTTACTGTTACTAGAAACTTAAAACTAATAAAATTTTACATGAATCGTCCTGTTTGTGTTTGGGATTTAACTATTCAAGTACCTCTCTTGGATCTAGACTGCGGTAGGTTATAGAATAGGCACCTTATTTATTGTACTTACATGCAATATGACCTCTGGAATCTCGAGAGTGTGATGTTTTGTATAAGATTCATTCATTCGATAAGTGCAATCGAAGAAAAGTAAGTTTGTTGAACCACCATTACCTTGGAAATAATTTTTTTTCATGTATGTTATGTTCCCTCTCAGGGTGAACTACGTGGTTGAAACTTAATTGGATTTTATAACTTCTTTAATCTTACAGAATGATTTATTTAAGTCTTATACTATATTTTTTCCAAAATATATTCTTTTCACGGTATTGATGTTAAATTATATAGAATACACGAAAATAAATTTCATACTGTCTGTTGGGTTGCATAATGCTCGATGACGTCACGTATTAGTATTGTTACTAGTATTATCAGTTAACACTGTACCTAACTGAAGCATTTAGAGGTCTTAAGGTCGCCGTATTTCCCGCCGTAATGTGATCAAATTTGTGATGTTTTTAGGTACAGAAATCTCGAAAAATAAAACACGTAGAGCAAAAATAAAATTCTTGATGTTTTGTTTATCCACTTTGACTATTTTAATTCTCCTCAAATAAAATAATAACTTTTAAAAAACGATATAAGACATAACGATGTAAGACATTATTTTGCTTTTAACAATTATTTTCACATACTAAACGAAAGTGAACAATCTTATATACAGAACTATGTAAGTTTATATTAAATTTTTTAAAAATATGTGTTTTGAAAGATTTGTGTACCTTATTATTATTTATTATTTGCAGGTGGTATGAGATAATATTCCTGTCATTTATTAAGATCTATATTATTCAGTTCTTAAATGTCTAAAATTATTCGTATTTGTAGAAAACATTATTTCAAAAATACGGCGCCCTTAACCAATATCTTACTTCCAGCGTGTTTTTACATCCTTAAGTGATGGATTTTAAAAGTCACGATTTTTAGGCCATTACTATAAATATGTTTATTTCTGGTAGATTATTAAAGGTTGCCACCTGTCCTTACTTAGCCTCTGTGTCCTTCCGTCCTTACTTTTACTAGAAATATCCTTACTTAGTGAAAATATTACAGTACATAATAAAATGTAATCATTAGAAGAAAAAGTTGCGACATATGCAAACATAATTTTTAAATGTAGTGAATATAATGAAAAATAGTGCCATAACATCAAGCAACCAAAAGAAAAATACCTATTGCCTAAGAGAAACTGTATATTTGTGAGATCCAAGATTTCATTAGGTAGAAATAGAGATAATATTTACGAATTTTGTGCGATCAATTCATGTTATTAAGGCATAAAAAAGATCATATAAACATAAATGCTAAAATATTATTTTCGTCTTCTAGCTATTTTAAGCTTTTTTTTTCAAAATAACAACTTGAACCTTATCGTTCAAAATCTGAAAATTTTAAGAGAATTTAAGCAAAATATATTTTTAGGTGGAATCGACAGATAATTTAAAAAAGAGGGTGTTACACACCTACCTATCTTTAAATCAGATGCCGTAAGTCCACCATTTCAAAAGTAACACTCAACAACCTGTAATTTTTAACCAAAGCAGTTTTGAATTGAGTAACTTAACAAATTCAATTTTTTTTTACTACATGAATCTGTGCTATACGATTTCTGTTTCCGAGGACACCCTGTATAACAAGAAACTATGTTATGTATTTACTACAGTTCGTTTTGCAACATCTGGCGGACACTTGTAAAAGTAGTAAAAAATAATATTGTTTAGACTTATTTTTAGATCTAGTTTCAGGAGTAAATATAGTATTCGATAAGTCGTTCTATAAATTTGTTTATTAGTTTATTAAACCCCAATAACCGCCTGATTTTACTCCGCAATAAAATCCAACAATGATGTTTATCTAATTCTAATTAGTTGCGAGCTGTTATCTTCTAATGGTGCGTTAATTGCAAATACAGTCATAAATATGTATGACTGGAAATTGTTATTCCACTTTCAGCACTTAACAATATATACATTTGCTTGGATTCCAACGTGAAGACGAGCACAACTCGACTTCGCAACAAAGTGACTTAATTAAATCGTATCTGTTGCAACCTAGTTATTACAATATTTATTGTGGTATTTTCCTTTTACATAAACAGTTTTTATCTGTTTCTACGTTGTTTTAAGTTGTATCAGTTGCACAATAATTGATCTGATTACACTTTTGCCTTTGAAATGTACGCAAGTGAAAATAAACAGTAGGGTACAGCGAGGCGTACAGGCATGTAGAAGATTTAGTATCAAATAAAGTTTTACTGAATAAATAATAATAATTTTTAAATATCCCCACAAAAAGAAGTCCAAATGATTTAAAGTCAGGAGATCGTGGCGGCCATGGTACCGGTTCTCCCCGTCCAATCTCATATCATTAATGTTTGAACACGCTGTACATGGTACGGATATAAAATTGAACCTCGTGTCTGATACACTTCACTGCTGCAATACGTCGTGGACGTCCTGGATCTCCGTCTCTTCTACGATTCGATTTCAAATTTCTCTTGCGTTGCACTACACTTGCACTTACTGCACATCGCGGTAAACGTAGCTGCATTTGACACATGTTTACCGGGAAATCGTTCTGCTAAAGCGTTTTCACATAATAAATTAAAACGATATCCATCAACTCCGAGTTGCTATACACGCAAGCCATTTTTGACACTTGAAAAACTGCTGTAAAGATTCGCATCACATAAACGTTTAATACCTACAAAAAGTAATCGAATTTCAATATTCGGAATCGTCTGGTAGAGACTAAAGTAACCCGGCAATGTGAAGGTTGAAAATAACAATAATTTTTTTACTCGATTTTTTTTACGATGTTTATTTCATTTTCCATGAAGCACCTATTTCCACATTTTTTTAGATAAATCTGAATCACCCTGTATAATTTGAAATTAAATTTTAAATTAATTTAAAACTTCCGACCACCTGCTGAGCTGTGGCGAGCGTTCCTGAAATGAAATATGACGTCATGTTACATGGGCGTAACCAGGAATTTGCCTAGGGGGAGGGGACCAAGAGCCAATTTATTGAACATCGGGTATGGTATGTGAAATCATGGTTCTCCTGACGGTAGATGTCGCCGTTGTGGTAAAATAGATGGAATATGCGTCCAGTAATAATAATGTAATTTTTGAAACTTACAACATGCAGCAAGCATTAGGGGGGGGGCCGTGGCCAAATAACGGTGTAGGGCTCATGTCACGTTAATTGTTGTACTACTTGTCACCTTGAAGGTTAACCTAGACCCTAGGCTAACGCACGCGTTTTCGTTTCCTTTGTGTTAGTATCTGTTTATAAACAAATACTATGACGTCACAGTATCAGCAATATGGCCGCCGTGACGTCAAACATCACATAACTTTAAAATAGTTTTTAATAAAAATAACATTAAAAAATAAACTATTAATGAATCACATAATTATTAGGCCAGTAATTTAAAAAAAAACGCAAAGATAGAACTCTTTCGTATAAGACTTTTCTATTACAAATTACAAATATCGTCGTTCTCAATTCAAAATAAGAGAACTAATTAATTATTTAAGAATTGATCAAGCCTTGCATTTACATGTAGTAAAGTATTAGAAAAGGTAATGACATAAGAATATAATTTCTAAAGTGAAAGATCTGGGTGGGGGATTATTAGGATGTTACGATCATTAGTTCTGCATTGTTGTTCATGCACATTTAGTTCTTTCAATTTGCAGATAATTAAATTAATATCTAAGTATAGTTATCTATTCACTTATGGACTGAATGATTTTTTACTTTGCGCGTTCTGGCAAAGCTAGATTAAAGAGATTGGAAGAGGTAGAGGCAACAAAGACTAAATTTTACTTGCGCAGGGGCGGCCTGTTTTCCGGCGACTGGGAGACTTAGGTTGGGGGAAACATCTGAGTTGTATTTATAAATTTGTAACGATTATCCATTTTCATGAATAATTAAAGATTAAAAATAGTCATAATATACCTATTTAACTCGGTATTTAATAATATAGCTTTATTTCAATCAATAACAAACACTTTTTGTATACAGGGTGTCTGGAAATGATGAACAAAAAATTCAGGGGATTATTCTAGACCGAAAATAAATGCTACCTCTCTATAACATTTTTTCAAAACTGTTTATTAACGGAGTTACAGGGTGTTAAAGTTAAAATTTTATTTTCGATATTTGTAAATAATTTCTTAAGAAATCCAAATATTTACATAAAATTTGTAAATCGGAGGTTTTTGCGGACGAGAAATTCAAATATGTTTCTAATTTTGACGCCACTAGTAGAGGGCGCCACTTGTAGCACACCATGTTTCTTTTAAATGGCACTTATTTTCGGTCTAGAATTATCCCCTGAATTTTTTGCTCATCATTTCCGGACACCCTGTATATTATGGTATCTACAAAACTCGACAGTTTTTATTCATTAATCTTTCATAAATTGTGCCCTTTCGGCTGCCGATGCAGCAGAAACCGCTATATCTGTCATCGCCCGAAGTCATATGTCTTTATCAAATTTTATTGATTACGAAAAAATAATCTACTAAAAGTAAATGAATTCATAGAAATAGGAAACATTGCATTTCAAGCATATTTTTGGAGAAATTTTTAAATTATTAACTAAACTTTTGCATATCAATAATTATTTTGATAATTGTTTTGTTGAAAAGGGTTGGATTAGGGCCCATATTAAAATTATGGCAGTCAGAATTCTAACATGTACCTATAGAATATATAAAATCGATAACAAGAACCATACATTTTATTTTTTCTTACACTGAACTTTTGAATGAAGAATGAAATTTTGTTCAAAAAAATGTTGAAATTCTAAATTTTGATTTCATAATAATTCGCACTGCAACTATAATCGGTCTGTTTCCACAAGCCAGGGACTAGTTTGAAACTGTCAGAAATATTCGTTCAACTACTTCTTTAGTTACATGCACTGAAAATACATTTACAACTGAACTGGTCGAATATTTCTAACAGTTTGAAAGCAGCCCCTGATTCTTGTGTCGAGTCAGAAGTTTTTGCCGGGGTCCAATAATGTCCACATTTTTCAGGAAGTTCAAGGTCATTGTGATTTCCGTTTACATTCATGTATGGCTACATAATGACGTCACATGTCTGGACGGACATGGTAGCAAACTATTAAACAAATATTTATATTATACTATGGCTTTTGATTTATTTATATAGCGATACAAATACGTATGTTTAATATATAACACATTCATATATTTAAGAAATAAACAAATGGAACATAAAACTACTACTTGAATATACTATACATCAGGGTGGTACCTACTATTATATCTAATGCATAAAACATGAAATAAAAAAATACTAAACATACACCTAAACACTTTTTGGACAAAGTATATACCTACTTACTTAATATAATGGGACTTTGCGTACCTTTCGACTTAAAATGAATCTGTTTTTAGCTAAATCTGACCCAATAGCTAATAAATCTAAATTTGAGAACAATATTGAGTCATTGTCAATATTAAGGGCGTCGCACTCAAATTACTGTACACTCCTTAGGGTTGGGCCGTTTGAGGTGATTTTTTTTTAAATGTTCGTCATAAAATTCTCTATCGATCCCTCTTCTCAATTTTCGCTTTGGGTCTTCATTTTCTCGGAATTTGACTACAAAAATGGAAAAAACTAGATTTTTCGCACAAAAATGACCCTACGGAACACGAAATTGAGATTTTTGTAGAACTTTTTTATGGGGAATGCTCGTCTTGGAAAGCCCTACAAGACTGTCCACTTAGATTTCGTGAAGAAATTTTCCGTTGCCCTTAAAATGGCTACAATCATCCAAAAATTTTCACATATCAGAAATCGTTCTACTGAAAACTGGGAAAGTATTGGAAAAAAAATCTCATCTAACAAAAATTATTTGTACACATTCGAGGAATCCGCAAAAATTTTTCTAGAATTTTTGGACACATTTTTGGAGATTCATCAAAATGGCCACATACAGATTTTCCGAGTTTTCCCGTAAATGATTGATTTTTCCTGGAACTGTTCGGATGGAAATGTAGGATAGTGAAAGTCTTCAGCATCTACTGGATGCTTTAAACTTTCAAGACCATAAGATTTTATGTGGATCTTTCTTTTTTTGGTCATTTTGATCCAAAATCCACAAATGTTCAAAAATACTGGGAAATTATCTGGCATTCCCGAAACGTTTAAATATTTTGGCTGTCCAAACAAATTCTCAAAAAGCTCAGTCTTTTGAAGGGTTATTGTTATTATATTATAAATACCTTGTATATAAATTAATGTAGAATAGTGTATGTTTTTCTAGGACAGATATTGTTTTAGTATATTTTATTTCTTTTATTTTTTTTGTACAGCACTCGATATAAAAAAGCAAATTTCGACGTTGTTTTATGTTATCTCTGTGTGTTGGGAAGAGAATAATCAAATCAATCATTTCTCATTAACAATGAACTATTGTATCCAAAATGGCCACTTTTGTCAAAAAATTGAATTCCCAAAAACATGTTCAAAATCATTTTTTATGGTACCTTTCTGACCTTTTTCAGAATTACGGGAAAATTCGGAAAATATGTATGTGGCCATTTCGGTGAATGTCCAAAACTGTGACCAAAAATTCTGGAAAAATTTTTGCGGATTCCTCGAGTGTGTACAAATAATTTTTGTGAGATGAGATTTTTTTCCAATACTTTCCCAGTTTTCAGTAGAACGATTTCTGATATGTGAAAATTTTTGGATGATTATAGCCATTTTAAGGGCAACGGAAAATTTCTTCCCGAAATCTAAGTGGACAGTCTTCTAGGGCTTTCCAAGACGAGCATTCCCCCATAAAAAGTCCGGCAAAATCTCAATCTCGTGTTCCGTAGGGTAATTTTTGTGCGAAAAATCTAGTTTTTTCCATGCAGACCCATTTATGGAGTCATATTCCGCGAAAATGAAGACCCAAAGCGAAAATTGAGAAGGAGGGATCGATAAAAAATTTTATGACGAACATTTAAAAAAAAAATCACCTCAAACGGCCCAACCCTAAGGGGTGTACAGTAATTTGAGTGGCACAGTGGCGTTTTGCGCCTCTGTGCGTCGGTCGTATTCTTGAAAGTGTTTTTTGCAAATACAAGTAATTTTCGAAATTTAAGAACTGAATAATATAAAGTTTAGCAAATAACAGCAATGTTACCTTATGTCACCTGCGAATATTCAAAGGTACCGAAGTAAAACGAATATACAGGGTGAATCTTAAATAAGTACAAATATTTTAACCAGTAGTATAGTTTTGTGTGTAGAACACATAATTAATAGTTTTTTTACAAAAAAATCAGAAATAAAAAAGTGAAATTTTAAATAAATTTCGTAATTTTTCAGTAGAAAACTTGTTGAGGACCGCTGGCCTAGACCGACCCTTCATACTTTTATGAGTCATAGTGCTGCAGACTGAACGTGAGGTTCACAATGTTGCCAGTATTACACAAATGTCTTTGCTTCAAGGAAGAAATTTTGTCAAGTGTAACATTTTATATTATTTTTTATTATCAAACTGTCATTGACTGTCATGACAGATTATCGGAAGCCCAAGTCAAACTTGTTAACCCCACATAATGCATGAAAATAGCAATAAAATTTGCTAAAAGTTGACATTTTTTCCATTTTAAATAAAAAACGCTTGCATAGTTTTTCGTTATTCTTCATAAAATAACTTAAGGAAATTGTGTTTTGTGTCCCTTTCTAACAGTGTACAATGACATTTAACTTGTGAAATGTGGATTACTGATTAAATAGTTAATTTTTTAACAAACAGGTAAGCTTGTGTGCACGTTTATGTATAATTTTTGAACATTGGACATAGTAATATCACGTAATATCTTCCTAAATATTTTACGGTAGTATTGAACTAGCGGAAATTCATTTTTAATCGTTGAAGTATAGTAAGGTTAGTTCAGATGTTAAAATTTATGTTAATATTGCTGCGTATCATACTACATACCCAATTTTACTGTACTTATGCTTAAAACAAGTATTTTTTAAATAGAACTATTACGTTAAAGGAAACGTAATATTTATATTGGAGGAGATATGGCAACCTCGCAACAAATCATATGTTTCATTACGTTGTTGGATGTAAAATCAGCCAGCGGTCCTCAAAATGTGGGTATTTTTTTAAAAAATTAATATCTCCGTAAATATTAGAAATTTTTAAAAATGGCTTTCACTAGACTGATTTAAATGACGAACTACACCAGCAGTTAAAATATTTGTACTTATTTAAGATTCACCTTGTATAACGGCTGAAAGTGGTCTAACCAACAAATTTTTAGGTATAGAAATCTCTCAAAATACGTATTTTTTTAAATTCATCTGTAGATGTACATAAAGTTACATGGTTCTGCATATAAGATTGTTTACTTTTGTTTAGAAGTATGTGAAAATAATTGTTAAAATGTGGAATTAGAATAGCAAAATAATGTGTCATATAAATGCATTTTAAAAATTGTTGTATTATTTGAGGAGAATTTAAATAGTAAAAGTGGATAAACAAAACATCAATCAATTTATTGTGCTCTCTATGTGATTTTTCAAGATTTCTGTACCTAAAAAATATTACAAATTTTGATCATTTTACGGCGAGAAATAAAGAAACGTAGCCTGGGAAATTTGCTAGTTATGTAGAGTTCGCCATAAACCACTTTGTATACAAAATTCTAATTCAGGTCATATTTATTTTTGTGGTTGTAATATACCATTAGAATAAAATCTGTGGCAAATCTTCGGTAAGACAGAATTATTTGGAATATAAAGATTTAAAAACCCGTTAGTAGTAAATAAGATAATGTAAATAAATATTGATTTGTTTATGACCTCCCCGGGATAGTGCATAATCGTTGTCGCTGTTACTGATAAACGTGGAATAATTGTTGTGATAGCTTAAGTGGAGCACTTGCAAAAATGTTTAATATATTAGCGCATATAGGTTATTGTATCGTATCAAAAGCGACGGGATTATAACGACAAATAATAACGTATGGAAAACTGGGTTTCGAAATATGTTTTCCATATATCTGAATCTGACAATGGTTATTCAATCACATACCAAATAATAAATCATACGTTTGAGATAATTATTATTTCTACATTTACTTAAATAGAAATTTGTTAAATATAAAGCATAATTTAAAAAAAATGGCATTCGAAATGGTAAATTATAAAATATTTTAGTTATGTATGACTAATTGTCTATTAGAGTAAATCTAAATATTTTACATTTAAGGTCGCCGTATTCCCGCCGTAAAATGATCTTAAGTACGGAAATCTCGAAAAATAAAACAAATAGAACAAAAGTAATATCAAAAGTAAAATTATATTTTGTTTATCCACTTACTATTTAAATTCTGAAATAATATAAGTTATAAAAAACGTTTGTAAGCCACATGTTGTTTTGCTATTCTAACCTCATATTTTAACAATTATTTTCACATTCTTATAATAAACAAAAGTGAACAATGTTGTATGTAGAATTATGTATGTTCATGTTATAACAATAATTATATCTCTAGTTAAATTTAAATAATACAGATTTTGAAAGATTTATATACCTAAAAATTTGTTGTTTATACCACTTTCTGTCGATATATATTCATTTTACTTCGATACCTTTGAATATACGCAGGTGGCATGAAATAACTTTACTGTTATTTGCTAAACTCTATATCATTCAGTTCTTAAATGCCTAAACTTACTTGTATTTGTAGAAAACAATAATTCAAGAATGCGGTGCTTTTAACACAAATTTCTATTCATTATTTTATCTCAGCTCTGTGTGTTCAAATTGATGCTACAAAATTCACAGTCGAGAATTTTGGAGAAAATATCATTTTGTACGTGAGATTGTTTTTATGAAAGTATGTAGAATTCTTACTTATTGAAGCCTTACTTTATACAAAATAATAAGATTTGACTATTATTGTATTATTGACATTATTGTAACTTTTAAATTGAACAATTTAACAAAAAGAATTCATAGTATTATACAGGGTGAATCTTAAATAAGTACAAATATTTTAACCAGCAGTATAGTTTTGTGTGTAGAACACATAATTAATAGTTTTTTTACAAAAAAATCAGAAATAAAAAAGTGAAATTTTAAATAAATTTCGTAATTTTTCAGTAGAAAACTTGTTGAGGACCGCTGGCCTAGACCGACCCTTCATACTTTTATGAGTCATAGTGCTGCAGACTGAACGTGTGGTTCACAGTGTTGCCAGTATTACACAAATGTCTTTGCTTCAAGGAAGACAAAATCTCAAATTTTTGCGAATTTTGTCAAGTGTAACATTTTATATTATTTTTTATTATTAAACTGTCATTGACTGTCATGACAGATTATCGGAAGCCCAAGTCAAACTTGTTAACCCCACATAATGCATGAAAATAGCAATAAAATTTGCTAAAAGTTGACATTTTTTCCATTTTAAATAAATAACGCGTGCATAGTTTTTCGTTATTCTTCGTAAAATAACTTAAGGAAATTGTGTTTTGTGTCCCTTTCTAACAGTGTACAATGACATTTAACTTGTGAAATGTGGATTACTGATTAAATAGTTAATTTTTTAACAAACAGGTAAGCTTGTGTGCACGTTTATGTATAATTTTTGAACATTGGACATAGTAATATCACGTAATATCTTCCTAAATATTTTACGGTAGTATTGAACTTCGGAAATTCATTTTTAATCGTTGAAGTATAGTAAGGTTAGTTCAGATGTTAAAATTTATGTTAATATTGCTGCGTATCATACTACATACCCAATTTTACTGTACTTATGCTTAAAACAAGTATTTTTAAAATAGAACTATTACGTTAAAGGAAACGTAATATTTATATTGGAGGAGATATGGCAACCTCGCAACAAATCATATGTTTCATTACGTTGTTGGATGAAAAATCAGCCAGCGGTCCTCAAAATGTGGGTATTTTTTTAAAAAATTAATATCTCCGTAAATATTAGAAATTTTAAAAAATGGCTTTCACTAGACTGATTTAAATGACGAACTACACCAGCAGTTAAAATATTTGTACTTATTTAAGATTCACCCTGTATATACTGACCTGGTTCCAAACGCGGTTCTAAATCACATCTCCAGATTTCTCATCTTATTTGTATGTAACGCTCTGTATGTACTTATGTATATTTGACATATTGAATTTTAAATTTGCAAATTAAGAATACGTAATTAATAGTTTACATTAAAATATGTATATTATTGAAATGCCAAAAATCACAATAATTTTCAGTTATTAAAATAAAACGACGGTAACACATGAAAAGTTTACAGAAGATAATCAAAACTTTAGACTCGCATATAATTCAATAAAATTAATTATTAAATATAAATTTCAAATGAATAAATGCTTATGATTGGCAGAATGAAATTCTAAAATATAAATAAATCTAAAGTAGAGAATGTTATAAATTGAATTTGTTGCGTCGCAATGGAGCGAAAATAATTGTTTATAAAAAAATAAGACATAAGTTGGCGCCCAACGTGGGGCGGCAGTTTATTATATTTATTTTTTTCTCTTTCTTTCTTTTCTTACTTATTGTTCGATGGCTGGGCACCAGTTCTATGCACATAAATCAGCACATTCAAAAGATGATTCATTTTGCCTTTACATATTTTATTTTTCTATTCCGGTTTTTAATTTTGTTTATTTTTTGTATTTTTTTTTTAATTTTTCTTCAGTACTATGTAACAAACATCTTTTTTAACATTCCCTACTTACTATATTTTTCTAATTTATTTATATTTTATTTTATTAATTAAAAACTTTTATGCTACTGGTTGAACTGACATCTCCTGTGATTTTAGACAATTTAATAATATAAATGTTTTAATTATTTTTAATTCTAATCATTATGTATCCTTAATTTGTCAATTTTCTTCTACGTCGATATCTACTCATACAAATTATAATGTGACCAATAATCAGATTAAGTTATTAGTACAATTATTAGATATTAATTATTTTTTTATATAAGCAAATGTTAGTTATTGCTTCTGAAGTGAGCAATCGACAAAATGGTGAAATTGTCAAAATGGACATTCATGATAACCAGAAGTTTTCTTATATTTTTTAGATTTTACCTATGCGTTATATAATACTGTAAAGTACTGTGCCCACCCATCAAATTGATTGCTGTTACGTATCTATCAGCATACAGTAATAATCCACAAGATAGGTTGTATGTGATGTCATTTATAAAACCATTCAACAATAGAGGATCAAATACTGAACCTTGAGGTATTCCTGAAGTGAATTTAATCCACGGCAATTCACTGACAAACGCCTGTTAAATAAATTTGATTTAAAAAATTAAAATTTAACCTAAAAATAGATCATTTACACACCAAAATAAGAATTGGGTCTCTCGAGCTTCACATTGAGAAAAATTAACTGCTAATGGTGAGGTAGAAACCAGAAGTAGAAATGCGGAAGTTCAGATCTATTAATTCGCGAAATTCACTAATTACTAGATGGCGCTGTTAAAATTAAGATGTTGGATGTAACCGTAAACAATTCGTACGATTTCAATAACGTTTGCAAAATTACTACAGAATACAGAAAATTTCCACTACACTTACACATTCAAAACCGACTTGTTGGATTGTTGTTCACCCGACTTATTACAATTTATCTTACGCAAAGGACCCCGCACATTTTATGGAAAACGGTCTTCCGGTGAAATTTGCTGAAAATTTGGGAAATTGTTCATTTTGTACCCCTGAACAAAAGTCTCGATGGGGTCGAAGCTCGAAATGCCCATCTTTAGCCTCTACGGCTATTTTTAGTGGCCAAAAACGGCGAAAATTCATTTTTTTTTTAAATATCATGTTTAATGCTGGCAAAGTGTTCGTTTTGTACCCCTGATCAAAAGTCTCAGTGAGGTCGAAGCTCAAAATGCCCATCTTTAGGCTCTACGGCTATGTTTAGTGGCCAAAAACGGCTAAAATTATTATTTTTTTAAATATCATGTTTAATGATGGGAAATTGTTCATTTTGTACCCCTGATCAAAAGTCTCAATGGGGTCGAAGCTCGAAACGCCCATCTTTAGGCTCTACGGCTATTTTTGTGGCCAAAATTCTTTTTTTTTAAATATCGTGTAATGCTGGGAAAGTGTTCGTTTTGTACCCCTGATCAAAAGTCTCAATGAGACTTATACACATATAATTAGACATGGACATATTCCTACATAGAAAAAAAGAATTTCGAGCTTCGACACCATTGAGCCTTTTGTTCAGGGATACAAAACGAACAATTTCCCAAATTTTCAGCGAATTTCATCGGATAGACTTTTGATCAGGGGTACAAAACAAACACTTTCCCGGCATTAAACATGATATTTTAAAAAAATAATTCGCCGTTTTTGGCGACTAAAAATAGCCGTAGAGCCTAATAATGGGCATTTCGAGCTTCGACCCCATTTAGACTTTTGATCAGGGGTACAAAACGAACACTTTCCCAGCATTAAACAGCGAATTTCACCGGAAGACCGTTTTCCATATAAAATGTGCGGGGTCCTTTTGAATTTTTTTCATTCAAGATAAAATTATACTATTTTCGAACAATTCTGGTATTATTTTGTAGAAAAAATTATAGGAAAATATGAAATAACGCATAAAACTTCACACTTCTATTGTGCAAGTAATTTGTTATTAACTCCTAAATTTTCCGAAATTTATCAACAGATGTCAGTCACATAGTAATTTTTGCCAATAGCCACTGATTCTGGGTCTATAGCCATTCTATTTATTAGAATTGTCCACAGAAACAATTTCCTGTTTTTACTATCTTCGTATACGTATGTAATAGCATTGTATAAATAAATATAGTAATATATTTTAGGTACTCAAACTGTGAATCAGTGAAATGAGACGAATGATGTTGTCGCCATCTATCGTTTGTATCTATTACTAAATTTATTCTAGCAATTTTCCCTCTGTAATAATACTACATGCCGACACTTGATCAAGAATGGTAGAGGAAGTTAGTCATAGATGGCTCTGAACTCAATTAGATGAATCAGGGAAATACCGTTGCCGTTATCGGGTCAATGTTGCCAGACCTACGGATTAATCTGTAAATCAATCAGATTTCTGTTATGTACGGATTCACGGATTTTTTTCTCAATAAAAACTTTAAAATCCATATGGATTTTTAAGTTTTACAACTTATAAATATTAAATATCCAAATAGTTAATTTGTACTAATATGTATCTATTTGAGAAACTACTGGATGCTTATACATAATGCTTCATGTGAACGGATGTTGTCACAAATTAATTTCATAAGTTTAAAACAGAACAGCGGTTTATCTACTAAAATAATAGTACATTTAATACAAACAGAAAATTATATAGATAAAGATAGCTGCTGAAATTATACTGCAGGTATTTTTGTAGGGCTATTCATTCTATTGTTTAATTATATCAACATATTTAAACTTAAGTGAAACATGTTTTTACTAATCTACGAATTTTCTACGAATATCTTGTTGGAGTTGGATATCTACGGATTTCATAATTTCTGATGTGACAACATTGTCGGTATACACACGACAGACAATAGCACGGTACGACTCCCACCAACAAAAAAAACTGAAAAAACTTTATAGCCTCCCCCTCCAGCTTTTTTTGTAGGGTTTCGTTAGTATATACCTAATAATATGTTATTTATATGTATGTAGAAAGTCATAGAGGATACAATTTTGTAAATTTTATTTAAAATTGCTGGAAACGTTTGCGTATATTATAATTGTGGCAAATCAAAAGTAAAACATTCAAATTTAATATTGTATAATCGTTTTCCATCCCAAAGAAATCGCGGAGAAGATATATTAATTATATTATATTATTATTATATAAAAAGGGGATTGAAAACTGTGGTAGGTATTTTCTAAATATTTAACAGTAATAATATGAGATACGTATGTCGTCCAATATTTTTGATATAACCAAGAAAACCAGTCTAGTCATAGTAATAAATAAATATACACTTTTTATGACCTTCAATTTAATGTGTTTTTTGGCATAACTTATATATATATTTAATCTGTGAACTGGACTTTAATTGAATGTCACAAAATATTATTTCCAGTTGAATTCGATTGCAGTCGCCAACTTCTAGTTTGAATTAGCTATCTATTTGTAAATGAACTTAAATTGATATTATTTTTACAGTAAGCAATAACATACCTTAAATTTGCAGTTTAATTTTCAATAAAGGTGCTTTCAATTATTTATATAGGTACCTATACTTATAGCCGAATTTGTTGTCAATTTATGTCTAAATAATTGATGGGTATATACCGTGGTGGGAATATAAATTGTCACTGATATAGCAATTTTCATTGCTTGCTGTCATAATTGCGCAGATATATGATTTCATGTTTTGAAAACACACAGACAGGTAATAATAATTCTGAGCAAAAATATGATGCATTCACTTAATTTTAACAAGAAAGCAAGATATAAATAGGTATAGGAGTGTGTAATATCATTTGTGTGTATCAATTTATATGGATTAACAGATTGCAGAATTTAATGCACTAGAAAATGTAAAAATATATGCAGCTTGTATGAAATTAAGCCATCTATAAAACATTGCTAGTAAGCTTAAATATTCCTTTATAAAAATTATATATTTTATAAAAATTATTTTTCCATTTCATTCGATATAACTAATTTCAGTCAGTGATGAGAAATTATTTTTCGAAATATTGTAAACATTTTGAAAACGATACAACATACTTGATTACAATACAAGGAATCAAATTTTCTGAAAAAATAATCACTACAATCATGAAAATTTCTAACGGTCCATCGCTATGAATCAGCCAATATCAATTTCTTTGTGCTCGCTACAAGTACCGGCAATTTTCAGGTACACTGCGAATGCGCGCTAGATATTTGCGAGCCACCAGCAAACACGTCCAAATTGACCTATTATGTTACAGTGCCTGTACCCGGCTTTAAGGTTTTGATTATCTACATCTACATAGCAAATATCACTGAATCACAGATACAAGGCTACTATGATTTTTTAAAATGTGGCTATGTTTTTCTAATTTGCTCAGTAAAAATAAATTTACCAGCAACAAAAGTAATAAACAAATTGTCGATACAATGTCGGATTTACTGGATCGGAATGGCGCAATTGTGATAAGCCCCACTGCCAGGGGCCAGTTAGTAATGTCTACTAAGTAGCTGTCTGGCGCATATTTCAAAAATAAATTTAAAATGACAAAATTTGTTTGTAATATTGAGTTTAATTTTAAATGGTTATTTTTTTATTTTTTAAATACTTCCTTTCTTGTTGTCATATTAATCTGTATTGTGTTTCATGCCGTTTTATAAAAATAACATAACTAATTACTTTTTAAATTAATAATTCGTTAGAATTTATGTACTGATTTGGAAGTTCAACAAATACGTTAAACACAGTTTTCTATAAAATGGTGCATTTTGGCGACATGCAACAAGTATAACTTTTTTAAAACTATTGGAAGGCTGTTTCAATTCAATTCAATTACCCAACTAATGAGAAAAGTATCGTAAGTTATATCTTAGGGCTATAACTTCTTAAGGTGGTCGTATTTCTCGCCTTAAAATGATCACATTTGTGGAGTTCTTTAGGTGCAGAAATCTCGAAAAATAAAATACGTAGGTAGAGCAAAAGTAATACAAATAAAATTATTGTTGTTTTGTTTATCAAGAAAAAAAAACAGAACCCACAGCGCATGAATGTTGTGTAATTAAGCTATAAGTCCGAAAATTAGTTAATTTTATTTTATTGATAAGACCGGCTTTTTCGCAAGGGGGCGGTTAGCCCCAAACGACGCCTTTAAAAATTTAAAACCGAGACTCGTGGCCCGGTGTTGTCACCGGGCCACGAGTCTATTCCCGCGTGGGGATAGAATCTCGTGCATATCTCCACATATCTCGGGTCAACCAGCACCACAAAATATATAACTAGAAGAAGACCGAGATCCTAATAAAAAGAGAGAAACACAAACCGTAGCACCTCTACCGAGCGTCAGGCCAAACTAAAAATGGCCTTCGATGGCAGGCCGGCCTTGATGAAACATGACAGGGTCAATTCGATTTCATTATACAGGGTGTTTTATGTATAAAGGTAATATTTCTGCGATCAATAACCGACATAATTTTAAAATAAAAAAATTAAAGGAAATATGAATTTACTAATCCACAGTAATAAGAATACCAGCAATACACTTGAAAATGCTGATAAAAACATAAAGTGAACTAAATAAATTCATGTTTACTTAATTTTTTTACTTAAAATTATATCAGTTATTTATCCTAGAAATATTACCTAATAAGTTAGGTAAAATTACTAAGGCATTACTAAAAATATATTTTATCAATATAATGTATTATACAAAAATATTTACAAATTATTTCAGATTAGTTAAAGTAGTTTCTCTTTGGGCATACATTTTTTTGACATTTGTAGGGCATTCTGAGAGCATTGATGCTCAGATCTTACTAATTAAGCATTTGTCATTGTTATTTATTATAATATTTATTACTTTTACCACCCTATCACGAGTTCTAGCTGGCGAGTTGTCGATCGTAATGTCGTTTGAATCCCGACAGTCCAAACAACCTATAAATGTCAATAGTTGTGGATAATGTCAACTAATAGACGAACCTCATGTTCGTATATATGTAACAATTAAATGATTAGTTAAGAGGAATTTACATTATATGAGTGCGTGGATCCGAGCTGCATATATTGACGAAAACTTGGAAACATTTAGCGTTCCCAAATATACGTACATATCAGTCATCAAAGTACGCAGCTCAGATCCAAGCACTCGTATAATGTAAGTCCGGCTTTATATTAGGTCAGCTATCAGATTAGTTAAGGCAATAAATTTTGAATTATACAGGTATAGTCACATACGAGATAAATTTTATCGGCCGATTTATTACGAAGATCAAATTGGCAGATTTATCTATTGATTGAAATATATCAATAATAATTAAAGCAAGTATAAAAATGTAAAATGACTTACAAAGAACGGGAGCTGTTGATTATACAAATGAGTTAGTCTCGTAAATATTTAAAAAATGTATATAGTTGCGGCAAGAATTGAGACGACTTACGGCTCGGCTAACGTTACAGAATTGTTTCTATTGCCAACATAATTTTCAATAGTTTCTAGGGATTAAAAACAATAATTTTTTGTAATTGAGTGCAATATACATATAGTGCAAACATTGAATGTAACATATAGTTTTATTATTCTCAGTTGCAGTTTCTTAAATATTTTGATAAAAATATAATGAACTATTCATTTGTTCGTATGACGTAAGTCGTACGAATTCTTGCCGCAACTATATCTTCCTATTACATTATTTACAAAAATAATGCAATAATATGTTCTATGCTACAAGAATTTTTGAAGTGAATGTTTCTCTTTCATATGAGTCTGAGAATGAAGGGACTGTGTTGAGATGAACACGGAAATATCAGTCGCCATTCCCACACCGCTACGGTAGAATCGGAAATGTGAACCAGTTGAATAGATCTACTTGAAACAGAGGAATTGTCACCAGTTATTCGAATCATTGAAAGGAATGATTTAGCTCAGCTCTAGTACAAATACATGAGTAATATTTAGTAAAGCCGTTATCCGATTGAAGATAACACAACACTTATTCGACTCAACTGCAATTGGTTAGATGTCATACATTCTAATTGCAATTAGACGACTCCCATTAAGGTGACTGTGGTGGGACCTCGATATGATTTCTTAACATTGTTTACGATAGTCGCTAAGAAACTGGCATGCCTAGTTGTTAGACGATCTCCACACAACAGATCACACCACAGTCGACTTAAATGAGAGTCGTCTTATTGTAATTAAAGTGTAAGATATCTAATAAATTTGAAATTCAGTCAAATCAGAGTTGCGTCGTCTTCAATGAAATAATAGCGTAAAACTGTTAGTATACATAATACATGAAAGGGATACTAATTTACAATATTCTAAACTATCCTCCATTGCTTCTTATCCAGTCATTGTACTTCTCAGTTATTAATTCTTTAATTTTCTCCAACTTCCAGACTGAAAAAAAACCAAAAACAAATTTTTATTAATTATACAGTTTTAAAGACAATGGCTATAATCAATTATATTAATTTTTGAATATAAATTATAATTTTAATATCGACAAATGGAAGAACAAAAATTCCAATAAACCTATTTTACACAGTTGAACCATCGTCTACTAAATCACGTGGCCTTTGTAATACGGCTGCTGCGATTTAACAGACGATGGTTGAACAGCCTTTATTTTCAAGTTATTTATTACCTTAAAGCAGTGGCAGAGGTCCATAGAAGTGATGGAAGCACTGCATCTCTGCTTTAATGGGTCAAAACATTGCCTGGGTTAGACATCAGGCGACCTGTGTAGTCGGCAGTTCAAACATGTCGTAAGCTCACCAGCAACCCAAGTCAACACTACACTGAAAGCAATATATCGTAGATTTTGTTCACCCAGTGTTATTATCATTCGACTAACTTGAATGAAACAAAATATAAATTTAATACAATTAAGAAACTATTATAATATTGGTACTTACAGGGATATTTTCCTAATGCATATCATGGACGTTACTCAACAATTAAATATTTAACTCTCTTTCCAATTTCCATGTTAATAAACTATATTTTCATAATCAAAACCTTCATTTTTCAAATAAGAAACATCTTGCAGGGATATACAATGGTTATGTATATATCGACTAATTATTCGTTAACTTAAATTGACCATGCATTTGTCGATGATCTAACCCGCAGAGGCTTTATTATTCAGTGTACATCCTATCTCAATTTTTCCGTTTAACATTACTTGCCATTGTTTTCTTCTTTCTTCTCTTAAGTATCATAATTATAAACCGTATCTACAAAGATGCTTTTATTAATAATTTATTAATTAGTATTTATTACTTTAATATTTAATCAGTTTATTTAGTCAGAAAAATAATTTTAAAAATAATAATTTAAAGAAATGTAATTAATATAGATATAGTTGCGATAAGAATTCAAACGTTTTACGCCAAGGTCGACGTTACGCAACTGTCTTTATTATCAACATAACTTTCGATATTTGATCGCATTAAAAACAATCATATTTTGCAATTTAGTGCAATATATAATGCAAACATTTAGTGTAGTATATAGTTTCATTACTCTCAGTTGCAGTTTCTTAAATATTTTGATAAAAATATGTATAATGAATTATTCATTTGTCCGTATGACGTAAGTCGTGTGAATTCTTGCCGCGACTATATACAGCACTGTATATTCAAAACAACTTTAATTACTACTCACTAAAATATTTGCTAAAACTGTTCTCTGTGAGTCTTGTAAATTTATATTTCTTCACACAAAACTTTACAAATATCTTCAGAAAAAAAAACTTGAATTGTGTGTTCCACATGTCTATAAATCATACACAGCAATAATATAAATGAGGTATCTTATAGAATATCTTGTTTAAATTTTCACTCGAGCCCATCTCAGGTAACCTAAAAAAAAAAAACATTCATTACTTTGTCATCAGTATTTTCGTTACTTTTTTAAAAATCAAATATTAAATTATTTGATTGATTTGAAATATTAAATTCTATTTATTATGAAATGTAAAACTGTTACGTATTTTGCACGTAGATGCATAAAGAAAATTATTATTGGTTACTTCGGATGTATATATTTAAATAGCGCAATTTATTTCTAAGGATGTTGAATTTCATTTAAAAATAATAACTTACCTTTGGTGACATAAAAAATAAATTACATATTACATATAATTTAAAACCTATTCCATAATTTTCACTCGCCATCTTGTCAACACCAAAACAAAATAAATGAATTACATTTGACATTTGACATTAGATGATATCCGTTTATTAAAAATTTAGCGGTAAATTTGACGATAGCCAATGATGAGCTGAAAAAATCCGTCAGGGTCCAATCATTATCCAGCAAATTGTCAGGACCCAATCACACAGACCTGTCAGGCCGGAAGGGTGGTCCCGTTGCTCATATTCCTATCCCACCTTCACCCCCATGACCAGCACCAGCACACCAGCAGCGAGTCGCGAGACGATAAACAGCGTACGACGCCGACGGAGAGACATTTCTGGCTCTGGTTAGGTATTTATTTATTCTGGTAAAATATTCATATTTTTGTTATATGTTTTTCTGCGGTAGATTATTTGTTTACAAAGCTATTATTTCATATTGATGACTATTCAACTGATAACATAATGTAAATGTAATTATTGTAATTATACTGTAGTTCTGTTATAGACCTACATTATTTTTATATTTCGGTCACACTCATTTGAAACTACATATATTATACTGGAGAAAACCGCACTCAGATTGGAAATAGAAAAATCGCTAATCATTTTTTTGGATTTTAGTGCTTCAAAAAATTTCGAAGGGTCTTGAAATTTTAATTTTCATTTTGAAATTTAGCACTAGAGTTAGAGAGGCTCATCACTGAAAAAAAATCTTTTTAATCGCCCAACAAATACAATTTTTGTTCCGCTTTCAAATGGGTCATTCTGTATAATATAAATATAA
Source organism: Monochamus alternatus (assembly GCA_037114965.1). Classification (NCBI taxonomy): domain Eukaryota; kingdom Metazoa; phylum Arthropoda; class Insecta; order Coleoptera; family Cerambycidae; genus Monochamus; species Monochamus alternatus. The sequence goes on from CM073427.1 coordinate 17,904,691, forward strand.
AAAAATTCTATGCAGCCCCCTCATAAATACCTAAACGCATTTGTGCCCTTGACCACTTTACACTCTACCACTTTCGCTGTAGAATCTTATATAATGGATGCGTGGTGATGACAAGACCGTTCGTAAGCTGTCCCTATGAAAGCAATCTGAATTTATATGAAATTTTGTATACCGAAATAATCTTCTCAATAATTTCGTTATGTCTTGAAATAGTAGAAACCTATTTATTAAGAGAATGTTTCGCTTCTTGGGTCTAGATGGCGCGGAATAAAATATCTATAAATCTATTTAAATTTATAAATAAGTAGATTTGGAACATGAGGCCCCCTCTGGTAGAAAATAAACTAATTAATAAGTTCTCAATATTCCAAACAAAGGAAATATATTACTATATTTATTTATACAATGGTAATAGCCAGCATTATCTACAGTTATAGGAGACAATTTTCGTAGATGTGTAGATGAATACAAAATTGAGCGTTAAAGACGCCTAGCTGTCCGCGGTTATTATATATAATAAATTATAATTTCCGCTCACATCGTAATTATGAACAAACAAAGAGGGTCGCTTCCTTATCGTCTCCAATGAAAGTCAATACTCGTGCGTCAGAATCAATTTCGGGCCGTATCGCTTTTATGGTGGACCCCTATATGCTGGTGTAATGGAGAAAGTTAATAACGACCAGACCGAATCATACAAAAATAACCGCCAAATAACTGGAATATTCGCTGCTGCTGAGTCTGGAGCAAAAAATACATGACTCACTCATTCAAGTATGATGAACTATGCGAGCATTTTAATTGTGTATACTGTATTCGCAACGAAGGGATGTGTATCCGTCCATTTACGTGTAAGATGTCTAGGTTTCTTTTTTATTACTATTAATACGTTGAAATTACGAATTTCTATGGTTTATCCAAAATTAATGTTTTAAAGCATAGTTTACACCAGCTAAAAAGTTCATCAATCGGCTAGTCAATATAATATCCAGGATATCTCTTACTAACAAATTACTAAAAATACAGTAGATTTAATTATTAAAATTCAATAATAAATATACTAAGCCAGTCACATTTTTATTTCTAAATACGAGGTGAGGCAATTAAGTTCCGGGAATTTGTCAATGAAAAAACAAGCAAATTAAATTTCGCCAAAATTTTATTATCGACCTTCACAATAGTCTCCCTCTAACTCTACACAACGATTCCAACGTTGCTCCCACGATTGGAAGCACTCTTGGTAATCCTCCTCAGTTAACCCGTTCAGCACCACGGTTATAGCTTCTTTGACCTCCTGTACGCCGCCATGATGAGTTCCCTTGCGGTGTGACTTCATCTTGGGGAATAAAATATAATCACAAGGGGCAATATCGGACCTATAGGGTGGGTGCGGCAACGTTGGAATGCCTTTTTTGCCAAAAACTCTTGCACAATGAACGAGGAATGAGCTGGTGCATTGTCGTAGTGCAAGTTCCAGCCGGTCTTGGCGAGTTCGGGTCGGAAAACACAGGCCTGCAGCCGTTCCAGGACGTCAACATAGAACTGTCCAGTCACTGTCTGGCCGGCACTGTCACGATGAATGATATCGAATGGATATCGAAAAAAACGATCAACATTGCCTTCAGTCGTGACTTCCACCCACTGCTGACTTTGTTCACGGGTCTCGGGGTCATACTCAAATATTCAGGTCTCATCTCCAGTGACTATCCGACTCATCCAGTTTCTACCGTCGCGTCACTCCGAGGCAACAAATCCTCGCAGATCGATTTTCGCATGTCTTTCTATTCATGGGTGAGAACTTTTGGCACCATCTTGCGAACGGTTTCTTTGTTGTCGTTTAACTCGTCATACAACGCACGAATGTTTAGGCGCCGGTCAGACGTGATCAGTTCACGCAAACGGTCAACATTCGCGTCAGTACGAGAGATGACGAGAACTCCTTCACGTGGATCGTCTTATACCGATTTACACCCCTTCATGAACCATTTTGCCTCTTCAAACACGCGTGTTTTCGACATGCACTCGTCTCCATACAACACGTTGCTTGTAATTTGAGTAATTTTCACGACGCCACTAAAATAGTTGCTTCCAAAAAATACAGATAAACACAAACCAAACGTGCTATCGACTTCAACCTTGGACTGAAACTAAAAGGAAGGTCCCCCCTCTCTAGAAAAACGTTGAAACGATGCAGTGTTGCCAGTTTCCGAGTTATAACTAAATTCCCGGAACTTAATTGCCACACCTCTTATACGCTAACACTAAAATGAGAAAATTTATGTTTCTTATACAAATTAATATCTATTAAATATACTGGGACTATTTAAAGATAGAAACATTTTAACCAATGTTTTTCCTATTGCATGGAATTATGGAGATTTTCCACATCTAATAAAAAATAAATAATTAAAAAAAAACAGTGGTAACTAAATTTAATCTGAACCTTTCATTTTTAAATTCTCGAGAACTGATCATCCAAAATTAAAAACAAGATGGCGTTTGAAAAATAAGGCCTTAACCATTCGATACGAGAAAGAGGGAAATCTGGAAAATCTCATTAATTAGAGGGATGGTCAAACATCAACCGGTATCAATCTCTTACGTTGATCCAAGCCAACCTTCTTCCACCCGCATAGAGGAAATGCCCTTTAAATTGATGTCTTTTACAGTATACTGTATATCGAAAGCTACTACGATCTATGACAGTGTATACTTGACTTTAGAGGAATAGGTAATTTAAATGACTTACACTCTCACAATTTTCTATAATTTAACTGACAAAAAAGTATATTAAGCAGTTAAAAGAAAATGAAAGTAATCTAGTTTTAAGTGTGTTTTTATGACATATTTGAATAAAATGCGATGGAAAATTATAAGCGTAATTAATTTCGACGGCTTTAGTATACATCTTGAATAAATGCTATACTTATGCCATAATACATAAATTTAAAAAATCATTAAATTAAGTATACGAGGTTGTCATTATTAAAAGGATATACATGGTTGACGTAACTTTTTTTTTGTGTAAATTGACCGACGTTGTACCATATAAAGTTTTGAAATGGAATAAGATAATTATTCCTAAACTATCCTACATACATGTATATACAATATATAAATCAATAAGCTCCATCTGTTGACAGTCAAAAATTTTATTTGTTTTTCATGGCACCTGTGATTAAATTAACTAAATTATTCTATCATTAAATCATCATCTATTAAATTGCAGCAGCCGTCAGGCACGCGATTTAGCAGATGCTGATTAAATACTCCATTTCAGTTATACAAAAATCTAAAATGGTATCCATAATGATGTGTATGTAATACTTACGAAATATCATTATTCAACTTTTTATTAAAATACGCAGTCAGAGAATTATCTGCATATATTAATTTTAACAAAATCTGTTATTTATTGCTGAATGCGTTAATAAGTTTAACAAAATAGAATGGTAATTGTTCCACATAGTAAATAAAAATGAAATTTTAACTGTGACAGCTTAGCGCCATCTACTTGAATAGTCGGATTGATGAACTAAAAATTACTGCGGAAACTTCGAATATTCTATTTGCACATATTTACTTTTTTAATGCGACGCAATATTTAAAATCATACACAATTTACAAATAAATTGTGTATGGTTTAAAGTATTGGTCACTAGAAATGGGAAATTATTTAAAATCACAAGACTGTTAAAAAATGAAATAATAAAAATGTATATTTTAAACAAAGCTAAATATTTACACAAAATAAACATATAAATTATAGTTCATTTACCGTATTCCTTACATTCGACAAACGTAGTTAATATAGCAAATTTACCTTAACAAAACACATTTCTAGAAGCAATCCAATATTTCAATTTTATGCACGATAATAAAAAAATACTGTTCATATTTCGCCTACAGACTACGAAATTTGAAGTATTTCTGAGGGTATTCCCATTTAATACAATATAAGAAATAAAAATATATACAATAACTAACATATTTGTCTCGAATGTCTTCTTAAATCTTCATTCGTGTTTCGGGTTCATATGATCGACAATAATGAAATCAATAGAAACACTTTAGGCATTCCATTACTTATAAATCCAAAGACAAAGAATATATTCGATTTGTCTTGAATGTCTTCATAAATTTTCCTTCGGACTTATCTGTTGGACAAAGCAATAACCTAATACTTCTAAACGAATCAAAGTAATCTCCATGTATATTAACAAATATCATTATTTAAACTCCTCTTCCTGAAATATAATAAATTAATGCTATGAAGCATATTAAAGATCATAATTTTATATAAAAAGTAGGTAGGTACTTTTACTAACACATGCTCACATTTCCACTGAATTTTTCTACTTTTTCAAACGTTCAAGACGATATATTTTCTTAATTAACCACTTGGATAGTGATAAACTGCTATAAAAGTTGGGTTAAATTTAAATTTCTATCTATCTCTATGATATAGTTATTTCGATTTTGAACCTTTGAAACCTATATACAAAACAATGAAGAATATTGAATTTTACGATATGTTAGCTTAAAAATTTTTCAAAAATAATTAGAAAAAAGCTATAAATGCTTAAAACATCTTTATATCATTCTATCGGTAGCCGGTAGCACTGATTTTGGTTGGTAGGGTTACTGATTTGAGAAGGAATATTGCATAGACGATTGTTACCGGTTCTCCTATACGAGTTGGCTACCCGTGCTCCCGTGCATCTGGACTAATTTTTAAAGACAATACTCTACCCCCTCCCAAAATTTGTATGGACTGGCCACTTGTGCATGAATAAGCCAGCGGTATAGCAAGCCAGTTAATGTTGTTTGATTGATAAAAATTCAAAATGTCGCCTCAAAAAATGAATTTCGAAGAAACAATAAATTTCATTCATCATTATGACCTGAAGAATCTCGCCTCGGTCTCAGCCATTCATTTTCTAACATTGTTATCTTTCTTATGTCTATAATGCCCATTATTTCGTTGAAAATTAATATGCTGTCCATTTATAAAATAAACGTAGATCGTCTTTTTGCCATGGTAGCAAATGAAACTAGTCCTAGCATTTAACTGGTATATGATATTGGCTTTAATATGAACGTAAATTGTCTAGGTGTTGGCTCACTATCCTGGCTCCGTATGCAATCGGCATTAGATCATATTTAGTAAAAATCTCACTAAGAATTTCCTCCGTCAAAATTTTATTACACTATTAAGTATTTAATACGTTTCCATTATTTGTTTATATTTTATCTATTTATCCAATATCAAATATAACAAATTTTATTACAGTAAGGCATAATTAGTTAATAATTTTAACATAGTTTTATTTCGTGACATGCAAGTTATCGAAAACATCTGACAACTGGTTAAAATATGATTTTTAAACTATACGTATTTCCTGTTACACTTTGTTACATCCATATCCGTCAGCTGTAGTTAATAATAGTTTATTTTGAATACACAATAATAATAACAATAATGGTTTTTCATCTCAATAATTTTTGTTTTAAAAAAATTACTGGGTGGGTAATTTAATGCATTTAATGAATAAGATGCTGACAATTTGAGGAATTAAAAAATAATTTAATACTGAATTTTTAACATTTTCGTCACACTGGAATCTGTTGTAGATAACACTCTTAACAGTTTCTGCAATGCAATGGAACAGGGACTCAACATGTTACATGTAATAAGTTTATTTATAGTTATACGTGTTCTTTAAGCGTTATCGTTATGCAGTTGTTTGCTTAGAGTCGCACGTACTTTATTTTTTAAGGGCGGTTAAAATTTTAGGCCTAGTTTAAAATAGTAATGTTTCCACCGCACAATTATTAAGTTTCATTTGTAAAGTCTACCTAAAAAGCCAATATTCATAATTTTTCGGTTTTTTGCACAAGTTGTTAGCTTCATGACTATTTCTTAACCTCAAAAGTGTGACACTTCACTCTCACTGTTCTGACTTTATGTTGTTCTGCTAATTTCTGTTTTCGAATTGGTAGGATTTATAATGGAAATAATTCCCAATAAAAACCACGATTGGCAAATTTTAGCAATGAAGAAAAAGTATTACTAATTAACATAATAGCAAATTATAAAAGTACGGTGGAGAATAAAAAACCGATAATGTCTGTACAAAATGATAGCAGGTGAATTTAACTCACTGTCGCCAAATAATATTCACAGAACAGCAGAATCACTAAAAAACTTTTTGAAAACAAAAAAAAGTCCTTTTTGTTGGCGATGCAGAATTATTACTAAAGATTAAAAATAAATGTATTTTTTTGTAATTTTATCAGTGATTCTTTTTAAGAGCTTACATATTACTTGGAAATTCAAGATCTTCTTCGATTAAGGTCAAAATGTGCAACTGTTTCTGTTATCCATCGTATGGAAGTGATCACTTCTCTCGTACACTTTTCGAGGAAACCCATACTCTATTATTTTTAATATATCTAAATCATTATAAATACATCATTTTCATCATAGTATATTATTTTTTGTTTATTTTTCAGTGGAAAAATAATAAAACCAAATTATTAAATTAAGTTATGTAGAATCTTTAAGTATCGTTAAAAGAGATAAGCCTAGAATTTCGAATTTTAAGAAGGTTTAAGACATTTTATGTCGGTGGAAAGCAAATTATATTTTTAAGGTTCCTTAAAGTTCCAACAAGCAACAATAACACAGGTCCACAAAAAAAAAAGTGGTGTGTGTGAAGAGGGTCCCATTATATGAAACCCAGTTCAGTTTTAGAGAGTATCATACAGAATAAATTACGAGCAAGTGATTTTTATCGATTTTTTAGGTTTTCTCAAATATTTGCTGTGTAACCCCCAATTATAACTTCAGAATCGTGTTCAGCGGGAAAAAATACAAAAGAAAGTTTAGTTTAACTCCCAGCACACATAACTTTTTTTTGTGGACCTGTGGAAACTTTTGATGTGATTTTTATCGTTTTTATGGGTTTTCTCTAAAATCGCTGTGCGACCCCTCATTTTGACTTCAGATTCGTGTTCAACGGGAAAAAATATAATGAGACCCTCAGCACACACCACTTTTTTTTGTCGACCTGTGTAATTATTACAACAAAGCCATTTTTCAAGCTTCTGAAACTTGAGAATAAGTTATGTACAAAATTAACATCTCTTCACTTTATGAACTCACAAGCGAGTATCAAGCCACTAGTGATGCATTTGATGTTTCAAAACACTTCAGTGTAGATATATTATCTTAGTTTTGAATGCTTCCGTTCGTTCCGAAGTATTTTGTTATGTGCGGTTAAAGATTTAACCTCAGGGTTAACTCTAATGTTATTGATACAGGAGATTGACATGTTTAAGGCATATTAATAGACTGCTATTAATATATTCGATTTATTATAGGAGACTAGCTTGAGTAATGTTATTTCCAGTTATTTAAATAACGATAGTGTTTATTTTGCTGTTTATTAAATTGAATTAACTTTTTATCTCGTTGAAACATAAATAAAAATCTAGGAGCAGTTTCAATAATTTTGAAAAAAAAAAATGTTTTTTAAAATTATTGCATTGCCATACCTAAGTAAACTTAGATTTTGATGTATGATGTTTAAAATAAAAAAAAATACTTTTGAAATATTGGATAGGAAATTAAAAATCTATTTAAATGTCATGTAGCCGAACCCTATACAAAATTCCAATTTAAATCCCCTGTATTGTGTATCACTTATTTGATCTAGACAATTTTTTTACAATACGGCCTTTAATTTCTTTTTCAAATTCTGCACCTCCATAAAGTTTGTTTCAAATATAATTATAAATAAAAGTTTATAATGGACAAATTGGGACTTCGAGGTGGTCATCACTTAGGTCCATATATTCCTATCCATCTATTTGCAAAAGTACGATGTAACCAAGTAATTTCAAGTGGTAGAAATTGCTATTCTTATATCAATAATCAGATAATGCAATTTTTGCCAGAACTTGGAAAAAATAATTGATTTTCTGCATTTTGCAGTAGGTGTGTTCTAGTATATCCCATGTTTCAAAATAATATTTTATTAACCCGTTATTAGAAGAAGTTTCTTTAAATATTCAGAATAACATGTGGCTAATGGACTATGGCGATCCTCATTTCATCAGAGCAATAAGAACGTATTTAAATACATTTCCCGATAGATGGATTGGCCGAGGTAGTCCTTTTCCGTGGCTGCCTCGGCCTCCTGATTTTAACTTCCTCGATTTTTTCTTTGGCGCCATCTTAAATCCATAGCTTATCAAATTCCTGTAAATAGCACAACGGAATTATTAAATTGCAATGTGTTACTGTAATTGCCCAAATTTCATTGTTATCATGCCAACTGCTTCAAAGTTATGATTGAAATTTATTTTCCAACTTCTTACTTTGAAAGTGAATAATTCCGTAATGAAACCCGATAGCAAATTTTTTTATATGAAGTACAACAACTATTTTGACCTCCCCTGTATGTCCTTCCATGTTTGACATTACCTTTGCAGACACCCTGTTTATATAATAGTCAGTCAAACTTAGGAGTAAAAGTAGTAGATGGCTATACTTTTTTAAAATTCAAGTCACTCTTGTGCCTGCATAATATAATAATATAATAATAATAATATCTCTACCCCTCATTCTAATCACAGGGATTAGCCCAGAAGTCGAAGACTTGTGCGGGAGAGGGGGCGGCATATTATTATTAAGCAGGCCGCATTTGCGCCCAGGAACGACTTACGTTGGTAGGCCCTAACCACTATTCAGTGCAGGAATGAGGGAAACTTGGAAAACCTCATTAATTAGGGGGGTAGTCAAATATCAACCGGTATCAATCTCTCACATTGACCCAAGCTAACATTATTCCACCCTACCATACTCGCAGAAAGAGTGCCAATCCTCTCCACGAATATAGCTTATATACGGTCTACCGGCAGCTGGGCTCGAACCAACTCCGATCTAGTCACCTCGATTCAAGTACTGACGCCTAAAACCACGCGACCACTGACCGACTAAATAAATAAGAACGGATTTTAAAATAGTGTCGCCATCTATTATCTTCACTCCTTAGTTTGACTGGTTAATTAATATTAAATATAAACAAACGTAAAACCCATAAACAAAAATCCAAAGGTTTGGCGTTACCAACTTCTTAATTTTATGATCTATCTATGATCGCATCTATCACGACTGCGTGAAATCGCGATTCGTTATGCGCGATTCATGATATGCGAGGAATTCGCGAATAATGTGTAGGGTCTTGTTCGTTAAAAATCCATTCATAAAAACCCTACACACGATGCACGAATTCTTTACAAACCACGCATCGCGAATTCACGCATAGTCTGTAGCAAGTCTAAGGAATAGACCTGATTTTGTAAAAAAAAATCTTATGCTTTTTTCAATTTTTATCATTAAGTAGAAAATTACATATTTACGTGAAAAAATGATTTGAACAATGTGTATGTGTCGGTGGAATAACATTTAAATAGTTTTTCCGTTTTCAATATGTATTACTTAAAATTAAAAATACAAAAGTGAAACTATTCCTATTTTTTAATTAGATACAAATTTTTAATACCTACGTTTCCCCGTTTCTTATTTTCCACACCCTGTGTATCAAAATTTATCGATTATTCTGACAAACATAAATTTTAAAGAATGGTTTAGGTAAAAAAAAATAAAATAAAAACGATTTTCCACTGCTTATAAAATAATTGTTTTGTAATTTTAACCATCCATTTGTAAAATAACAGGGTGAACCTTAAAGTACAAATGTTTTAACCAGCAATACAGTTCACTGTATAGAACACATAATTAATCTTTTTACAAAAAAATCAGGAATAAAAAAGTCAAATTTTATATAAATTTCGTGATGTGCAGTCCACAGGGTTGCCAGTGTTACACTAGAATTTTTAGACATGTCAAGGAATGATTGAAATATTTTTATTTATGAAAATATTAATGGCCATCTTCTCCCCTTGGCCATTTCTATTTCTCTCCAATAAATTGAAAATATAAACAAGATTCTCTGCTCACAATCATATTATCCAGAATTTGTTTATTATCCATTTTTACTACACTCCGACTGATTTATCACAATACGTTATTTTTATCACTATCACTGATTAACACTACTTACTTAACAAATATATATGCTTTTAGCATGTCAACCTTTTCACTGTTTTAATAATGCGTCATATTTTATTTAGTCACGCTGTATTTCACAAAAAATATTAATTCAATACACAAGACACTTAAGAGAAAAACACTGCCCGTGAAAATAATAAGACGATTTAAATACATTTTATACGTTAGTGCCGCAACTCTTAAAACAGATGCGTCAAGCGGTGTATTACTTAAAAAAACTATTAGCTTAGTTCGGTTTGAGAAGATGCAAAAGTATCTCATATTAACTTTCAATTTACGTGTATTGAAATTATCAAATCCCTTTCCACAAATATTACATGTTTTGATTGCACTTGCCTTTGCCACAGCTTATTCCTTTGTCCTGAACCATACTAGTGTACCGGTATCAACATCAACATAACCTCTATCAATCCTAGAGCCTAGAGGACGGGGCTTGTGCGGGACAATTCGCCTACTGCTCCTGACACCTACCTGTTATCTGTGCCTACAACATCAGTTTCTTTTTGCATGCTATTAACGCTGCTTTTAAATATTTGACTTTGCCTTCTCTTGATATTGAACGCATACATCAAGCTAGTTATTTTGTTATTTCATGTTTTGTGTTTATTTTTAAAATCTGTTTCGCCCACTACGAAACTACATGGTACGAAATAGTTAGCACTGACACGTTGTTTGAGATTATGTGGTGGAAATTAACTCTAAGATGTGTGAAAATTATAGTTTTTTGTTATTCTTCATAAAATAATTTGAGATAATTTATGATAATCTTTCTAACAGTGTACAATGGTAGCTATTTTTTCAGTAAGTATGTGAGCCTTTATGCACGTGTATGGATATTTTTTTGAAATCATTGAAGTAACTTCTTAAACTTACAGTATCGAATTTGAGAAAATTCATATTTTAATTGTTTATGATAATTTTACTTTACTTATTGCTAAAAACGAGTGTTTTTAAACTAGAAACAATGGTAAAAATTGAATTTACTTTAAAAAATTATTTCTTACAAAAGATATTGCAACCTCGCCTTCAGTAAATCATATGGTTTATTTTATTAGGTTGTCAGTGGTCTATTTGGTCAGCGGTCCTCAAAATATGGGTGTTTAAAAAAAATTAATGTCTATAAATATTTGAGATTTTTAAAAATGACTTTCACTAGACTTATCTATATGACGAACTACACCTGCAGTTAAAATATTTGTACTTATTTAAGGTTCACCCTGTATAAATAAGTTGAAGAGCAGACAGAAAATTATTTTTATTTAAAACCGATGAAATGTGTAATAGAATATAACTGAAATTAGAAGACATCATATTAGCTACACATTCTTAAATCGAGAGTATTAACACAAAAAAGGAAAGAACTATTATTATGTGAAATTACGTTAACATGGAGTCAAATGTCATTGTACACTGTTAGAAAGAGACACAAGACACAATTTCCTTAAGTTATTTTATGAAGAATAACGAAAAACTATGATTTTCGCCACATAACCCCAAATGAGTCAGTATTTACCATTTCGAATCCAGAACCATAAGGTGACTTCGCTCTTTAATCAGTGAAACAAATTTTAAAAATAAAGGTACGCAATATTAAATAACAAAATAGCAGCTTGACGATGCGTTTAATATCAAGAAAAGCAAAGACATTTGTGTAACACTGGCAACACTGTGAACCACACATTCAATCTGCAGTGCTATGACTTATAAATGTATGAAAGTCAGCGGTCCTCAACAAGTTTTCTACAGAAAAATTACAAAATTTATTTAAAATTTCACTTTTTTATTTCTGATTTTTTTGTAAAAAAAAACTATTAATTTTGTGTTCTACACAGTGAACTATACTGCTGGTTAAAATATTAGTACTTATTTAAGGTTCACCCTGTAAAAACACATCACAAAAACGTTAGATACGAATATTTATACTACTACTACAGAACAAACTCGCATTAAAGTGTATAACAAAACCTTGTTACGTTGATATGCTCTTATCTGCTTTTATTCAGTTGATAAACAAATAAATAATTTTGCCGCATTGGTGCTGTAACTATGCAATACTAAAAATTCTTTTTTTTTTCACTTATATTGAATCAGACAAGCAGTAAGCAGTAACACAGTGTAGACTCCTCTCACTTCCTTCTCAAAATTACGATGGCAGTAGCTCGAAGGTGAAGCAACACTTTAAAAAGACTTATTTTGACCGTAAAAATACTTCTTTGAAATCTTTGTAGTGAATCTTGAAACGCTCTGTTTATATGAGAAAAGGAATTTTCCTTATTAACCCTGACAAGATGTAATGGAAGAGGGCGAAAAAAATAATTATTTTTATCAAACGTACCATAAAGCTCCTTTGAAATTAAACGACGGGCCTCTTATCCACTTCTAAGTAAAAAGATTTCTGAAGGCATTATAAGGGAGGGCTCTACTGGCATTTCGTGTGAAACAAAGAGAGATAAGGAAATGTTCGGAAAAAATGCGGGTAACTTCCCTTTACATGAGCAACAACACAGATTCTTATTTTCTTATATTTTCGCATTTCATGAAGTTCGCCTTTGTGAAATATTCTCCGGTTTTGAGTGTTGAGCATCGGATAGAAATTATTCTGCTCTGACAAACAATTTTGAGCTTGTTTGTCTTCTTTATTTAAAAGTCGGGGAGTTGTGGTTTAATAATTGATGTTCAAAAGCGCTCTTTGATCTTTTTGTTTTGTAAAAACATTTAATTTTGTTGTTCCTTTGTAATGTTATTTAATTTTCCATAAAGTAAAAAATATTGCGAAAAAATATATATTTCAGTTACTTTTATGGTTACTTTTTTAAGCACAAGATGTTTGGATAATCAGACTATGATATTTAACAGTGTAATATTCAAATTTTCACATAATATGAATCTCATCTTGATGACTTATGTAATTTTCCTACGAGTTTTCCGCAAGACCTGTCAAAAACGACACAATGACGAAATGACAATGATATAAAAAGGGAGGTTGCGACGGATTGATTCTTGTCTGATAGTTCGAGTTTCTTGTGCTGTGAAATTATGGCGTCACTTTGAAACTGTTTGAAATCAGTTTTAAGAAATGTTTTGAAATATTCTACTCGCGAAAATGTACCTTCGGCTGGCGTTTTATGGACGAGAATCGCACTTTTTGTAAGATCGTTATGTACAGTGATCAAGCCAAAAAGCTATCCTAGGATATTGCAAAACTTAAACGTGCGTTTCATGAATAATTTCTCGGATTTATAGTCTGTTTGGAAATGAAAGAGAGTAATAAAACCCCGAGATAATAACCGGCCATGGGCGAGGTAATATTTCGTTTCAGGTAATTATCGGGTAACACTAATATTGTGACAGATCAATCCAGTCTTAGAGCTGAATATACGAAGACGTGCTAGTGCAGTAGAGTAAAATTCGACTTGTGTTTAGTGACTATTGTGGCAGTGGATATAATATTGTTTGGGTAAAATGTCGAGCCTATCAGATTACGTACCTGCTAAACGCGTGAAAAGATGTGCGCTGTCTCAGAATGAAAAGATTATTATATTAAATGTATTTAATGCATTGAAATACCAAAATCCTACCAACAGTGTTGACGACATCGTGGGAAAGTGTTACAAAATGACAGGGATTGGAAAATCGATTATCTACAGACTTTTAAAGGAAACAAAAAATGAACAAGATACTGTAAATCCCCCAAAATCATCTACAGGGAGGTCAAAAATCGTTATAGATGATTTCTTCAAAAATGTCAATCGCAGAGAAGTACACTTATTTTATTTTAAAAAAGAAATACCAACGCTAAACAAAATTTTAAATGAATTTTCAGAGGACAACGATTTGGCAAAAATCAGTAGAAGTAAATTATCTTACGGGACTTGAATTTTTGCTGGGAAGTCAGTTCTTATTGATAAAGATGAAATTATTTGTTGACGAATATCGATCAATTAGAAAATTCCGTGACGAAGGGGAAATATTTATTATCTAGACGAAACTTGGATCAACGAGGGATATACTGTAACAAAAGTATGGATAAAAGATAAAAATGTAAAAAATTTTCGACAAACATTTTTGGATGGACTTTCAACAGGGTTCAAGGCACCTTCAGGTAAAAGGCGAAAATTAATAGTGACACATATAGGTAGTGCCAGTGGTTTTGTAGATGGCGGTTTACTTTTATTTGAATCTAAATATACAGGTGACTATCACGAAGACATGAACGCAGATGTTTTCGAAGAGTATTTTACACAGATGTTGGATCTTATTCCTCCGGGGTCTGTAATTGTCATAGATAATGCCAATTACCATTCACGGCAGACCGAGCCGATGCCTACGACTGCTTGGAGGAAAACCGATATAATTCAATGGTTATCCGGAAAAAACATTTCTTTTGAAACAAATATGGTGAAAAAGGAACTTATGACACTTGTCAATCTTAATAAAGATCAGAAAAAATATGTTATCGATGAAATGGTAACAAATCGCCAAATAACGGTGCTACGGTTACCACCTTATCACTATGAACTTAACCCAATCGAATTAATCTGGGCGCTGGTAAAAGGAGATGTAGCGCGAAATAATACGACGTTTGAATTAAGTGACGTGAAAATTTTGTTAAAAAATTTCTTGGAACGAGTAACTGCAGATAACTGGCAAAGATGTATACATCATGTACAAAAAGAAGAAGAGAAAATGTGGGAACTCGATAATTTAATTGACATTACTGTGGAACCTATCGTTATCAATCTAGGAGACGAAGATAATTCATCAGAATATTCAGGGGATGAACTTTAATATACTTACTTTTTTATTTTCTTTATTGTACAACACTACGTTTACTCAACATAATTTGAATTTTTAAAATACATATATTTTTGTGTGGAATAAAAGTCTATTCATTAAATTTAAATAAATATTTTGATAATAATTTTATTTGAAATACTAAAAACCCTCTTAACCCGGTTATGATGCTTAAAGTAGCCTCTAGTTTTGAAATGCTGTTTTTATATTGTTTACTTATAAGAGAAATGGACCGAGAAAGCGGCATAGACAAAGACGGACGGATTGTCGGGGATTAAATTTTAGCTATCTGCTACAATTTAGTAAGGTTCGATCACACAAAGTTTTTTTAAAAGTACACATCTATACCGATAATACATACTATAAAAATATTGAATATAAGCACCAGTACTACATTTATTTACGATTTGCATACATAATGAGCTTTTATTACTCTATTTCATTTCTAAACAGACTATAAATTATTTTATTAAAAAAACAATCAAGCATCACAATACGAAGATATTATTAATATTGACTTTGTTTTTTCTTATGAAACACCCTGTTTATTATTACATTTTTGGATTCTCCACTTTTTCCTGATTGCATTGATATAAACATGTCATGGGTTATCTTTTACTGATTGTGAAATATTGATGAAAGAATACCAAATTATAGATGCTCCATGGTTTTTTTTTTTATAAAAATTAATAAAAAATTGAAATCTCCTTGTGAAAAAATAGCCATGAAAATACACTTTTCGGTTTTGATATCTCCTAGGGTAGCAAAGTTACAATCAAATGTATCGATTTCGCGTGATCACCCTGTATAAAGAAAATTAAACAAGGAGGTACTGGTTCTTAGTAGCATATAGCCAAACTATAATGCTGAAATTGAATCGTTTCCTTTAACTTTTGGTGGAAAATGCGTTAAAGAACATAGTTCCCATTGGTAGACCGTGAATTGTTCTTTATTTTGTTATACACCGTGAAAAATAAATACTTAATAATTTATATGAATTCAAGTCTTACTAGTTTATTCAAATTATTATGCGGTGTGTGATAATGTTTATAATGCCATAACCAGTGGCGTAGCCAGAAATTTGACAAGGGGGGGGGGAGTTCAGTGAACAAAGTATTTCAAACTAGATTTTTTCAATAAAAAAAATAAATAATTTTTAATAAATTGAAACAATAAAAAGTAAATAAAAAAACAATCTCATCATAAATATGTAAATAATAAACAGGTACGAACAATATTTGTTACAAAAATGACAAAAATAAGATTAGAACTTAGTAGCAGGTCCTAATGTAAGGTTTCCGTAGGAGATCTAGTTCACTGACCGCGTTGCTAAATCTTGGAGGATAGAGTGATTGCAGGTTTGTAGTGAGACATTATCTATATGACCCAACCAACCCAACGCAGGGGGGGGTTCTGGCTATAACATACAATTTTGTCAGTGTACAGTTGCCATATAAAATTTAGGAAAGTTTATGCTGAAACATAACAGGTGAAAATATTTTCCTTTTTCTGTAATTTAAATAACTTCTTAGCACAGTGAAACGATGATTTTTTCTAACTTTCTTAAATTTTATTCAGTGAAATTTTATTCATTGAGAATTACGTATAAAATTAACGTTCTTAAGTCGTGTCTACAAGTTTAAAGGAAATGAAGGTTTTTGAATATTGGCCGTATGAAAAAATTTCATTTTATATATTTATATTTTAAATACATACAAATGTGCAAAATAGCAACGATAACAATATATTTATTTTATGTGTAATATGCCGTTTTCACAGCATAAAATCACATTACAATCACAATTTATTAATGCTTCATCTGCGTTAATCAGAAAAAACATTTATTCAATTTCTTTAGATGCAACATTCGTGACATTAAATACATAATGAAACACTTATGGCCGAAAGTCGTTATTTTTTAACTTTTAACATCATATAGTCCAGAGAACGTAACGAGATAGACAACTTTTTTTATAATATTCATTTCACCGGTGCTACCTCTCTATAAATTTTTGTACGCTCAGTCAGGGGACACTCTGAATGTGTAGTTATAGTTTAGTAATTAAATGTTTATAATCATCAAATCGGTCAGTGGTCGAGCGGTAAGGCGTCAGTACTTGAATCGAAGTGGCCAGTCCGCCGGTGGAGGATTGGCACCCTCTGTGGGTATAGTAGAGTGGAAGAGCGTTGGCTTGGATCAATCAATTAATCAATCAAATGTGATAGATTGATACCAGTCGACATTTGACGATCCATCCACCTAATCAATGAGATTTTTTAGGTTTCCTTCATTCCTGTACTGAATGGTTTAGGGCCTACCAACGTAAGTCGTTCCTGGGCGCAAATACGGCTTGCTTAATATGCCTACCCCTGTTCCACACAAGCCTCAGACTTCTGGCCTAATTCTTGTGATTAGAATGAAGGGTGGAGTGGTGGAGATATTATATTATTATTTATATTTATAAAAAGAACACTGTTTTATAGGTATGGAGTCCCTAAAGTAACCTAGAGCACATACTGCATATTTCCCATCTCTTGTTTCAAATTTAAATGAAGATATACATAAATATAAAGTAAATCGAATAAATTTTCCACCAAGTTCGTAAACTTTGCCGTCTTGGTAACTTAACAATATTGCTTGTACTACATTTGAATTTTGAATTAAACTCATTTTCAAATGCTGAAAGTTTTTGAATAATATATGCCAAGGAGAGAAACGGCTACTATTAAATTAGCCTCGAATTTTCCTTTCTGACTCGTTCTCGGAACAGTCCATGAAATATAAATTTCCCTTCCTCGTTCTACCGCGTAATGATATGGTCGTTGCCGTTTTCTATTTTTACCCTTCCTGCTGGTCAGTATCGCGAGGGGTATATACTTCCTGCCTTCGTGGCGCCATTTGACGCATTTTAAGTATTTTCCACAACAATAGCAACAGGGCCGTCTTCAGGGTGTTATTTGTCCTCTCGAACAGAAGTTACAATACAGCAATTCGTTCAAAGCTGGTCGATTTCGGACTGCAAAATTACTTTTGTTCAACGTCAACTCCAAATCTGGAAAATTAAGTTCACGTTTTGGAATTTGTCAAGATGAATATTATATTATTATCATTAATTTAAAGGATTAGGTGGGCAAAATGCCAAATCTGATTATTAATTCATAACATGTTTCGAGTAATATGTGAATAATTGCATATTTTCTTCTAGGTAATGGAGTTGTATTTAATAACTTGTGGTGTATTAAATAGAAAACTGACTAGAATAGTCATAGAAAAAAAATCTTGATGTTTTATGTATCCACTTTTACTATTTAAATTGTCTCCAAATAAAATAATAACTTAAAAAGCGATTGGTAAGACACACATTATTTTGCTATTCTAACCCCAGCTTGTAACAATTATTTTCAGATACTTACAAACAATCTTGTATCCAGAACTACGTTCTTAAAATTTTATGTTATGACAATATTTACATCTAGTTAAATTTAAAAAATACGTATTTTGAGAGATTTCTGTACCTAAACATTTATATATCTAAAATTACTTGTATTTGTAGAAAGCACTATTTCAAAAATACGACTTCCTTAAGTAGATAGATATTAAGCTAACAGCTACAAAAAAAAAAAAATATTTCGGAGAATAATAATTTTCTATCGCTTTGTTATTATTATGGATCGGTCAGTGGCTCCGCGGTTTAAGGCGTCAGTACTTGAATCGATGTGCCGTATATCAGCTATATTTATGGAGGATTACCCTCTCTGCGGGTATAGTAGGGTGGAAGAATGTTGCCTTGAGTCAATGTGAGAGATTGATACCGGTTGACGTTTGACTACCCCTAATTAATGAGGTTTTCCAGGTTTTCCTCATTCTTGGCAAAAATATGACTATAGTACTGCATTTTTCAACACCTCGTAAGAAATTATACCACTTGTAAGATATTGTTCGAAAGCTTAAACATTCAACAATTCCTTGTATAAAAATTATTTCTTTAACTTCCATAGCATTCGATATCTCGAAAACGACAAGGATTAGGGGGGAAGTCAAATTTTCAGGAAATAATAGATCTGTTCTAACTGCCGTTGAGAACTGGTTCAGAACTGTCAGAAATGTTTGACCAGCTCCGTCTTACGTCGCATTCGTCGAAAGTATATTAACAACTGAACTGACTGCATAGTTCTGGACGGTTCGGAATCGATTCTTGTTGTGATTGGAACAAACCTAATAATCACTACAACCACGAAAACTTACGGTCCATCGCCGTACTATTTCAGGCCGATTTGTCTACTTTGGCGACCAGAAAGTCTATGTCTTCCAGTTACTTAACAACACCAAAGTTTATAGAATAAATATTGTGTAAACTTTAACAATACTGCTCATTTGTAGCAGGAGCATCTCAAATCCCCACTCGATAAAGTCAAATTTTCTGCATCCACTGAGGAACTCGCGACCTGTATTTGAAAGTCATATATTCGTTTTTCGTTTGATATATGTTTACTTGAACATATATTTCTACAGTCTGGTAACTATGGATGTGTTTTTCTCTGTTTGATTTCCTTAACGCAATATTATTCCTTTTTTTATTGTAGAGCAGAGGAAATGTTTGAAACTTTTCCAATCTGTATTTTGTTTGCCCTCTTCAGTATTTCAAGGCACGATTTCAATTATGAGAATCTGATTAATTATCTTCCACTTTATAGGATTCAACGAATAAGAACTTCTTAATTTTCTATATGTAAAATACAGTCGAATTCATCGCAAAATTCGATAATTAACATTTTGCGTGACGATTTAAGGAACACGTTGAAATATCTAATTCATGACATTTGCAATTGTTGTTTCTAACTTTTGAATTATTACTGAGTTTCCCGGGGTATTGTCAGGAAAATAAGAATTTACGTTTTAAATTAAAAGTACTTCATAATAGCAGCAGTTATAAATTACAACACAAAATTCCTCTTTTTGCCAGAAGGCAACTCCTCTTGTTAATTTCGAAATGATATTTAAATATTTCAAACGGGCACCGCGTGTCGTTCAATTCGCCTGCTCTTCTCTCGCCCAGAGAATCTGTTATCTCTCTTCTCCTGACAAGTGTATTTACTAACAGGAAATGTTTGCTTTCAATAAGCCACTGTGTTATGTCGCTGGTGTTTATTATTTAAGTTTAAATTGCTGTTTTTACAAGCGAGATATGCGTTGGTAAACAGCTTGTTAAAGTACGACAAAAGAAAGTGTACGAGGATTCGAATGTCTTGTAGATAAATGCTTTCATTTATTACTTGGCGCACTTGATTTCCCGAATTATCCGAATAAAATTATTGTAATTGGGTTGCTGTGGTGGTGTTTGAGAAAATTGGAAATTTAACGAATGGCATGTCTATTTTGGGCTGGTACATGCTGCGCATATAATAGTGTTGTTTGGCATGTATTAAAATAATACGAAATCGATTGAAAGACGCTGTTTTTCTGGATTGGAACAAATAATCAATGTTGATACATTTAAGCATTCAAAAACAAGATATTAAATATCATTTACAAATATTATAAAACGTCATTGCAGAACATTGTTTATCAAATTTTTAATGTTTGTGTAATTATATTTATAGGACAGAACATTAGAGTATTAGCGCTTAGCACTTATTTATTTGCACTTGTATGTATTGTATTTTCCAATTGTATTAGCAGCCAAAAAAAAAACAACATCGGATCGATGCTGTGAAAAATAATTCGAATAAATTAACTATACTTATATTAAAGACCGAGAGAGTGACGCGAGGCTAAATAACACCTGGGTAAACATGCCGTGGCCAGCGGTAGGCGACTGCACCGCAAATCACCACCGCGTAAGCAACTCACTGTTGTAGATTATATACCTTAATATACGGATGAAAAACCAACTGTTCAAGGTATTGTCCTGCTGTCTGCGGATTTAAAGTATGCGATGCACGTAGTTAACATGAAATAGTTGTTTCTATTTTTTATGTAGTCTGGATTACGCACTTGATTTAACGTCGGCACTTTTATGGTTTTTTAATTGTGCGTTACTTTGTGGTGTGTAATACAGGATGTTAAAAAAAGAGTGTAAAATATTTAAGGAGGTAATAGTATGAACCAAAATAAGCAGAAAAGTCTCAATAAACATGGGTCCGCAAAGTAACGGTTGCGGATATATGGAATTTTATGTTTTTTAGCCCCTTTTTATTTTGCAAAAACGTTGTGTATTTTCTTATAATAGTTGGTTGATGTTTAGTGAAATAAAGAGTACGTATTTAACAGTTGTTCTCAGTGCACAAGTTTTCTTTCGCTATGGCTGGTTACTTTAACGCAGAATTAACAGACATGCATTTCATGTATGGTCGTGCTAATGGGAGCGGGACGTCTTTATGTTGACGCGTATCCAAATCGCCAGATTCCTTCACAACGCATGTTTGGAAGAATTCACCAAAGATTGTGTGATACCGGTTCCTTGAGCAAACAGTATCATTTATCCGGAAGACCAAGGTGGGTATCCACTCCTAGAGCAGAAGAAGATATTCTAGCACTGGTAGAGCAGAATCCAGGTACGAGTGCGCGAAGAATATCAGCCGAGGTAGGAATTAGTGGTCCTCTTGTTTGGAGAATCGTTCACGAGCAACTGCTTTATCCATACCATGTGCAACGAGTACAGGCCTTAAATCCAATAAATGATCATCAAGCACGTTTGGTTTTTTGCCGCTGGTTTCTACGTCATGATGCTGAAGACCCTGGTTTTATTGCAAACATTCTTTTTACTGATGAGGCCGGGTTTACAAGAAATGGAGTGTTTAATTTTTACAATACGCATATTTGGGCCGACAAAAATCCTCATGCTCTAATAGAATCTGGATATCAGGCACGTTTTTCATTAAACATTTGGATGGGTATTATAGGTGACAGGTTTCTAAGTTCTGTTGCCAAACCGATTAACAGGCGCTGCTTACCTCAACTTTCTACATACCACACTGTATGAGTTTTTGGAAGACATTCCTTTGAATCAGAAGCAACAAATGTGGTTCCAGCATGATGGTGCTCCAGCTCTTTTTCCATGGCCGTTAGAGAGCATTTACACCAAACTTTTCCACATAGATGGGTAGGAAGGGCCTGCCTTGTTTTATGGCCTCCAAGAACTCCTGATCTGAACCCTCTAGATTTCTTTGTTTGGAGATATTTGAAGACATTAGTGTATGGTACTCCTGTATAGCCTGGAAGAGCTGCAGCTACGGATTAATCAAAAGTGTCAAGAAATCCAAACCGAGGAGGGTGTTTTCGAAAGAGTTCGAATATCGTTGAGACGAAGATGTCGTGCCTGCTTGAAAATGAACGGAGGACACTTTGAACATCTTCTGTAACTTTGTTTTTTGTTTGTTAAAAGCTTCCTTTGTCAGTTTATTCCTAATAAAATAAAATGTTTGAAAAACGAATAGAGGTACATATCTCCGCAACCGTTACTTTGCAGACCCATGTTTATTAAGACTTTTCTGCTTATTTTGGTTCATACTATTACCTCCTGAAATATTTTACACTATTTTTTTACCACCCTGTATAAAAATCAAATATAATAAGTTGATAGATACAGAGGATTGAATCTTTTATACTAAAGATAATTGTTTTTCTTCTCTATCTTTAGAAAAAAAAGGCGAATTTAAAAAAATTGCAAAAGTGACCTGACACAATTTAATGCAAATATTGAACATTTTGCAACGACCAATATTTGTCCACTAGAATTGCTTTTTTAAAAAATTTAAAATCTCATATTATGTTATATATTTGTATATTTTTTTATACAGGGCGCCTCGTAACTTATATGCATAAACTTGGCGAATTATTACTAAGCACCTTTAGAATTTCTATTTTTGCTAGAAATTATCAAAAAAATATACACAAAAACTGTGGGTACTTTTAAAGTACTGCCTTGTATGATACGTCACACTGCTGCAATATGCCGTGGACGCCTGGACCTCCATCT
Organism: Monochamus alternatus; assembly: GCA_037114965.1. Taxonomy (NCBI): domain Eukaryota; kingdom Metazoa; phylum Arthropoda; class Insecta; order Coleoptera; family Cerambycidae; genus Monochamus; species Monochamus alternatus. The sequence goes on from CM073427.1 coordinate 17,927,605, forward strand.
CTTCCACGTTTCGGTTGCAAATTGCCCGCGTCACGCCTGCATTTGCACTACTCTTGCACTCACTGCACACTTCATCGTAAATTCAAACGATATACTGCGAGTTGATATACGTAAGTCATTTTTGATATTTGAAAAACTAATGTAAATACTTTCATCACAAAAAAGTTAATACGATAAGTAATCGGATATTTGAAATCGCCTGGCAGTAGCCCAGCGATGTAAAGGTTGAAACTTCTTGAACTTTTTTTTTCTCGGAAACTATAGATTTTATAAAGAAAAAAAGAAAATACGATATTGACTTGATTCCCAAACTTTTTTAGATAAGTTCTGAATGTATAAAGGTCAAATTACATCAGTCATCATCAATATTTCCAAATATTGACTGTTTAGGTTAATTTTTTTTAATACTTTCATAAAAATAAACTACAATGTAAACATCTATTGTATTAACCCCATGTTACCTCCCTTTCTTCCTGTCTATTTTGCCTGGTACGTAAATAATGGAGCTGTTCCATTGAAACAGAAAATATGATTACAGACTGTGCGTCTTTTATGTGCGCCGTTCGGATAGTAATTTCATGGTAGGATACACCGAACTAGGAAATCCAAAGAAATGTGGGAGAACCTTTCAGTAAATCTGCCGTAAGGGAACAAGTGCATTTCGTTGTAACGGCATAGAAGCATAGAACGAAAGACAAGACATATTTTAAAATGAACAATTGAATGCGGTTCTAAACTCTGTCGGGGTTATCTGGGATAAAAAGGAATTTCTTATTCTGTTTATGCTACTGCTAAAGTAGTCTTGTCAAACTATTTTTGAATATTATTTCTGGTTCAGAACAGTAGAACAAAGTATCTGATAAGTAAAACTTCACAAGTAAAATATAAACAAACATGTGACTACTATAGTCTGTTTAGAAATGAAAGAGAGTAATAAAAGCTTATTATGTATGCAAATTGTAAATAAATGTAGTACTGGTGCTTATTTATATTCAATATTTTTATATTATGTATTATCGGTATAGATGAGGTGTACTTTTAAAAAAACTTTGTGTGACCGAGTTGTACTAAATTGTAGCAGGTAGCTAAAATGTAATCCCCGACAATCCGTCTTTGTCTATGCCGCTTCAATTTCTCGGTCCATTTCTCTTATAAGTAAACAATATAAAAACAGCATTTCAAAACATGAGCCAACTTTAAGCATCATAACTGGATTAAGAGGGTTTTCAGTAATTCAAATAAAATTATTCAATATTATTAAAATATTTATTTAAATTTAATGAATAGACTTTTATTCGACACAAAAATATATGTATTTTGAAAATTAAAATTATGGTGAGTAAATGTGGTGTTTTATAAATGTACAATAAAGAAAATAACATGGTAGGTATATTAAAATTCATCCTCTGAATATTCTGATGAACTATCTTCGTCTCCTAGATTGATAACGATAGGTTCCACAATAACGTCAATTAAATTATCGAGTTCCCACATTTTCTCCTCTTCTTTTTGTACATGATATATACATCTTTGCCAGTTATCTGCAGTTATTTGTTCCAAGGAATTTTTTAACAAAATTTTCACGTCACTTAATTTAAACGTCGTATTATTTCGCGCTACATCTCCTTTTACCTGCGCCCAGACTAATTCCATTGGGTTAAGTTCACAGTGATAAGGTGGTAACCGTAGTACCGTTATTTGGCGATTTGTTGCCATTTCAACGATAACATATTTTTTCTGATTATTAAAATTGACAAGTGTCAAAAGTTCCTTTTTCACCATATTTGTTGAAATGTTTTTTCCGGTTAACCATTGAACCATTGAATTATATCGGCTTTCCTCCAAGCAGTCGTAGGCGTCCGTTCGGTCTGCCGTGAATGGTAACTGGCATTATCCATGACAATTACAGACCCCGGAGGAATAAGATCCAACATCTGTGTAAAATACTCTTCGAAAACATCTGCGTTCATGTCTTCGTGATAGTCACCTGTATTTTAGATTTAAATCTACATCTACAAAACCACCGGCACTACCTATATGTGTCACTATTAACCTTCGCCTTTTACCTAAAGGTGCCTTGAACCCTGTTGAAAGTCCATCCAAAAATGCTTGTAGAAAACTTTTTACATTTTTATCTTGCCATACTTTTGTTATAGTATATCCCTCGTTTACCCAAGTTTCGTCTAGATAATAAATATTCCTCCCTTCGTCACGGAATTTTCTAATTGATCTTAAATAGGATCTTCGCCAACAAATAATTTCATCTTTATCGATACGAACTGACTTCCTGTTCTGCTTTTCCCAGCAAAAATTTAACTCTCGTAAGACGGCCCATAATTTGCTTCTACTGATTTTTGGCAAATCGTTGTCCTCTGAAAGTTCACTGAAAATTTTGTTTAGCGTTGGTATTTCTTTTTTAAAATAAAATGAGTGAACTTTTCTGCGAATGACATTTTTGAAGAAATCATCTATAACGACTTTTGACTTCCCTGTAGATGATTTTGGGGGATTTACAGTATCTTGTTCATTTTTTGTTTCCTTTAACAGCCTGTAGATAGTCGATTTTCCAATCCCTGTCATTTTGGAACACTTTTCCACGATGTCGTCAACACTGTTGGTAGGAATTTGGTGTTTCAATGCATTAAATACATTTAATATAATAATTTTCTCATTCTGAGACAGCGCACATCTTTTCAGGCGTTTAGCAGGTACGTAATCTGAGAAGCTCGACATTTTACCCAAACAATATTATATCCACTGGCACAATAGTTAAACACAAGTCGAATTTTACTCTACTGCACTAGCACGTCTTCGTATATTCAGCTCTAAGACTGGATTGATGTGTCACAATACACTGGCTCCTGCTCTATGATGTATCCAGTAAAATATACTAATGTACACCCTGTTAGCATTAGTGTTACCCGATAATTACCTGAAACGAAATATTACCACGCCCATGGCCGGTTCTTATCTCGGGGTTTTATTACTCTCTTTCATTTCCAAACAGACTGTAACAATCGGAAGTTCGCCGGTTGTCAAATATGGTTGTTTATTATTTACAATATGTTTCCTTCTTTTTAAAGTGAATTTGATACCTTTGTTATATTTTTCAGTTTTTTATTATATTTATTACATTATGCGCGATGGAACGCAAAAAGTATGTACCAAGTTTGTGGAAAAGTGGTACCCTAACCTAAACCTAAAGATCTGTGTAAGACCATTAAAAATACCTAAGACTCATTTGGAAACCACAAATACTGCTTTTAAGATCATAAGTAATCAAATAACTGCTGTGTTATTTCAAAAGAATACACCTGGAGAATATGAAACAATAGCAAAAATGTATTTTTATCACGCAATGTAAAAATTATTAAATTTTGAATTGACAATTCTAAAGAAAGAGTTAGGTCATTAATTAAAACAATTTTATTTAAACGTCATTAATATGTGACGAATTGTACCAATCAATTTGTTTCCCATTGTCTTTCATTACCTTCCACTTGACCAATCTGTTTAATGGGAAAGTATTAGTCTCTAAAAGTCTATCTAAAAGGCAATTTATTTACAAAAATTAATATTTCATAAAATTTTGGAATCAGATCCTAATTCACTTCTTATAACTTTCAATTGTATAACTGTTCTTAAAATATAAGATTTTAAAATAAAATTGTATGCCAATACTTATTACTACACATTACGGACTACATTCATTATAATTATACTTTTTGTTGCTTATTACATTTTATTCTTTTTGTTTTTTCACGATTCCAATGAATCTTTACACCATTTTTTTAAAAATTGCTATATATTCCACAGCTTTATAAAGTATTATTATTTTAATATTACTTTACATTTCCAACCACTAATATTTGTTTTCATTCCACGCGAACTGTCAAATATAACTTGTTTGTTTTGATTATAATTTTGTACAATAAAAGACGTTTGTTTCCTCTGTTTTTATTATTGCACTAAGGCTACCCCTTTCTCTTGCAAGTTCTATATTTTTGGGTTAATCCTTGTTATTAGGAGGGGGTCTCGGGAAATGATTCTAGGATAATTTTATTTCAAATAAATATTAGAATAGGTTGATTGGCTATCGGTAAGGTATTTTCTTAAATCCAATTTAATATTTCTTTGATTAACTTGGATTTAAAAGAAATGCCATTTATACTCGCCCTTTATTTTATCTAATTTTAAAATTAATGGTTTCTTTCTATAATCAACAGCTCAGATGAAAGCTTTTCATTCCATCATTCACGTTCAATACTTGAGTAAGGTCCCATTAATCCTTTTTATCATTTAAAGATCGATTATGTTTGCTTAAGAATTTCACTAGGCAGCTTGAGAATAGGACAAGATTAATTAAACGGAAACGAAAATAATTCCTCTTCTAAATGAAAATAACTTGATTTTAGATTTCATTTATTGAGGGAGAAATGAATGAAGCCTCTCATTCATCTGTTATCAGTTATCGCTGCGTAAAATGCTTTTTATTTTACTTATTTTGACCTGGAAAGTTTACTTACAACCTTAAAGATGTTTCCGTTATAAAATCGAAAACATAGAATATAAACTGAGTGTAATTATTATGCATTTGAATATTTCACATTCCACCATTATCTTGTTGGGAAATATGATAGAAGACCTTGCATTACACTATTTCCAAAATATTTGTTCCCATCTATGTAGTTTAAGTTTTTTATATTCTTTGAAGTAAATTTAAATATTGTTGCATTTTTACGGTATTCATTAAGCGCTTTTGTCAAGTTCTGACTTAAAAATCGTTCTTCATGATCTCATAATGCAAGTTCAAAAGCAAGATCCGCAAACTTTCATACAGTAACAATTTTGTATAAAATTTTAAAAACATACCTATTTTTGACACCTTTTCGTTATGTTCTTGAAATTTCATTATGTATAAGTAGGTAACGAATAACAAACGGAAAACACAAACGCAAATGTCTTTTTGTTCCCGGTTCTGTTCAGTAGAAGAACAACCGCGGTCTTTCACTACTTCACTTTAACCAACTTGAATTGCATTTTTATTTAGGTAAATAGCATATTAATAATTACAAACTGCACTGGCGACACGAACACACAAAATTCACCAACCTCTACCACGAGAAAATAATGACTAATAGGTGAAGGGAGAAAAGTCGGGTTGTGTGCATCTATTCCAGTTGCAGTCGACGGCGGGCTTGCCTGCATAGGAAAACGGACCCGAACGATTTTTGATTTATTCCACTGGTAACGAATTTAAACTTCCAATTTTTTAGCTTTGCCAAATGTGCCGTTTACAGCCTATCTGATGTCGGCGTTGATTACTGCGGTTGGCATTTGTTATAAAATTCTCATAATTTCCTACCGGGTGTTTATAAAAATGCAAATTTAATTATTGTTTGTTTCTGTTATTATTTAGCGATTCTGCAGAGCTTGTCATTGAGTAGATATTAAAAACAAGGTTATCGATCTAAATACGGTAGGTCACGACTCGGATTGCGGGATTGTTGATCACTGAATAGATGTCTCGGACAGTTTATTGTTGACAGCACGAAGATTTTTTTATTACTGTTTGTATTTAAATATAAAAAACGTTCTGTCTCTCTTAATAATTGAATCTAGTTAGTATTCGACTATATTTTACTGTAATGAAATGTGAATGGTTTATTTTGATCCGTTGGAGTTTTGTAATTTCCATATTAAATATTTTTTTATATTGAAACTTAATATTATGTTAATTGCATATTTAAAAAAATAATTTACAGCATTAATTACATATTACAATAAGTAGGTACCGTAGGAAAATATTTAAATTTGGCAACGTCGCATCAGACCGACACCGAGTTGAATTGCCGCTAGCGACCAGTGACAGTCTGAAAATGGGATTTAACATTTCTTTAAATCGCGTATTTGTATTATACTCATTTTTCCATATTTTCTCTTAAAATTCTCATCTCTTAAAAATCGTCACTTTATGTAGATATTAGTAAATAGAATTTTAAATATAAATATAGATGGCGTTGACAGCGGGTAATTTCATACAACTTTTAATTAACTTAATTCCCTAAAAGTAAAAAAAAAAATTGTATAGCTATCAGTTGATTGTGCTAATTTTAATTTCGGGGCTATTTAGCTCAATTTTGTCCCATCCTAGTGGCTCCTATGCTTTAAAGATCTTTCTTATTTACGAGCCCTAACAACTAAATGTTCGGACGATAGTTTATTTTTTCCAAATATATTCAGTTTCCATTTTGAATTCAATTAGAATTTTTTCTGCTGAAACTATACCAATTATTGTCATAAAACAAAAGTTATAATCTTTTCAGAACAATGTTTACTCCAAACATAAATTATTTCTTTAAATATCTAACAACAAACTACAAAATAAAGTGACAAGTAAATGTTCGGACAATCTTAATTAAAGAACGTTCTTAGGGAAATTAATAGGATGTAACGTTCCCTTTGGCATCTATTACCGCCTTGATCCTCTTTGGCATAGTATCCACCAAAGATTTACAATATTGTGGGGTAAATGCATTCCAAATTTCTTGGATTTTGGCCTTAAGTGCTGGAATTGATCGCTGGTGGCTATTTCTTAAGGATCTTTTCATGTGATGCCATAGTGTTTCGATGACATTTAAGTCGGGACTACTCGAGGGCCAGGACAAGACACTAATTTGATTGTCCCCAAACCATTTTTTGGTACTCTTAGCTGTATGGCAGGATGCCCCATCCTGCTGAAATATGAAATTCCCATGTTCATAAAGCTCCATCGTACTTGGCAACAAGTTTCTTTCCAAAATGCCTTGATATTTTTGGGCATTTATGGTGCCATCTACAAACTCAAGCCTGCCTACACCATTAGTGGACATGCAGCCCCAAATCATAACACCCTGTGGGAACTTTACTGTACGCTTAATACAATCTTTATGAAATGCTTCAGATTTCGTTCTTATCACCCGTTTCCGAAAATCGCCAACACAAACATCAAATTTGGACTCATCACTAAAAATAAGTTTAGCCCAGTCTTCTTTGGTCCATTGTACTTTAGATTTTGCCCAAATAAGACGTTTTATCTTTTGTATGTCAGTGAGCAGTGGCTTTTCTTTGGCCTAAAAATGTGAATTGCTTTAAAGTGCGCTGAGCTAATTATTACAATTTTTTGTATTTCAATCACAAATAATATTTACTTTATAAAATCCATATCCAGCTTTGTGTATCCACTGTCTGCAACATTCCCTTGAAACATTTAAATCTGCTTCTTCATTCCATCGTGTTTGAATATCCCGTACCGTCCCTTCTTTGTTGCTTGCAAATTTTAACAAGAACCCTTTTTTTCCTTTCTGTTACAATCCTTGGTCGCCCAGAACTTTTGCCGCGGACATCAAAGGATCCCGTTTCCCCATACGCTTTTATCACCTCTCCCACGGTCGATTTGGCAATATTGAGGTCTTTTGCTATTTTTCCCATAGTTTTTCCGTTGGCATATTGTCTTATTATGATTTCACGCACTTTTTTATCAGTAGCAACTCCGCGAGCCATTTTGTTCGCGAATGCACTATTGCTAATGTCATAAAAATATATTAATTTTGCCATGGTGACAGATGGCATTTTTTTTTCAGAGCTTGCTTGTATTTCATTGATGAAAAGAATCTTTGTCCGCAAATTTCGTTAAATAAACATTTAAACTATTTGCCAAAGCCAGCAAATCGATAATTATTAAAATAATGAATGATTTATTGGTCAAAACACTTGATTTAATAATTAAGTTTATGTAGATTTTTTAAATTCCAGATGTAGTACTCAAAAACAATTTTTAATTATAAATATAATAGTCCGTCCGAACATTTAGTTGTTAGGGCTCGTATAATCAAGAAAATCCTGTTGAAGTTAAATCTTGTGTCTGACAGCTAAAACGAACTCCTTTGATCCTTCTTCCCATTTTGTACTTACATATCCGATACAGCGATAGATAAAAGTAATGATTTTCCTTTTGCAGCGGCCTGAACTTCCAGGACCTGATGGTGAGGCAGGGGGCCATCGATTCCCCACCCAAGTGCCCCTTCATCCTGGGGTTCGAGTGTGCGGGAGAGATCGAACAGATAGGAGAAGGAGTTGAGGGATTCGCCGTAAGTAAATTGTATTACCTTTGAGCCTGTGAGCGTGTGGGAAGGTGAATTCGGGATGCCTAATTAACTGAAATACTGTAAAGTGTAAACACGACGCTTTAAGCCCCGACAAGATTGGGAGGAATATTTTTGTTCGATGATTGATTAAACAGCCATTTGCGTGGGTTGTATTTATAGAAACACAGTTTATCGTAGATAGTCAACATAAATCGAGTTATATCCACGTGCCGCTTCTTTTATGGTAAGCTTGAAGAAATTAGTGAGGTTTTAAACCGGCTGTACACTCGCGCGCGAAATCACTGAAAAAGGCTGAAAACAAGATATGTAATAGTTATTTATGTACCAAAGGAGATACAGGGATAATTATGCTTCCGAGGACCGTTTAGGCCCGAGAAAAGCAAGTCGCCTAAGGGCATAATCATCCTAGTAACTCCCGTGACGCATACAACGTTTTAAATGAACACTTCATACGAAATAATAGCTATGAAAGGCCATAGCTTTGACGTTTTTTGATTTGTGGTTATGACTGATAATATTTTCAAACAGATCCATATCAACCAAATCGTCATTATTTTCGGGTTCTCATGGCAGCGGGAGTGAATAGATATATTTTGCCCGCTGCTATGACAGCGCATAATTGGACATTAGGTGAAGATATATTTTTTTCTTCACTTCGTATGACTTCAACGTTGGAAGAAGATAACCTGCATTTCAGTGCTGCTGGTGCGCTGAGTTTTTGGAATGAAAGTGGTATTTCCTTTCTCCCCGAGAATTTTCCTTGCTATCACCTGCTTATTTTGTATGAAATTTTCTATGTATCTGTCACAGAAGTCGAACGCCACCTCTGTGTTTCTTAAACATCGATATGTTGGCTCCTGCATCTGCAAGGAAGGTTGCAGAACATCGTCTAAAGCAGTGCTCGGTATACTCAGTAACATTGGGTAATCTAAGAAATTCGAAAATTTTTTTAGGAATTGAACCTATGTTATTTATATCCACTGCTTGTGTAGTAAATTCCTCTACGTAATAAAAAATCGGTTGTGATGAATCAAAAAATTGACTCCTATGTCTCCCTCTGGTTAAATAACTTAATTCTTCTCTCCTACAGGCTCCAAATATACCAACAATCAAGACAACTTTTTGGAATAACTACTTTTCATCATCTGCCTGTTTGATAAACCTGTTCCCTGGAAAATATTCTGGATTTTCTGGGTCTATAACCACGATTTCCTTTTGAGAAAAGCAATAACATTGGTATATTTACTTATATCCATATTTTTATTCAAATAAATTGTAGTTCGCAACAAGGAATAATTACTCCATAATGCAGAGGGTGCACGTTTTAAAGATAACTGGGACAAGAACGCTAGAATAACTTTCTCCGAAATATTACATATCTTTTTTTCGGTACACCAAATACAAAATTTTGCATAAGTTTTTTTAGTACAATTTCTGAGGAATTAACGTACATAAGGCAGCTTCCGCCTTATTTTCTATTTCAGAATTTTCAGTTTCAGTAGAATCTGCGTGACACGTCTGAAGTTTTACGAACAATTAATACAGAGTATTGAAGTTTAATGTTTACAATGTTCGTTCACATATTTCAGAATTTTTTAAAATGTTCGTATACTTTGTAAACATTGTACCGTAGCAAATTTGTTAAAATTATTTAATTAAAATAGTCTAGCGATCATATTAGCAAATGCAATCGTAGATTATGTCAAAACTATTTTGAATATTTATTTGACGATTTTACGAAAATGTTGTCGATACATGTTGTGAAATAGGTGTTTTAGGCACTTAACGTGTTGCAAACTTCACGTGACGTGCCTTAAACACCATTATTTCCCAACATGTGTAGCTATTCTCCACATTTGCAATGTTCGTAGTTTAGTTATAGCGCCCTAAAGATATGGGCCGTAAAGTAGCACTATCTGTGACTCTATGTGCAACAGTACACTACAATTATTAGCATATTAAGTATCAGAAAGAAAAAGTGGAGTAAAAGGTGTGGTGGATAAACCGGATCTATCACAAGAGTGATATAATTGAATTGATATATCCAGAAACGTTACATGTCCACAAAAGCATGTTATAAGGAAATGGGAAAAACATTTTACTATTACTTACGTTCTTAATATTTAATTATCGGCAGTTGGGTAAAGAAATATTGAATTGTAATATTCTTGAGATATCCTTCTTTGCTGGACATATTCACCACTCCGAACGGGGAACGACGCGCGAAACCGCGTAGATGCCGCAAAGACCACGCGAAGGCATCCACATTCACGCTATTTCGGCATATTGTTTTCTTTAATAATCTGTAGCAAAACAGTTAATGTATTTAAATATGTATGTGGCAAGCTTTAATACAAAAAATTGTATATATTACAAGCAAGTTTTGTTCCAAAGACATGACGATTCGAAGTCGTATTTTTTAAGTATTTTGTGCTTTTATTTGGCAGAAGAATTTCTGTAAGTGTTTTTCAATATGCCGATGGTATGATACCCGTCCCTACGTAAGCCATTTTTGACACTTGAAAAACTAAGGTAAACACTATCGTAATAACGTCAATACTACAAACAGTATTCGCATTCGCCTGTATTCCGATGACGCTGAGACTATAGGAGCCCAGCGATATAAAGGTTGAAAATACTACAACTTATAATAATATTTATTTTGGTCGGAAACTATAAGGATTTTACAAAAAGTTTTTTTACGATTTTTAATGACGCATCTATTGTGAATGTTATATAGCGATTATTTACCTTTAATTGAATAAAACGCGAGCCTGTGCAACTTTCAGTCTCCATTATATAACTTCAATTATAAGTGTATTTTATCAAATGTGTTTTCAAATTTTGACACCCTGTAGCTCGATACAAAAAAATATAAACAATATTGATATAATTTCTAAGAATTACACTGCTGATTACTGACGCAAAATGTTTAAATGTTCATAATTCAGTGGTTAGTAATATATTACTAGGATTTTTCCAATAAAACTGCATGACTAACACTGATAATTTGTAAGTATTACAAAACTAATACTAATTATTACACATCTTGATTAAATAGGTAAGAAAAAAAAACATTTGGATTAAGAACATTTCTGAGGTTTCAATAATTTTGAATTATGTCGGAAACGTCTGACCCATCCAAATTTTATATTGCAGACGTAGCATTGAATATAAGTGAATCCATTGTTCTATCTGCCAATCAATATCCCGCCTGTCCTGTTATAATTCATAATCATAACGTACAAATTATTAGGCTGAAACGTAAAGCTAGTAAATCACACACAAATGCTAGGTTTGTGGTTGCCACCGGCAAACTGTAGACACTGGGATTAGCTATCGTTCTAATTAAATCAATGTACTGTTTTGAACGCATCTAAATTAGATTTGGAAGAGATTTAATTATCTATGTTTATTTACAGTAATCGATAGGTCCGAATGCGTGCGCATTTTCTGGTATTGACAACAAGAATTACCCGCGTTATTGTAGATTTGTCAAAGGTACAATGTTTTGACCAAAGAGAAATCATTACCATTCTTTCAAGATGAAAGGAACAACCACCTTACAGAAATACTTCATGTAACCCGAATTTTATATTCTTCAATTTGTAGTAGCGGTTTTTTAGAATTACAATTCTCAATATGGACCTAAAAAAAGTAGAAATGGAATAATCATGCCAAGTACTGTAAAAAATTTAATTGCTAGATTCTAATTCTAATCCTGAATTTCTTAATTACTTATATCCGACGAACTTAATATTCGAAACATCTCTAAATATTTATTTACTGATGTTTCGAATATAATTTTCATTAAGTTGTTACTAATTAATGAATGAACTTGAAATTTAAATGTATTAATCGTATAAAGCAACTGCTGCGTTATTAGAATTGTAACTACTTATCCAAACAAGGCGTTGGTAATGCTGCTAGGGAATTATGAAATATTCAATGGAAAATTAGCAATATAAAGAAAGAACACACCGAAGCAGAAGTGGTAAAACAAATTAGGTGTAAAAGAAAAGTTATTACATTGCAGTAACGCGAATTTGATTTTGGTTCCTCATTAATATTTAAAAAGTCAGGGTAAAAGTGGAATGCCTAACTGAAATTAAAAAGAGGGGAAAGTGTTCGGACTTTGAAGAACGCTGGCCTGCATCAGGCTATAAAGAAACATTTTATAAATTTATGTAATGAAGCTTGAGGCGATAAAATTTTCAATGTCTCGAGTGGCCTTATACAGGTTTAATTAAAGCGTTGGCTTAAATTTAATAGGAAAAGACGTAGTCGAGAAAATGCGGTAGAGAACTTTGTAACAAAAATACAGGAATATAAGAGCGGTTTGCGTTAGCGTTTGTAGCGAAGAAACATTTAAGAGCAAATTCCTAATATTTGTAATAAAAAATCTTACAGGTACCTGACAGTTCAGTATTCACATTTTCTAAAGAAACTTAAACTTGAATGAAAAAAATGGATATGTTTTTGTGGTATCTCACATTCTGGATCTTTCGAGGGCTTAGAAGAGAGAATTAGAAAATGCATTTTCTCCTAGAATTAAAAAAATTATTTAATTATATTTTTTGTTATTAAAATACTTTTTAAACAACAAAAAAAAATTATATAAAAGTATAAATAAAAAGAAAAATAATGCAAAAATAAAACATGCAATGGCATTTAACTATTTCTCAAAGCCAGTTTACACGGGTGAAGTCTTGAGTCAAGTCACTTGTCCACGGAATTGCGTATGGCACTTGACTATTTCTCAAAGCCAGTTTACACGGGTGAAGCCCTGAGTCAAGTCACTTGTCCACGGAATTGCGTGTTTTGTTCTACTTGACTCGATTACAGCTGATAAATTGGTAGTGCACGTACTCACGTAGTAAGTCAAGCTGCTTGTCCACATAGCATGCTATACACGGACAAGTAAGACGCCCAACTTGACTCGTATACTCAAAAGTTATGGGATTGTGCCAAATTTCATCTCTACATATTTGGAAAATACTAATTACAAACCGTCATCAGGAACTAACCTTTCACACCCTGTGTAGCGAAAACATTTATGGTACTTCTTTTAGAATCACCTTGTATAATGCATAATACAAAATTGGTTCTATGTGATATGAAAAATCCCTTAAAAGTAGTTTTTTAAACTTCGCCCTGTATCTCAGAAACAAAGAGGTTTATGTAGATTCTGATTGCAGCATTTCAAGTTTCTTGAAAAAGTAGACTTGTGTTGTGCAAACTTCTATCTCTTGTAGTTTCCGAGAATACCCTGCAATTACATAAATTGGAACACATGGTAATGGATATAAAAACAATTGCATAACGTCAGCCGTGACGTAAGTCGTCTGGATTCTTGCCGCATCTATAAATCAAATTAGGCACCACTAAAAAATCGCTGCTTAAGCGTTTTCTGCAATATTTAGTTATGAAATTACTGTATTTATAGTAGTAATGTAGTAGTTTCATACTATGTACTAAAATATTTTCACAGCAGATAACTGTGGTGGTTTTATATTTAAAGCAGCCAAAACATCTAATGTATATAATAGCAGAACCGCCGTTGTGATATAGCTTCCTCCAGATATTCATTTGCAAAGCTGCAACGGAACTTGAGGGGATAAACACCCCCGATATGAGAGAGTTACTTCCTTTGCTGCGATACTGCCTGTCATCACGTAGTAGTAACAGCTTTAAAAGTTCGTCTGCTGTTATAGATTATCGACGTAATGCATCTCTCAACGTTTAACAGACTGTGAACGTTCCATTGCCCTTAACTTTTTCACAGCATTGTGTGAATTTACCTATTTTGGTCCGGTCTCGAAGGCAAAGCGATCTTGTAGTTACTTTACACATGAATAATTTTAATTTCTCTTTACTGCTTCTTATTATAAAGCTTTCTTTATTTCACTTATTATTTTGTATTCTTCTATTCATTGCTTCGATTTGTGGTACGCGTTCGTGGTTTGGCAAAAAGAAAAGTAACGAATAAATTCATTATTTTTGAAACTGAGAAATTTTCGAAAAAATCGATTTTGTTTTTAAAAAAGGCCCTTTTTGACATACGACCCATATTTGTGACGTCGAGATATAACGTCATCGACAATTTTTTTAAATAGCAACCCCCAATTTTGACCATGCCATTTGAAAGAGCGTGTCATTCTACATACATACATCATGAAAAATTATTGTGTACATAACAAAAATTTCAAGAAAATAATACTTTTTAGATTTTAGAATTTAATTCTCACAATACTGAAAATGATAATGATTATGTAAAAAATCGACTAAATTAAATGTTCAAATTGTGCACCGTTGGCTGCCAAGACGATTATTAAATTCTTTTTGGACATTATCAATAACTTCAGGAGGTATATGATGTATCTCGTGACGAATTCTTGCTTTTAAATCTTCTAAATTAACCGGTCTAGTAACGTATAATTTGCTTTTTAAGTATCCCCACAAGAAATAATGTAGGGGTGTCAAATTAGGCTATCTGGCTGGCCACTCAATCGGCCCCCTTCTCCCTGTACAACGATTCGGGAACAGCTCATCTAAATAAGCACGGACAGGTGTTGCATAATGGGGGGTACACATTATTGTGAAAATTAAATTTCAAAATCTTCAAACATTATTTTCTTGAAATTTTGTTATGTAACACCATAATTGTTCATGATGTATGTATGTAGATCGATACGCTCTTTCAAATGGCATGGTCAAAATTGGGGGTTGGTATTTAAAAAAATATCGATGACGTCATATCTCGAACACTGATGACGTCACAAATATGGGTGGTAGATCAAAGTGCCTCTTTTAAAAACAAAATCAACGTGCCAGGGGATTTTTTCGATATCGCCAAGGTGTTTTGTAAACCCTCCCATAAAAAAATCGAGGGATGTTATATTTGGTGACTTTCTGGGCCACTGAATAGGTCCCCTAATCCCATTCCATATTTCTGGGAAAGTGTTATCTAAATATTTCTGCACAATCCTGGCCTTGTGGGGTAGATCTACGTCGTGCTGAAACCATAGGTTTCTTCTTAGGTGCAGAGGCATATTCTCCAGGAAGTTCTTCTTGAAGGAAATTTATGTAACTCACGCTATTGCAACTTTAACCTAATGTAATGTATACATAGAAGTTACAATTTTTATAATTTTTTTCGAAAACTACATGCGACCGCCAAAGTCTGACTTCAGATTCGTAATCAGCATCGTAATCGAAAATAGGGGGGGTAGAAACTTTTTTGTTAAGATTGAAGAAGTTTACACTGTTGTAAATAATTTTCATTTCATTAGATCCTGCATCAACGCGTGAAATACGGTAACGAAACGAGTCACACCATAGTGGCACTGATCTGTGGCTGCCACCAACCTCCCCAACTTCGTTTTATTGATGCACCCAGGTGAAAAAAATCTAATAAGACGACATAATTGCCATTATAAATGTAATTACATGTTTCTAATTCTAAAAAAAACGTTACTACAATTTCGCCACATTTATACTGTTTTGAAGAATTTTAATGAAACACCATTTACAATAAAATCAATTGTGCTATTTATTAAACTTCATTTTATAGACAATTCTCTTATAGAAACCATCCTATCATTAAGGCCTCAAAATTGAGACCAGACATCTCCTCTCCCTGTCTATGAGAAAGTCAAAGCACTTTCTACCCTATTTTATATGCGTCTACGCACTTAAATATATTTTTTGGACACAAATATAATACATCAAAATTATAGAGGTTGATATTCTGATAGACGCAATTGAGGATGACTCAACGCGAATAGTAGTTATAAAGACAGTGGTAATACGCTGCTCCATCGGTCGAGTCAGACAAAGAGGAAATAAGACGTATTCCTTGGAATTCCCTCTCTCTGACAAGTCGGCAAGAACGTAAAAAATGGCCAACGTTACGGTACAGTAAACATTAGAATGTATGTACTCTGTAGTCAATACAATATAAGGAATATCGACCGCATTGGCAACACTATTTTGTTGACCATTTTTATTTTCAAGTTAAAAAAACTGAATAATGCAGTAGTCCTCATGGTGGCCATGGCAGAAGTAATTTCTTTTTTTTATTATTTATATATTATTATATCTATACCTCTGTTTCCAAATGATTGAAACTTGCTGGTTCTTCTATAATTTAGCTCTATATAAGGTGTTTCGAAAATAGTTGTGAAAAATGAAGCGGTGATTCTTTAGCCGATTTCAGAGGCAAATTAATTTTAACTTTACCTAAGAAGTTACAACCCTTTAAATTTAAGTGTTGAAATCAAGTTTTCATGGCGATTTTTAAATTTATAACTAGAGATAGTGGAACGCGGAGTTTAACAGGACCGTAGTCAGTTTTCGAAGGAACATATTAATATGTTCACAGAAAATATGTCGCAACATAGTACTACATATTGCCAAATAGTAAGATTAAGTCGAGGATAAAATACATATATAAATTAAAACAAGAAATAAAAATGACAACACTTTCTTGGCAAACCTTAGTGTTGAGACAAAATTTCCGTGGTATATTGGAAGTGGCTAAAACATATTACGTACTTTTCTAATTTTATGTAGTGAAACGGCGACGTTTATCACTTAATATTAACTTGTATATCTGTCAACGCCTACTATTGACAACGGACAGTATGAGAAGCTGTTGAGGCATGAACTATACATATATTAATATATTTGCTGGTAACTTATAATATGTACCAGCTAAACCTTTATATATATTTTGGTGTATCCTGGATTTTTTCAACGTACTGCAATTTTTCTTTTATCGTACTACTGACTGGCTATATTATTGGCATATATTTTTTGTACATCATCCATTATTTCAAATTGTTCATTTAGGAATAATCCATGTGATTCCAATTTCCTTATAACTAAGAAACCATATTAATGTAACGTATGTAATCGCGAATAATTTGCTCCTTCTCTAAGTCCTGCAGTGTGATTAAATCTACAAATAACATATTTTATGCCATCGAAATGTTTATCATAATACTCTACGGCTTCTAACCAAGAATCCCTGTTGTAACTGGTTCGGAAGGCAGAAGTACGCCTGGTAGTCTCCCTAAAAACGTCCCTTCTTGTAGGTGTCTTAAAGAAAACTTTTTTGACAGTTATTGATATAAAAGTTTACTAAAGGGAAACCTACCCTTATTTTCTCAGTTACCCGATTAAGTACGTGAGCAACACATGTGAAATGTATCATTTTTATAGTTTGTAAATCAAATCTGCCCTGCTTTTAACATGTCACTTAGCATTACAACTTTATCTGAAGCATCTTGATCGGGCCATGTATTATGTAAACAGTCAATAATTGAAAATTAGTAGGTATCTCTAGTGAGATTTCCAATTCTACCAAAATTTTGAAACTGAAATTGCTCCATAATATATATATTCCACCGAAATCAAGAAAAGAATATAAAATTGAATAAAAATAGAAAACTATTTCTTATTGTTTCAGGTTCAATGGTCAATATTTTTCTAAGTACTGTTACTAGATAAAAAAATTATAATCGCATTTCTTAACATTTGTTATAGTAAATAAGTAATCACCGTCGAGGTTTATTTAAAAAGAATTATGTGGAAATGTTTGCTCACGTTTTCTTATAATGGTTATTTCGAATCGTACTTAAATAAATATTTATTTGTATTATTCCTTTCTATAATTTTAGTAAGAGTCAGATAGTAAACAAAAGAGAATCATTATTAACAAATTTCGGAGAAGTTGTTAACACATGCAAGTCAACAATTTTTAAATTGTGATTCATCTCATTAGAAAGGTATTGTAACTGTAATCCATATAAATTAAATATCTTGCACTCCATTATTTAGTTAAATCCTAAAACCACGAGGTGCCAATCAGTTTGGGTATAACCAGTGCCAAATTAGTATGTTGTATAGAGTGTCCAATTTGCACACCAGCTGTAGACTGAATGACATAGAATGTCATAGGCCTATTGTAAAATTATGCACATTATAATATGCCTACACTTTTTCAATAAGACGGTGTATTTTAATACGATACAAAACATCGAGCATCTTACGGTACATACTGAAAGTATGCTCTATGCCAGACGAATTGTTTAATGTCAATGCTGATTTGGTGTTAATTTTTGTGTAGGTACTATCAACTAGTGTCAAAGCACCAAAAATGACTGAGGGAATACAAAATGCGTTTGTAAAGAGAACGTTTTGTTATGAACTACACAAGTTTTAGTTTTATAACGATAAGATAACGATAAACCTTACCTCAAATTATTTAAGGTCGCCGTATGTCTCGACGTAAAATGATCATGATAGGGCAATCCAACGAACTGTCAAATCACTTTAAAAATGGCGGCTGTAGGACAAACAACTCGACATATGACAAGCAGAAATTTGTGATTTTGTGTAGAACTGTGTGTTTGGCTCATTATATTTTATACCTATTTCGAAATACCAAGGATAATTCAGACTATCATAATGGTTTTGTTTTGTTGTGCGAGTCTGCCATGTATCTATGCATAAATAATTGTTAAAATCAAATTACGTACCTCTGTAATAGTTTACTAATTAATTATATATAACTGTCAATATTGTTATCAATATATTTTTTTATTAATATTATATATAGTATTCTCCAGGACCCTGAATTGCTAGGGCTGGCGGGGGTGTAATTATACTACTAGTTGGAGTGAAAAAAGAACTTAGGTACCTATTTATAAATAATACACTAATAAATAAATAATAAACTTGTACACTGTATTTAATTTTTTCTTGAGTTAGATCTTGCTGTTTTATTGCACTAAGCCACTTTTGCCGTCTTATATGAAAGTTCATTGAGATCAGTTCTGTCTATAATTCAATGCAGCAGGAATCCTAAAAAATCTAACTTGATCTTCTCGCTGTCCTCTACTCCAACAATTCATAACACAACAAAACAAAACCATTATGATAGTCTGAATTATACTTGGTATTCCGAAATAGGTATAAAATATAATGAGCAAAACACAGTTCTACACACAGACCAATAACTAAAAGTTCTACACAAAAGCACAAATTTCTGCTTGTCATATGTCGAGTTGTTTGTCCTACAGCCGCCATTTTTAAAGTGATTTGACAGTTCGTTGGATTGCCCTATTGTGATGTTTTTAGGTACAGAGATATCGAAAGATAAAACACGTAAAACAAAAGTAATATCAAAAATAAAATAATAACTTTTAAAAAACGTTTGTAAATCACGTCCCGTCAGTCTTGTTATAATATGATGGATTTTATCTAGGCGAATTGTAATAAGCTCAGTTTGACAATAATACTAAGAAGTGGCCGACATATTGCAGTACGCCCAGTCTTTTTGAACCTAGGCACATTATAATATGCCTGATTTTGCAATAAACCTACGACATATACAAAGCTATATACATAGTCTATTTGAGGTTTTATGGTATGTACCATGGGCGTAGCCAGAGGAGGGGATCTAGCAAATTGTACATCATAGCAAAGCAATTTTGACAAAAATTTGCAGTGAAAAAGGTTTACTTCGTAGATGTCATGTTAAAATCAAGATAATAGTTTTCTACACAAACTTTGACATTTGTAAACATTGGAATGTATGGGCATTATTTACTGCAATTTATTATTACTTAACGCGTAGTGATCTGAACATATTCTCTTTTCTAAATTCACAAAAGAAACAAAAACAGATATAATAATCTTCAGCACTCAAGAATGAGTGGATTTTTTAACTCTGGAAAACCGCTACCCACAAAAAAAGAAACAGTTAAATCGCCCGGAGAAATGTTCGATTAAGTAAAAAACTACTAAGTGGTATTTGAGGCGACCCCTTGTAAAGTCGTACTCGCATTTGCAATATCTAGGTTTCCGACCACCCCGAGAACATTCTAACATGAAGGGAAAGGGGGAAAACGCCCCTGATAGAAGTTTCCGAGCTGTTACTATGCGAAAACCGTAGGGCCGTCGCTGCTCGTAAAGTCTCGACAGCGGTTTACGTTTCCGCGTCGCCGGGGGCTAACGTGTGCTACCCTCAAGGATAACCTACCCCTTCCCCAGTATAAATAAATGATTTAAGGGGTTCGGGAAGGTCTGATTTGGAGTTCTTTAAGGCGGCGAGTTTTATTCGGGTCAGGACTTTATTCAATTTTTCCAGACCAAGGAAGGATTGTTATTTATAGATGTTTTACCAGAGTAGATTCAAGGGATCTTGTACGGGGATTAGCCATTGCATGAGATGCCTTGTAGCCTCACAAAACTGGCAAGCTTCGAAGACGAATCGGGTAATGAACATTCTGTCAAAGAATTTCACAATATGCTGGTGCTTTATGGACCGATAATCGCATAGAAAGACGCACAAAAAATCCACTCCACACAGGAGATGGTGATTCTTACTAGCGTAAATGTATAAAACTATAATGTTGAAATTGAATAATTTCATTTAACTTTAAAATGGACTAGATAACAGCGTTCTTCATTGAAATACCGTTAATTGTTCCTTTTTACTGTGTACAATACAACAATACAGTATGAGCCAAAAGTATGGAATAAATTCAATAAAAACGAAACAATTATTTTTTGGGAAAAATTCTCAAATAGGTCGATTTTTAATTTAAAAAATACATATTTTAGTGTAAAATGCGATTTTCAAATGTCATTTGTTTTCGAGTAATGACGTCATCGATTTTTTTTTAAATGGCAACACCATATTTTTTTCCTTGATTCTGAAAGATCGTTTAATTCTCTATCAGACAGTACTAAAATTTTGCTCTCTTACATAGGAAAGTTTTCGAGTAAATGACGATTGAATGTTAAAAAACGTATATTTTATCCATAAAAAAGTAACAATTCTGAGGTATGTAAAATAAAATACAATTGATTAAATTTTATACTTAAATTAAATGTTCGAATTGCCATCCACCAACTTCATGACAATGCGCAAGTCTGTGAAGAAATTCTTCTTGCACATTATGAATGATTTCTGGGGTAACTCTGAGTATTTCGTCCCGAATGCGATTTTGAAGTTCTTCTAAATTACGTGGTTTATTAATGTACACTTTTGACTTCAAGTATCCCCATAAAAAATAGTCAAGAGGTGTAAGATCTGGCGATCTTGCAGGTCATTCTATCGGTCCGCGTCTGCCGATCCACCTCCCAGGAAAACAGTTGTCCAAAAAATCTCGTACAGGGCGCGCATAGTGCGGAGGTGCATCGTCTTGCTGAAACCATATGGTATCGTCAGGAATGTCAGGGTCATTATCGTTAGGAAAAATTACTGCAAGGCCTGGAACAAGGTCATTTTCTAGAAACTCTAAATATCTTTGTCCTGTAAGGGTTCCTTCAAAGAAGAAAGGCCCTACTATTCTGTCGTCAACTATTCCAGCCCACACATTTAATTTCTGAGAGTGTTGGGTATGTGCCTCTGCCATCCAATGAGGATTTTCCCGTCTCCAATATCTGCAAGTTTGACGATTTACTGTACCATTCAGACAAAATGTGGCCTCATCTGAAAAAAGTATTTGTCGGTGTAAATTTCTATTTCCTTGACATAAATCCATTAGAATTTCGCAAAAGTGTAAGCGGCGATAGGGATCATCTTCATTGAGTTCCTGCACAAGTTGATGATATTTTTCCTTCCTCAAGATACGTAGCACTGTGTTCTGACTAGTGTCATTGTTTAATGCAACCAATCGTGAAGAATTATAAGGATTATCCACCATACTTATCAAAATGTTCTGTTTCTGATTTTCATTAATGCTTGGACGTCGAGGTTTTGGAATATTTACAACATTGCCAGTTTCTCTAAATTTAGACTCTACCTTACTGACTGTTGATTGGCTGATAGGGCGATCTGGATATTTTTCATTAAATAAATCGCAAACTTCCTGCTGTGTTCTAGTCATATTCCCGCATGCGATAAGAATTAAAATTTCAATTCTTTGAGTAACAGTTAAATGTGCCATAATACTTTAAATTGAATAATAATTTCTATGTCGCTTACAATACTTATTAGAAAGTCGGTGTGACAATGACACTTTGCAAAAATTTTCACCTACGTGATCCATAAAAGAACTATGGAATTCGAAAAACTAAACTTGATAACGGTTTTGCTTTATTTTAATTGATTTACATTTTCTAACATTCAATCGTCATTTACTCGAAAACTTTCCTATGTAAGAGGGCAAAATTTTAGTACTGTCTGATAGAGAATTAAACGATCTTTCAGAATCAAGGAAAAAAATATGGTGTTGCCATTTAAAAAAAAAATCGATGACGTCATTACTCGGAAACAAATGACATTTGAAAATCGCATTTTACGCTAAAATATGTATTTTTTAAATTAAAAATCGACCTGTTCGAGGATTTTTCCCAAAAAATAGTTGTTTCGTTTTTATTGAATTTATTCCATACTTTTGGCGCATACTGTATATTGCAATAATAATGCCATTAGTTTTCTATTGGTAAGTGGAAACACAAATGCATCCATGCAAAAATTGGAGTATTTAATTTGATCCTATTTTAAAATAGTCCATTTGTGCTTGATTCCAATACCCACTTTTAAAGTAACTGTAACTTTTTTGGGGGGTGGGAGTTCTAAAATACATTTGTTTTATATAAAACACCCCCTCTAAAATCGGCTGAAGAATACACCGTTTCATTTTCCTCAACTATTCACGACACTCTGACTGCAGCTATGTAGAAATACAATTGGCGACTTAAGGGGGAAATTGTTCATTATCGACCAAATACATCGAAGTATTACACATTTAAAAATTTCTTTAAATGTGTCATCCCGTATCAACTTGATTGAACTACCTGATAATAACGAAACGAATGACGCCACAGTGTAACCGAGCGACGATAAGGGACCTCGACCAACCTCAGCTTTATTTACGAAGTGACTAACTTTTATGAGTATTAAGAGAATTTTATAAAATACGAGCCTGCACTAAGGCCATAATTTATAAGCTTTAGTCAACAGCTATTTATGACAGACGCGAATTGCCTTCTTGCGTGCTTAAACAGATTTTCTCCAATTTCCTTGGAAAAATTGTTTAATCTAGCATTAATAAAGTGTGCGCAGCGTAAATTTGTTTTCATAATCAAATTATGTTTGGACTGGAACGTAGATGCTTTCTTAATAACTTTTTTTTACTGCACAACGGCTTTATATAACATTTTATGTAATACTTTACCGGTTTCAAGAGATGTTTCAAGTTATTTATCTTTCAGTCCATTGATCCGCATTCTGAAATATAACACTTATGACACAGCAATTTATTGTTTAAGGAGGTGCCCACTTCAGGAGCACTAGGTTTTATGCTGAATATGTCACTGTCAAGTTTAAAGTAAGAGGGTCTTATGTACCTACTGTGACAGCCATCAGGGTTTAAAATAGCAAGCCTACATCGCAGATCTCGGCGAAGCGAAATAAAAATGTAATGTTTCTGCTTGCTTTCGTTTCTGAAGTATGATATTTACGTCTGCTTTCATGTGAGCTTCAGTTTTTTTCACGATCAATCTTAATTTAAGTAAAAAGTGTTGTATTTTATGTGATACAGATTCAATTTCTACACAGATCTTAAAATATATCAAAGACGAATCAAGTGACAAGTCTATTTGTACAGTGTTAAAATATGTGAAAAATATTAATTAAAATATGTAGATATTTTTCTTTTGCAGCCAATTATACTCACCATATATACGATTCACTAAAACAGCAGTAATACTAGAATTTTAATTCATTGAACCTTGAGTAAATTATATTAGGTTAGTAACATCTGTAAATATTGCAATTTTAACGATAATTGTCAATAACATTTTATCAACATGTGGCCTATCGTTTAATCAACGATGCAAACGGTTTTTGTTAATGTCAAAGGTGAAATATATATTCCTTTCTCGATGATTTTGAGGGAAATTAAACTGGAAATTGAATGAATGCCAAACGGTTTTCGTTTGTGCTAAAAAGGTCAAATGTTATCCTTTATACTGTTTTTCTGATACATTAATTTAAACTGTAATTAAAATGTCCGAAAATTTTTGTTTGGAAATGCCATTTAAGCTGCATGTATACTGATGTAATAATAAAATAAGATCAATACTTTATGCTATGTATTAGTTGTACGAAATTTAATGTTTTAAATAATATTTTGGTGTCACAATCGGCATAAAATTTGAAATATAATTTATTACTAAAAAATTAAATCATTAACATTAAATATTTATGCTATACGTTATAAATTGTTGCTGGTTGTCTTCATCTATACTGATAAAAATTATTGTAAATTTAAACGTTGTTCACATAATACATTAATGTAAAATTACATGATTTTTTTCTAAAAATACATACTGATAAGTAGTAATTTTCTATTACAGTTGTAACATTACATTCTGGTGTGTTATTTTACACTTTCGACTTAGGCAATAAATAATCAACATTCCACCGTGTAATATCGCTAATAATTTTTGTGTAGTTCTCATACTTTCACAAAAACAATAACTAATTAACTTTTACAGGTTGTATGATTCATCCTAACGTTGAAATTACAGATTTACTAAGTATATCAAATCAATCAGTGTGAAGTTTTTTATAGTATATTTGAATACTCTATTAAACGCAATTAAAATATTGGAGGTTAGTCAAAAATATCTGTAGGTGAAATAGAAAATTATAATAACTATCATCTAATACGTTTATTATATTACCTATTGTTATTTTTATATTATTTTTCGGATAAGTTTGTTAACTAATTCTTTTTTTACAAAAATATTTTTTCTTTTTCTAAAACGGTAGACTTTCCACTTTCCATAAACGTATTAGATGATAGTTATTATTTCCCAATCAAATATTTTAAATAGCAAAGAGGTTAATGACAATAAAGAATTATGGATCACTGATTTTGTTACAAGTCAAATATTTTTTAATTGCCCATTTACTGAAATGTACCTATTAATTGTCTATTTACTTGATTAAAACATATGAAAACTATTGAGTTTTGGAGCAAAACTATCGGTATCATACCGAAAACATACTTTTTCTCTACATTATACGATTGTTGTGAGACAATTTCTAAGGATATGACCTACTGAATGGTCTACACGTTTACCAGATTTGTCTCCATTGGATATTTAAATACAAACATTTATGCCACACAGTCTGAGTAACATAAAATGCACTTTTTCTGTCGTGAACGAATCGTATAGATCAATAAATGCGCTATGTGGAAGTGACCTAACCTCATGAAAGTTAAGGGATAGGTTGCATCCCCTTCCACGTCACTCGTGTTCTACCCTCATCGAAAATTATTCCTTTATATGTATTGATTGAAGCATTACGTGGTTACATGTAATTTTAGGGAACTGTTTTATCACAAAATCGATACATACGTGTACCATACACCACTTTAATTTGTTCCGAATTGCGTTCGGCTCCGGACTTCTTTACGCAATGGTTTTGTGAAATTTCAGGCAGTCGTTGAACCCCTCGCAACGGTTGTGCGGGAAATCCTGAAATATGAATCACATGGCCAACGTTCCCCCTTATTTCAGCGGACAGTTTAAATGCCTCAATCACTTTTGCTTAAAAAATCGATGTTCCTCGGGGTGTTACAAATGGTATTCTTGCGATTTTCTCCAGTCATTTTTTAACTTCCGTCCCAACGAGCAAATAATGCCTGACAGGTTGTGGATGCAACCGATCTTTTATCACAATTAGTCTATGCCTCCGGTGGCCGTAATCAGAGGGCGACCGGAATGTCTAATGGTGGCAGTAAATGACTAGATGCGGGCTAATTTTCTTTTAAAATGGAAGTTTGAACCAATAAAAAAGTTTTGCTAAGATAATCTGCATTATCGTTGGAATATTTCTTCTTATTGTTGCAATATCATGTACCAAGCCAATAAAAATAATTTTATTAATATGATTTTACTTACCATAAATCGGCATTTTGCTCAAATAACAGAGCACCTTCTCGTTTCTTCTACTGAAGGTAACTAAGATAATATATTACAGTAGGTAACTGACTTTACCTATTAAAATAGGTAATAATAACCAGAAACATCTTGTGATATGTATACATAATTCTACCAATAGGTTTCAGATTTTATTAAAAAAATTTAATTTTTGTTAAAGTTACAGCAGTTTGAAAATTAATATTGTATTTGTGATACATTATAACAATTTCAAAATGCTATAAATTCTACAAATATAGTTATTTTTTAATAAAACTTGAAACATATCCCTAAAATTACATCTAGTTTATGGAAAAAACTGTTTCTCAAAATTTAAAGAAGCCATTTTGAAAATTTGAGGTTAGGCCCACGTTTTTTTCAACTTTTTTTCGCAAACTATAAAATCGTTCTTCTACCAGGCTACAGTACATATACCCTAAAGTAAGTTGTTTGGCTATTGAGATATGGCATACCTGAAATCTCACTAGCCGCCACTGAGTGACAGTCAAGATCTTGTATTATATTATTTTTATAAGTCATGAATATAAGAGACTCAAAATCGATCCCTGAGGCACACTGATGTGACCAATATCATGCAACCTCGATGTGCAACCTAAATACAAGACGGATTGGTTTCTATCATCTAGATAAGCTTTAAACAACTGAAACAGCAAACCAGGTAGATCAAAGAACTTAAGCTTTTGATTTAGGATGTTATAGTGTCCCCAAACATTGGGTGGTGATGGCACAAAAAAATATAACCCGTTATAGACCTTAAAAGATGCAACTACACAAGTAGTTTTTATGACGTTACTCTTTCTTAGAAATATAAAACAATGAAATTTTCAGGGACTAGTTAGTTTTAGGAAGCAAATAAATAGTATCGATGTGAATAAAACCAAGAGAACGGGAGGGCGATTTTTAATACCCTGTATACTATTTTCCGCGAAAAACACAATTCTACAAAGATATAGCAAATATTAATATTTTTATAAATTTTATTCGTTTTAGATTTTTTTTGTCACCTAGGTTCACTCAACGTAAACGTACTATTAGTAATTTTGAATCCTTCTCAAGCGTACGTCTACGGATCTTGTCACCTGCAACTTTCACCTTTATTACTCATTTAAGTACTGTGAATTAGTCAACTGTTTTTAAATTTAGGGTATAAACAGTACTGGAGCATTAATTCCTCTACATTTTGTAAATGTACTAAAAAACTGAATATTTTACATAAAAATCACGAGAACATTTTTTTAAATTCGATAGCCGTTCTAAAAATCTTGTGATATTGGCTGCCGATTTTATTATCCACATTATTTATTGGCTTCCTAAAGCTGACTAGTCACTGAAAATTTCATTGTTTTCTTTTTCCAAAAAAAAAAGTTACATCATAAAAACTAATCAAATCATCATCAGATTGTTACCTAATCTTAAACTAGCTCTTTTGTATAATAAATAAAAAGCAGCTACAGATGGTGTAGTAGCTATTCTATATACTTTATCCATATAAGACTGTAAGCATTTCAAATTCGGATCTTCCAGATATCGTAAACGTTGGCGTCTTTGTTAATATATAAGCTTTATCTTAAACGTATTTTTATCTTTACTCTTTTGTATTTCAGATCGGAGATCAAGTGGTGGCGTTGCCAGAATACAGGGCCTGGGCGGAACTGGTAGCCGTCCCATCGAAATATGTATATAAGCTCCCTAAGGACTTGTCCTACTTAGATGCCGTTACCATCACGATGAACTATACCGTAGCCTACATCTTGCTCTTCGAGATCGCTGGCCTAACCGAAGGAAAATCGATCCTCGTGCACTCCGTTGGAGGAGGTGTGGTAAGTACCTACCAATTTAATTATTCACGGACAGTATGGATGATATGATTACGTAGCTGTAAGTGGATTAATGTTGATATTAAATGAATATATTAAAGAGCATTGAGAGCTGCGTTTCAGAGTATACATTTTGAACCATTGCGATGAATAAATTTTGTATTAGAATAGCAATGCGTTTCCTGTAGAAGTGACGCCAGTGTTTTTTTAAACCAAAAGAAGAAATACATAGACGAAGTGTAACAAACAATTTATAATATTCTGAATAAAAGAACGTAATGAGAATTGATGTAATAATTTACTTTTTTCTACACCCGTATTATAACAATGCACTTATATGCCCATAATCCGTTTCATAATGATACCCATTACGATACAGATTTTAATCAATAGAAACCCATAATTTTTCAATCAAGCATGCTGTGCATTTGACGTTTATCCTAGGTTCCTATGTAATTATTTTAGATGTCAAAATCAGTACGTATTAAATTTTCGTAGATACCTAGCTAAACTTCGATAATTTATCAAAATGTCTGATATCAGCGATATAGAAGAATTATCATCGACTCCTCCACACATATCGGAGAAAGCAGAAAATGCAGTTTCTTACGAATAATTACTGTTACCTATTGTGTTCAATAAAAATATAAAATTTATGGTTTTTGATTATTTATCGGGTGTAGAAAAAATAGCGTATGCAACTCTCATGTAATGGTTATTAATACACGAGCATTAACCGGGATACGAAACGAGCCGAAGGCGAGTTTCGTATGGTTTATGCTCGTGTATTAATAACCATCATTACATGATCGTTGCATAATATACTATTTATCTACAACTGCTTTATAAGAGCCTCATTACAGTATTTCAGTTTTAGTTGAATAATGAAGGTCATTACACCACTAGTAGAGTAATGTGACGTTACCCCACTAGTGAAATATTAAAAAAAGAGATAACTGGTTATTTTTATTAAGAACCAACAGGTTTATCAATTTGACAATTAATAGATAATTTAACTTAAATTAAATTGAATTACTTGTTACAAATATTAACAACACAACTTTGACAATTCGTAAGATTAATACTAGATGAATGCAGCTGGTCTGTTATTAACAACAATGCTTAAATTTTATTTGTAAGCAAGTAGCTTCAATGACGGCAATCTCTCTTCCAAGAACTTTTGTGGCGATTTTTTTCTTGTTTTCAAGAGTTATAGCAATATAGCCTTCACAGACGGTGTTGCACTTCCAACCACCATGCCGTTTTATAGCTAGAAGGTCTGCTCCTGTGTTGGCTAGAAGTGAAGTAGATGATCGTCGAAAACAGTGCCCTGTATATTGTTGAGGCTGTGGTAAACTGAGAAAAAAAAAGCAATCTTTTCTGGCATTACACTAAAAGTATTTTTACCAACAAGTTTCATGCATTTACCACCTGTATAACCAACAAAAAATCTTCCATCATCGGCATGACTAGGACGCAGGGCGAGGTATGTTCCTAGTACTTGGACCATATTCACATTTTTGATTCCCTCGGCAGTGATAAAGAATTCTCGGGAAACTTTACGCTTTAACAGCAAATTAGTTAACTCGTCCACTCTGCATGCACCTCCAAGTCCAATAATTAAGGCAACCTTAAATTATGCATTTATGAATTTGCTAATAATACTTTTGCTTCAAATTTTATTATCTTAGATGCACACCAATCGGTGAATCGTTTATAAAATTGTTCGTACTTGGTTCTTGATTTATCTGGTAAAAATTGCAGCTGTAGCAGCTTTTTCAATTTCAAGAGGCAAGTTTTCTGTTTCTGAATCACTCACTATTTCAATCAACACCACTATTTTCACAAGAAAATGTAAAAACGAAAACTCAATTTTGTGTATAGCAAGTTAGACAGGATGTTTGACAGGTTACCATAACAATGCCTTTGCTTCTTGATTTTGAATGAAAACTTACAAACTGGATGTGATTTTGGATTTTTCTCTATTTAAAGAAGTTGTAGATACATTTTTTTTTGCAGTTATATATATAATTTTATATAGCACACGTGGGATAACGGCATTTTTTATTACATTCGTAAAATGCCTCTCTCATGTATGCCTATATCCCTATATATAATAATAAATAAAAATGATTGTACAGCCTTATGTTTAACTTACGCTGTGAAGGAATAGTAGGTTAATAGCATAGAAAGTATTGAAAAATTGTACCAAAATACACACAACGTCAAAAATCTTGGAATTTCCTTCATTCTTATTAAAGAAATCTTTTTGTCAGAAAAACCAAATACATTTATAAAAGTGTATTGTTTTCTGAATCTTCTTTTTTTTTTAAATAATATGTTCGATAAACTGAGTACTTAGAAAATGAAAAACCAGCAAATGTATGACATTTTTGACAAAATTTATGAAATCAAAATCAGAAGTAACAAAGCAAGTTCTCTACTTGACGAATAGTCGGCATGATCTCCACCACGATTTGTTGCAGAATATTGTTCCATTCCTCTTCTGCCACCACGACTAACGCATCTGCAGTCTAAAGTGGAGGAATATGATTATGAATGGCTTTAGCAACAAAATCCCACATGTTTTCAATAGACTAGGATTAATTTCTTCTAAACTGTTCTTCGCTTCCTCTTGACTGTTTCTCATTTCTTTAATCATTTTGTCTTGGTTAATCTTCAGTTCATCCTTCATATCTTTCATCATTCTCATTAACTGTTTCAAAGTTGTCTTGTCAGGAGAGTTGGCTGGCCAATTTAATCTGTTGTATGTCCTGCTTCGAGCGTCTCTTGAACCCTTCTTGCGCGATGTGGTCGAACGTTGTCGTCCATAAACACAACATTTTCACCTAATTCATTACGTGGGGGGTCGATAATGGGCGTCATAACTTATTCGATGTAAATTTGACTGGTCATATTCTGGTATGCGAATTAATTGGGTGCGGCGGTTGATCATTATTCTACCCCAAAACATTATGGTACCCCCTTCATACGAAGCAACTTCACGGGGAAAATGAAGTCGCTGTTGACGACCTGGTTCTTTCAAGACTCGATTGTCATCAGTAACCAGCTCAATTCTGGTTTCGTCTGTAAATAAGACCCACCGCCACTGGCGTAAAAGCCAACCTCTAGGCTGTCGCGCCCACTTGAGACGAGTAGCACGATGCCTTGGAAGTAGAGTGGGGACCCGTAATGGTCTTCTAGCACGTAAATTTGCGTTGTGGAGTCGTCTTTGAATAGTAGGTGTCGATATAACATGGCGAAACGTACCTTGAAAGTGGGCCCTGAGAGCTAAAGCTGATAATATGCGATGTCTACGGACATATTGCTCCAAATACCGATCCTCCCTTTCATTAGATACTCGAGGACGTCCACTACGTGGTGTGTTTTCCACTGTGTATCAAAAACATTGGTAATAAGGTAAAGGTTCATGGTCTGTAATTTTTTATTGCCTTTTTTGTTACATAAGTACATGTACTTTTTTACAATATTAAGAAAAACCACTAGGTTTAATCTAATCATTTTGTATAGAGGGGGGTCCAATACTTTTGATGATGTGTGTAAGAATTCCGCCAGTGGCGTAGAAGTTAGAAATGGTAAACTGCCCCTATACCTCTGTCATACGCCTATGGTAATAGCCATGAACTATTTTCTAATCTTTTTTCTTCTAACGTATCTAAACATTATGCCAAGTATGATAGGGACATATCAAACAGGGTTACAGTAATGGGCAAAAATCATTTAAATTTTTTTAAAACGCCCTGTAACTGCGTAAGGAGCCATTTTATCTAAGCTTTATGTGTCAATTTTTCATATTTTCAACCCAGGATTATTAATGAATCACCCTGTATATTGTATTGACAATGAACATCAGTGTATGTTTTTATGTCTTCTGCAAAATTAATAAAATGCTAGAGATACGCTACTTCGTGTTTTTAGGGACGAGATATATTCAAAACTGCAGTGAAATTAGACGAGACGGTTCCTGTTCCCAAATTTCAAACTAGACAATGAGGCGCTGTAATTA
The DNA here is from genome assembly GCA_037114965.1 of Monochamus alternatus. Lineage (NCBI taxonomy): Eukaryota > Metazoa > Arthropoda > Insecta > Coleoptera > Cerambycidae > Monochamus > Monochamus alternatus. The sequence continues at coordinate 17,959,572 of CM073427.1, forward strand.
TTATGATAATGATTCAGTTTTATGTTTTAAGTTTCATTTTTGCGTGTTTTCTTAAACACGCACTACGTTTCGTTTCTATAAATACATACTTAATTGATATGTAAACGACACAGCATGAAGGGGTAGTAACACCGCAGAACGACGACCTCTGTTTTATGTGCCCATAAAGTTCTTTCCACCGTATGGAAGCTTTTCCTACTGGAAACCAGAAGTTACCGAGGTCACATTTGAAATGGACGTGTACGTGAAAGCTTCGTATTGAAAAAAATACGTGGTTTTTACCCCGGGTGGCAACAGGTAGTAGGTGTCCCGTCTGCGGCGTATTCGGCGCCGCGACGGCCGGCGTCCCACGGTCTACTCGATTTAAGATTCATATCGATCGGCTAGGGAGGGCGCGGCGCGAGACGGCGAGCCACGCGGCGGCGTCTGGCAGGGTTGCCAAGTTGGCGACTTATCGCTAAATGAGTGATTTACAACGTTTTTGCGACAACTACGCATCTCCTGTTTGGTCTCTTCAATATAATATTTATAAAGCCCGTATAGAATGTATACACAATAAATTCGTGAGATATTTATCTTTTAAAACAAATTATTTTATTGAAAATGATTATTGTCATGCTCGCCAACATTTTAAATTAATCTCTTTGGAGAGTCGTAAAACATTAAAATATTTATTGATTTGGTTATGCTGTTTAACTTAATGAATTATGTACGTTTCTGGTGTTCCAGAATATATGTTTTAACGTAATATATGTTTACATACAATCGTTTTTTACTGTAATAGAAAGGTATTTTAAGCTAATATAAATCAAATCTAATACAATTGCTATCAATGAAGTCATATGTATGTTCTCTGATTTATCTTAGCTTAAAATATCGTTCTAATACAGTAAAAAATGTTACAAAAGCTAATAATAAAAAATATATGGTTAGATATTGTGGGTGTAATTCAACGCTGGTAGGGGATTTTGCCCATAGAGTAGTTAGTTTCACACAATATTATTAATACCTAGAAAAATATATATAAAATACAATCGTTTGCAGTATTATGATTGTATTAAAATTAATTTTGCAATTTCTTTTGAACTTCTGACGTATTCGTAATGAAATCTACGTTAAGTTTGGAAATATTTGTACTAAGTCATAGTTAACCGTGTATGCTCCAGGACAAAGAAAGGTAAAATCAATTAAATATCATTTTATTTTGATAATTTGTACTACTACTATTTATATTACTTTTTATTCAGATTATTTAGAACCGGTGTAGTGTTTATCTGTGCAACAAAATGGAAACGAATCTTGGGTTATTTTTTCTAGAAAATAATAATGACAAACGCAATCACTCGATTTTGCGCATTTATTTCATATCAACATTATTTCTGAAACATCATCATGTATACAGGGTGATTCAGAACTTATATAAAAAAATTTGGAAATAGATGCGTCATGAAAAATGGAGTCAATATCGTACATAAGATTTTTGTAAAATTTTTATAGTTTCCGAGAAAAAAATTATTGATATTCTAGTAGTTTCTACCTTATCATAGCTGCTACCAATAACTTACAAACGGACAAGAAGCAGAAACATTTGTGATAGTTTGTAGAAACTGGGTAAGACGACTTAACATTAGTCCTTGGTTGTTTCACTCATCAATAGAGATTTAATGAAATTTCTACTCAGAACTTCCAGAAGTTCAAAAACTGTTTTGAGAGAGTGTCATTATTATTGCAAAAGCATGTACCTTCGGTATCATGAACTTTTGTATGTATCAATTAAACGGACAAGCTACTGTCAGAATTCTCCTCTTTGTAAAATGTTTATTGAGCGTAACATATATTGTTTGATTGACATTTACATTTTCAACGTAACTTTGGCCAAATTTAAAAAGCAGTTGAAAGACATACTATCTGTTTAACGTGTATATGCTTATTTGTGTTTTTATTTTGTTCGTAAGTTATTTTATCTTAATGCGTTGATGTTTATGTGTTATTCTTTTTCATTATAACGTGAATGCTCTTGTATGTATAAAAATAGTTATTTATGCAACAAGTACAAAAAGTAAGTGTTTATTGGACAACACGTCGAGTGCAATAAGCATTTTTTGTACGACTTGCATACAATATATTTTCTACGTTCATGCAAAAACCACTAATGACACTAAGTGTAGAAAAATATGAGGTCGATTTGAAGGTTTACATTTGTCATGATGACAAAACGCTGTAGTAGAATAACAGATGAATGCAATAAACATTTTATTGCACTAGTGCAATAAAGAACCACTTTTGCCACTAAATATAGTTCAATAAAGTTTTGTTTTTTTGCATGAACGTAGAAAAAAACTTTAAAGATGACTATTTAATGAGACTTGCTAACATAAGACGTATTAAGGACAGTGAAGAATAATAATACATGTAATAAGTTTCTTAAAAATAAAACACATCCCAATTGGCTGTGATAGTGATATAAAAGCAGTATCACACGTAGACAGTTTGTGTTACTCTACATTCTAAATATAATTTTTTTGTGTGCCAAACAATACTCTCTAAAAACTTGAATTTCCATTTAAAACATACAACAATTTTAATTTACTATGCAATTTGTATCAATTAAACTGCGAAAGGGGTACTAATTGCAAGCTTGTATTAAAGGAATACAATCTGTCAGTAAACGAAATAGTAATCATGTCGAAAATTAATTATTCTTGTTTTCTTCTAAAGCTGCGCATTTCATTAATTTTTTAAAGTGGTGTATTGTAATTTGTAACTTATTTTTGATACTAAGTAGTTATGTTACATAACTTAACTTAATAAAACTGTATAAAATAGTTTTATGCAAATATCTGCAAAACGATGTAAACACATATGTGTATTCATAATATTTTAGCTTAAACTAGTACCTGGTAATTTGTAACCCATTACTTAAGAAACAATGTTCATATTTATATTAAAGCAGCTTCTTGGGCGACATAGTTAGGAAAATATGTGGCAACCCTGGTGTCTGATGTGTCGACGGGCGCAAGGCACGAGCCGACGTCGCGGCGTGCCGGTGACATTTGCATTTCATGGGCCGCTAAATATTAGAATGGGCTCGCCCCGATGACGGGGAAGTATTTAAGAGGGTCGAATAATTGGATGATGAAGCGGATGAAATAATTTGATTATTGGATTTCGGGCACGGGGGTTGTCCAGTCCGACGACATCTGCGTGGCATTCACCTCGATGAAATATTTCGTTGGTCTAACACGGTCGTTTTCTAATTTTTTACTTTCATGTAAAACAATTTTTTTTCTTTTCTATCGGACAAAATATTTCGCTTCTAATTACCGTGTCACATGACATAGTTTAGGGAATTTCTAATGGAACATGATAAACAAAATATTATGTTATAAATAAGAGTTTAATATAGTTTCGAAACAATTTTTTTCCGCTTTATAAATAAATAAGTTTGGAAATTTTTTGAAAGATGATTTCGTTAATTCCTATTTTTCCCTACCCCCTATTAAAAAATTTGTACTTAGTCATAGTTAACCCTGTATAGAATCTGCAAGTAATAAATAGAAATAATCTTCAAATTCTTTACTTTGATCGAAGAAAACTGAAAGTATCTTGTGCTTTTACCTCTCGAATGTAGAATTTATTATTTAAAAATGCTCCTCCTGTGTTGTTTCCAAATCCCTATTTAATAGTTGCTAAATTAGGTTTAAATGTAAATATTGTTTTATTCGATCATAAATTGTTATTTAGCACATTTTAGACGGTGTTGGTGTTAATAATATTGGAATTAAGGCTGGCTAGGAAAAAAAAGAAAATCCACCTAAGATTCCTGCTAGTGTAAAACCAAACTATAACAATTTTAGATTTGCTGAAACTTAATCACTTTTTTAACTTTCCGCGAAAAACACTTTAGAAAACATGGTCACTCATTTAAAGACGGGTAATTGTATCATTTCGCTTTATATCGCATTTTGCAAAAAAAAAACTTAATAATTTATATCAATTTAAGTGTTAATGGCTTTTTAAAAGAATTATGGGGATGTGATAATATTTATAATATCGTATATGATATCTTAGTATGCAGAAGGTGTAGAAGATATAATGATAAAACGTACTATGTAAAAATATTCTTTTTTTCTTATTCTAATTCTTATGATTTGTAAGCCTGTAAACTGATATATGCCGTGGAGGAAACATATACAGTGCTGTCGAAAAGTAACGAATAAATTCATTATTTTTGAAATTGAGAAGTTTTCGAAAAAATCCCCTGACATGTCAATTTTGTTTTTAAAAAAGGCACTTTTTGACATTCGACCCATATTTGTGACGTCATCGTTGTTCGAGATATGACGTCATCGACAGTTTTTTTAAATAGCCAATGTAAACGTATGTCAAGTTTAATATTTTTACTACTATTTTGAAAACGAAAACAGAGAGTCAATATTACGGAAGTGCGCGATAGTGATGTGATTTTGGTTATTTTTTACTTATCTGCTTTTTTCAGTGTGAGATTTTTTGGTTAGGCAAACTTAGTTTCAAAAATAACCCTTGACTGTTCCGTTTGGCGCAAGGGCTTATTTAATTAATTTTTATTATTTTTCAGAAGTGTGGCAAAAACCCAATAAAACTAAAGAAAAACTAAAAATTATGCCACAAATAAATAGCTTCAGACAATACCATAATTTTTCATGATGTACGTATGTAGAATGACACGCTCTTTCAAATGGCATGGTCAAAATTGGAGGTTGCTATTTAAAAAAATTGTCGATGACGTCCCAAATGTGGGTCGTATGTCAAAAAGTGCCTTTTTAAAAACAAAATCGACATGCCAGGAGATTTTTTCAAAAACTTCTCAATTTCAAAAATAATTAATTTATTCGTTACTTTTCGAAAACACTGTATATGTATAATTCACGTAATGGAGAGATAATTTTACTAACTTTTACTTTACTACGTTACTTACATTTTTTTAAACTACCTAACAAACAGCTATAAGCTATATGAATTCGTTAACCTCAAATCATTGTTGTTATCCATGCACGTGTACGAATATCTGGCAGAGCCCCTATACTAATTGTTTATGTATTCAAAATATGTGTAATTTCTTTTATATACTACGTTTAAGATTTTTTCTAATTTATATTTTAAATGCAGAATTATTTTCGAAAACAAATAAGTACACTTTGTAATTATGTAGATATAGAAATATCGATCGATGCTGTATTTAATGGATATCATTGATGATTACTTTGTCAACTTTTTATTTCCCCTAGGAATTTGCATTTAATGGCCTGTTGAATATCTTAATGGGATTCTAAAAATATCCCTGAAAAGTTGAATTGCATCACAAATTGGTTATTCAACTTTTCCATCTGTACCGTTGAAGATATGATAACGATTTTGAGGCTTTCACTCTCGGTGCTGTTATTTGATCTATACTGGCTGTTATGCCGTAACTAAGGCAACTGGTCGCTGCCAGTACACAATACCAGTGCCAATACCCTTGGTATTTTGCGTGTGTAACTTTTTCATCTTTGACTTTTTAACAAATTGGACAGCAAATTCCGTTTTCCCGAACTGTTTTACGTTAAAATGGTACTCTTGTTTCAAATTGTTATCTTCAACGGTTTCTGAGAAAATCGCTCTTGAATTAATCCCATTTTGGTCAATTTCATAGTAATTTAAACAAATTTATCAAGGTATTCTTATGTCAAAGTATTGTCAACATTTTGATTTAGATATTCCCAAAAAAAGAAGTCCAGCGGAGTTAGGTCGGGAGAACGCGGTGGCCAAGCTACCGATCCGTGCCTCCAGCGAAATTTTCGTTTAGGAAATTTAGAACATTGCGACCACTATGTGCCTGGGCTCCATCGTGTTGAAAAAACATGTTACGTCGTAAATTTAGAGGCAGATCATCGAGATTTTCTTGAAGTAAGTTTAAATAAAGATTTGAATTGAGACGTTGTGGAATTTCAATAGGTCCAATCAGAGTGTCGTGAATTATTCCCGCCCATAAATTTATGGAAAACCGTTGCTTGGGAGTTTGTTCTCCGAACAACATGTGGGTTCTCTTCTTCCCAATAATGAGAATTATGAAAATTTAATTTTCCATTTCGGGTAAAAGTAGCTTCGTCACACCACAAAATTTTAGAAGCTTGCTCGTTGTCCAGCGACAAAATTGCATACGTGGCGCAAAATCTTCTGGTATCAAGCCATGTACACGTCGATAGGCATGTAGACCTTGTCGCTTTAATATTCTTCCAACCTGAAATGTTAGTTGCACATCTAATCAATTCTGTTAAGGAAATCTTTAAGATATGTAGTACCGTTGGCCGAGGAACATTTATTTGCCTTGAAATGTTCCGTATGCTAGTCGTAGCTCCGGTTCCCTATTAATCCTGGGACGTCCTTGACCCGGTGCCTTTCGAAAATTGGCGGTTGCAGCTAAGTTGCGGAATACCGTATTGAATGTCCTCCTCGATGGCAGCCTTCGGTTTGGAAACCTGCTCCCGTACTCGCATTTTGCCGCTGCAGCATGACCATCGCAAAAGCCATAAATAAATATCATATCAACTAACTCTTGTCCCGTAAACTCTTCCATTTTTTTTCGCTTAGAACTATTAAATTGGCAATCGGGTATTAGTATTTAAGTAACATTAGCTCAAAAGATAAATATTGAATTTGTATTCATTTGATCAATTACCGCTGACGGCTACTAACTCTTTCGAGTAGCATAATATTAATCAATTTCATGTCAAAAAGGAAAATTGTACCGTTACTCTTCCAACGCTTCCCGTTAGCCGACTTTGTATGGGTTTTAATAAAGGAATATCAATGAATTTATATCATCTGCCATTCAGCAACGTTTGATGGGGCCGTAAAGCCGAGGCAATAAAACCGCTGGGTTGATTTATGTGGTAATGAAATACCCATCTGGAGAGGCAAAGGCGACAGCACGAGGCTGGATCGAGAGGCGGCGTCGCGGTGGACTAATTGACGTGCCAAGGGTTGTACACGGTAAAGGGTCGATAACCAGGATAAATATATCGGCGGCGGTTTTTTCTGCACGATCTCCCATTGTTTGGGTCCGTGTATAGAAGTGTTTGCAGTATTGAAACAATATCCGATGTAACACCATGTTCAGAACTCAGCCTGTTTCGTTTCTAAAGCTATCTTTGATAGTCAGATAATAGTTTATTCTCGGTGTCATGTTTTATGTTTTTACGTATACCACCGTGGTCCGAAGAGCAGTTCAGACCGCAGTACCAACAGTGGCGGCTCTTGGTAGCTGCAAGAGGTGAGGCCCAAATAATACCTAAATAGGAATAAATTTACACGTCTCCCCTGAGGTAATATTCTTTGATGCGTTGACCATTTTTTATTATGGAGGTCTTCGCCAATAGCCCTACTATAAACATAAATTAAAAAATTAAATAACATCAGAACTCCGATTTTTATTTGCAATATAAACAATAGAAAAAAATGTGTTTCAGCATCTAATAATTTAAAAAATTGTTCGTACGTGTTTAAAACACTAAAAAATATAAAAACCAATTTTCAACTACTTATCTATTTACATACAAAACAAAGCCACTTTTACCAAAAATTTGTTAATACTTCACTTCTTATAAAACAAGTCTCTATTCGTCGGTGTTTTAAATTTGCAAATTTATGTATAATGTCTTCATAAAATTGAGAATCGGCGCTAAACCAGAGGTACGTTATAACATACGAGGGCTAAGATTGAAACATTTATTTTATTTCGTTACATTGATTTTTGATAAATGTAGTAGGCAATCGGATTGGAAATTATGGGGTATTAAAATATACAGTGAAAGCCAAATTTTACAGTGAGGTCCGGCCTCAGTTGCCTCATACGACGAGTCGCTACTGAGTACCAACAATAGCAACTGCAATCAATATATATGGGCGTATCTAGGGGTTCTGCAAGTTCAATTACTGAAATAATAACTTAGAGAGTGAACAAGAACGGTTTTGTTTTGAGTCTTCTCTCTCAAACTAGTTTTTTTACTATTAAATTAAGTTTACTCCTGCAGGAGTTGGAAACAGTTTGAAACCGTCAGAAATATTCGACCGGTTAAGTTGAGAACAGGTTACCAGTACTTTTAACGCAAGAAATAGTTGTGCGGGCATTTCTGATAGTTTCGAACCGTTTCCAACTACCGCAGGAACAAGCCTATTGTTTCTGAACTCAAAGTGACCCTCTCATACAACCTTAACTTTTCTACAAAGCAGTCAAACTTATAATACATTTTCTTTAAAATAGTGCATTAGTTACAAATTCCAATTCAACTGCTGTTCAATATGTAAACCCAAAAATTTCGTACTATTCTCACCACTCACTACAAAATTGGTTCATTTTTATAGTTAACTCCGAACGGGGCTTTTGTCAGTTGGAAAATCTCAAACTATGAGTTTTTTTTATAATTAAAATGCAACGAATTCCGAGCAAACCCACATTCATTTCTTATATAAACCGCTTGCAATGTATATTTAATTTATTATCTCATTTACTTGATAATATAACTAAAGATCCAAAAATAGTAAAATGCGCCTCGTTGGTTATGTCTTCTATATCATTTATGTACAGTTAGAATAGGACAGGTCACAATACCAACCCTTGTGGAACTCCTAAATTTCCAGATTTATGAAGTACAACGTTTATTACGAAAATTTAGGTAAAAAATACTTAATAATTAATCTTGTTTCTTAAATCCCTGTTTTTTCCTTAATGAACGAATTTACATTGATAAAAAAAACATGTATTTGCGTAAACATGGTATATTTGGCTAGCAAGAGTAATAAAATATTCTAAACAAAATTTTAAATTATAAAAAATAGACAGTTGGCGCACGTCAGAAAAAAAGTGGGGAGATAAAATAACTACTTGGCACACGATCCTACGTTTGCTGTTTAGGCGTCGTTTACAATAGGTTGGGATATGGTTAATAACAAGAAGCATCTGTATAAAATTTCAAAGTAATATGAAAAATCTCAGGAAATTATTGTGAAATAAACAATTTTAAAAGTTCAACTTTAACACCCTGTACCTTTTAAGGGAGGCATTTTTGTATATATGTAACTAGGATTAAATCGTTATACCTTGCAGTTGACGGGATGGCCTGCTTTTTTGTTACACCCTGTATATGTATGGTTTGTAAAAGAAACAAAAAACCTACTTAATAAACATTTCCCTCGTTCCTTTATAAGGGTTAGGGTATATCGACAGCCTAGGTGTTGACGTAACCTACCGAATAATAATATGCCTGCTGTTTCCCTACGGAAGTTTGTCACTTCCTACCTAATCCTTACAGGATTACAGCGAAGTTCATAGTTTTATTTCACCAATAAATTAATCATAATTTCAAAATTGTGTACGTTATTTTTTAAACATAACATGGTTTCTGTATGAAATAATTATTTTACGAAATTAAAATAGATAAAGTACAACAATTAGTCAGTACAATTAGTCAGCATATCTCACTGTAGACATCAGCTACGTCTATGCCTTCGGAGCTCTTAGAGGAAGGAGTTTTGACTAAGGGAATTAGTCATCAGATGACTCATTAGACATTTCAGATTTTTCTCTTCTATCTTCTCTCCCTTGTATTAATTTAAAGGGATTATTAATAGAGATATTCTTCGTATAAATTAGTGGCATTATACTAATTGCAAATTGTGTGGTCTATGTAAATGTAAGGTTTTTTTTAAAAAATATTTAATATTTAACAATGCCGTATTCTAAACAAAATAATTGTTGTTGATGCAGTTTATAACTTGTTGAAATATATCATGATAGCCTGTGTTCTCTAATGGAAATCTCTGGTACTCCGGGTATTATCTTTTTTTAATCAGTACGACAGCATCTTTTCAAGTAACTGATGGGAGTAGTATCCTCGTATTTGATAAATTGAATCAGAGTCACATACATTTTTATAGTTTTATTATTAAAATTTTGTTCCGTTGCGTTTTTAGATTTTTTTTTCAGTTTTACTATACAGGATGTCCATAATAGGTTGAGAAAAAGTGGTACCACATATTCCGCGAGCCAAAAGATGATGGTCAAGTTATTTTAGTTCAAAATTTTTTAGTTTCCGAGATACAGGATATGGAAGTAACAAGTTTATTTTAGTTTTTCTTCAATAACTTCATTATTAATTGTAGTAAATATATAAAACTAGGTAGAGGGGAGTTTTCTGTTACGAGAAATTGAAATATGGCATTATGGCATCGAGTTTGTTGTCAATTGCAGAGGGCGCCACCTACAGTACTTTACATGCATTTAAATCGTCAAAACTTCTTTGTGGCCTGGTGACTGATTCCTTTATCAGCTATTCGTATTCTTTGATTTTTTTTCTTAAAAAGAAAAATATATGTATCTAATTCACAATCAACATGTAAAATAAATATTATGTTCATTTCGCACTTTATTCAATTAGGTACTATTAAATTCTGGACTAAGGTAAACTAGGTTGGCCCCAGTACATATGGTAGTATTTTGTGCATATCTTTTAGAGACATTTTTTGCATTTACACACATCCAGTACACGGTGCATTTTTTCCCAACATTTTACAGACACCTGTATGTGTATTTGTCATGTTCCAGCAGTCAAATTTAATAAAAATTAAAATTACGGGTTCCTTCTTGACATTCCTATTGGAATATTTGCCTTTATATTACATAAATAAATACTCGTAGCTACTATCCTTTCATTAGACAACGTAAAACTGAAATTTCTTAGAAACCAGAGACAAAGATACTCTTCAGCTCGTTGCCATGGGGGATGAGTCTGCATGTTAATTTTATCTCGCTGAAATTTAATCATACAGAGCATGACTAACTGAATAATAAAGTCCCGCTTGTCAATATTGAGCAAGGAAAGTGCCATATAGTCAGAATCAGCCAAATTCGTGACATTTTTTAATAAGTAGGTGATTTTTTATACATACAGGATGTAGCCTTATATGGGAGCTAGTTATACAGAAGCTACTTTTAACTTTTAGAAACATATATCAGTTCGTTTTTTTCAAAATCGCAACTCGCAACCGTAAGCGCATAGACACTTGGGAGCTGCGACATGCATTGTTGTCACTTTATTTGTTATTATTTATTACTGTTGCACACAACCAAACCGTCTCGTCACTAATCACTGAAATAAATAATTTTAAGGTTGTTTAAGGTGTGCTTGCAGTACACAAATTTTACTATAAAATTTAGCTTAACATTGCGCTGTGTTGCCAAATCTACGAATTAATCTACGATGAACATATCATTTTATCAGTCTACGGTCTTTCCAAGTTTTACAATTTAGATATTAAATATCCAGATAGTTATTTTGTGCCTAAATACCAACATATTTGAAAACCTTCTGCATGCGGGCACCCTATTACTGCATCATTCAAGCGCCTTATATGAAGAACAATTTCCAAAAATGAAACAGTTTATCCACTAAAATAATAGTAAGTTTCATACCAGAAAAATATATATGAAGTATGAAGTTTACTATGAATTCCAATTTATTTTAAAAAATAATTTACAGTTAGTAAATAATAAATGTTTTAAAATGTGTATTTCAGATTGATGTATTTATTTTGTTGATATTATTTCTATATATTTATAGTTTTATGTTGTTTCATTTTTTGTACCTACATTTCACATACAAATTTAATAACTATTACTTTATTTAACTGTATTAATATACTTAAACTTAAATAAAACATGTTTCTACTAATCTACATATATTTTGTCAGATACCTACAAATTTCTTACTTTTTGATGTGTGCAAAAATTAATACTTTACACAATCATATTACCTATACCGTATTATAGACACTTAAACAAATTAAAAAAATTAAACAGTGACATGTTGTCATTTTTGTTTCGCCGAATTAACGTTAGTCTTTGTTTTTTGTCCATCTAACTCGATGTCAAAAGTCATTGACACTGAAACTTTAAAATAACTTGTAAGAAAATTGTTTATATAAAATTTCTTTCCATTGCAGTAATGTGCTCTGCAATTCCGTTAGTTTCAAACAGTGGTTTAGAAAGGTAACAACAGGCAACACTGATAAGCGTACATACAACTGAATACGGCATTGACGGTTGGACATAAATTTAAGTGTAATAACTTCATTATCTATTTTATTAAGGTGACCATATTTGTGGTCCGAAATGGTGGAATGTCAATGTAATTTTAAAGTTAGGATTTTTAAACCCTGAAGTTACCAAAAAGAATTATACATCATTGGATACTAGAAAGTTCAACTTATGTAGTGTTAGTATTTATATTGCCAAAATGTAGCGATTTTATACTTATTGCAAGTGTATCTTTTTACGGAATTTTTACATAAACTTCAACATTTAATTTTTCGCATATGCCAATTTGCACTTTCTTGATTATCGTCATATTTAAAGATAGGAAGATCACGTAATATACAGTTATCGGTATTTTTTGAACCTTAAGTAGTTTAGCTTGTACTAAGTAGCAGTATATGTCAAGAGTTTAAAATCTTCGATGAGTCGCAGCCGCGAGCCGCGAACCGCGAGCCGCAGCTGCGAGCCGCGAACTGCGAGCCGCAGCTGCAGTCGTACCAATGAAACTGTACCTTTACTTTCATGTAGACTACACTGCTAATACACGGTTAAAAGTAATACGCCCTTAAAAGTAATAATTTGGGTAATTGGTAGGGGAACACGTACTATTACCACTAAAAAAACTGTTAATTACATTTCCTCCCTGTATATATTTATTTGAATTTGATGTAAAATAACTTTCTTATTTGTGTAATTGTACTCAATTTTGAAAAACAGAGTGTTTTGTCTGAAAAACACGAATATCTAACTGATTTTTTTAATTAAATGTACAGGGCGTTCTGAACGCATGTGCCACTACATTATTCCTTTCAGATATTTTTAAGGATAGAGATTTTTGGAAAATGATTAATTATTTTTAAACAACCTTCGATTAGTTTAAAAAAAAATCTTGTGGCAAAATGCAAATAGAGAAAACTGCGTTTAACGTATTTGGTAAGTTAGGAAATCAGTAAACATGCATTTTAATTATTAATTCAAAAAGTTTTTACTCTTAGTAATATCGTTCTTATAAAACAGCATGAATGACAAAGATACATATGGTAATATGAAAAATAGACAACATATAAAAAATATTAAAAACCTAAACGTAATAAATTTGTTTATATTTTTTTATTTTATTAACATGTGAAACTAACTACTCTGCGGACTAAAGCCCCGACCAGCGTTGAATTACACCCACAATATCTGCCCATATATTCTTTATTATTAGTTTTTCTAACATTTTTTATTATAGAAAACTTTTTTAAGCTAATATAAATCAAATCTACAATTCGTATCAATGAAGTCATATGTATGCTCTCTGATACCAAACGTCTAGATATACTAATAAACAATTCCACAGACAAAGCTGTATTCAATAATTATCTTAAAAATTAACTGACCTAATTCTGCATTTTTAGGATTGCTTCTTCAGGTGGCCTCCTTTAAGTTGAGTAAAATATCTTACTACAAAAATTCTCAACTCAACTTAAAGGAGGCCACCTGAAGAAGCAATCCTAAAATACAGAAATAGGTCAGATCTCATCTATTGTGGTTGAATTTTCGAGTTTCCACAGTTTCTAAAGTGAACTTAGATATTTATAGAATGTTTTTATTAAACCAGGTTAGTAAATTTAGCTAGATTAATTTTTATTTTAGATAATTATTGAATAGAGCTTTGTCTGTGGAATTCGTAATATCACAAAAAAAATCTTTGATTTCTCATTTTGCACATATTCTTACTAGACATTACTAACTGCAATAACTGTTTGAATTAATAACTTATTTTATGTATTGGGCTGTAGCTTAACAAATGCCTAATTATTTTCCAAAAATCTCTATCCTTAAAAATAAATCTAACAGGAATAATATAGTGGTACAAGTGCTCCGGATATCTCCTGTACATTTTTCAAAAATTCTGTTAGATAATTGTGCCTATCTCACCTTTATTTTCAAAATTTGAGTACAATTATCCAACAAATAAGAAAATTATAGTATAAAATGAAATAAATAAGTAGTTTCTTAGACCTTAAAATTGCACTAAGCTGATTTAAATCATATTATTTTCGTCCAAGGAAGCTAGCCCTAAATTATGGCCCATTCTTTACTGAACACCCTATATAGGTATTCATTCCGTCTTTTTTATTTTTCGCCTAAGCGAGACTAATGTAGTTTTCTAAAATAATCCAACGCTTATTTCTGCGATGATTTCTATGCTCGCCAACGTAATAATAAGCCCGAAGAAACAGCCGACAGGCCTTATTACTTCAAGCAAGTTAAGTCTCTAGGGTCTCGATGTATGATTGCTCGGAAATTAGTTTATAACCGACTCCCCCATCCCGTTAAATAATTGATCGCGGCGATGACTGCATTCATATTCCGTATATATTTTGCCTTCTGTTAAAAATGGCATGTGGGATGTGGGTATATCGTTAATGGGACTCGTTCTGCCCATGCCCAACAGTAATACACAAAATACATTTCCGGAAATGTGGAAGCTGCAGTTATTTGATGACCGTGACGAATCACTGCAAGTATAACATTTATAACTGTCAAATGTCACGCCAAATGAAGCTACAGTCCATCTAATGATATTTGAAAGCTTATTGTTCTTAAAAACATTACGTTTGTTTTAAAATGGAATTCGTGTATTAGTCTTTTAAAAACATTTTTTGTTGTAAAATCAAAAATAACAAGGATATTAAAGAAAAACAATCAAAATTTTTGGACAAATTTTCTCTTGGACGCCATAATTTATTTATTTTTTTATTTAAAAAAAAATGACATCAGAGCATTTTTGTAGAGTGGTTTTCAACGAAAAATTTTTATTATATACTTATAACTAATGAATATAATAAAAAAGGTATATAATAAAAATTCTTCGTTGAAAACCACTCTACAAAAATGCTCTGATGTCATTTTTTTTTAAATAAAAATAAATAAATTTCACACCCCAAGTATAAATCAAACCTGACATTTTAAATTAATTTGACTCGGCCAAGGTATTGTTGACATATGTTGATTTGTCATTTTTATTTAAACGGTTCTGTCACAGTAGATGTCAATTACTACTTCGTATGTACGTATACTGAAATGCCGCGATTTGATAAAGAAAATCAACAAGTTATTAGACAAGAAATTCAAAACCTAATCTCAGATAACACGAGAAAATCAAAAGCAAGTATATGGAAACAATTTGTTGAATTTTGCATGTATATCCACCATATTTCGTTAAATAATAAAATTACCAACTTTTAGTTACATCAAATGCTAAAAGTCAGATGGGTAGTATTTCAATCTATCGTTTAGGCCATTAAAGGTGGTAGAAATATGTTTTTTACAAGTAATACGACGCCATTTCGAAGAAATTCATATATAAGTATATCCACCATATTTCGTAAATAGATAAGATGCCAATGTGTAGATTATACAGTATGCGCCAAAAGTATGGAATAAATTCAATAAAAACGAAATAATTATTTTTTTGGAAAAATCCTCGAACAGGTCGATTTTTAATTTAAAAAATACATATTTTAGCGTAAAATGCGATTTTCAAATGTCATTTACTTTCGAGTAATGACGTCATCGATTTTTTTTTAAATGGCAACACCATATTTTTTTCCTTGATTCTGAAAGATCGTTTAATTCTCTATCAGACAGTACTAAAATTTTGCCCTCTTACATAGAAAAGTTTTCGAGTAAATGAATTTTGTAGGGATGATATTTTTCCTTCCTCAAGATACGTAGAGCACTGTGCTCTGACTAGTGTCATTGTTTAATGCAACCAATCGTGAAGAATTATGAGGATTATCCACCATACTTATCAAAATGTTCTGTTTCTGATTTTCATTAATGCTTGGACGTCCAGGTTTTGTAATATTTACAACATTGCCAGTTTCTCTAAATTTAGACTCTACCTTACTGACTGTTGATTGGCTGATAGGGCGATCTGGATATTTTTCATTAAACAAATCGCAAACTTCCTGCTGAGTTCTAGTCATATTCCCGCATCCGATAAGAATTAAAATTTCAATTCTTTGAGTAACAGTTAAATGTGCCATAATACTTTAAATTGAACAATAATTTCTGTGGCTTACAATACTTATTAGAAAGTTGGTGTGACAATGACACTTTGCAAAGATTTTCACCTACGTGATCCATAAAAGGACTATGGAATTCGAAAAACTAAACTTGATAACGTTTTTGCTTTATTTTAATTGATTTACGTTTTCTAACATTCAATCGTCATTTACTCGAAAACTTTCCTATGTAAGAAGGCAAAATTTTAGTACTGTCTGATAGAGAATTAAACGATCTTTCAGAACCAAGGAAAAAAATATGGTGTTGTCATTTAATAAAAAATCGATGACATCATTAATCGAAAACAAATGACATTTGAAAATCGCATTTTACACTAAAATATGTATTTTTTAAATTAAACATCGACCTGTTCGAGGATTTTTCCCAAAAAATAATTGTTTCGTTTTTATTGAATTTATTCCATACTTTTGGCGCATACTGTATATGTTTACCTTCTCAACTGTCAAAACTTCCACTTAATAACGTAACGAGTCAAAATAAGGGCATCTTATTGGTTTTAAAGTAGAGGTGTAAATTTTCCGTGTTCACTTGAAGAATGATGAAAATTTCCGGAATTTTTTAAATACAGATTTCGAATATATAGTTTTCCTCCCAGTAATGATCCTGGTGAACATAAAATTGCATTTTCCTGTGCAATATTCAATGCGAAGATGTGCAGTAAAGGTTAAAAAATTCGATTAAATAGCCTTCCACACTGAAATTGAATAAAGTTTGTCTCCGAGCACACCCCGCTACCCTCAACTGTTAAGTCTCATAATATTTTTCTACATAATGAAGTGATGGAGTTCAAAGGACAGTTAGTCGGGGGTGGAAGGGGCGGTTGGACGTGATAGGAATCTCCAACTACCGCAAGGATCCCTTATGTTGGGGTTCGGTCGACGGAAAGATAGCGGATCCAGTGCCTCGAGACGTCCACTTTGGTAGGGTATTACATGGAAAAATGCAAAAAATTCCGCTGAAATTTTTAATCATACTCGAACTCCTACACAGAATTTTTAATATAATGGATAGTATTTAACCCTTAGCAATTTTAAAAAGTCCTTTTTGCTATCCCTTATAAATTTATTTTTAACTTTTTTCTCATGAAACTGTACTTTACTATAGTACTAGGTCGTCAAATTTGAATTTTTTTCTGTAAAAGCTAGTATCATTTTTCTATATAACACAAGCCACGAGAGGTCAACTTTCCAGTTTCTTTCAGTAATAATAATGTTTTCAGTTTCAGTAATAATACAATTATTACGATTAGTTAAAGTTTTTTTTATTGTTGTTTGTAATGGTTTTGCTACATCTTTAATCCATAAAGAAGTTCGTATCGTAAATTTTCTGAAAAAAATTTCTAAGGGATTAAAATCTAAAAAGTATTTAATTTAATACTAATATATATGTATATTAGGTGAAGTATGAAATTCCTCTAATTTTCGAGGAAGTTCTAATTGCATTTGGATCTCGTTGTAAGCAATTTCTTGATCAAAATTGTACCTAAGAACTACTTTTTTTTCCAAAAAATATAGGGTGACCAAATTCTAATATTAATAATTTATTTTGAGAAAATAGTCGATAAAGAAATAGAAAATTGTGTGCTTTCATATTTAATTTAGGCTCGAAAGTCGGTTTTTCGCATATTTTTATAATTGGACCATACACATTATAAATGGAGTTGATTTACTTTCCCATAATAAAGTTCTAATATTTAGTACCTGAAAATATTGAGTTTGTATAGTTTTGATGTAACATACAGTGTATTATTTGTATTATTAAAAAAATGTTTTTGCTTTGACACGGAAATTCTAAATTTAATCAAAGTAAATGAATGTTAGAAATTAGCTAAAATGTTCACATTTTTTTTAAGAAATGTGTTTAAATTTTGTTTACATCTTAGACCAAGCTCTACAAGATATATATTTTTTTAAATCATAAATAAAGTTGTTTCCATTTATGCAGATTTTATAGCGGCCATTGTATACAGGGTGCTACGAAAATCGTTGAGGACAGTGAAACAGTGCTTCATGTAAAAATATGTAATTTTAGCATCCCCTAAAAAGTTACAACCCTATGAAAGTGGGTGATGAAATCAACTTTCCATGGACTATTTTAATACGACGCTTCAATTTTTGCTTGGATGCATTTTTGTTAAAATATCACTTCTTGACCTATTCTACTCGTTGTCATCTTATACTAAGCGGATGAAATAATACACCCCTTGTATATTTATTATCAGAATCTTTACGTACTTAAAAATTTTGAAGATTTTGTGTTAATAGCCCTATTCAAAACAAAACTTTTTTGTCTCTACACAAATTCCGAAATGTCTTCTAGTTTTCGTACAAAAAAATACAGCCCGCATTTCAACCGTATGATCGTCCGAAAGTAAGTTTTTTGCTGGTTTTTGATACCGTTATAAGTTTTAAAAAACATGGAAACTTGATTTCAGCAGTAACTTTTGAAGGGTTATAACTTCTTAGAGGATGCTAAAATTAATTTACATGAAACACCCCCTTTAAAATCAAAAGAATTCACTGTTTCATTTTCGTCAACTATTTTCAAAACACCCTTTATCATTTTCAAAATGACAATATCAGAAATGGCTATAAAAAAATAGAAGCTAGTGTAATAGGTACATAGAATATTACATATTCGTAACTTGGAACATTATTCAAATATACCTACTTAATGACATGTAGATAAATATTGGAGAATTTTTTATTCAAAGTTTATACAGATTATATTATTTTTTATTTCAACATTAAGAGGTAAATTGTTAGGGATGCCTTTTGGTATATATCTAAATTAGGTTAGTATAAGTTTGGCTACATATTTTTAGATCACCCTGTATACAGACTCCGTTTAAAGCAATATATTATAATGTCGGTCAGTGGTCACGCGGTTTAAGGCGTCAGTACTTGAATCGATTTGGTAAAGAATGTTAGCTTGAGTCAATGTGAAAAATTGATGTTGGTCGACATTTGACTACCTCCCTAATTAATAAGGTTTTCCAGATTTCCCTCATTCCTACTCTGAATGGTGGTTAGGACCTACCAACGTAAGTCGTTCCTGGGCGGCCTGATTAATAATAATATACTGTCTCTTCTCCCGCACAAGTTTCCAGCTTCTGGGCTAATCCCCGTGATTAGAATAAGAGGTAGAGATATTATTATTATTATTTTTTTTGGTGACCCAAACCACATCTAACACGGTTCGCTAGATATTTTTTTTGTTGGAAATTAGAGTTAGCCTCTTGACAATTTCATAAAAATTCTTTTGGTTTAGGTCAGCGACCTGGTCCCTAATCTCAATCATCACTGGTCATACGTCAAAGTTTTTGATTATATGTGTTTTAATAGTATATTAAACAACAAGGTTTGAAAACGATTCTTTGCACACGAGCGAGACATATTGGTCCACAAGTCGAGGGAGTGTGCAAAGAGGTTTTCAAACGAGTTTTTTTACGATACTTTTTATACGACTGCAAACAGAGACCACCAAAATTTTAATTTAAATCGTTTTTTTTTACTAAAATTGCCAACACTGGATTTTGTGGGCAGCAGTTCCGAACATATTTCGCTTGCTTTCTGTAAAATATCTTCAGAATCACACATTTTCACACCCAAACTTTGGGAATTCAACAATTTTAGAAGTATCTAATCAACAAAATAAAAGAGCTGTGACGGCTATGAAACTCAGCCAACTTGAAACATTGTATAATTTGGGTGACAACGTCAAACAAAAATCACAATCTGGAGAGGCGTGTGCAAAGATGACATAACCGTGTGCAAAATACCGTTTTCAGAGCGTATTTTCCGTGTGCAAAACCCCCTTTTGCAAGGCAGTCGTATAAAAAATGTTTAACCATATACCAGTTTAAATTTATTTACTTATTAAGTGTCTTGGCTTTTATTTCTATAGCATCTAACCTAACTCCAGTCCAACCTGCATGTAGGATAGAAACCATAGAAAATAATTAGACAAATATAGTACTATTAACTTTATCCATATCCTCATCTCGCAAACACGGTTTGCCTGGCCTCGCAAAATAACGCTATATGGCAATACTGTATATTACACATACATCGTTGAAAAATTTCGCACTCCAAATCTTCATTGTGCAGGTTTATAAGCATTACTTCTCCACTATAAAAAACAAGAATGAAATCGTTAATCCGACCAACAAAAAAGAAACTTGTAAATGCAGTATATTGCAGCGATTTTGTGTCCAGTCACACCCTCTGCATGTCCCCCTTTACTAATATTAGGGAAATCCCCGCGCCACTGCTTTATTGCTGCGTTCGGGACGATCAATACTTGCGTTCGCGTCCCCATACTCCACTGTCTCGTCGGCTTTGGAGATACAGAAAATATTCCAACACAGGCATAAAGTCGGATGTTGGAAATATAACATATGGTTAGCTCGTTTGGGAATTTGCTTCGTTTATTGCGAGCGAATGGAAACTTTAAACAAATATGTTTTGTGCGCTTATTGTTTTATAGGCTTCATCTCATGTGGTTCAATTGCCAGAGGCAGATAAAGTTGAAATACACTTATTCTTAAATATTCCACTCCGGTTAATGGCAGAGCGGCAGAGTTTATATTATTATCGCAATTGTCATATTACAACCAGAGTTAATATTTTTTTGTTGTCTGATCCTAAAAAATTTGACAAGACCAGTTAAATGGGATTGATGTGATATGAGATTTTTTTATTTTTTTTATATATTTTTAAGTATTAACAAAATTATATGAAACTAACTGCAGATATACTCTTCATTATTAGCTTTTGTAACTTTTTTTTAATGTATTGTAAAGTTAGGAATGAAGTAATATGTATGCTCTCTGATACCAAACATCTAGATATGCTACACAATTCCATAGACAAAACTCTATTCAATAATTATCTGAAATAAAAATTAATCTAGCTAAATTTACTAATCTGGTATAATGAAAACATTCTTAAGTTCACTTTTGAAACTGAAGGAACTCGAAAATTCAACCACAATAGGTGAGATCTGACCTATTCTGCAGTTTTAGGATTGCTTCTTCAGGTGGCCTCTTTTAACTTGAGTCAAATATCTAAATATAAATATTATTATACCTATATTCAAACTATTTTAAATATCGACAATGTCAAAAGTGCCGTTGACCTGCCAAGCAATTTTAACATTTACCTACTTATAAATCCAAAAAAAAAAAAATGTTACTCTTCTATGTAACTCGTTTTTTATATATTTTTAGATAATAACAATATTATAAAATACAATTTGCGTGCAAACTTTTATGGGTCGTCCATTATAGGTACTTCAATTATTATCCATTATTTAAATACAACACAATATCTATTCCATTTCCACAGATGTTCACTCTTTTGTAAAAATTTTCAATAGCTTGATGGCAAAATACTTGTGGTTCTATCTCACCAAAAATGCGAATAATTTCATCCTTCAGTTCAAGAATCAGCAATTTCACTCCGCTGTCGGCACTTTGATCTAAATTCAGGCGTCTGCGGTGACCTCAAAATGCGCATGCAACCATAGAATCCGAGAGAAATAAAGAATCGACAATCAGAGGTCGCAATAAGAATTACTTATTTCTGCAGAAAAGAAATTTATATGTAAGGATAAGTCGTCGGTTGCCTCACCTCCTGTGGCATAGGCATACTGAGGAGAGCTAAAAATCTCAAATGCGGTATATGTCGGGTGTGCCGCTAATGGATGACTTTGACAGTTTATTATTAAGCCTTTCTTTCCTTATATAAATGAAATACTACTGAGTGAGTAGTGGTAATTATCTATATAACGTGGGTAGAGTACTAACTACTCTAGAAATGAATACACTATAGCAAGAATACTTATGTACTTTAGTTTTATTTTATTTTAATGCAATGTTATTATTTACTTTGTTCAAAATTATTTAATATTATTTTAAATATTTGCAGTAATCCATTCAAGTCATATAAAACTTCAAATAAATAAGACAACATTTTTTGAGAATAACAATTGTCTACTCAAGTAATTCATTTTTTCTAAATAAAGCAAAACAATTCTTTGAACAAACATAACTTTATCTCATATTAAGTACATCCCCTTTACCACCCTGCACAGATTCGTTATGGATTTTCGTCTCTCCAAGTACGACAATTTTGTTTATTTACATTGTTTATCTATAAGTTACTTTAGAAAAATTCCACCTAATGTCTTAATTGACGTCATCGAACTCTTCCAATTCGATTTTATGGAATTGAAAAATTTCATATAATACTATTTAAAATGTAAACATTCGCTTATGTTTATATTTTAAATAATAATACAAGTAGCTTTTCCTTTAAGCTAGAATGTTATGATAATTATTTTAAATAAGTAGGATAGTTTACTATGTAGAATAAATAAATACCTATGCGGTGTTTGCTTGTACTGCAGTATAATGTACGATAGTTTTCTAGATTACGGCAACATTAAATAACGCGTATATGAAATATGAACAAAAATAATAGTATATCAATTAAGGCATAGTAATAATACAGTGGCTCTTGCGGAAATGAAAATATATCCTGCCTACTCCAACATTGAAGTGAATCTTCTTAGAAATCTTGTGTATAAAACTGCCTGTAGAAAGATGTACATTATCAATTATGGAATGATTTACTTAATTGTCCCTACTCTATATTATTTGACTCCAGACGGCACTTCCGCTCTGTTGAATGGAATTTTATCGAAAATACTGACTTGGGAAAGGAATTTTTACACACAGTAATGAATGAATAACAGCTTCAAATTAGATTAAGTTTAATACTTGTTTCTCATCCCATAGAAAACATTGAAGACATGTAGAAGATACGTGTAAAAAAATAGTAGGTAGCAGGTAGCTATTGATAATTGATATATAAAAATATTGTAGTATTACCAAAGGATGTTTCAGTAAGGGTGTCCTACATTCTACATTTCATTTGAAATAAACCAAAGTAGCTATGTAAATGATACCGTTATATTTCCTTTTTTATTTAAACTATGCGATTTATCACATAATTTTTATATGACAAATCGTGTGGCAGTAAAACAGAATCGGAACTCGGCCTGACGCCACGTTGCCAAATTTAAATATTTTCCTATACCACCTACTTATTGTAACATGTAATTAACGCTATAAATTATTTTTTTAAAGTATGCAATTAGCATTCTAAGATTCAATATAAAAATACTCTAATATTGAAATTACAAAACTACAACAATCAAAATAAACTATTCACATTTCATTACATAAATAGTGAAACGTTTTTTGTATTTAAATACAGACAGTAATAAAAAAACCTCATACTGTCAACAAAAAACAGTCCGAGGCATACCTATTCACTGATAAACAATCCGGCAATCCGAGTCTTGTATTTCGGTCAGTAACCTTGTTTTTTATGCCTTATGAATAACAAGCGCTGCAAAACCGCTAAATAGTAACAGACACAAACAATAATTAAATTTGCATTTTTATAAACACTCGGTGTAAGGAATATGACATCATGAGAATTTTATAATAAAAGCCCAACCGCAGTAATCAGTGCCGACATCGAATAGGCTGTAATTGCCACTCTCGGCACAGCTAAAAAGTTGGCAATAAAATTCTGGTTTAATACTTTACTAGTGAAATAAGTCGAACATCGTTCCAGTCCGGCCATAGGTCCGTTTTCCTATGCAGGCGAGCCCACCGTCGAACTGCATTTGAAACAGATGCACGCGACCCAACTTATCTTCCTTCTTCATCCATCACTTATCATTTTGACCTGGTAGAGGTTGGTGAATTTCTTGTGTCGCCAGTGTAATTTATAATTCAGGTTGGGTAAAGTGTAGTAGTGAAAGACCGTGGATGTCCTCTGCTGAACAGAGCTGTGGAAGAATTTGTAAAATACATTTTGTCATGTGTTATTCGGTACCTACTGATCATGAGTAATGGATTTGATTCTGATTCACAATAAAATGCGATTTGCATTACTTGGGAATATCAACGTACAAGCTCAACTTGTTAATGTTCACTTTAATATTACCCCTTATTCTCTGAAGCTATTTATTTGTGGCATAATTCTAGTTTTTCTTTAGTTTAATTGGGTTTTTGCCACACTGAAAAAATAAATAAATCAATGAATTACCCCTTATATTTGCAAGACTTATTTCCGTAAAAATATTTCTTGTCTAGAAAAAACAAGACAAAATTGCCAATACTAATTTAAATCTGAAAAAAATATATTCCAAAAGGTTTTGATGCTTTGTTGATAATCCTTCATTTTCCTCAAACAAATATCCATTCTGTCAAGAGAATTATGCTTTAATTATGCAAATTAAATAACTTTTTGACAGTTTTTTTTATTATTATTAGTTTGCAGCCTTGTTTTCTTATTTTCAGGGCCAAGCTGTTGTCCAACTGGCTAAAACTGTTCCTAATGTCACCATCTTCGGAGTTTGCTCCAAGAGCAAGCATGAGGCCCTCAAAAGTGCCACCTCCTCGATTGACCACTTGATAGAAAGAGGTTCAGATTATGTCAGTGAAATCCGCAAAGTCTCCCCAGACGGCGTTGACATCGTCCTGGATTGTCTATGTGGTGAGGAATGTAACAAAGGCTACAATTTGCTGAAACCCATGGGAAAATACGTTCTATACGGATCGTCCAATGTAGTTACTGGAGAAACCAAAAGCTTCTTCAGTGCAGCCCGTGCAGTAAGTACAGTTTGAAATAATGTGTACAATTTTATTGGCTAAGAAATATCAAGCGCTTCCTAAATTTTTGATGAGCATAATGCAATAAAAAAATTATATGGCAATATGTACACGCTTTTGCAATAATAATGACAGTAATGACAAACAGTTTTTGAACTTATGGAAGTTCTGATTGTAAATTGCAATAAATCTCTATTGTGAGTAAAACAACTAAGAACTAATGTTAAAAGTTTAAAGTAGATTTCATTACAAATACTTCAGCAGTTAAAAAAACGCAAAATTCATTTTAAAGAGTGCCATTATTATTGCAAACGATTGTACATATTTAGACATACAATAACAATAAATTCGGCTAAACTTCACCGAGAATTTTATATTCAAAGCTTAATAAGGGAGTGACAATTTATAATTTTCTTCTTTTTTTATCCATAATTTAAATACAGAAAAGGTTATTTGATAATATTTGGGTGGTGATATTTTTCAACATGAACTATGCGCTCATGAATTTAAAATATACTTCAGTGGCGTAATTACTGGGTGGGTTGTATATATTTTTTTAAAAGAAAAAAAAACGCTACCGACATTTCAAAAATTTCAAGATATTTTTAGAATATTCTATTGTTTTGACAAAAAAGTAAAAGTAGTTTAGTAACATGTTCGTAACATTAACAGATTTTGAGATAATTAGGGCTATTAACCATGTATTATTTATTAATAATGTAAAACAATAAAAACACTAAATACAACAATAAAACTACAAACCAAGTTTATGACGTAAGTTGTCAAAACGAAAAATACAACCAGACTTACTTAATTTACCGATATTCAGGACTAGTCAATTTTTAGATTTCACAAGAATACTTTTTGTCAAAAGTTGTTGGGAAATTCTAAAGATATCTTGATATTTTAGAAGTGTCAGTGGCGTACTTTTCTATTCTTAAAAAAATATGCAATGTCCACCCAGCAACTACGCCACTGGAGATCATAGATAAATTGTTTATGATGGAAAAATCTCACAGCCCAAATATTGTCAAATATTTTTTTTCCTGTATCTAAGTTATAGATCAAAAATTATAACACCCTATAACTCTCTTATTTTGCCCTATTTAAAATAGGTCTTATCTACATTTTTTGTTATTTTCGGTTTATGACACCGACAACTTGGTAATTAGTATATGTATGCACATGTTAAAACTGAAAGTCGAATTATTTTTTATTATGATGTTTAAATCTGAATTTTATATTATTTTTCAAAACGGAATTAGTGCAAAAGGTCGTATAAATCAAAAATCTAATTACCACATATGATAAAATAAGGTTCTGACCTAATAGAACCTAATGAGAAACATATAGTAATAGGTATGTTAATAATATTTTTATTAAAAATTTAAAATTTGATGGCACAGCAAATTACCCGAACCAGGCAGTATCTCAGAATGTACATTTTGTCAGTTACGACTTCTATGCTTAACAGGGCAGTATTAAGCTTTAAAAAAAATGTTATACAGGGTTTTCGGAAACTTCATGCAGAAAATTTAGGGGGTAATACTACGTGAAAAAATGGTGTCAAGTTCATGTAACATTATCTCAAAAAGATTTTATTAATGGAGCTAGGTCACCTCAAAGTTTTCTTTTTTTAATTTGTTTTTTTTTGCTGTAACTTTTCTTAATACTTTAACGATTTTTTTCTAATTTGGACACTTGTTACTTTTATAGAGATGCAGTTTCAGGTAAAATATATCTAAAACTGCAATGCCCCAAAGGGTGGAAAGGGCAAGTGCTAGAAAAAGAAATTATAAGTTATGGTCATGTTATGTTATGTTATGATTCATTACGTTTTTACTTTAATTTTATTGAAATTTTGAATACATTTCTCTAATAAGACTAATCATTTATTTAAAAATTTAATATACTTGTATAAAGTCAGAAAAACCAAAAATCGACATTTAAATTTTTTGGCGGCATGTCGACCAGTCCGGAAATTGTTCTACCGAAGTTAAAATAGTTAAATGTCCATTTAATCATAATTTTATCATAAAAGATTGTGTTTCCGTTTCTACCTTGTATGAACGAAGCGTAACGTTTGGAATTACTGTCAAAGCAATACTATGAGAGCTACCATTCAATTGTTTTCAAAGTACACTTTGCGTATATTGTAAAAAATGTGATATGTCCAAAAAAATGAAATATCGATTTCCTCGTAAACGGTTGGTTTTTCCGATTTTAAACAAGAATATCAAATTTTGCTATCAAAATTTCAATTAAATTAAAAACGAAAAAGTTATGATCTTCATCTAGCACGTGCCCTTTCTACTAGTAGTACCTCCTAAATTTTCGGTGAATATGTTGGTGAAGATTAGCCAATCTTATCGTTAACACCCTATATATTTGTTGTTCATTTTGGTTTGATATCTGCCTTGGAAACAAAGTATTTTATACAATTTTATTAATTATTATTATAGAATCAATTATTATAATTCCGAATTAAAAATATTAAAGAACAAAACAAACAACAGCTTTATCTAATTCGCTCAGTGATTAACTGAGGCAATCAAATCTTTTCTTTGCAACCATTAATTATAATTACTTTTGTTTTCATTTGAAGCATCTAAATCAAACATGATTTCGAATTGTTTTTACAACAAACATATAATGTTCAACATGATATTGAACAAAATTATTAATTTTATTATTGCTTTTCTCAATATTTACTGCTTTTATGTTGAATCGTATCTATAACAGTAAATGTATTCTGAAGAATATCCCACCAATCATACTGATATGTTTAATCAATGAAATTTCTTTTACAACTCTGGCTTTACAAACAATGTAAAAAGGGTTATAAATCGTCTCATTCTTGGAAACTACAAAAGAACAATTGTTACAAAGTATCAGCTGTTGTAAAACCAAACTGTAATATAAATAAATGAATATTTTGTTTGTTTTAGTGGTGGCAAGTCGATAAAGTTTCCCCTTTGAAACTTTTCGATGAGAATCGCACCTTATGCGGTTTCAACTTGAGGCGACTCATGTACCAACAGAACGGAGAAGAACACGTCAAACAAACCGTCCAGAAAGTCTTTAAGTTATTCCAGGAGGGCAAAATCAAGCCTCTACTCGACTCTACATGGGCATTGGAAGATGTGAGTCAAAGCAATACCTACTTAAGTAAACACATTTCAGTTACTAATTTTATTGACTTTCCTTTTAAAGGTAGCTGAAGCTATGCAGAAAATGCACGACCGCAAGAATGTGGGCAAAATCATTTTGGACCCTAGCCTAGAACCCAAACCCAAACCAGCCACTCCAGCCAAGGGCAAGAGCAAGGAGGACAAGAAGAAGCAGTCTTCTGAAGAGAAGAAGGAACCCGAGGAGAAGAAAGAAGAGGAAAAGAAAGAGGAGAAAAAGGAGGATAACCTCACTAACGGTGATTCAGCCGGAGAATCTGGTAGGAAATAAGTAGTTTAGATGAGATTTATGCTTTTAATTCTTCAAAAATCAATTGGTAACTAATTTTGAAAATATCAAAATAGTATTTAATCAAAAGTTCTAAGTGTTCCACGTAAAACAGGGAGTATAGCAACTTGAACAATTAAAACCTAGATACTTGGAAATTCCATAAATATCAGGAAAATGGAATATTTTAGGTTTCTTTTTTACTTTTCAGTTTTTTTTTTTTATTGGTATCACTTTATTAGATGTCACTGAACAATCTGTTTTTTACTCAGCTGAAATTAAAAATAATACCCAGTTACATTTTTAAAATTTGATATAAAAAAAAATTGATTTTGTTTCAATATAGAAATCTAATTTTAGATGTATTTTTCAAAAAATATATTTTTTACACCACACCAAAGCTACTTTTTTCCCTAAAATCACAAATAAAAATATTTATGTGTCTAGGGGTAGTTGTCATTTTGGACAAAAACATTGGAAAATGATGGTTACTAAAATTTTCTCAAATGTGCCAGAAAAACTTTGGTATACCCCCTGAAAATGCAGTTGATGTTTTCACAATCTCTAAATGTCTTGTACAAGCAGAAGTTATCTAAAAACAGGATACATCTGTTTGTACTGTTAGTTATTAAGAAATAAAATACTTGTTATC
Source organism: Monochamus alternatus (assembly GCA_037114965.1). Classification (NCBI taxonomy): domain Eukaryota; kingdom Metazoa; phylum Arthropoda; class Insecta; order Coleoptera; family Cerambycidae; genus Monochamus; species Monochamus alternatus. Next base: position 17,988,561 of record CM073427.1, read on the forward strand.
AATAAAAAAAACAATCAACATTTGAACTAAACTTCATATTCTAACTAAATAAATGTTCTATCTTATGAGAACAATTTTCAGGGTAAATATTTTTCTTCAAACTAACAAACTTCCAGTAGTGTAGCAGGTATTTTTTTTTGTGGATAAATAACTGATGTTTTAAAATGTACAAGATGAGACTGTTTCAGTATTGGAAAATTGGTGCAAAATAGTCAAGTCTTAAAATAAGGTTCAAAATACGAAATGTATTTAAAATAAAAAATTGTACGCAATGATTTGCAAAAAATATGCATTGAATGTATATCTTTTAGTTATACTGCCTAAAAAATTAATAAAAACTACGTCAACATTTTTTGCACCTTATTTTAGGGTAGAATGTCAAATTTATATGCAACGTTGTTCAAGAATTTTAAATTTGTATTAATTAATGTTATATTTTATAGCTTATTCAGAATAAATTATCATTCATTCTAGACTATACGGGGTGGTCACTTTTATGACGCTCAGTACATAGATTTTGGAAAAGGTATTATACAGGGTGTCACACCAAAAAATCCAACACTACCAATTTTCAGAGTCATGCTATCAAAACATTCTCAATTATTGAGAAATTTCAGAATAAAATTTAAGCATCGAACACCCTGTATTTCTTAAACCAGTGACATTTGTATAAGGCATGATGAACTCAAACATAATTTTTTGGTGTCTTGTATCTCTCACTTAGTGTTGACCCATTCTTTCTGACTCACCCTGTATGTTTTTGTAATAATGACTTAAATTGGGAAATAATTGCACATTTTTATCCTTTCAATTTTCTGAAATAAACACAGATTTTGTGTATGTAGTTCCTGAAATAGCAATTGAAAATTAAAAGCTTATTTTCTGTTCCTTTCATAAGTTTTCTATACTTCTTTGGTTTTATCAAAATGAATATGGCGGCCGAAAGGAAATCAAAAGTTGGCTATGAAAACTTGGACATCTAGTAGGCGTAGAAAGTGCTTTCCGCCTCCATTGGAAAGCTAATGTCAAACAATATAAGCGTACCAACTTTCATAACATTTACGTACTAAAAATAAGAAAGTTATGAAAACAGAAAATATACTTTTTTAGCTGCTATTTTAGGAACTACACAAAATATCTCGTTTTTTTTTTTTCAGAAAATTTAAGTGCATAAAAATGCACAACTTTTTCCCAATTTAAGCCAACCCGTATATATTACTGTTTCCGAGATCCCTGTACTGGGTGTCGTAAAAATGTCCATCCTGTATGTAAAATAATTAAGTGTTTATTTATTTTGCAGATTCCAAAAAGGAAAATTCGAGTTGAATTTCTCTCGCCATTCCTTCTATCGAAATAACATAAAATCCAGTTCTGCTTATATTTTATCATCTATTGTTTGCAATTTGTCTTTTCCAGTTTGATTTTTGAACAGTTATCAGGCAGATCTCGAAATAATCATACATACAACTGACCATTTTATCTGAGCTGTGTTATTTTTTAATATAAGGAGATAGACTAGGAAAAAGTCTGTAACGAGACCAATGATTTTAATTCTTTTAATGGTAGGGTGATTTGTGTTAAATTTCGTGTCACTTACGTAATCTGTTATTGTAAATTTTAAAATATTTATGTAATTTTATATGGTGCTCTCTTGGAAATTATGATCTTAAGGTCTAGTAATTTTCTATGTAGCCGTTTAGTTTTTATGATTGCCACTTGGTTTTACATTCAAAAAACACATATCTGTGTGTACCAGACCAAAATATTTAGGTAGCATTTTTATACGAGATATTTTTCCAAGCTTAGTTAGTTTTTCACTTGTAGTTCAAGAAGGGACAAATAAAGTAGTCAAAATTTTTATCTTGCTGTGGTATTTTTGCTATAAACTGTTTTTAAATTTGAAATGCATATCAAGGCACTTGACATCTTTTATCTGCATTTTTCGATATTTCTCTTATACAAACAAACAAATATTATACAGTGTACGTCTAAGTTAGCGTGTAAGGCAACAGTTGCTTATGAGATTATTTAAATATCGATTGCCTAAATGTCTATGTAATGTAAATTTTATTGGATATATTTTCATAAAGAAGTGTCGAATGGAAAAAGTTTAATGTAGGTATATCCATTTTATTTGTTAAAAGGAGGTAAAGTATAATCTTACTGGTTAAGCTAAAGATATGTTATTGCTATTAATTGCTTATATATATGTAAATGTAAGACTGATGTGTTAACGCTATTGCATATTGTTTGGAAGCCTGTATAATAAAATTGTATAATTACCAAATCACTTTCTTTAATACCCCTTCCTTAGCATTTTATTCCCCATTGGTGCAGTCACAGTTGAATAGGTAGGTACTTTTATGAACAAATAAAAAATATTTATTCATATACCTAATTGGTATTTCAGAATAAAGTATAAATTAAAAGTACATCTCGACCACTATATTTAAGTAAATCGGACACATTAAAGTCACTAAATATTTATTTAAGAAAATTTACGGGCTTGTCCATTTAAGTAACAATATATATGAGCGAATAGTGCAGACTAGCAGTATCTAAACAGTAAGAAAACAAAAAAGTCAAAATTAAAAACTAGAAACAACACTACATTAGAATTAAAGAGATATGTATTACTGGTGAACATCATAAATGACATCTGGATATTCAAAAGGAGATTCTTGAATCTATAATGATTTGTCAAATATATCAAGATCAGGTAGGGAGTTAGCCATTCTGAGCGTTCTAGGTATACAGCTATTAAAAGATATTTATCGTATAATAAGGTACAAGGAATAGATGCAACTGCCTAGTGCAGCGACTAGGAACTAGCAATTGAATTTTAAAAAGTAATTGGAGACAGTTACACCTTCCATTTACATTGTAAAGTTGTACGCAGTCCCTGTGCCTTCTATTACAAAGAGACTGTAAGTTTAACAGTTGTTCAACATAATCACAGTTGATACTTGACTTTAAAGCTATATATTTAAGGAACTGATTTTGTACACAATCAATTTTCCTACAAAAGGTTATGTAATGTGGGGACCACACACGGAAGTAATATTCAAGATGAGTCCTGACCAAAGTACAGTACAAATCTTTAACAGCAGTAATATCACGAATCAGCCTCTTGATAAAACCTAACATCTTTAACGATTTTCCTACAACAGCAGAAACATGATAGTTGAATCAGAGAAGAATCGAAGATAACTCCGAGATCATTGATTTTCTGAATGATATCCAAGGACTGCACATGAATACTATAATTAAAAGTTAATGGTTGATGTGTGAGATGAAAGCTAATGACATGACATTTTCCAGCATTAAGATTCATACCATTATTATGCGTACACCAATTCACAAGGTTATTCAAGTCGAACTGTAATTCGTAGGCACCGCTCCTGCTATTGACAATATGAAAAAGCTTTAAATCATCGCAAATAATAAAGCATTACTATGATTACAGCAGTGGTTTATATCGTTAATAAATAAATTAAATAACAGTGATCTCAAATGATATCCTTGGGGGACACCTGAAGTAACATGAAATTCATTGGAATAATGATTTTTAACTCGGACAATTTGAGTCCTATCTCTTCTGAGATAACTAGTAAACCACCACTGCATCCCATAAACACCCAGCTTGTGAAGTACTCGTCCATGGTCTACCCCACAAAATATATAACTAGAGTCTACCCTATCAAAGGACTTGAAATAGTCTGTATATATAGAATCAACTTGACAGCCTCTCTCCAAGACATGCAAATCATGCGAAATATTGTGAAATCACCGAAATCTGTTAAATCAATTGAGTCAACTAATTTCATTTGGATTATTTGTCATCTGTCAGAAAACTTTTAATTTTTTTATTATGTTGATTTTGTGTTTGTTCTTACATTAAATCTTGTTTAAGTTTGTATTTGCTTTTATATGCTTTATGGTATTAAAATATAGTTGTAGCTGTCAATATTATATGCTTAGTACAAATAAGTAGAACTGATGTCCAAGTTTAGCTTGATTTAATTACTTACACATTAAACCAAAATGAACAATTTTCAAATATTTTCAATGTACTTATGGTCTTGACGCTCAAACTTTTATGTAGTGACATTTTTTTATTTAAAGCTCAATTTTTTAGATATTGTATTATTATTACCTTGTGTTGGCTTATGCCAAAAAATTATATATAATTTATGAAAAATGCAATGTTTATTTTAACACAGCCTAATGTTTTTTTATTTGGTTGATATCAGTACATTTTCGTTTGTTTTGTAAAGTGCAAAATATCTAAAAAATTGAGCTTTAAATCGAAAAATGTGGAAAGATAAATTTGAAAATGAAATTTACTATCAAATGAACGTAGTTTCAAGACCATAGGCGTACGTTAAATAATATTTGGAGATGAGAAAGGGGTCGGACCCCCTTCTAATTTTTTCAAGATTTTTGCTAAAATAACAGCATAAAACAAAAAATATTTGTACCAATTTTCACATTCTTATCATTACAATAATGAACCCGTTTAGTAGTGACGTTATGCACTTATGTCAAATAATAGGCAACCCCATAGTTGTATACACTATCATGAAGAATTTCTTGATTTTTTATTAGATCAATTTTCGCTCTAAAGCCTTGTACTCATGGACGCGAATTTCGCAATTTTTTTATTTAAATTGTTAATGGTGAAAATCTGTCAAGTTTTCACGAATTTAGCAAAACAAAAATATTATCGCCATTTTCATCATTATGTGGGATTAGTAAGTTTAACTTGAGCTTCTGGTATTCTATCTATTTATGATGAAAATGATAGAAAATATTGCAGTTGTCAAATTTGGCTAAAAGTTGAGACTTCTGCCATTAAATAATTCGTTAGAATTTTCGCAAATTACGCGTCGATGAGGACAAAAAATTTTAGGTACATTTGATGTAAATGCCAAAAAATGTCTGTCATTCTCTTAAATATATCCATTCTGGCAATATTAGAAATATTTAGGTAACAAATTTCAAACTCTGTGTGACAAAAGAATTACATAATTTGTATATCTAAATTTGTAGAACAAACTTAGAGAACTTAGAACTGACTTATTAAATTAATAAAATAAAATAGCATCTTTTATTACAGCACAGTCGCAGCATCGTTCTCATCGTTTTAAGCACATTAGTGTTTTTATTTTACGAAAGAAGTGTTGATTGGTTTTAAATACTTTTAAAAATGAATTTATTTGAAGTTGCTCATGTTTATCGTATTTATATAAAATAGTACACAAGGATCAGATTCGGTGTGCAATTTGTTACGGGTTGCCTAAATACCTGACGCCATACTCTCAAGGATGAGGAAACCTAGGGATATAAGATTGCGGTACTTCACAGCTGTTTACAGCACTGTCGCCATCTATTGGATGTACCACAACCACATATTTTAAATCAACAAAATGTATCAATTTCTATTCAGTCCAGTCAAATTCAACTCAGTTTTCAAATAAAATTCAAGATCTGTGTGAAGAATTTTTTTCTTTCTCAAAATGGACAAATGCGATGACCTTTTAGGAATAAGCAATGCGAATGGATAATACATTATGTAATTTCATATAATTATAAATCTGGAACTCAACGATCACGATCCCAGGATCAGGGAGATCGTTGATGGAATTGTCTACGAACGACACAAATAGGTATCATGCTCATGCAAGTTGTATTACATTCAAAATCACCACGTCAAAACATCACTCATCAAATCATTTAGTCATCCTTTATATCTACTTATTTAAATTGAGTAACAATTTAATATATTGCGCAATAAGATATTTATCTGCTTATCAAAGTGAACTGTCATTGTATGCTTTGAAAATGTTGGGTTAACAACATTAATAAATTGATTCATTGTCTGCAAAGATAGATCGCAAAAAAATGGAACATACACCGCAAAATACTGAAAAATGTGGATGGACTAAATTTTCTGAAGCCAAATTAGTTGAACTAGAGAAAAAAATTTTGCAGGGTAAGTTTAGTAAAACTAATAATTTTCTTAAAATTTTGAATGCCACTCAAAAACATTTTGTGTGTATGAAAATGTGTGATAAGCCTATTCGATTTTATTTTTTCAGTTGTAAAAACTACATACAAAACTTGGTTTGTTCCCATCGGATCAACTGTAGGCACTGAAGATAAAATTTGGACTATCCTTTTAAACGAAGAATCAAAAAATACCCCATTAGTTCTTTTACATGGATTTGCGGCAGCTTTGGGATTTTGGTGTCTTAATTTTGATTCTCTGGCAAAGGAAAGACCAGTTTATGCAATTGATTTACTAGGTTAAGTATCATTTTTAATTTATAAAGCATGAACATGGCAAAAAATTAGTAAGTTTGCTTAAATTATAATTGATTTAAATATACTTAATAATCATATTTTCTTAGTAGAACAATAGAGGATTGCATCCAGTAACCTTCAATTAATTGCTTAGTTATAAAAAAAATCACAGTCATTCTAATGATTAACTATTACATCTCAAGTATGTGATTATATCTGTGAAATTAAAATTAAATTGTTAATAATTTAGAGCATGTTTTATATCTTTAGGTTTTGGTCGTTCCAGCAGGCCTACTTTCAGTACTGATGGTGCCGAAGCTGAGCAACAAATGGTCGAATCTTTGGAAGCATGGCGTAAACAATTGGATATTGAAAATTTTATTTTGCTGGGACACAGCTTCGGTGGATATTTAGCCACAAGTTACGCCATTAATTATCCTAACAGAGTGAAGCATCTGATCCTGGCAGACCCCTGGGGTTTTGCAGAACAGCCTGTTAAATTTGAAGCACCGTTTTGGCTAAAAACTTTACGAGTATTATTGTACCCGTTAGCACATTTTAATCCTCTAGCAACAGTTAGAGCTGCTGGACCTATAGGTAGGCACATATTTAGCATTTTGTTTAAAAAAGGTCTACTACTCACTATTAAATAGCGTGGCCTTAACATTCAGGTTTTTAAAAAAAATTATATTTTTAAAGGTCCCTGGTTAGTACGTAAAGTGAGAAACGACATATCGGAAAAGTATGCTAGTGTTTTAGAAAATAAAGACACGATGGCTGAATACATATACCAATGTAATTCAAGAAACCCATCGTAAGTAAATAAATGCCTTCAGTGTCTTCATTCTTAAATGTTTCATCCTTTCAGAGGCGAAACTGCTTTCCATAATATGCGGAAAGGTTTTGTTTGGGCCAAAAACCCGATGGTACACAGATTTGATAGTATAAGGGAAGACATCCCGATCACCTTAATATTTGGGGAGCGTTCCTGGATAGCTCAAACACCTGGACATATGTTAAAAGAGCAACGACCTAAGTCTTACGTCGATATAGCTGTAAGCATTTTTTTCTCAATATGCCCGTTTGACAATTCCGTGGAACCATATATTTACGTGATCTTTGTTGTTTTCTAGATCATTGCTGATGCAGGGCATCATATTAGTGCGGACCAACCTTCGCTATTTCACGAGGTAGTTCTCAGTGCATGCGGAACTTGTGACTGCTGTACTACTAGCCAGAATGAATCAATTGACAATCAGGAAATTATAAATAACAATGAGATAATAGAAACTGATATAGATGATGAGGGAACAGTTCATCAGATAAAATTGATTAGAAATGAGGAATATCAGATACATCAAAATATATGATCATTTCGTTACTGATAGTAAATATTTAATTTATCGTTGATTTTACATATACTTTGATACAGTATTATTTATTTTAGATACATATTTATTATATATTATTTTTACATAAATTCTGGTTATTGAAAAATACATTTAAAATGTATTCAGTCATCAATACATTCATACTTTATATTTTTTGTTGTTACATTTTAAAATGCTATATTATAAGATCTGAACAGATCATGACCAGTTCAGAGAGGCTTAAAGTTTGTTAAAATTATCCACTAAAATGATTGGTGGAAAAAAAATCAAAAGTTTCCACCAAGTCGAAGACGTCAACTTATGTGAGGTGCGTACAAGCTTTAAGGTCTCCGATTTTTTGTTTCGAAACTGGGAGCAGATAGACACTGGCGGTTTGGTTTAAAATACGCGTGATCTCGTTGTGAATGCGAGACAGAGATGGCATCACTGTACAGCGCACAGGCCCTCTAGCGGTGACGGCGAGAGTGAGAAGTGTTGTTGACACAAATGGCAATGTTTTCATTACAAGAACAGCGAGTAATCATTCGTTTTCTCCACTTATATGGTGTGACACCCATTGAAATTTTTCGCCAGTTCAGTGAAACGTGGTGATGGTGTCATGAATGTGAAAAATGTGCGTTCGTGGATCAGAAAGTTCAAAGAAGACTGAACATTGAATCAAAAACGTCTCGGTCTCATTCATTGTCACAATTGATGAAAAGAAAATCCCATTCATGTCTTCATTACGTGGCACATTTTTCACATTCATGAAACTATTACCACATCTCAATGAACTGGTAAATTTCAATGGGTGTCCCACCACACAAGTGGAGAAAACAAATGATTACTTGCTATTCTTGTAATGAAAACGTCACTGTCAACAACACTTTGTCACAGTCAATGCCATCGCTAGAGGGTATGTGTGCCGTACAGTGCTGCCATCTCTGTCACGAATTCATACGTATTTTCAACCAAACCACAGGTGTCTATCTGCTACCACTTCCGAAACAAAAAATTAGAGACCTTAGAACTTGAATGCACCTTGTATTTCAAAACAGTTACACAATTATCAATTTTTGATCTATTATCAATATATTATTCAAATTATGTTGATTGATACATGTGATGTAGAAATTTCAGAACTTCAGTAATGTCCGTAGTTATAGTAGGTACTCAATCTCAAGTCGTGCTCAGATCTCAGGTAGAACTGAAGTCTTATAATGGAGACTTCAGCAATACTTGGCGGAGTTTGGTTTCTAGCACACTTTAGTATCTTTCATTTTGTTAGAGTACGTTGAATGGTAAATTTGGAAGTTTTCTGTTTCCTAAATTCACCGATGACATTTGCCCAAGAGTTCGAGATTTTATGATGTCGTCGTGAATCTTACGATTAATGTGCTTCTCACGATTTTTGAGCAAAGTTTGTTAGCCATTCATATTAAAAATTTGTACGTCTTAGTACCATGAAAATGTAAGTTATGAAAGTTGTAATGAATGAGAAGTGCAGTGTTCTTTTTAAGCTAAGGGCAGGTATTTTTACCGCGCAGATATGATGATTCGGAATAGCTCTGTTACCAAAACCATTAAATTACTGACATTTTACGATTTCTCACGAATCGCACTTAAAACCATCTGGGACTCCGGCATTTGCCTTCATTTATAATTTCTATCCTTAATAAAGTAATTGTGATCATGTATGCCACTCACTGTTCATAAAACAATTATGTCAAAAATTCCAGCCATCTGTGCGAAACCCTGGCCAAATCAAAATGAAACTAAATTGTTATTTATCCTGTGACCTAGTTGTGGTGCGTTGTGGGTTTTGTTTTGTATTTGATTTTGGATTTTATTTAAGATATTCAAATTATATTTTCTCTTTGTTCATTTCAAGTATTACCCTGCCAATATTGCAGACACTCTTTTAATACTTTCTCTATTTTGTTGTTTTCTTTTTCTCAGGTCGTTCTAGATTTTCAGGACCTTCTTGCGTTGCATGTTCTTGTACGTTCAAAATATTGACTGTAGGCACGGATATATACTGTTCAAGAAGAGACATTGCTGTAAGCCAAGGCTTACGCCCTCGTATGGCAAAAATTTAAACTATATCTGGAGAGTCGCTAGTTTGCATGGATTGTAATATTCTTTCATGTTGTTATTTTTTATGAAAAACTGACTATTCTATAGTTTTCTATTGGACATTGAAATCAGCTATCAAATTATTGTTGCATTAGAAAATTCAATTCTTAAAAGTTAAAGTGCTAATGCTGCTGCCTAAAATTTATTTGCAAATATTGTCTGTTTTTCTTGGCGTTACCAACATAGTATTCTTGTAGTGAAGCAACCCATTGAAGTTGCAGTATATTACGAATTATGGACTGACTAAAATCGTATGCTCTAGATAAAAGACGGGCCAGCAAGCATGTGACATCAAGTTCATTCAAATGGAGCAAGCAATTTCTTGGGTCGCTGCTGCATTTCCAATTGATGTTTTCCCAAGAAAATCCAGAAACACAACTTTCAATTTAAAATTTTTTAAATTAGAAGTATAACAACATTGGACAGCTCATTTTTTGTTTCGATTGGATTTTGTATTTACCAATTTAATTTTTTTAACATTGGTCCATTGATTGCTGAGGAAAAGATTTTTTAAAGTTTAGTTGCAAACCATGCAGATTTTTTACTTCACATATTTCTGTATTTTTTTCTTTTTTAATAAAATGATGTAAATTGTATAGGGTGCTTTGAATAATACTTTTTCTAATGTAAAACAAAACTTGTAGATCATGCAAGTTCTGAATTGAACTTTGTACAGGGTGTTACTGAAGTGTAAGCAGAAAATCGAAATCATAATTTTTGTACTATAAGATCTCTAAAATTTTAAAACATCAATGTAACATTTTTAATTTCTGAATTACCATTACAAATCCAAGAATTTCCTACACAGGGTGGTACAAGGTTTTTGAAAAAAATATTTTTCAATACGCTGAGGGAAAGCTTAAATTTCCATCGTATGGACCGTACTGTATGCTTTAATACTGTCACTGAACAGGGCACTATTGCTGTGATGTCAATTTGGTGGGCAAATTATATTTTTCTTTTATACATTTACTACTTTTATTTTAACAGTTTCAATATTTATATTTAGCAAAGTTAAATTATGTACTCTTCTAAACCTTGACGAGTAATTTCACGATTTCTATAATATTAAACATGATTTGATGAGTCTCTCTTCATTGAAGAGAGGTTCAAACTTGTATTAAAATTATTGGTGCTATTTTATAATTAAGCGACTGAAACTTTATTACCTGCTTTAGGAACATTAAATTTGTGTTTCAATGTAAAAGAAAAAATATATGAAGAACACGAAGAAAAGACTCGAAAAAAAATATATGAACAAGATTATTTGTATTTGACTTAATTTTAATATATAAGCAATGAAATGTAATACTTATTTGAGTTATTTGTAATGAATAAGAAATGTTAAAAAAGAAGATTTCTCAAATGAAATAAAGCTCACACTAATTTAAACAGTTGAAGATTGCACATTGTAAACGACAGCTTAACACAAACAATTCATGATAGGAATAGCGTTATAAGTAAATATTATTTACAGTTATGCTACTGTTATTTGATGTTAAATAAAATATTTTTGTATAAATGATTACTCATTTCCCTCACCTCGTCACAAGAATAAAAATATTTTAACAATAATTAATTAGGGAAGGGGAAAATGTTCTCCACTAGCTACAGCATAGTAAATACAAAGGAATGTAAAATAGAAAATATTTTTATTTAATTACCATTTCTTATCACAGTTTGGCTGCTGAGTTCCATAAAAATATGTAATATCAAAAACAATTTTTTTTTATTACATTTAATGTGATTAAATATTTTGGTCAGATGATTCATGGGTGTTCAGACAAATTTAGCGCATATTAATAATTAATATCTTATAAAATGTTCCTATAATAAGAATAAGACAAAAAATATTATAAATTAAAATTATTATACCTCATCTCAATTTTTAGCAATTAAATCATATACGATGCAACTAAATACATACAGTGTGTTAGAGAAGTAACACATAAATTTAATATTTCTTAAGAGTCACATTTTTGTCTAAATTTCTTGGGCAGGTCGATTTTTATTTTTAATGTTGCTTATTTTGATGTAATATACAAGATGACACTCCAGATGTTCTAAATATAAACTGGTAGAATCTTGTAGATGAACCTTTCTGAGTTCAGCAATACAGCACACTTTATAATTTTGGAAAACAAATAACAATTGGAAGAAGTGTGCTATGGCTTGCTTGATACAAAACACTAAAATGACAGTAAATGGTCTTGTCACTGTCAAAAGTGTAGAAATAAAGATATTATAAAAAAAAAATGAAATATCGATACGCTGCGGTTTTTTTGAGTTAAGTTGTTTATTGTTTACTGTATTCCTGTTAATATTTAGTTCGTATTAAATTAAATGTGTTTATGGATAAGTAAATAATCTTGTTACTGTCAAAAGTGTAGCAGATGTTATCCGAAAAAAAAGATGAAGTATTGATAGGCTACGTTTTTTTTTTTTTTTTGAGTTAAGTTGTTTATTGTTTACTGTATTCTTGTTATTATTTTGCTTGTATTAAAAGTGTTTTAAGGGTAATATTGCGTCTTACAATTTTGTTATTTTTAATAGCAGTATGGTATTTTTTTATACCCGTAGAGTTATCATCACTAAACTTTTATTGATTCGTTTAAACCCGTTTCTTAAAATTATAAAATGTTATATATTGCCAGACTCAGATATAGGTCATCTACAAGATTCTACCAGAAAAATATATTGTTGCCATTTAAAATGAAGAATAATGAAGTCATATCTGGAATGCCTGGAGTGCCATTTTATCGTATATTACATCAAAATAAGTGAAATTAAAAATAAAATTCAACCTGTCCGAGGATTTTAGACAGGAACGTCACTCTTAATATTGAATTTACATGTTCCTTTTCTAACGCACTGTATATCATCTAATTTATAATAATTATAGAACTTTGAAGCAGATCTTAAGATAATATTACCAACCCAGTAATATTTTAAAGATCACAAAGTAAAAAAATTAATTTTTTTATGAAAACGGTGCCATTATTTATTTATTTAAAATTCAATATCTTTGTTGCTTAAAGACAACCTTGAATCATCCCACAACCACAAATTAATTTTAATAAATATAATACGATATAACAAAATAAATAGGTCACATCTTAAAATATATTGCCGTCACTGAGCAAACACTGATAATAAATTAAAAAACATATTTATATATATTTGGTGAGAAGTTAGTTCTTCATGGTTTATTTACAAAAATATATGATTTTCCAAAACGGCTGATTAAAACCATGCTAATCTGATACCAAAAATTAGTAACGAGTTTCCGTTTAAGTAGTGAAATTAGTATATACAAAAAGAACCAGGACAAGATTGTTGCACTTTTCAGATGATTTTAATCAATTCTTTATAAAAAGTATTGTCGGAGTGTTTAAAAAGGATCAGTGTCTACTATTTGGTTCTGATCCATCACTTTCTGCATCTGATTCATCCCCACTGTCAGGGGGCATTAGAGCTAGATTATTTCTCGATACACCGTCACTATAATTGCATGCGTCTAAAACAATTTGATTGAAAGCTTCTGGTTTGTCTGCGTAAACGTGGTGACCAGCTCCACTGACGACCTACAAATAATCAAATTAAATCAAAGAAGTTTCGTTACTTTGGTGATAGGTCAGATTTCAATCTGAGTTCTGAGGAAGTGATAGTACTCATAAAAATAAAAAAAAAGTTCATATGCAAATGCATACAGGTACAGGTCTTAAGAGTGAATTTAAAAAACATTTTTTTTTATAGCAACTTTAAAATAAGAAAAATAAATACAGAAACTGTTACACCTGTATAAAGGGTATCGTATTATTGACTGCTCCAAAATGAATGGAGGTCATATCGAACATTTTCTCTAATTACTTAAACAGTTAGGTACTACGTAACGAAAAAAAGGTGTGAAAAATGTTAATTGCAGTAGTAATAAGTTTCCACTTTTTTACTAACTTTTTAATTTAATTAAATAAAATTTATTAATTTATTTAATTTAAAATATTTGTATTTTCTTTCTTATTTCAATCAGAAAGTATGTCTAATTTAATTTCAAATAATCAAATTTAATCACAAAATATTGTTTTGTGAATATATTTGCGACAAGAATTCCAACGACTTACGGACAACAAATGAATAATTCATTATATTTTCATCAAAATATTTAAGAAACTGCAACTGCATTATATATTGCTCAAAATTGGAAAAAATTATTGTTTTTAACTCGATCAAATATCGAAAATTACGTTGACAATAAAAACATATTACCAAGGGTACACAAAACAATCAATGATGAATTTAATTTTTTTGTTTCTAAAGTGAAAGTACAGCAAAATATTAACATTCAATTTTCTGGAAAACCATTACCTCCAGCAGTTTGCAGTAAAAGTACCTCTTCTGTGTAAAGAACTACGCAGTTTTTGAAAATTATATTCCTGACTTGAAAAAAAAATCCTCAGCAATTATTGAAAAAACAACCCTAACAAATACTACCCTTTTCAATTCAAATATTCATTTTTTGAAATCAGCAGCAGATTTATAGGTAAAATTTATACAGGTGTTGTATTTTTTTATTTTAAAGTTGCTATTAAAAAAAAAGTTTTTTAAATTACCCTACCTCCCTTATGCATTTTTTGAGAACCTATACTCAGACGAACTTTTTATACCATTTCAATGACATCCTGTAATGCAAAAGGTGGTTTGTTCTTTATCAAGCCTTCGGAACAGATATATTATGAAAAAATAATTATTCTTTGTTATTTGTAATTATTCTATTGAAAAGAAAAAGAATACGTTTTGACGTATGGCGTTTTATTGTATTGTATTTTTTATTAAAAATAATTTATATTAGTTATTAGTTTAGATTTTTACAACACAATTATTATTATGGTCCGACATGTTTGTCGGACGAAAATAAAAAATGCCTCAACGTTATCTAAGTCTCGAGAAAGTAAGTGGTGTGAGTCAGGTTGATGCTCGGACCATTTTCATGTTTTTCAGAGTGTAGTAAGTCATAGTTCAAGGAGGTCATACTGGCTATTAATTTTTATTAAAATGTTGGATAATTAAATATGTTTTTAATGTTTCAATAAAAATATTGTTTTCTTAAAAATTTGTATTGCTCATTATTATTTTTAATACTCAAAACACACTCCTCTATTCCACCCTGTATAATTAAATTGTGTCAAAATAAAATATAATGCTATTAATAATTTAAAAAGTTGAGGTTGTACCTATCGAAAATCGGGAAGTCGTTTTTCAAATTATTTGAAATTTAAGTGGGAAAGGCAAAAATTAATATCCTTTAAATTTCAGTTGCAGTGTATGTACGAACGTAACTTATTACTTTTTGATAACCCACCTGTTGTTAAAGTTTCATAAAATATCAAACTGTGATGTATAAGAATAAGGTTCACCTGTTCACCTACCTGTAATTTAAAATATGAATGGATTCGTTTCTCTTTTATAATGTCTGCTGCAGAATGGTCTATCCAAGACCTTGATCCATACAGCAAAGTTATTGGAATACTAGGGCTCAATTTGTCTATTCTTCGTACTATAGGGTTCTTGGCCCAAGCAAAATCCACCATCATTGAACGAAAAGCGCTTTCACCACTACAAAAAAAAAAAAATTCTGTAAATATGTAAGAAAATTTTATTTAAACGTGACAATACCTGGGATGCTGGGAGTTGCACTGATATATGTATTCTGGTATTAAATTTGGATCTTTTAAAGCCACTAAATATTTCTTTGAAATATCTGGTCTTACAGCGTTAATAAACCACGGACCTGAAACAAAATAGTTATTTATCTAACAAGAATATAAAGTGACTTTGTTATGCATGCGCAAGAAGTTTTTATAACGAACTGTAAGCGAGTAAATCTCGCTAGTCAAAAGAGGCTTTATATTCGAGTTTTATATATGATTTTTTCCATTTTGATTATTTAATATAAAAATTAAAATTTCTTTTGTTGATATCATTTTGGAAATCAATGTTATCTTTATTGTTATTGGCCACGCTAGATGCAACCGTATATCTTCCATCTTTGCCTGCATTGTATCTCTCATCGCCTGATTCTATTTGAACATAAGCGGTTATTTTGCACTTTCTTAATTCCTAATTTACAGAGTATATATAAATTTATAAAATAATTGACCGCTTCTAGGATGCCTATTTATTTTGTTCTCTTTATGGTTTAAACTCTTGTTTATTTGTACCAAAAAATATATTTTAGGGAAATAGATTTTTTTTCTAAATAATACAGGCCACATCGAAATCAGATAATTATTACAGGAGTTATTTTGAAACCAGCTTCAAGATACCTAAAGAGGTCCCTTAAACAAAATTAGTTCAGTCAAATGCAATACATACCAGCAAAAATTAGAACTAAAGTTAGGTTTTCAGGATACATAATAACAATTTCAAATATTGGAATCGCGATTACTGAGGTCAAAGTTTTCTGTATTAAAACCAACACATTAGATGTTACCAAAAACATACATATATGTACGTAAATGATTATACCAATGTGAAGGCATTTCAAAAGAAAAAGAAGGTACTGACTACAAGCCGCAAAAAATGCAAACGTTTTTGCTTAATGCAGATGAAAAATTTTTATTGATGAAGTCGTTATGATTATGGGATTGTCAGGCATTTGTCACTGGAATGCACTTCCTAAAATGACAATACGTGATGCTGAAGACAGCTTACATAATTATTCAAATTCATGATTCCAAAACAAAAATACAAAAAACATTTGTAGTTCCAAATAACAATGAACACAAAATAATCCAGCTGACATTTCCTCAAAACAATTTTTGAACTACTGGAAGTTACGAGTGAAAATTTTATTAGATCTCTATTTGTGAGTGGAACAACTAAAAACTAATGTTAAAAGTTTAAAGTAGATTTTATTATTTAATACGTCACTAGCTAAAATAAGTCGCCAAATTTGTTTTAAAGAGTGCGTCTCTTGTCGAAAAAATTTTTGGCGAATAGCCTTTTTAAAACGGAAAATTGTCACACAAAGAATGAAAAAATCAACATAGAAATGTGTCTTGGTAAATCTAGAAAAATAGCCTACTTCTGACATTTATACTCATCAAACAAAACACATTTTTATATTGGAAAAGTTTTTTTACCACTTCTTTTTAAAAAGTCTAAGTTACTATAACAGTACTAACCAAAAGGACCTGCTACTCTAATGCCAGCCAAAGGATTGAAGGGCTGCATGATGTAAGAAATGGTTTTAATCCACAAAGGCACTTCTTTATATTCGTTAGGTTTTTCAGGAAAACCCCAGGGATCTGCTAAAATTAAGTGTTTGACTCTATTCGGATACGATATTGAATACGCAGCTGCCAAAAATCCACCCATGCTATGTCCCAATATAATCATGTCATTTAGTTTCATCTCTTTACGCCATTCTTCTATAGATTTGACCATCTGTTGCTCTGCTTCGTTGCTGTCGCTACTAAAATTTGGTCGAGATGATCTACCAAATCCTAGAATATTGTTTCATAAGTTTCACTCTAAAAATGTGCAAGACATAAAGTAGCTGTTTAGTATGCAACAAATCTTATTTATCGTATATGATATGAACGTTTTCCCACATATTTAGTCATATACCTACGTACGTAAATGAAGTGCGAGGAGTTAGAATTATTAACAAATAATTCAAACGTACAGTAATTCAAATTATTTAATTTTGTGCTTACCCAGAAGATCAATAGCATACACAGGCCTGGTAGCAGCAAAGGTGTCTAAATTTAGGCACCATAAGGCAACACCGGCCCCAAGACCATGCAGAAGCACTAGAGGTGTCTTTGGGGATTCTGTGTTGAAAGATATGGTCCATATTTTATCAGCAGGGCCCACAACGGGCCCTATGTCAACATACCAGCCTCGATGTGGATTTCGTAATACTAAAAATAGGACATGTCAGTTGACAAAACTGTAATAACCTTTGTCCATAAATTAGACAACAATAAACTTATCTGATAAAAAAAAACGTTTATCTAATGGTATGAAATGTAACTTTAAGAAAGGAATTTTATGGAGAATAATTGCAAATATCTTACGATTTTTTAGATTAACCAACCAACTACAGTATTAACCTATATATTGTATTAATTGTCAAACACTTACTTTGTAATATTTTCTTTTCTAAAGTTCTTAACATAGTTTCTGAATATTTATTCCATGTCAACCAGTTTGGGCTCAACCAACTAAAAAATAAAATAGGTATATATTCTTGAGTTATCAAAACAGCACCAAATGTGAGGTTATAATTATATAAGTTTATTTTCAAAAATCTATTTTTAATTCGCACCTAAATATTAAAATAATAAGTGCAGAATATGTTTTTGAAAATAATTTCCAAAAAGAATAAAGTGGATTATAAACAATTTTATGAACAAATCCTGCCGTCATTTTCTAACCAAGTTGTTTTTGCACCATAAAAATCGATAAACTATGATCTATGATAGCAAAAAAAAATTTTACCTTGAATTACCGTGTTTCAATTCCAATATTTGAAAATCGTCTTCTTGTAAGTTATTACGGTCTTCTATCATTGTCGGTAAGCAATTTTATCTACTAGGTACGCAACTTTCCAAATTAATGGGTCGTTCGTCGTAGTAATATGTAAGGAGATAAGTTGTTGCGGACTATCTAATTATAAATAATTTTAATTTTAATCTAGGTAATTACTCATCACGTTTTCACAATAATTGTGCTACAATGAAATTCGGAATTTGAACCCAAGTCAAACATTTTGGGACCATTGTAAAATCTCTTGGCAAGCCCAAAAAGTAACTGTATAGAGCAGGTATTGCTCAAGTAACTCAAGTATGTATTACTTTTCGAAGGCAAAAGTGAAGGTAATATTTTCTAGAAATTATATATTTTAAAATATATATGGAGGATTAAAATTCAAAAGTAAATAATTATATAAGTGCGAACTACAGATTATTAGGCGAAAATATATATAAAAAGCAATATGACAGGGACTTTATAAAAAGTAAATCTATATGCACTTTAAAATATCATATAGCTTTATTTTTTACCACAAAATTCCGTTAGTAGTTTAAGCACTGGAATATTCATCAAGATGCGCGTGGTCAGCGCCATATTTGTTTTGTGCCTCCTAGCAATGGCGGAACAATAAAAATTTAGCTGATTGTGAATTGAATTGAAATTGAATTCTGGATATGAAGAATTATTTGGTGCTATGTGCTGGTTAATTTTACAGACCTTTATAAAACATGACATATTCCAACAATAACACCCACAAAGAATAACACTAACGAGATACAAGATAAAATAATGTACCACTTAATCATACTATACACCAATGACGTGTTTACAAACAAAATAAGAACACAATTCATATCGTACGTGCAGATGATTGTCTCTCTCGCACCCACATACATAACCAATGAAGTAGTTCTTTGTGGAGTTTCATGTGCCTCCTTTTGTCTGCTCCTAGGTTCGTCACTTTATATGGATGCACAGTGGAACTAAGAGCATTCCACATCGTACATTTCAATGAGTAGAAGGTTCGTTAAACTTATGTGACAGAGCTGAAAGTATAACTGGTTGCATAAAATCCGAAATTTAATTCGTCTTTCAAATGTATAGAGGGTGTCAAAAAGGATGGGTCAACACTAAGCTAGAGATATACTCGCGACAAGATTCAGACGACTTACGTCATACCATTGTATAAATTTATACAATGATCATATGAACAAATGAATAATTCGTTATATTTTCATCAAAATATTTAAGAAACTGCAACTGATAGTAATAAAACTATGTACTACACTAAAAGTTGGCATTATATATTGCACTAAATTGCAAAAAATGATTGTTTTTAACGCGACCAAATATCGAAAATTACGTTGACAATAAAAACAAATGTGTAACGTCAGCTGTGATGTAAGACCGTCTGAATTATTGACGCGAGTATACTATTGTACACCAAAATATTATGTTTGAGTTCATCATGACTTATACAAATGTCGCTCGTTTAAGAAATACAGAGTGTTCACGATTTAAATTTTATTCTAAAATTTCTCAATAATAAATCACACGCACGCAAAGTACGCTAATATTTATCGACATGAAACTTTGACACAAGCACAATTGATTATATTTTCATCAAAATATTTAAGAAACTGCAACTGAATGTAATAAAATTATACTTAGACTAAATGTTTGCATTATACAGGGTGTCGGGAAAAGATGAGCAAAAAATTCAGGGGATAATTCAAGATCGAAAATAAATTCAAAATTAGAAACATATTTGGATTTCTCGTCCGCAAAAACCCCCGATTTACAAATTTTATGTAAATATTTGAATTTCTTAAGAAGTATTTACAAATATCGAAAATAAAATTTTAACTTTAACACCCTGTAACTCCGTTAATAATCAGTTTTGGAAAAAATGTTATAGAAAGAGATAGCATTTATTTTCGGTCTAGAATTATCCCCTGAATTTTTTTCTCATCATTTCCGGACACCGTGTATATTGCACGAAATTGCAAAACATGATTGTTTTTAACACAATTAAATATTGAAAATTGTGTTGGCAATTAAAACAATTGTGTAACATCAGCCGTGATGTATGTCGTCTAAATTCTTCCCGCAACTATATCAAAATTTTCTAAATTATTGAGAAATTTAAACCTTGAACACTGTATTTCTTAAAGCAGCGACATTCGTATAAGGCATAATGAGCTCAAGCATAATATTTTGATGTCTAGTATCTCCAGCTTAGTGTTGACCTATTCTTTCTAACTCACCCTGTATACATATTTAGTGTTTAAAGTGAAAAATACATGGTGTACTGGTGATTTTTTAAACAGACAATAATTTTTGTAAAAATGTAATTAGTTAATATTTTTTAGAAGTGTATTTTATGTATGAATGGCATCAAACAAATTATAATGTTTTTTCCAAATAAATTTAAACTCTCTTTTGATAACGGTTATACTCCTTTAATCGAATAGCGTGAATATTAATGAAACCAGTAGCATCGCTAGGAGAAAAATCCGAATGTTTATCCATTGATACTAGCTCCTCATTATACAAGGAAACTTCTGATGATCTTCCTAGCACAAACACTGAAAAAAAAATTATACAGTATAGCTAATCGAGTGATTTTGATCTTTTTAAAATTGTGGGTATATGTAACGATAAACATCAGTTACCATTTCCTTTATATATTTCTAATTTCACAACTCCTGTAACTGATTCTTCTGCCAAGGCTATGCATTTGCGAACATATTGCCCTTCGGGAGAAAACCAGAAACCATTATAAACATAATCTGACAATCGATCTCTAAGAGATTGTTTCACTCTGTAAACTTCTTTGTCTAAGCAGAACACTTCTAAATCTGTATGTGCGGTGTGTAGAATAAACCCAGCAGGAGTTTCATATACACCTCTAGACTAAAAAAAAACAATTAGATATATTTGATTTGACCAAAAACATATAACTGCTTACTTTTAGACCTAGGAATCGATTTTCCACTATATCGATCCTCCCTACACCATGTTGCCCACCAATCTTGTTCAAGAACAAGAAAATATCCAAAGCATTATTAAAAAAACCATTGTCGGTTTTTGCTGAAATAGGTAAACCGTGCTCAAATTGTATTTCAATTCTAACTGACTCGTCGGGTGCAGACCTAGGGTCTTTAGTCATCAAATATAAATCTTTGGGAGGTTCTTTACTTGGATCTTCTAAAATTCCAGACTCATAGCTTATGTGCATCAAATTCGCATCCATACTCCATGGGGCTTTGGGAGTAACCGACACAGGAATCCCATTTTTAGATGCATATTTCAATAGATCCTGCCTTCCTTGAAATCTGCTTGTAAATTCCTCTAAACGCCACGGTGCTATTATCTTAAAAGTTTAAATGTTTTTGTAAGAGCACAATGCAAAAATTTTCAAATACACAATATCTGCTTGAATAAACTTTATATTGTTTTGAATTGCATTAAATGCTTAAGAATTTTCAAATAGTGCAAAGCAGTACCTTAACTTCAGGACTCAGGGAATAACAAGACAATTCAAATCTAACTTGATCATTTCCTTTTCCTGTGGCTCCGTGAGAAATATAGTTGGCTTGATTTTCCTTAGCACATTTAATTAATCCCACAGAAATGCATGGTCTTGCTAAAGAAGTACCTAATAAATATCTGGATTCGTATATTAAACCAGCCTGTATAGCCGTCCATACATATTCTTTTACAAACTCTTCCCTAACATCGTCTATCACAACCTGTAGGAAATGTTATGAATAGTTATAGATAATGTACTTATGCAGGATGTCCAAGTGTTAGCCATGAAGATTTAAGAAAAATAGCAAAAAATAGCATAGCACTTTGCTATGTTTCAGAGCGTTAAAAAGAAAAAAAAGTTATTGTTAAATATTTCTTATATAAATAAAGCTGCTAAGATTAGAATTTTATGTGCATAATTATTAAGCAATCTTATTAATATTAAAAATAAAGTTTCAACTAATAATGATGTAGATAAATATGCTAGTTAAATTTCCGTCAAATATTATGAGAATAAAGATGTTAATTACGAAATTTAGTTTAAATATATTCCTTAATTTAGTATATCCAACAAAGAACATTTGTATATATAGAGTGTGTTTCCGTATGGGTTGCCACATTCTTGTAAACTTTTTTATTGTTAATTTTTCAAGGAAAAGTTATTCTTGATAAAAAGTTTTCCTTATCTTGGGAAACCATGATCAGTAGTCAGATATATAATCAAACATACAGGGCGTTCAAAACACTATAAAACGTCAAAATTTGCATAAAATGCCTTTATTTTTTGTTTTTATTAAAAACATTATTTAAAAAGTTGTTTGAAAATTCGAAAAATGCATATATACGTTTACTGAAGAAACAATAATTACATTTCACAAATAAATAGACACCGCAATTTTTAACTATCTTACATATAATATAGTTGCCATAAATATTTCATTATCAGAGTCAAAATATTTATTTTTAGTTAGTACTTGTCGAATAATTTTTGTTAATAATGTTAAATCCTGGAACATTTATCTTGCAAAATGTTATGGAATCGGTAATGTTTTGTATCACTGTGCAATACAAATTTTAATAAAAAGTATACAAATGTAACTGTAACTCATAGAGCAATTCACAAGTTAATTCAAATATTTGATACCACTGGTGATGTTAAGAATATTAAAAATATAAAAAAGGTATAAAATGACGATAATGCCGCTACTGTTGTTGCTATGGACTCTGTACAACAAAATCCAAAGATTAGTAAGTAAGTAAGGAAAGGATCAGAAAACATAAGTATTGGCAGATTTCATATTCAAAGAATTTTATGACACAACAAAATCCATTCATTCGAACCAGTGTTTGATCATATATTGCTTGACGGAGATGATGGTCTTCATTTAAAGTTTTGTTTACGAATGGGTGTGAAAATGATGGAAAACAGATTATTTCATTAAAATATTTTATTTACTGGCGAATCAACGACAATCTCAACTAATGAAGTGGGTACTGGAAGAGAATCCAAATTTTCGATAGATATAAAAAATTTTAAAAAATGTCTAGTGTGGCATAACGTATCATAAAATAATTAGTCTTTACTTTTTGGAAGAAAATCTTAATCATAATTCATATTTAGGAATTCTCAATAATTTTGTTTTACCAGAACTAGATAAGGAAGATTTAGAAGACAACTAATAATATTTCAACAAGACAGATGCCCTGCACATTCCACACAATTCTAATCAGAAACTGACTTGAAGGACACTACCCCAATAAGTGAATCGGAAGCTGGACATTGGTATTGGTATTGACTTTGGCTTGCACAGGCACCTGACTTGTTCCCATTAGATTATTTCTATGGGAATACTTAAAGCAAAAAGTGTATAAAAATAATTTTTACTACAACATTGATTTATTTAAAAAATTCGAGAAGCTGCATAAGTAAAGAAATGATTGCATCTGTCTACAAGGATTTAGAAAAAGATTAGAAATATGTGCGCTACGTGGAGCTCGACAAATTGAATATTTACTTCTAACCTTGTTTTAATTCCAATTGTAATTTATTATTATTTTTTTATATATAGAAAAACCTGTTTTTATAATTAAATTAAATCAATTAATTTAATGAAATAAAAGAATTGTTTTTACTATTTACACAAGAGGTAGCTTAACTTTGTTAAATAATTTTTTAAATAAAAATAAAAAATAAAGGTACTGCTTATGCAAATTTTTACATTTGATTTAATGTCTTATTGGTCATCAGATAAGCAAAACCTTTTATCAAGAATAAGTTTTTCTCAAATAAATAACAATAAAAAAGTTTGTGGTACCCCATCCGGAAACACACTGTATATATTTATTATCTACCTTGGATGCTCCTATTTGGAGAGCTTTCTGCCTAGCAGCTTCAAAATCTTCATCCTGTCCAATATTTGCCATATAGCAAATTACTTCAAAATTTTTATCAAGAAACCATTTTAGGATGCAACTAGTATCTAGCCCTCCGGAATAAGCTAAAATTACTTTGTCTTGAACCATTTTGCTTCCCACTGATTTTGTCTGAGTTTTGAGTTCTGAATTAGTTTCTAAATCTTGATAGGATCGTTTATATGGTAAAGGTCAAACAAACATATTGCATTATGAAAAATAGTAATGTTAATGACTTATAATCTCAACTTTAATTATTCTTTCATTAAAAAAATATTTTTATACAACAGTGTCACATCAATTTATATTAACAAATTATCTCGTAAAAACAAAATTTTGAAAATATATATATTAAATTGTTAAAAAAAATTAGGAGCTATATATGTACAAATTATTATCTTTTAATTAAAATATATATATATATACTTAATTAATTAAGTGGGCTTGGAGTTGACATTTTTTGTCATGATTAATCATAAAGTAGACCTGTTTTAATTTCGGAATTGCTATAAATATAAACAAATATTTATGAACAAAAAAATAAAATGCTCTAAAGATATTAAACATTAAAATTGAGGGGTAATAAATATTTTAACGCAAATGGTATGACAAATTTTTAATTATGGATTCTGAAAATTCGAATGACTCGTCATTATTATCAGAAGAATCTTCTGAAACTATTATTTCGGATATTCACTATATTGCATTAGATGACATTAATTCAGTTGAAGATGAAGAGCCACTACAAAAAAATAGATTTGTTCGACTTATGTCTCACGACTCGAAGATGAATCGAAGTTCTAATAGCACCGTATTTGAAGACGAATACACCGATACATGTTCTCAATATTGGGATATTGTATCACTGGCAGAAAAATTTGTAAATGAAATTCTAAGTGAAGCAGCAGGTATTGATGTATTAAAGAAACATATGCTTTTCTCACTTCTCTCCTTTTTAGGTTTAATAAATAAACAGATTAGAAATATTCCGTCCAAACAAGTTTCGAAAGAGAGAACTGTAAGAAGACTATCGGGTGAATATCCCATAATTGAATATACTAGACCAGAATTTACTGGATGGCCATCAATTGGAGACTTTACTATAGAACTAGGAGCTGATAAAATAGATGAATACCTTACCTCATTTAATTCAAACGAAGAATGGTTATATATAATATATTATTTGGGTGTTAAGAAAGATTTTCCGTCAAATTATTATGAATATCAAGTGAGTTGTTATGCTACTTGCTTCCAAAATTGCACTTTTTTCCATATAAAAATAGTGACAGACTTTGAAGTAGTTTTGTTGATTTCTAATATAGATTTGGCTGAATTTATTTTTAATAAAAATATTTTTCATTTTAGGCTATGTGGTCACTACCATCACCTGAATATCCCGTTGCACAGGCCACAGCAAGCGTGTTTTTTACCATTGAGGTATCAGAAGCATTACCACCAGATTGTCTAGTAAATGTAATTATTTTAAATTCAATATTACGATTTTATAGATGTACAGTAAAGCTCGGTTATAATACACCGGCGGGGACTTCAAAAATTGGCTTCTGATATAACAGAAGTATATATTAAATTTTTAAAATTTATATTAATTCTTAACAAAAATACAAACGTATGTAGGTATCTGCTTAACAAAAAGCAGCAACAGAATAAGGACCTATAATAATGCCGGGACTTGTTTATTCAGTACGTTATAACCATAAGTACGTAATAAGCGTGCACATTGTAACCGAGCTTCACTGTATTTAATTTTTCAAAGTACATTCTATTTGTACGGATTGTTTAAAACTGGACGCCTCAGTTGAAGATACTGGAAAACAAAACAAGAACAAAAAATTAAATTTGGTATTAAAAGAGACAAAATAAGATCTATTCAAAACATAAAGACAAAAATGTTATTTTTCAGAAATAGGAGTTATAACCTTATTGGCAATAGTTTTCTCATTAATATAACACATTTCAGAACTTTTGTTAGGAACATTTTTTGCTGATTATATATTTAGAAATTTCCCAGATATAATTTTGGAAAATAAATACGAAAAAACACAAGATTTACAACTATTAATAAAAAAAATTATAGGAAAAAATCTTAATAAAATAAAATTATAAAAATGCAGAACAGCTAAACAACGTGACAAGTTTGAAAATGGTGCAACAATTTATAATAACACTATATTTTCTCATATACCTGTTCTTCTGCTGCAATAATTTTATTTTGTGTTTTTATTATTTATCTTTCAAAAACGTATTTTCGTTTTTTTTTGTTTTCTTATAATACACATTGTCAACTTATGTAAATTTTGCCATTTGAGGTAATTAAAACAATTCATAAATAATTTACGCATAACTTCTAAGCAGGAAGAGATAGAAACATTTTACTTAAGAGGCCTCTTAAGGTACCTAACAACTAGTTTCAAAATAACTCCCGTAATAATGATCCGATTTTAACGTGGAGAAAGAAATCTAGTTTCTTAGATGCTTTAAATCATATTTTTTGACACGAGTAAACTAGGGTTTAAAATATAAAGAGAACAAAATAAATGGGTATCTTAGAAGCAGCAAATATTAATTTATATAACCTTTCTTTCTGAAAATAAATGATAATAACTTTGCAAATTTGGAATTAAGAAAGTGCATTTTAAGTTAAAGCCTGTTAAAGAAGCCACTTACGTTCAAATAGTATCAAGCGATGAGATATGAGGTAGGCATGTGGTAACGGAAAGGTCGAGTTGACTTGCATCTACCGTGGCCCCTTAATAAAAATTGTTCTGAAAAATGCAATATTTTCCATGATGAAATCATTTGGGTAGGTTTATGAGAAAATAATTGTTGATGTTCATAATCCCTTTTCAAGAAATACTAATTTAGTTCTATTTCTATATGCGAGTTTTTCCTGCAACAAGGTTGTCGTTAAATTTTAAACGTCCTGCACAAAAAAGTTGTGCAAATGACAAATTTATATATGTGAACATTTGCAAGTTTATTTTACATTTAATCCCAATTCAGGAATTGCTTTATTTTTAGGTAACATTTAAATTTGAAAGTTACCAGTTTAAACATAAGCCGGGCTTAAACGATTTCTGTGAGGAATTTCTTAATTACATTTTGGATTCGAAAATTGGGGTTTTTAAAAAGATCAGATTTTAAATTGTAATGGAGAATGTAGATAAGGGAAATAAAATAAAATTTTTATATATAATTGGCCTCTTTTATTGGAAATTAATAATGAAATACAATTTGCACAATAATTCAAAATGATCGTATTGTTAATTTTTTACAAAATAGGTAACGTAATTTAAGATACAAATTATATCTTAAGTTTAAAAAATTATAATCGAGTGGCTAGAACAATTCTTCTTGAGCAAATATTTCTGTACATAATTGTCTGTTCCAAAATTCGGCACTTGAGACACTGCAAAAAGTGTAGTATAATTAATTTTGTACAAAATTATAAATAGGTTTGCCAAAGTATATTGATATCATATTTGTGAAATTTTATGTACGTTTCAATGTCAATGGTACCTCTTACCTATAATATTTCGGTAGATTTCTTGATAAATATCTAACAACTAGAAAATAATATATTTTCTCGTGTTCACTTTTTACATTCTTACATATTAAAATCCAAAATCTAGGTTATTAAAACCCATTTAAAATAAATTATTTTAACACATGATACGTAACGAATTGATACTTATCTGTTTACACTGTCTTAAACCAATAAAGTTTGAATGGGTTTTTTTCCCGGCCATGCTTCTTTCGCATATTTCTTTTTCTTCGGCTCCATAGAATCGGACGTTTGAACTTGTGGTGGAACAAAAGGTGTGGGATTTGGAAAATTTTGTCCAATGTCCACGTCGGGTGCTGGGTTCGGTAAAACCATGCCTAAACGTGAACTAAGAGTACTGTATATACTCATGTTGCTTGTACCAGTATTAGTTGAATGTGATTCAGGAGGTAGATCGTTATAGAGATCAGGAGGATTTGCATGAGCAGGATGTACACTCTTAGGCATCTTAAATTCGGTATTTTGTATGCCTATACTCTCTGCTATTTTCGCTCTCTTCGAAGATGTGGGTACAATAGTGGTCTGAATAAGGTTTCTAAATCTGCCAACACTTGGGTCTATGTCTTCTGGGTTAATAATTTCTTCATCTTCATTAAATGAGACGCAATGTCTTTTCCTCTTTCTGTTTGTATTTCTTTTTTCACTATCATCTGATATTCCCAACATAGATATTCTTCTGTTATGGGCTGTATTAAATTCAGTTAAATTCTAAAATTCTACGGTTGAAGAGGTTATTTTTATATTTTTCAAGCTACTTACGTCAAGTTCAGTTTCCGTTTCAGGTAAACCTAATAAGCCCCCTTCAGTTTCCTCTCCAGCTTTTTCAATCTCATCTATAATAGGCCTTATACCTGTTTGGGGTCTTTCACGAATAATATAATTCCTGGTTGATGCTCCGAAATGAAAGCTGGAATCAATTGGCAATTGGGTCGGCTTATATGCTTCTAAACGCAGTGTCCCAATAAAAGTGCCATGAGCTTTATAAATTAAACATTATATTAAAAAAATATTACAATTACAAAATACTTACTACTGCCAAGATCTACCAAAAATGCCCTGTTTAAATGTTTGTGCCAGACAAATGCCGAATGAACTCTAGAACATGAAGCATGATCGATACAGAAATCATTCATTTGGGCATTTCTACCAAATAAGTAACATTTTTTTTCATCGATCATCAATTTCTGAATTAATTTTTCCCCCTTTAATACGTCTAAATGTAAACCAACGGGTGGTTTGCCAGCCCTAAAATTATGAAATAAACATAACCTCAAACAACAACACCTTCGAAAATTGAGATAGGTCTTTCATGTTGAATGTAAAATAAAATTACCAGTTTGGAACCTCGTAATGATTTGCCATAATTTGTTACATTCCTTATATATGTATTTATATGTAAATATTGATAACTTTCAACATTGACAATTATTAAAGTACACGAAGATAACTATTCTTCTTCCTCTTCAAAAAAAATGTTTTCCTTTCATAAGTACAATATTTATATCAAGGGGTTTTGGGAATATTACGTGATTTTTCCAAAGATGCGCAGAAGAAAAAATGTATTATTGTAACCGAAATGGCGTTTATCCCGGACAATTTCGTGGAAAAATATGCCTAAAAACGGTATTTAAAAATTTAGTTTGGCCACGTCCCCACGAAACGATCGCCGCCACAGCGTAGACCTATGACGTCAGATGCCATACGTAAAAATCCAAAAAACAAACGCCTGTTTACGTCACAGTAACCTGCACTCTTCTGTACCCATGCCACAAAAACAAATCGCGCTGAACGGCGTATAACGTCACACCAATGATATCGCGTTCCCGGCCACGTCTTTTGTATACATTCTATGGCAATATATTGTTAATATTTTAATGTGATTATTGTCGCCAGACACATGTTTTAACCATTCAATATGTTTGAAAGATTACCTTATAATACATTTCAAATTAATATAAAATTCATGCAATTTCCCCGTACGGCTATAAAGAATAATCAAATATACTTCCTAGATAATTATTGATTGATATACCTGTGACCACAGAAAACTATATCCACTGAAATTAAATTTCGAAATTGTAGAGTGACTAATCGCTAGCTCGTTGACTAGCGCGACGGGCGAAGCGTGTGGAGAGCAACATTTCATAGGCGTACTAAATTTGAATGCGGTCAAATATAACAAAATATACAAAAATGAAAAAAATTATTGCATTACATAACATTCATTATTTTTAGAGTAGAAACAGTGATATAACAGTTTTTACCAATTTCGAGGCATTAGATAATAAAAATAATAAGAATATTTCAAAATTTATTTAAGTTTTTATTTGGTATTATCAATTACCCAAGGCCGAAAATAATAGAGAGTGACTAATTCACAACACAGAGATGAGTACGGAAGATACGGGTGGTATGATTATCTAAGCGTGCCACTTGAGAAGAGTTAAAGCACACAAAATTATCAAAAATAAATTGACGTCAGCTGAACCTAGCACATTAACAATTTACTTTAAATGTGCCACCTGTGTCATCCTCTCTACAAATTAGAATGCCATCCTTTTGGCACATAATAAAAATCTCTCTAGGAAGCTACTAATGCTCTAAACGGCCTGACACTGGCCATTTTAGAATAGAACCTCAAGTTAACCCAACATCTGGTTATTTATTAATTCTTGGGCGGTCTTAAATGTCTGGGTTCAAAATCAGAATAAATCACATAGACACAACTTTGAATGATTGGGATACGGCATTTTGTAAAAAAATAAACAGGTTTATAAATAAAACATTTATTTTATCCAATAACCACAGATTTTATCGTTAATAAGATATGGCAAAATACAAATATTCTTATTGTATAGGAAAAACTAAAATACTTCTAGGCCATACAAAAAGTAATCATGGGGTATTCATTAAATATCCAACCAGGCATACACTTTATCAATCACAAATCTCTCGCTACCATTCCATAAAATATTAGGTTTACAAAGAATGTAGTTAATACTTCATTATTGTTATAATTCTTTTTATTGCAAGTGAAAAAGAGTATTTAAAATATATTTTCATATATAATTCATATAAAACTGTTTCCTCATGATGGTGACGGTTACACAGAATGAGCAAATTAAATTACACCTAAATCTACTTCCTACTTCTAAATTACATGATAACGATTACTTATTTAATAAGCAATATATGTTTTAGAAGGATCAACAATGTTCAGTAATGATTGAAGAATGGCCTTGTTTTTAGATAAAAGAGAATTAGGGGTAAATGTATATAACGTAAGATTTATTTTTGTTTTCATAATAATAAATGCAATAAAATGATCAAACACCATATTTGCTATTACAAATATTTGAAATAATTATTTTTTCTAAATGATACATATAATATCATTGGTGTTCGTACAAAAAAAATATATATATTTTTTAATCCTATGTAATATTTTACATTAAAAATGAATGAACTTTATGTTGATACATTATAGATACTATATAATTTAGATTTTGCGAATTTATGTATAAAATCTTCAATATTGCCTTTTTCTTAGGTTTGGCTCTCAGATATTTTATGTCGTAAATAAATAGAGAATGATATGAAAATGAATACAGCAACTTTGTACATATACAAAGTACCTAACCAAAATAACCAACTAGCACAATAGCGGCGCCAGCACCTAGCTATTTTTGTTTATTGCAGTTGGTCTAACACCCAAACGAAGGAAAAGAGCTTAAAATTTCTTTTACAATAATAGCAGATAGCATACAGAACAATTTTATACTGCTAGTACTCTGAACAATGTGTTTTATATATTTTAAACTAATTTAGTAATGATGATTTATATGTCATTGTCATATAAACCAATTTTAAACATGCACCTACTGAAGAATTAAATATTAATATTTTATACTAAGAATTTTTCAAGATTCAATTTCTAATGATCATCAATTTTTATATAATTAGATACATATATAACAAAGGCACAAGTTACAAGTTATAATGCTTGTAAACTGTTAAGATCCATGGGGTACTGCTACTGACAGGTATAAGGACCTGTACCACAAAAAAGTGATTTTAAATTAAGCTGTTATAATAGTGTACTAAATGTAATCAATGTATATGCTTGCCAGATGCTTGCTTGTGTGAAGTTCAGAAGTACCAACAAATAAATACAGAGTAGTCAAAACTACTTTTCATCTATTCAAAATTACTTTCTATTGTCCAAAACATTAATTTGTCTGATTATTTCAATGCACATTTATTTTCAAATAAAATCAAGTTTGGCTTCCTTTTTTTCATAGATTTATTAGTAAAGGGAGACATAAATATTTACAACTTTGTTCTATTTATTAATCTGGACTACTGGACGGTTTCATACGATCTGTGTGTTTTAGAAGTTGCCATATTTTCATTTATAATAATTTGCAGATTTGCATTAGTACTTACCATAAATTAATGAATTCTAGCATAAAAATCATAATATATATAGAACCCCAAAAGATGGATCGAAAATAGTCAACCAAACGAAGTAGCTTCACTTGAATTGCGGCAATTTCAAAATATGAAAATTTTACATCCAATTCATAGAAACAAGATTTCTATGGTCCAATTACAAACATTCCGTTTTGGTTTCAATTGTATGATTAAAATGCTGTATAACCAACAGCTTGCATTAAGTTTGCCGTAGATAGCTGCTTTCTAGCTCCTCCATTATATAACTATTGTAAAAGTTTCTAGTGTTTTATATATTTTACGATTTCATGAATTATACTAACACTAAGGTAGTATATGATTTATTAAATATATTTACTTCTTTGAAAACAATATGTATAGAAAGTATGACTATGTTGCTTACTTTTCTGCGCACGTGTTGCTTTTTGTGATCTCTTAGTGTTTTTTAATAAAATTTAATATTTAAATTGTCAAGAAAATGATATGTCTGTCAAATGTTTGTAAAATTGACTTCATTCATCCTAAATTTTCACAGGTAATAAGTTTAATCACATAAAATTGTCAACACATGCTCGAAAATTATGTGCCAAACTGCGTTGCACGGATTTCGAATTATCTCGTTAACTCTCTCTCCCTCTCTTTTCTTTCTTTCTCATACACAACGTTGGATACAAACCAAATGGCAATATATCAATTAATGGTTGTCTCCCTTTGCTTATAAGTCTGTGGTATTATTAACCAGATGTTTTTTCATTTACATCCGTGCCTAAAATTTTGTATGTCAAATAGATTTAAAGGCCGATTCTCACTTTAGGAACGTGATTGGCATAGGCATGTACCGACTGCAAAATACCTTCTCAATGAATCTTATGTCCGTTAGTTGCTATTGTGTTTAACGTATTTTGTGTGAACCCTACAAAATACATAAGATTTAATGAGACAGGTATTTCGCAGAGCCAGTGCCTTGCACTAAAGTGAGAATGATAAAACAACTTGCTTTTCAATAAAATCACGGATTTAGTGTTGGTGTTATCAATAAAAATTACTAACAAGACCACATAAAATGTTTTTTGAGTGGCGTGTTTGATGTCTCTGTATAACTGTGACTTATAATAATTATTAGATTTCAAATGCTATCTGCTAAAAATTCCAAAAAATCAATGTTTAAATATGATACTCGGTATTTCATCGGTGATAAATAAATTATGTGGTTAAAATACACCACCTTGCAAATTAACATGCAGGGTGTTTCATTGGGAAATGTACATACGTTAATAGTGAATACAGGACTTCTAGGAAACTTCATCGTTGTCTGGTCTAACCATTGTAATTATCGGTATACAGGGCGTTTTACTAATTTTAGCTATTTCTTTAACATGCCAAAAAAGGCGAACCACTCTGTATTATCAAGTGAAATTCGGAAGGGGTATTCTATTTACTACACTCAATCCACTAATCATCAGTGAAACAGAGGTATAGGTTTTATATTTGTTTACAAAAACAATACCTTGTATGCAGGATTTTGAAAAATCTGTTCAGGTATTTGAAATTCGAGTCACGAGTCCTTTCGTGACGATATTACAGTTGGAAATCTTAATTTAAACATTTCGAAAGTTTTGTTTACTTTTAGGTGAGCCACATAGGGATATATCAGTATATTGACAAAATATCCAAATATCACCGTTCGTTTTTTCGCTTGAGATGATTATCAAACGTGCGAAAGACTCGTCCGTATAGTGTTGAAAAATTTTTGACCGTTAAAATTAATGGAACTACAAAAATTTTTTTGATGAAACTTCTAACAATTGTCTATTAGAACAGAGTAATTAAAAAATATACAGGGTATTTAAAAAATCTGAACAATCTATAAACATTTTTTTTTTGAGAAACAACATCAAACAAAGATCCGATTCAACTTTTCAAATATGGAGTTTTGGGAAAAATGTAACATAAAGTGACCTTGTAGTACTTTTCTAGTATTGATTAGGGGTGGGCGATAATGGTTTGGAACTATTGATTATCGATAAATAAAATAAACCCAATATCACAGTCTATTATACAGTCCGGCGTCTTCACGTCGGCTCCTTTGATGTCGAGGTCCCAGATTTAGTTTTTTTAGACGACCAAAAGATGACTGCGCATTTAGCCGCGCACATTCGCGCGCTCAAAGAGCACGGTGATTTGTCAAGAAATAGAATTTCTCCCACTTCGTCGTGTACATATGAATTTCGTTGGTGTTCATTGCGCATTTAGCCGCGATTTAGCCACACCCTCTGGAACCTTCACTCGACGAACTGTATAATAAACTGTACCAATATTATCGAATTATCGAGAAATATTCCCAACCCTGCTCAACAGATGTCAACAAATTTAAAACCTATGAAAATGTTTACATATAAGTCGCATTATTGGCTTCAAGCTACGACAAAACTATCGATAAATTTTCGATAATATCGATAATTTTTTATCTGTATTATTATCGATATATCGATAAATATTCCCAACCCTAGTATTGATTAAGTAATAATATTATTAATACCCCTCATTGTAATCACAGGAATCAAACGTGCGAAAGACCCTTCCGTATAGTGTGGAAAAATTTTTGATATCGATAGATATTAGAATTTCGATAATATCGATAATTTTTTATCTGTATTATTATCGATAAATATTCCCTAATATTGATTAAGTAATAATAATATCTCTACCCCTCATTCTAATCACAGGGATTAGCCCAGAAGTCAGAGACTTGTGCGGGATAGGGGGCGGCATATTATTATTATTCAGCAGGCCGCATTTGCGCCTGCAGTAAATGCCACAAAATTACTTTTTTGTCAAATTTGAAATAGTTGTAAATTTCGAATGTGAACTAATAAGTATTTATAAAATTTGTTTTTTGTAAATTTGAATGATTTTTTAAAAATTATTTAATTCAGTCACCATATCAATCGCATCGATTTTAAATGGCCCGACGGTAATAATCAACACGAGTGATGCCTGGTGACCTTGAAGAAATTAACCATAAACTCTACATTTCTGCTCTACTCAAATGCTGGAACAGATTTTTCAAAATCCTACGTACAGGGTGTTGCGAATAAACAAAATAAAATAAATTTATGCTACCAGACTTTAATTTCTGTTTCGCTTATGATGTTGTTATCGTACGTACATTTTCCAATAAAAATTAAAAGCAACGCGATGCACTCAATTACCAGCGCTGAATTTTGAAGAACGTATCAAAGTTTATTTTCCATCGATTAAAACTATTAAAAGTAAATAAAACTCAATTGCGTAATTACAATTATTTATATTCGAAACCTTTTACTGTCTTTTTTCCAACAGGAATGTTCCCTCTCAAAACATTTCACTTAAATTCGTTTCTGTTTAGCAAAATTCAATGAGATCAAAACTATTTTTACTACATCAATATGAATTGTATAAATTAGTTAAATAAAAACACGATTGCTTTTGCATTAAATTACAAATAATTTGCAGCATAAATACGTCCAAAAATTTTATATTAGCAGCATATTATATTTCACTGGTAGACAAATAACAAACCGACATGTTAAAAGAAGTATTGCAATTATTAAAAAAAAAATTTTTTTATGACTAACTCATCGATTATTGCTACAAAACTAAGCGTTTAAAATTTTTCTCATCAAGTCGACTAAATTAACAGTAACAAAAAATATTTCTTAGTCGTGACCGTTAAATGATCACCATTTGTCGACGTATTTGAAAATTCGGAGTGTCCTGAAGATGAAATGAAGATGACGCCGAAACTACTTCAGCATAACATGGATATAATACTTGATTTAAATTTTATTGTTATACCTTACGACCTAGAGCAATATATAAATAACACCTATATCAGCGCACAACCAAACGGTTATGATAGCTCCGCAGTCTCGTGTTGTGTGGTCCCTAGTTCTAGAGCTTGCGTAGCTATCTCGGTGATCTCCTCCGGAGTGTTTAGGGACCTTTTCTCCTCTGATACGCTCTTCCTCGAGTTCCTGCGACTTCGAGGTTTTCGCTTTATCAGAGAGTCACAACTTCCTTTCGGTACGAAAGTGGTCCATTCGTTCGATTTCGAGTCCAGGTACTCAATGGTGTTTAAAAACGTTTTTCCTAAAAAAAAAATATGCGTTAAACATCTGGGTATATAAAGGGTGTTGCAGGAGGAGATGTACATACTTCGGTATGTTATTCTACGTTCAATTTTAAGCAAAAAATTTCGTATGAGCTTAGGTCAGGAAACGCTTTGTTTAGGATATATAGGATGTCAAACTAAAAAAAAAAAATAATTACATTTTCTTTAATAACTTTTGACTACTTTGAGTTAAATTCATGAAATTTTGTATGCCAAGGTTTCTTGTGAGGGGAAATTCAAATTTTATGCACAATTGGCTGTATCTCAAAGAGGGCACCACAAGCGACCATTAGGATCCTTTTAAATCACTTCAACTTTTTTCTGCCACGGTGTATGTCATTTTGGAATGGAAAACATTTTTTCTCTCTATTTTCTACATAAAAAATGTACTCCTTATTGAAGTCTCTAGGTGTAGCCGTTTCCGTTAAAAACTCGTCTAAAGATGGCGATGCATGCAAATTATGTATTAGAGTGCATCGGAAGTTATTATCAGGTTTTGTACAACTTGTTTAGATATTTTATTTTTGCAATTCTCACAAAAAATTTAGGCTGTTTTGATTAAAAACTAATAGCTCTTAGTATCTAAAGTGTTATGCCTTGTTTTTCAAATAAAAGTAAGGCAGCAGTCTAATACATAATTTGCATGCATCATCATTTTTAGACGAGTTTTGAACGGAAACGGCTACTCCTAGAGACTTCAACAAGGTATACTTTTTTTTAAGTAGAAAAGGTAGGAGATTATGTTTTTCTATTCCGAAATGACATACACCGTGGCACAGAAAAGTTGAAGCGATTTAAAAATATTCTAATTGCCGCTTGTGGCGCCCTCTTGGAAAAACAGCTAATTGTGCATAAAATTTGAATTTTCCGTCCCAAGAAATCTCCACATACAAAATTTCATAAATTTAACTCAAAGTAGTCGAGAGTTATTAAAGAAAATGTAATTATTTTTTTTAAATTTGACATCCTGTATATCCTAAACGAAGGGTTTCCAGAAATAAGTTGAACGTAGAATATACTGAAGTATGTACAACATCTCCTCCTGAAATATCCTGTAGAATATCTTCAGAAATATCCAAGACCACGTGATCAGTTTGGCGTTGGCGCTAAGTAAATTATATTTGATATATAGCCATTTTCTGGGTAGTTATGCCATGACCTCAGTAACTGGACGTCGTCAGTAATAGAATTAAAGTGCACATCCCGAGCCTTGGACGAGATTCTTTGACCTGCCCTTGGTGTTCTTGGGCTAGGTTATGTGGGGTCAGCCTATATATTGACTTCGACTCCTGTTGTTGGTATTACAACTGCTACGGTCGCATCCCATGCTTGGAAGCATGGAATGTGACCAGTTACAGAGGCGGCTATGGGGCATCTCAAAAGATTACCATTATCTGAGAAATGGTTCTAAAAGTAGGATTCCTATTAGCATAAAGTGAACAATAAGTCTAGATTTGCAGGAACTGAATCGTTTTCTTTGTTTTTTGAAGGAAAACATGAGAAAATATTGCTACGCATTTAACCCTTTCGGTCACAAATTTTTCAAATGTTCCGTTCTTATTAGGTTTATTTTATCGTTAATTATTATATCAGGTTAATTGTTAGCTTAAAGTTTAATTTAATCCTATTTTCAATTTCTATTTTTCCTGTTGCTTATAAAACTTGGCAGATCTTATTTAATGCAGATTTTTTGGTTTTGTGTTTTTTTAAGTTAATTGATGTTTTCACGTCAGCTGCCACGACAACCCGAAAATAATGACGTGGAAACATCTAGCGTCAGTGATAAACACAAATCAAGAAACGACAAAGTTATGACTTTTTATAGTTTCTATTTCGCATGAAGTGAAATATAAAAACATATGCACCACGGGAGATACTAGGATGATTATGTTCTTAGGCAACCTGTCGCATGCGGGTATAATCATCCCTGAATCTCTCTTGGTACATAAATAACTATTTTGTAGTCATGAAGTTAGTGAATTTTGTAAATCAGGGCTACTACCTCTTGAAAGTTGAATTGCCTAAATATGTCAAGTGAGTCTTGGAAATTGTTTAAGGTACTGCAATAACAATGTTTGAAAATACCTGAGAATCCACCGACTGCATACAGCCGGTCTCCCACCACTGCCACCTCCACGTTGGCTCTTGGCGTTGTCATGCTTGGACCAACGATCCATGTCTGTGTCTGTTCGTCAAAAATTTCAGTAGAATTTAGAGAATGAGAGCCGTCCGAACCTCCAACAACGTAAAGTTTGTTATTAAAGACGGCAACACCGCAGCCCCTCCTGGCTGTGATGATGGGTTTTGAAGGCTGCCAAGTGTTTTCTTCGGGGTTGTAAACCTCTATAGAATTTAAGCAATTCCAGGCGTCACAGCCTCCAATAGCGTAGACCAGTTTATTGTAAGCAGCCACACCAGCTTGATACCGGCCTGAAAATAAAATAATATCCAATAGTACGCGAAGAACTAAACTTATGCATTTTGTACCATCTGGAGAGTACTTAAAAAATAGAATAGAATTAATTAGCGGTTGCTTATTTTTGTAAATTAACAGACCAAAACTTAACATACACATAAATTTGCAATGATGCAAATACATTAATTCGAAAACAATTCAATATGGCATTTGTAAGATGTACAATAAAGTTACATGAAATTATTTTTTCTTTCATGCCTTTTAGCTAACTCGGGGTAAAAAAAAAAATTAATGGTAATCTGATCTGAGCACTTGTACTAAATATTTATTTGTATTCTAATATAATATTCAGTACATCGTCTTATATAGGGTAATTCAGAACTTATCTGAAAAACTTTGAGGATATGTGCACCCTTAAATAAATTGATATTGCCAAAAAAATTATAATAAAAGTTCTAAGTCTAAGTCTAAGTTGCAGTCTTTGCACCTGGAGCGCATGTCAAACGTCTAATTGCAGAATAAGGTTGGAGAAGGGATATACTCTCTAGGTGGTAAACAACTATTGTTTCCCTGTGCCGTTACATATATTGCTAGTTTTCTACTTAAATTTGGACAATTTTGATGAAAATCTTTGTATTCTTTTTGGATAAAGAAAAACTTAACACTACTGAGCCCTGAAAATAACCCAATATAGGCCAAAACGTTGGCAAT
The DNA here is from genome assembly GCA_037114965.1 of Monochamus alternatus. Classification (NCBI taxonomy): domain Eukaryota; kingdom Metazoa; phylum Arthropoda; class Insecta; order Coleoptera; family Cerambycidae; genus Monochamus; species Monochamus alternatus. Next base: position 18,028,172 of record CM073427.1, read on the forward strand.
ATGTAAAAACTTGTTTTTCTCTATAAATCTACTGACCTATCACCAGGCAATAATTTTTTCTACATAAAATTTTTCATCAAGAAGAAAATAAATATTGTTAAAAAGGCATGGAAAATTAGTAAATATATATATATATATTTTTTACCAAATGATTTTAATAAATACGAAAAAGTAAACTTTAATTTCAGCCTGGTTCAGGCAAAATATAATAAGTCATAAACTCAATACTCAATGTTCTAAAATTGTATTAGCGCTTTATGAAAAATAGAAAATAGAAAAAAATTTCAAAGATTGAAGGTACTTGTAACATTTGAATTTTTAGAATTAGAATTTCAGAAAAGCACTCACCTGTATTAAGTGGAGCAATGGGAGACCACACAGCCGTTTCCGGATTAAAAACTTCGCATTGCTTAATCCCAACTTGTCCGTTCCATCCGCCTATACAATAAATCAACCCCTCCAGAGTACACACTCCCATATTACTCCTCGCCAAGGGCAGTTTCGGCATCTTCACCCACTTCCCTGCGGCCAAGTCTAGCATCTCTACCGAATCCAGTTCGGTGGTTCCGTTACTGCCACCAATGGCATAAACCTTGTCGCCGAGCACAGCAATTTTAAAACGACCCCTGCTTTCCCTCATGGGAGGCAGGCTCTGCCAAGTATTGGTTTCTGGAATGTACTGGTCAACGGATCGGAGGCATTCAGTTCTATCGTAACCGCCTGATAAGAAACAATAATTGTAATTTGGGAATTAAAATTGCTGCAATCGATTGTGACATTACTCACCACACACAATGAGGGTGTTAAGAAAGTTTCCACAGCCAACAGCGCATCTTTGAGAAGACATATTCGCAACTGCACAATAGAGATCAGGTTTTTCCTCACTAGCCGGCCTGCTATTTATTGGAGTTTGTATTGGGGAAGGTGTAGTCGGAGTATTCAGTCTGGAAAATAAACGGATGTAATCAGAACTGTCTTGATTGAAACAATTTTCGGATATAAGTATAGTTTTGATTAAATCATCAGAAATTATTTTCTGTAAAGACCATTCTTCTGCTGTTCTCATATCTTTCAGTATATTTTTAAGAACACATTCCGCTTGTGCTTGAATTTGCTTTAAACAATTGGTTTTTCCGTACTTATATTTAAAAAAAAAAAAATGATAAATAAAAATAGGCGCTAATTTTATTAGCTAACAAGTCACCCAATTTGAAAACAAACATTCCAATTTCTGCTTGTGTTAGAATTTGATATAAATTTGTGACAAATAAATGAAAAACAATTTTGCCACACTCCTATTACTAAAAAAAAATGTAGGTGGCTTATTATTTGCCATTTGCTTATGGCAAATTCTGGCACAAGTAGAATATCTAAAAGTTTTTAAATGGGGTGATTCTTTACCTTTATATAAGTAAAAGGGATAAGGTCGGCAAGAATTCAGATGCTTTACGTTAGTGATTGATTTACGCTCTAGGATCGGCTATAGTGTCATACGACATATTACATACCTACACTGGCGTAGCCAGAAATTTGACATGGGGGGGGGGTCAGTGAACAAAGTATTTCAAAACTAGATTTTTTTAATAAAAAAATAAATAATTTTTAATAAACTGAAACAATAAAAAATAAATAAAAAAACAATCTCATCATAAACATGTAAATAATAAACAGGTACGAACAATATTTGTTACAAAAATGACAAAAATAAAATTAGAACTTAGTTGCAGGTGAATCCTAATGTAAGGTTGTCGTAGGAGATCTAGTTCACTGACCGCGTTGCTAAATCTTGGCGAATAGTGATTGCAGATTTGTAGTGAGACATTACCTATATGACCCAACCAACCCAACCCATGTGGGGGGTTCTGACCCCCAAACCCCCCCCGTGGCTACACCACTGCATACCTATGCATATACATATTATGTATGTAAAAATGTAGTATGTATGTTTGTAAATGTAACTTTTTTATTTTTCTCTGAATACATATGTGATTGTTTAACTTGTTTTATTTACAAACACATGTTTTATGTTTTGTTTTTATATAAATGTTGATTTGCTCTAAAAAAATATGTATTGGTAAACAAAATTGTGTCGTTTTCTTGATTTTAAATTCTACTTTTATTGCCACCGGATTTAACATCTGACCGGATAAACGTCTACATTTTACCTGTCCCTTCGCAGACGTTATATCCGACTTTCACTGTACAACTGTACACTAAGTGTTTGCATTAAATATTGCAAAAAACGATTGTTTTTAATGCGACAAAATATCGAACATTACTTTGACAATAAAAACAATTGCCTAACGTTAGCTGTGATGTCAGACATCTGAATTCTTTTTTTTTATATATTTTTAGGTATTAATGTGTGAAACTAACTACTCTGTGGACAAAAGCCCCAACCAGCGACTGTATTTTTATTTTGTGAAAAACAAATATTGTTTTTGCCATTTGTTTACAGCAAATTCTGGCACAAGCAGAATATTAGTTTTTTTTTTAATGACATAAATATTATTTTCACCATTTATTTACAGTAAATTTACGGCAAATTCTGGAATAAGCAGAATACAGGGTGATTCAGAATTTATCTAGAAAAATGGAGTCAATATCGTAATTTTTTTTTTTGTAAAATCCTTATAGTTTCTGAGTAAACAATTATTGAAGTTGTCTTTTCAACCTTTACATAGCTGGGCTACTGTAATCTCCAGCCAGACAATACCGAACATTGATATTCGATTACTTTTTGTAGGTATTAACGTTTTTGTGATGCGAGTCTTTACATTAGTTTTCCAAGTGTGAAAATACTTTAGCAGAACAACTTCCCAGTAAACATGTGCCAAATGCAGCTACTTTTAGCGTGGCGTGCAAGTGCAGTGCAACCCGAGGGAAATTTGAAACCAAATCTTAGTAGAGATGGAGGTACAGGACATTCACGACGTATTGCAGCAGTGTGGCTTATCATATATGAGGCCCAATTATATCCATCCCATGTACAGCGTGTCCAAGCATTAGTATCAGCGGATTGGACGAGCAGAACCGGTACCATGGGCGCCACGATCTCCTGATTATTTTATTAATTAAAACCACAAATTAATTATATTAATAATTGATAACAATAGTGGCAAAAGCAGTTGAATTTGCTGTATAAAATACCTAGATATTATACAATGTTATTTATTTCTTTCCTTGGGAATTTTTTTCCATTTTTTGTCGTCGCCGACTACATGTTTTGCCTCCTATCAGGTTTTACAGTGGACCAGTGACGTACAGAAGTGTATTTTTAAACCATTTTCAAACTGCCCTTTCCGATTCTTTTTTTTACAAAATTGTATTTGTAACCCCCTATACATTCAAAAATTTTTTTTTTAGACAAGTCATCAAAAGAATATCAAAAGGTTTGTTTGTTCTCTATTTTTTTTGAAAAATACAACCGTACAAAAAATATAATATCCATCTTTATCTGAAAAATTTAATCTACCAAATATTCATTTTCACTTACAATATCCTTTTTCAGTTATTAATTTAAACTCGTGGAATATTCAGTATTCACACCCAATTATGAAGATTAGAAAGTACAAATGGGATCATGTATGACATTTAGACCTTGTATGTAAATGAAAATAATTACATGTAGAATACAGTACGCGCCAAAAGTATGGAATAAATTCAATAAAAACAAAACAAATATTTTTTGGGAAAAATCCTCGAACAGGTCGATTTTTAATTTAAAAAATACATATTTTAGCGTAAAATGCGATTTTCAAATATTATTTGTTTTCGAGTAATGACGTCATCGATTTTTTTTTAAATGGCAGCACCACATTTTTTCCTTGATTCTGAAAGATCGTTTAATTCTCTATCAGACAGTACTAAAATTTTGCCCTCTTACATAGGAAAGGTTTCGAGTAAATGACAATAGAATGTTAGAAAACGTAAATTTTATCCATAAAAAAGTAACAATTCTGACGTATGTAAAATAAAATACAATTGATTAAATTTTATACTTAAATTAAATGTTCGAATTGCCATCCACCAACTTCTTGACAATGCGCAAGTCTGAGAAGAAATTCTTCTTGCACATTATAAATGACTTCTGGGGTAACTCTGCGTATTTCGTCCCGAATGCGATTTTGAAGTTCTTCTAAATTACGTGGTTTATTAATGTACACTTTTGACTTCAAGTATCCCCATAAAAAATAGTCAAAAGGTGTAAGATCTGGCGATCTTGTAGGCCATTCTATCGGTCCGCGTCTGCCGATCCACCTCCCAGGAAAACAGTTGTCCAAAAAATCTCGTACAGGGCGCACATAGTGTGGAGGTGCACCGTCTTGCTGAAACCATATGGTATCGTCAGGAATGTCAGGGTCATTATCGTTAGGAAAAATTACTGCAAGGGCTGGAACAAGGTCATTTTCTAGAAACTCTAAATGTCTTTGTCCTGTAAGGGTTCTTTCAAAGAAGAAATGCCCTACTATTCTGTTGTCAACTATTCCAGCCTACACATTTAATTTCTGAGAGTGTTGCGTATGTGCCTCTGCCATCCAATGAGGATTTTCTCGACTCCAATATCTGCAAGTTTGACGGTTTACTGTACCATTCAGACAAAATGTGGCCTCATCTGAAAAAAGTATTTGCCGGTGTAAATTTCTATTTCCATGACATAAATCCATTAGAATTTCGCAAAAGTGTAAGCGGCGATCGGGATCATCTTCATTGAGTTCCTGCACAAGTTGAATTTTGTAGGGATGATATTTTTCGTTCCTCAAGATACGTAGCACTGTGCTCTGACTAGTGTCATTGTTTAATGCAACCAATCGTGAATAATTATGAGGGTTATCCACCATACTTATCAAAATGTTCTGTTTCTGATTTTCATTAATGCTTGGACGTCCAGGTTTTGGAATATTTACAACATTGCCAGTTACTCTAAATTTAGACTCGACCTTACTGACTGTTGATTGGCTGATAGAGCGATCTGAATATTTTTCATTAAATAAATCGCAAACTTCCTGCTGAGTTCTAGTCATATTCCCGCATCCGATAAGAATTAAAATTTCAATTCTTTGAGTAACAGTTAAATGTATAATATAATAAATATATATAATAAATACTTTAAATTGAATAATAATTTCTATGTCGCTTACAATACTTATTAGAAAGTCGGTGTGACAATGACACTTCGCAAAGATTTTCACCTACGTGATCTATAAAATAACTATGGAATTCGAAAAACTAAACTTGATAACATTTTTGCTTTATTTTAATTGATTTACGTTTTCTAACATTCAATCGTCATTTACTCGAAAACTTTCCTATGTAAAAGGGAAAAATTTTAGTACTGTCTGATAGAGAATTAAACGATCTTTCAGAATCAAGGAAAAAAATATGGTTGCCGTTTAAAAAAAAATCGATGACGTCATTACTCGAAAACAAATGACATTTGAAAATCGCATTTTACGCTAAAATATGTATTTTTTAAATTAAAAATCGACCTGTTCGAGGATTTTTCCCAAAAAATAATTGTTTCGTTTTTATTGAATTTATTCCATACTTTTGGCGCATACTGTATAATAAAAAAATATATCAAGTATTGTCAAATAAAATGTCTTACATCAAGGATACATATTTCTGGACATTTTTGAAATTAAAATACAAGTTTCTTCATTGGTTATAAAACTTTGGTATGTCACAGCAAAATAGCAGCAAAATCTAATTGTTAAAATTTCAAAATTAAATTTATATATAATTTTTTTCTCTTACCTTAATTGTATGGAAAGTGTGGCCAACTTGCCACCTAGAGTCACAAGAGCCAAGAAGCTGTGCTCTCCAACACTATTTGAGGCTATCAGGTTCCAGTCGGGTTCAATCTCATTCTCCAATTCCTCTCCGATCTCCCTGTTGTATATCAACACCCTCGGTTTCGAGGGTTGACCCATCACCTTCCTTTTAGGTTTGGTGGTGGCTTGTTTGTCTTTCAGAGAAAGTTTCTTGTAATCTTGTACAATTTCAGTATCACTTATGTCGCCGGAGGGGAGACTGGAGCAATCTTGAAGGGAATTGTCGATTGCCAGGTACAACATGAATGTTTTTTCAGAGAGAGACGACATGTTTAGATTATCTTCGTTTACTTGTCTTTTAATCCACTCTAAGACTAGCCTGCATAAAGAGCTCTCGTTCACCAGAGACATTTCCTCTCGTGACTGGTTGAGAACTTCTATTCGAGCACAATAGAGATTTAGAACGTTGTTGGTTTTGCTTATTCGTGAAAACTGAAAAAATCAATATTAACAACGAACGAATGATGATTATTTTGTTAATTCTTACTTCTTGAGCAATAAATGCGTCAACTTGTTGAATGAATTCCTTATTTCTGGCAATACCAGGTAGAGATCGAATTTCAACGCAGTTATCGACAGACAGATGCTTTATTAAATGCTGAGCGCAGATTCTAGTAACTCGATCCATTTTCAAATTGTTGGCCACCAAAAATACAGTCTTGACCTGTAATAAAATTGAATTTTAGATACCAAATAGGTAAGTAACAAACATCTGCGTACCTCACAATAAGGAACAATTAGTTTTGCTGTGTAGGCATAATCAATTAGAACCTGCAAGGCATTCGTATCGAAACCGCCATTTAATTTATACGTGAGGGAGTTGTCAGGTCTTTTCTGATCTTGATCCGTCGTAAACAGTTCAAAAAGGTAGGGCGATGCACTTGCCAATACAGCCCGATGAGCATGTATTTCCAAATTGCCGGCCTATATGAAAAACAAAAACAACAATAAAACAATTGTAAGGGAGTTGCGTTTAAAATTATCATGTTTACGGGTATGAATTTTATTTTCACAAATGTAAAAAAGAAAAATAAAAAAAAAATAAGATTACCATCACCTAACTTCATGTAATGTTCTGTAAAACAGAAAAAATTAAAACGTCCTTTCTACAGAAAAGAACGGTATAATAATAATGAAAAATTTTTTACCTAATTTTGGTCTAAAAATCAGATTTTCTGCAAGAAAATGTTAATAACCTAGTGCACCAAAAAATTCATATTAGCACATTACACAACTACACATAAAAAACACAGACTAACATAACTTTGTTAGAGCACCAGGTTTTTTTATAACACGACTATATTACTACTGTAAAAGGACTTAAAATCTACTCACTACTGGTCATTTAAATTCAAATATGATGATTTTGAGAGCTGCCCAGTAGTGTAACTGACCGTAAACAATAACAATTTTAACAATGTTTCAGATAATCACAATCATTATGTGTGACTGACTTTTCAAAGGCAACAGTTTTTTCTTATTATTAAAGTCGCAATGATTATCTGGAACTTGTAAAATATGTTGGTTGTACAGTCAGGCACATACGTGAAGAATGACATCACAGAAGTGTCGGTTCTTTCTCATCATGTTTAAAGAATGTAACATGTTAGCTTGATGGATCTCGTCCAGGAACTCCAGTTGAAGTTCCTCCACCGTGTCTTCCCTGTTGCTGAGCTCTTCCATGTCTTCAGTGCTCACTGAATGCTGATGACCTGAAATAGAGTAAAAATAAATTTTATTTTTTTATTTTGTCATTATCGGTTACGCATTTTACTAACAAAATTAAATTATTATTAACAAACGTTTGAAGCTGATTTATTTTTGACATTTGTTAAATATTAAAAACATATGGTTATACAGAGTGAACCATAATGAAAGGATCAGAGTAATTGTTGATGTTAAAATAATAGGATTCAGCCAACCATGCCTCAGTAAAATGTTGCTGGTCTGCGATGTACAGGATGTTTTAAAATTTTGGTTTTAAATCTCAAATTTATTTCACAATTTAGACACCTTTAGTGAAAAAAACTGACTTGAAAGTTCACAGTAAAAAATTTTTTATAAGGATCTCAGACTTTAACGTTTCCCTGACAAACTGAATGATTCATAATTGAAATGCGCAGCATATATTCGTATATGCCTATGGGTATCTGCACGTGTTAGTTTGGCAAATTTATGCTCTACGGCAAAGCCTAAACTACCTTTCCATTGCTGACATCTTTATACTTATACAGTATGCGCCAAAAGTATGGAATAAATTCAATAAAAACGAAACAATTATTTTTTGGGAAAAATCCTCGAACAGGTCGATTTTTAATTTAAAAAATACATATTTTAGCGTAAAATGCGATTTTCAAATGTCATTTGTTTTCGAGTAATGACGTCATCGATTTTTTTTTAAATGGCAACACCATATTTTTTTCCTTGATTCTGAAAGATCGTTTAATTCTCTATCAGACAGTACTAAAATTTTGCCCTCTTACATAGGAAAGTTTTCGAGTAAATGACGATTGAATGTTAGAAAACGTAAATTTTACCCATAAAAAAGTAACAATTCTGAGGTATGTAAAATAAAATACAATTGATTAAATTTTATACTTAAATTAAATGTTCGAATTGCCATCCACCAACTTCTTGACAATGCGCAAGTCTGTGAAGAAATTCTTCTTGCACCTTATGAATGATTTCTGGGGTAACTCTGCGTATTTCGTCCCGAATGCGATTTTGAAGTTCTTCTAAATTACGTGATTTATTAATGTACACTTTTGACTTCAAGTATCCCCATAAAAAATAGTCAAGAGGTGTAAGATCTGGCGATCTTGCAGGCCATTCTATCGGTCCGCGTCTGCCGATCCACCTCCCAGGAAAACAGTTGTCCAAAAAATCTCGTACAGGGCGCGCATAGTGCGGAGGTGCATCGTCTTACTGAAACCATATGGTATCGTCAGAAATGTCAGGGTCATTATCGTTAGGAAAAATTACTGCAAGGGTTGGAACAAGGTCATTTTTTAGAAACTCTAAATATCTTTGTCCTGTAAGGGTTCCTTCAAAGAAGAAAGGCCCTACTATTCTGTCGTCAACTATTCCAGCCTACACATTTAATTTCTGAGGGTGTTGGGTATGTGCCTCTGCCATCCAATGAGGATTTTCCCGACTCCAATATCTGCAAGTTTGACGGTTTACTGTACCATTCAGACAAAATGTAGCCTCATCTGAAAAAAGTATTTGCCGGTGTAAATTTCTATTTCCTTGACATAAATCCATTAGAATTTCGCAAAAGTGTAAGCGGCGATCGGAATCATCTTCATTGAGTTCCTGCACAAGTTGAATTTTGTAGGGATGATATTTTTCCTTCCTCAAGATACGTAGCACTGTGCTCTGACGAATTATGAGGATTATCCACCATACTTATCAAAATGTTCTGTTTCTGATTTTCATTAATGCTTGGACGTCCAGATTTTGGAATATTTACAACATTGCCAGTTTCTCTAAATATAGACTCTACCTTACTGACTGTTGATTGGCTGATAGGGCGATCTTGATATTTTTCATTAAATAAATCGCAAACTTCCTGCTGAGTTCTAGTCATATTCCCGCATCCGATAAGAATTAAAATTTCAATTCTTTGAGTAACAGTTAAATGTGCCATAATACTTTAAATTGAATAATAATTTCTATGTCGCTTACAATACTTATTAGAAACTCGGTGTGACAATGATACTTTGCAAAGATTTTCACCTACGTGATCCATAAAAAAACTATGGAATTCGAAAAACTAAACTTGATAACATTTTTGCTTTATTTTAATTGATTTACGTTTTCTAACATTCAATCGTCATTTACTCGAAAACTTTCCTATGTAAAAGGGAAAAATTTTAGTACTGTCTGATAGAGAATTAAACGATCTTTCAGAATCAAGGAAAAAAATATGGTGTTGCCGTTTAAAAAAAAATCGATGACGTCATTACTCGAAAACAAATGACATTTGAAAATCGCATTTTACGCTAAAATATGTATTTTTTAAATTAAAAATCGACCTGTTCGAGGATTTTTCCCAAAAAATAATTGTTTCGTTTTTATTGAATTTATTCCATACTTTTGGCGCATACTGTATATACTTGTTACTGAGCTTATAAGGCATTATACATATTTTAACAAACACAGCACAATAATAATATTAATAATAATATCTCTACCCCTCATTCTAATCACGGGGATTAGCCCGGTTAAATACAAAATTACAGATATTGGGAACTGACATTCAAAAATTGGAATTCCTGTTAATACATCTTTTTTATAAATGTATTACCTTTCAAAATCATCAACTGAATAGTATCTATAATTACTGATCAATAAAATTAGCTCACTCGAAATTTATCGCGTACCCAGTACAAAACCCCCGTACTCCGTATCAAATAGACCCAATAAATAGCCGATGATCGTTCGTTGATGTTCAGTTAGTAGCACAGGTTAGTAGAGGAGGGAATTTGCGGTGGCAGAGGGGAGAACGAGCGGTGGGGATGGAGAAATCCAACTGTTGGTATATCTCAACTGTTGTTTAAATTTCTGCTCCATTCTCTACATCGCAACCCGTATCATTTTACTAAGGCATGTTTGTTTAAATCTACCACTCCGTACACAGAGTGCTCGTCAAAATAAGCAACTAATGTCTTCCTCAAACCATTTCTAAGGGCTATTTGGTTCTTCAAAAATTGGAAGAAAAACAATTTTGATTATTCGAGGAACCACTGAAGATATAGAACATTTTGTAATAACACAATTTTATCTTAGTAGTTGTAGACACGAAACTTCATCTTGCACAAGAAAAATAAAGGTTCCCTTGAAAAATATATTTAAGAACATTATTAACGTGTGCACATCTAAATTATTTTTCTTTTAAGAAAATATACGAAGGAAACCATGCTTAAAAATACGTTTTAAATATTTTTAACGCAATACTAATAGGTAGCCATGCCAAACTTTAAACGAAATTATTGTTTATTCCCCACAACCTGCCAACAGACGATTCCACAATAATAAACTAAAAAGCCGAGAAAATTTATCACTAGACGCAACATTAATATTATTAACTACACTATTTCGGCCTCTTCTAAGAAATTACAAGTATTTGTTTACAAATAAATGGGTGGATTAGCCAAATTAAATTTTATTATTAATACCGCCACGATATCTATGTAATAATCTAAATCGTCGATGAAGGCCAATAAATAAAATAGAAATGCGCGATTGTTTGTCAGTCAAACACTGCAATTTTTCATTTGTTAGCTTCTTATAGTTGCGGCAAGAATTCAGACGAGTTACGTCATACGAACAAATGAATATATTTTTCAACAAAATATTTAAGAAACTGCAACTGAGAATAATAAAACTATACAGGGTGTCCCAAAATTAGCCTGCCAAATATTAACTGTGAATTCTACGATCAAAGATAAGAAAAACAAGTTATATAATCATAATCCGTAGACACCCCCTAACGGAGATATGGTCCCTTAAATGGGCACCTTAAAATTTGATTTTCCCAAATAATTCCAAAAGGGATCAAGATAAAGTAATCAAATTTGAAATTGAGAATCACAATTAGATTGCGAATCTAATAATTGAAAATAATTCCACAGGCGAGGTTGTCATATCGTCTGTAAGATAAATCATTTTTTTACGTAAATTCAATTTTTTGCGGGTGATTCTATTTTAAATCACTTGTTTTAGCAATAAGTAAAGTAAAGTAAAGTAGATAGTACGCAATAATATTAACCCAAACTGTAACTTCTTCACTGACCTTACCATAAACGATTAAAAAATGAATTTCCTCAAGTTCCATATTACTAGTTAAAGTATTTAGGAAGTTACTTTGTTTCAAAAATTATCCATAAGCGTGCATGAAGGCTTACCTACTTGCTGAAAAACTATCTATTTAAACAGTTAGCCGTATTCACAAGTTAATACCGTGTTACCACTAAATTATTTTATGAAGAATAACAAAAGCAGATTTTAAAAATAAACATAAAACATGTAATAACAAAATAACCAGCTTGTTGCATACGTTCAAAATCAGGGGAAGGCAAAGTAATATATTTAGTGTTAACAGTGCAAACAAGAAGTTCGTGTCATAGGCACAGGTAACAGGTAGGTGTCACGGGCAGTAGGCGAAATCCTCTGGGATTAATAGTCACAATCAGCGAGGTCGAGGAAGAGGTTATGTTGATACCGGTGCATTGGCCGAAAGCAAAGGAATAAGCTGTAGCAAAGGCAAGGTACAAGTGGAAACAAAACATGTAATATTTGTGGAAAGAAATTTGACAATTTCAATACACGTAAATTTGAAAGTTAATATGAGATACTTTTGCATCTTGTAAACTAATGATTTATTTAATGCGCTTATTGACCCATCTGTTTTAAAAGTTGCGGTTTATATTTTCAATTTATTGGTGAGGTATAGGAACGGCAAAGGGGAACATGGTCATTAATATTTTCATAAATATATTTCAATCATTCTTTGACATGTCTAAAAATTCTAATTAACTTTGTTGAAACCTATTCCATTAGTGTAACACTGGCAACACTGTGGAATCCACCATGATTTAAAAATATTAGTATCGGCGTTGGACCAGCGGTAACAAGTTTTCCATTGAAACGAATTTATTTAAAATTTGATTTTTAATTCCTGATTTTTTTTTTGTAAAAAACTATTAATTATGTATTTTACATAGTGAACTGTACTGCTGGTTAAAATATTTATACTTATTTAAGGTTCACCCTGTGTAGTGGCTACACAAAAAATAATTGTTTTTAATACGACAGCTATCGAAAATTATGTTGACAATAAAAACAATTACGTGAATCATCAGTCGTCTGAATTCCTGCCGCAATTATACCGTGCCTTCATAAATGATTATAAGCCACGTGATCAAAGTCGAGATTTTCAAATCAATCGCAGAGCAATTCATATGCGAATATCCTTTTCCTCACTACGGCAATTGAGAGAGACAAGAAATCTATTTGCATACGAGTTGTTCTTCGAGAATCACAGTCCTGGTCACGTGGCTTGTAATCATTTATGAAGACACTGTATGTATAAGGTTGATCACATGTTAGTGACACCAACTATGGAAAAATCTTACTTTAGAAAAATATATGTAATTTTATGAGATACACGTTTGCACTGCACTAGTAGATCGAGACACTCGCATCGCTGTCTCCCGAAAACTTTTTGAAGAATTTCGGCTAGTCACATCAAATAAAAGAGCTAATAAAATACATCTTACACATAGCATGTGGATAGCGTATAGAGAACGATATATGCGACTGATTTTGGCCGTAATCAACTCACAGAACAGTCCGCGAAGCGCCTAGACTGCGACCGCATAGTGTGTTCTCTAAGCTAAGGCAAAGCTGAGAAAATAGTAGTAAAATATACATTTGAAAATAGAACTTATTTTATTATTGGTAAGATATAACACAATATCTAGTTTATGGGCCATATATTAATCAATAGTGGTATAAATTGTATATTAAATAATTTATACACTTGTCCCATGGATAAGCTCTTGAAGATAAGAATCCATAACGCGTATGTTACGTTTCAAATTATTCGCGTTCTAAAACACGTGCTTAAAAACTTATTCCAGTTAGTTTCTGTTTTCGTCGTCTATTTCCACTGTCAATTCAATAGAACTCTCCATTTTAAGACGACGATTAGAGATAGGCGTTACACGGAATCTATTCAATATTCATAGAACTGGTCATACGACACATTGCCCAAATGAAGTTGATGAACCAGTTCTCCGTGACGATATATGGAGGGTTAGAATCAGTCTCCACCTTAATTGACTTACAATCAAAACTTGTTACAGCACGAGATCTGCTTGGAAAATTTAGTTATTAAGTTTTAAAAATACTTTTATGAACAGAATAAAATATGAAAAATTGTTTTAATAAAAATTACTTATTAGATTATTTGCCTTCACAATAAACGTATAAAAACTGATAAAACTAACAATAAAAATATATGGGTAAAATATCGTGGGTGTAATTCAACATTGGTCGGGGCATTTGCCCGCAGAGTAGTTTCACACAATCCTTACTGATATCGATATCTAATAAAAAATGTATGGCTATTGTTAGTAGTCAGCAATTGTTTTAAGTTTATATTACATATACAAGTTTACCTCGGGTTTTACCATATAATTTCGTTTTACGTTAAAACAACAGAGAATTTGTGAAATAAGCAAATGTTTTTATCGAGTTTACTTTTCATTAGTGTACAAGCACATAACAAAACAAAAATGTACATACTTGCCAAATTATCTGCCAAAGTTCGTAAATTTGTTATTATTTAGGACATTCCAACGGAGAATTTGCATGATTTTTCTAAATATGTGCAGAAGGAAGAATGTATTATTTTAATCGAAATGGAGTATTGAATAGTTGCAAAACCGACTAGTCAAATGAGCACAGAAAGTGCACCTTACCGGGAAGAAGTATTGCATTACCTATGCTATTATGTACACATCCGGCGTCTAATATATTTCACTGTGCCCAAAAAATTAAAACAAAAATGTGGTGGAGAGCGATGAAGCGCGACGAAAGGAAACATTACAACATTGTTTGTTTGTGAAGACCATTTTAATGTAAGTTTAATTGGAAATATAGGTAGGTTTAAGTTCATTGAAAAAATTAAAATGCAAAGTTGTAAAAAATCAATTAAACTTTTCTATTAAGGTACCAGAATGTAAGTATACAGAGCGTTTATCAGTTGGCGATAGTTAGTAGATCTCGTGAAGAATTCTACACGGACTGCCTGAAGCGTACAATTAAATTTGGCAAATATATGATGGACTGCTATCGAAGAGAAATAGAAAATACTGAGGGACAACCTGTTGCCCAGTATTAACAAAGTTTACAAAATAAATATTTATTATAATATACTAAACAAAGTTTACAGAATAAATATTTATTATTTATTATAATAAAATATTTATTCTGCAAACTTTGGTATTAACAAATTATATAGCAAGATCGACTAAAACATGGTTTGAAAATAATAATATAACTATTTGGTACTATCAAATAGTCCAGACATTATATTATTAGATATATAGGAACCAGCTTAGTTGTGAAGACTGTCTAAGTTGAATAGTAAAATTATATCTACGTCGGGTATGCAGTGAAAGCCAAACAATTAATTTGTTAACTCATTTGTATTCCTCGACCTTTCGGGATTACTCAATCCCTTCTTTAGGAGCAACTACAAAACAACCATTTGTGCCATACCAATTGCGGCATGGCATGGTATGGCAATGATATGGTAATAAAAATGTTAGGGACAATCTCCAACGAACGGTAATGTATTTACGCGCTAACCTGCAGCATATTTGGAATATTATTTTGTAGGGATGAATGTCAGAAGCTTGTGCATAGCATGCCTCAAAGAATTAAAGCCATGATTAAGGCAAAAAGTGATGTTTTGTTATATTTATGTCACCTATTACTAACCTGTCCTAATATTTAGTTGTCAGCAAGATATATGTCAGCTATTTTGCAGTATTGTAAGTGTATAGTTGCTATATTAATGCTAATACACTTTTACTACAGCAAAATAAAAGGGTATAATTATATACATATTCTGACGCAGATACTTGTTTACCATTAGTTTTCAAAAAGTTATAATGAAGAAGATAGATGTGACATGTAATGTCTTAAAAAACACTGCTGTCAACATTTCATAGCACAAATAAAAAAAATAAGAAAGTATTATTAGAATCAATTATATCTCAAAAGAGGTATTAGCAGTATTAGCACCTTTATAACAATGAAGCCATCACATCTGCAATTATGACAGTTTAGTAAAATTATCGCATCATTTTAAATATCTTTAACCTGATAAGTAAGAGAAAATTAAATTAAAAACTAGGCTTCTTGTATTTCTGAATTTTTCTAGAATCTTATTAATAAAAATAGAATATTATTATCTAATTCGTTTTGGGATTGTAAATAGCTGATTTTATTAAACTGCTGGAAAATAATTTAAAATATTTAACTGTACTGTTCATGTTTATTTAAGCTGTTTTCTAACATGGATTTTGGAAAATATAAGTAAGCAAGTTCAAAACAATATCTCTTCCTTGTGCCAATTATACAAGATTTCTCCAAACAGTTTACAGACTGAATCATTTAGAATAAGAAAAAAATATATATTTTTGCCTATGCTGTTTTACTATTACATTTTTTACTACATTATAAACCTACTGCACACAGAGAAAATAGTAAAAGGCATTAGAAATATTACCACACTCGGAACAATTCTTTTAAAAACCCATTAACACTTCAATTCTTATATATTAAAAACTGCAGGATGAAAGAGTAACCTCAAAAAACACATTATTTCGCCCGTTTTTGCGTAGTGTGTAGCAAGAACGGGGAGAGGTCTCCGTGGGCTTAAATTGATCGTCATGAAAAATCTAGGTGAGCATAATTCGATTTTTTGCAATATTTGTCCGACTTACCCCTACTTAAGGGGTGGAAACCACCACTAAAACAAGAAAACAGAAAAAATGGTCACCAAAATCTGGGTAAAAATTGGCGGAATTCCACATGGCAAGGGTAACATCAAGAATGCCCTCCTAAAAACGCTCAAGATGAAAAACACCCCCCGCGTGGGGGTAAAACCACCCCTATTGCCGATAGCAGACGGGGAATGATATCCACTTCATGAAGTACTTTGTTTCCCCCACTACCCGACAAATAATAATAATTCTATTTATTAATCCTTTAAAACATATAAAATGCATAGGATAAGTCACAAACAAAAGACAAAATACATACAAATACTTTAAAAGTCATTGTCATTGATAAATTCATCAATACTATAACATTTGCTGAGCCAGCCATAATAGATTTTTTGAATGATACATTGTCAAGGGATTTCAATTTATTTGATACGACAGATGGGCCCCATAATTCGATCTTTTGCGAAATTCTGACCAGTTTTCCTCGACTTCAAGGGTGGCTTAAGTAGGGGTAAGGCGGGCAAATATTGGAAAAGTCGAATTATGTTCACCTAGATTTTTCATGACGATCAATTTAAGCCCACGGAGACCTCTGCATAACCTTCCCCGTTCTTGTTACACACTACTCAAAAACGGGTGGATTTTGCCGTCACTCTTTGAACATTTCGACTTGTTTACTTTGTTCTGATTTATTTATTGAACATGTTTGGCAAAAAAAATTAAATTTACTAATTTACCAAATGATAATTTTGGAGCTTTATTAATAATAATGTTTAAGAATTTTGGACAAGGTTCAATCATCAATTGACCCAATTTTATTTACTTTTCTCTGTTATTTATTGTAAATTCAAGTCATTTTGTAAAATATTATATATTTGCTAACTTGGTGTTTGTTTCTTTGTGGCAATATATACATAGTGTTTACTAAAATTGGACCAGGTTCATAATACAAACGGATCAGATTCTAGTTACTTTTTTTTAACTATGCTGATTATGATGACAAATATGATACTGAAGGAAGATTACCAATGAAAATATAATGATGACGAAGCGACGATGATGATGATGGTGACGATTATTAACTGAATTATATTATGTTACTCACTGAAGCATTTTTGACGAAATGCCATACAAAACGAAACGATGTCTTTAAATGAGTAGCAGTGTCTTCTAACGTGTTTGCATCTAAAAGGTACAGGAAATGATTCCCGATTAAACAAATATGAACTTGTTATAGTTTGGCTTGACGGTAAAAGGAACCCTGGGTGCTGGGTGGATTTAAGGCCAGCCTTAATAATGAAGTTCATGAAATACAGAATAGAATTTCAAGTGACTATGAAAGTAGACGTACAAAATTAGAAGATGCATTGACGTGTTGGTCTCAAATATATTTAAATTTTCACCAATTATTCTTTTTATTAAAATTATATGAACTCCAAAGAAATCCAAAATTTATTACCGATAATAATGTAATACAGATAACAATTTATGTTCCCTTTATATTTCATTCATGTTCTGTGAGAACGGTTCTGCATTGTAGGAATTATAGTTTTTTAAAATAGGCTGAAGATATCTATTTTCAGAACAATGTAGCTAATGATGCACGTTATAATGTCTGACGTAGGTGTGCTTGTTTTTGTTTTACGGATCTACAACAAAACTAAATTTACGTCATAACATTATTTTACAGTTTACGCTCGTTTTATTTACAAGAGAACCCGAAAATTTTTTATATTAATTTTTATCAACCATATACGTTATTGTGCATATTATGTTCTTTTTTGTCTCGCATCGGATCAAATACTATTCCTGAAAATATCTGCCAAAATATGCGCTTATAATTCGATTTAAATTTATAATTCAAAAGAGAAAATCCATAAAAAATGGACAATTTAAAATTATCGTCGCTTTATCTAAATTATTCCATTACCTTAAAAGCTCCAGTCATGTTGAAAGTTTACCCCTTTCAATTAAGTAATGAAAGCGAATTCAAATTAATGTTGTATTTGAAATACTAAATTATTAATTAATAATAGCATTGTACAATCTATTGCAATAATAATGGCACTCTTTAAAATGAATTTGGAGATTTGTTTTGAACTGTTGACGTATTTATAGTGAAATCTATTTTCAACACTTAATATTAGTCCTGTTCGCACAACAGTTGGAAAATAGGAAACTGTTTTCAATCGTCCGACGCACGCGCTGTTTATTTATATACCTGCATAAGGTCGAAAATCCGGACGATTGAAAACTAATTTGTGTATTGTGCGAACAAAGCTATTATAGTCTGTTTAGAAATGAAAGAGAGTAATAAAAGCTTATTATGTATGCAAATCGTAAATAAATGTAGTACTGGTGCTTATATTCAATATTTTTATATTATGTATTATCGGTATAGAGGTGTACTTTTAAAAAAAATTTGTGTGATCGAATCGTACTAAATTGTAGCAGATAGCTAAAATTTAATCCCTGACAATCCGTCTTTGTCTATGCCGCTTCAATTTCTCGGTCTATTTCTCTTATAAGTAAACAATATAAAAAGAGCATTTCAAAACTAGAGGCTACTTTAAACATCATAACCGGGTTAAGAGCGTTTTTAGTAATTCAAATAAAATTATTCAATATTATTATCAAAATATTTATTTAAATTTAATGAAGAGACTTTTATTCCACACAAAAATATATGTATTTTTAAAATTCAAATTATGGTGAGTAAATGTAGTGTTGTATAAATGTACAATAAAGAAAATAAAAAAGTAGGTATATTAAAATTCATCCTCTGGATATTCTGATGAATTATCTTCGTCTCCTAGATTGATAACGATAGGTTCCACAGTAACGTCAATTGAATTATCGAGTTCCCACATTTTCTCCACTTCTTTTTGTACATGATGTATACATCTTTGCCAGTTATCTGCAGTTACTCGTTCCAAGGAATTTTTTAACAAAATTTTCACGTCACTAAATCTAAACGTCATATTATTTCGCGCTACATCTCCTTTTACCTGCGCCCAGACTAATTCGATTGGTTTAAGTTCAGTGATAAGGTGGTAACCGTAGTACCGTTATTTGGCGATTTGTCGCCATTTCATCGATAACATATTTTTTCTGATCTTTATTAAGATTAACAAGTGTCAAAAGTTCCTTTTTCACCATATTTGTTTCAAAAGAAATGTTTTTTCCAGATAACCATTGAATTATATCGGCTTTGCTCCAAGCAGTCGTAGGCGTCCGCTCGGTCTGCCGTGATTGGTAACTGGCATTATCCATGACAATTACAGACCCCGGAGGAATAAGATCCAACATCTGTAAAATACTCTTCGAAAACATCTGCGTTCATGTCTTCGTTATAGTCACCTGTATTTTTAAATTCAAATAAAAGTAAACTGCCATCTTTGTATTATGTATTTGTATTACAATTAAATTAAATAAATTATTATTATTATCTACAAAACCACTGGCACTACTTTTCCCAACAAAAATTCTACTCTCGTAAGACGGCCCATAATTTGCTTCTACTGATTTTTGGCAAATCGTTGTTCTCTGATAGTTCACTTAAAATTTTGTTCAGCGTTGGTATTTCTTTTTTAAAATAAAATGAGTGTACTTTTCTGCGAATGATATTTTTGAAGAAATCATCTATAACGACTTTTGACCTCCCTGTAAATGATTTTGGGGGATTTACAGTATCTTGTTCATTTTTTGTTTCCTTTAAAAGTGTAGATAGTCGATTTTCCAATCCCTGTCATTTTGGAATACTTTTCCACGATGTCGTCAACACTGTTGGTAGGATTTTGGTGTTTCAATGCACTAAATACATTTATTATAATAATCTTCTCATTCTGAGACAGCGCACATCTTTTCACGCGTTTAGCAGGTACGCAATCTGATAAGCTCGACATTTTACCCAAACAATATTATATCCACTGGCACAATAGTCACTAAACACAAGTCGAATTTTACTCTACTGCACTAGCACGTCTTCGTATATTCAGCTCTAAGACCGGATTGATCTGCCACAATACACTGGCTCCTGCCCTATGATGTATCCAGTAAAATATACTAATGTACACCCATTACTTGTTAGCATTATCGTTACCCGATAATTACCTGAAACGAAATATTACCACCCCATGGCCGGTTCTTATCTCGGGGTTTTATTACTCTCTTTCATTTCCAAACAGACTATAGTTCTTAGTTGTTCCACCATTATTATTTCAATAGATGGTACAATTAATTAAATCATTTTGAAATATTCAGAAAACTCAAAGTAGATAAATAACCATGTATCGGTTTTTGATTATTCTAGGACTAGTGAATTTTTTCGCTTCATTTTTTTACATGTTGAGCTGGCAGCAGGTACCCATGAACAAAATATCTTTGGGATTTTTAGTTTTATTGTGTCGATTTAACAAGTAAATAAAAATGGCATGATTTTACTAAGTATAATGTAAATTAGAAAATAAATATTTAACGTTTTGCATCATCACACTATACCAAGGTCATGTGAGCGACAAAACGTGACAGTAAGTACGTCGACCTGATAATAGATTTCACTTCCATGTCCTTCACCAAATATTGGAATTTATAGAAAAAGTGTATATTTTACTTATTACGCATTCTTATGAATTACGGATATAAACATATAAGCCCGTATTAAGTCATATATTGTACAAGGAGAGCCACAATTAAGCTAAAACATTTCTGATCAAAGCAATGTTTTTAACCGAAAATACCTCTATGCAAAAATGTTTCCATAAAAATGTATGGAACGTAAAAATCGTACAAATTCCGAATATGCGGAAATGGTAGTGTTATACGGAGAAAGTTTACGAAATACGAATGCCGTTGTTACGGAATATCGGAGATGTCTACCTAACAGACATTTTCCAGATGCACTTTGTGTAAGTGCCTTCGCGATACGGGTTCTGTGAAACTGCGTTGGGTGATAGAGACTGTTTTAAATTTAATTGAGAGCAGCCTACTATTTCTACAAGAACCATTTCAAGGCGACTGGAGATATCCCAAAGCAAGGTCTGCAGAATATTACGAGAAAACTCACTGAACCCGCATCATTTTCAGAAAGTTTAAGCTTTAGAACCTGCTGATTTCCCCAGTCGTCTTGAAATTTGCAATTGTCATCATAATCAAATTGCGGCTGACCCTAATTTTATTAATAAAGTGCTATGGACCGATGAGTGCAGTTTTACTCAAACTGGCATTTTAAACAGGTTAGTACCATACTACTTAAAAAACAATAAATTTCTAGGGTAGATATGGCTAGATGTACGTAACTACAAACTGAATAATTAATTGTACTTACGAGTAATACTAAAAATTCATATTTGTAAAACGTAGTGAAAACGTAATTCAAAATTATTAAACTGTAATAATCTAACATTCAAAAACATTTATTTATATCTACATTTGTTTTTATTAACAAATAAATCAATATTTAAGAAAAATTCATTCATGTATCTAGATTTAAAAAAAATAGTTTTACTCCTTGTCGTTAAATAACTGTACAAAAACTAGGTAACTAGGTTATTGACCTAATAATACGGTAGGTCAAGGTTCACTCTCGATAACTTTTTTGAGCATCAGATCAGAGGCGTGCCATTTCGGTCTTGGACAGTTTTCTGTTGACAACACGATAGTTTTTTATTACTTAGTATTTAAACACGAAACACTTTTCAGCTTCTCTTAATAATTTACCCATTGGGTATAGGTTTTTTATGTAATGTACGTAAATGGTTTATTACTCGGTTTATTATTAGATACATTGGAGTTTTGTGATTTCAATGTAACTAAGCTAATTTCTTTGCAGTCATAACAGCTAGATTTACTCAGAGGAAAATCCACACGCTACTTGTCTGTTTAGCTTTCAGAGGCGATTTATTGTCAACATATGGCAGGAGTGTACGGGTATCGTTTGATTGGACCGTATTTTCTACCGGAAAACCTGAGTGCACCGCGTTACTTGCAATTTTTAATAGAATTATTTGATTATTATTATTTGATTTCATTGGATATTAACATTTTAAATTATTATTGGCCGAAATTGAACTGAGCAAGAAAAAAATGATATTCTAAAATAGTCAGTACAACCGTTTATTTGTAATGTCTAAAACCTAAATAGGTAGGTACTAGAAAAATACTTCAACTTGGCAAGATTGCATCAGGTTGACATCGAGTTGAACTGTTAGCTGTAAACGACCAAGGCTGTGAGCGGTCAGTGACAGTTTGAAAAGGGGGTTTAAATAATGATTTAAAAATATTTTTTTTTCGGCGTAAATATGCATTTAGATTTTTTTTTAATCGCGTATTCTCCTCTTAAAATTAATGACATTATGACTGACTCACCCTGTATATTAGTTTTTCATTATCAATATGAGTAAATTTGTGGCAGTATATGACATCTTTAAACATCTCATAACTTTGAGGACCACGTTATTAAATATATATATATATATATATATATATATCAATGTCAAGTTTTACTGATATACCTTAAAAAATGACGAAATTATAGTAACAAACTAATCGATCACTATTTTTTCAGTAGAAGCTTTGGTTAAATTTTTAGGCCTAAATGGTTCACCCTGTATAGAAAGAAAGCAGCCAGTTTTCGTCACAAGTCACATAGTGAGCCGATTGAGGGTACTTTCTATATCCCAGGTAAAGCAAGATTGTCGTCAACACCAACAGTTGATCTATGAAGTGAAGTTTAACTACGATTTTATTAAATCGAATTTGGTTCCAATTTGCTTAATAAGCCAAAATATAATATCTAATTCCGTTTTTCTAAAAATCTAAATTACAAGTCGACTTCAGCCGAGTTAAATAAATACAGATGGCTTTAGTGTTGTAACAAAACATTCTCATCTACATAAAAAGATTTTTGAAATTGTTATTGTCTTTCAGTGGTCAGGCAAATTGTATCTAGGTAATTCTTTGACGTCAAACGCAAGTCTTATTTATTTTTTTAACTTCATTATTGTGGAACAATTTCACGCATGTTAACTATAAATGAACTACAATTGGTGAATAAAATGCAATTATTGCTTTCAATTGTACACGAATCCCATTCGTATCGATTGAGAAAAATAAAATATATCTACTCTTTAATTAAAATAAATTTATTTTTACTATTTCGTAACATGGAAGGAAATTTTTTGTTACAATACCATCAAAATCAATGTGGGTTGAATATAGTCTATACTCTGAATGAAATTAGAAAATAAACATGTTATTTAGTGAATGCCTCTCTGTAGATCAACTTTATAAATACACTGAACTGACACATCATTAAAAAGATGCAAATTATTTTCAACATCCCAATAAATTTAAAATGTTATGAATGAAAAAGATAATAATAATTGAGGAAATGATCAATTTTTCCATCCAATTATTATATTTTTTAGACAAACAAGCTTCTTTAGTTCATATAAGGGTTAGTACTAAAACATGAACATCAGGGTCGAACTATATGAAGACGATATATATATATATATTGGTGCATTGTCTCTTCTGATTAATATTTTATGAATCTTTAATTGATAAATTGAGACCTTGGTATTCTTGAATAAAAATAAGATAATAGAATACAACATAAAAGTATATGTAAGTATAAACGCTATTTGTGAAAATCATTTGAATGCTTATAATGAATTTTAGTATTTCTATTATTATTATGAAATGACATCCGTATAGTTGTGGGTGTCACAAACTGATACAGATGTCAAAAGTATCTTACAATTTTTCATACTACTTAATAAAGCTCTTATTGAGCATAATAAAGAAAAATAAATTTTCTCATATAATATAGTTATGCAATTATTATTACATTGTTACTTATTTTTATAAAAAGTTTAATACACCTGCAAATAATGGTGGTTTTCGTGCTTCCGCTAATTGTGACTGTAATTAATTTATTAGTGATTTTGTTTGTATTCTTGAAAGGATAATAATTCAAGCTCTACGGCGTATTTTCAAAATTGTAAACGCCCTAATCTAACAAGAGAGCAATATCGGATGATACACATCATCATTCATCATCAAGGGATTAGGGCGAGAGACCAAAATATGAGTGTAAGTGATCCGATTGAAATACGTAGTTCATTGTCAAGAATGTTCGTGAGTAGTGTATATAGTGCAATAAAGAATGACAAAGAACATACAACTGAGAAACGGAAAATAGTGGAAACTTGGAGCGAGAAGAGACACAAAATACGTGAACAATTCATGGATGGTATTTTATAAATGAGTTTTCGACAATAAAAAAATTCAGGGTGCTATCTTACAGAATGAAACTTTACCTAAAAGAGTGCTTTTGGGAATTATGCGTGACATGAATTTTTGTTATATAAGGCCAGGCGCGCACGAACGATTTTAGTTAGACCTGTACTTTATATATGGAGAGTGCACATGAACGATTGCAAAATCGCCCGATTAGAAAATCTGTGTCTGGACACAGATTTCTGACCCGATCGTGATCGCCCGATTGCATTAGCCCAATGTATTTCAATCTGGGCGCTCGAACGCATATGTTTTCAGTCGACCGATGCACGATATACTAGGTGCATGTCTGTTGTTTCGCTAGAATGTGAAAATTGACACAGAAACATTAATAAGATTGGTAGAAGTGCGACCTGAACTGTATAATAAACAATTAAAAGGCTATATTGACCTTAATACTACTAATCGGCCGACTGCAAAATCGCCTCATGCGCGCGTAAACCTGTGATCTGGCGATTGTGATCGGTCAATTCCATAATCGTCCATGCGCGCCTGGCCTAAAACGAAATAGAAAGAGTATGCTGATAGAAAAAGACGAATAGTAATACGACGAACAAACTATTTAAGACAAATATTAAACGGTCGAAGTTTGAATGAAAGAATATATTTTATAAACTTATATATTACAGAAACACTGACAAGACGTGGATAAAGGAAAACCATACAATGACAATAGTGTGGCACTATTTTACCACATATGGAACCTGATGCTATCGTGATTGTATGGATAATGTCTAATAACTTGCTTTGTTTGTAGTATATCACAATCAAGTAGGGGTAAGTGGGTGGTGGTAGCCAACTAAGATTACGGCATTCTACGGGTAAGTTTAAACTTTTTAAAGTACACTATGAAAGTAATAGACTCAGTCAACGTCAACTTATTTTTGGTAATTTTGTGTTCTTTGAACCCTTCTCAAGTGGCACGCGTATGGAATTTTGTCTCCTGCAACCTCCCGTTCTCATGCAAGTGCTGTGGATGAAGCACTCTTGGTTATTCGACTACAGTTCATATAGCTATATAGTCTTGAAAATATATATACAGTTGAACAATAATTTGATAAAATATTGAAAAAGAGTTATCCTTCAGATATTATATTAAGCTGGCTACAGACTATACGAGAATCCGCGATTTGTTATTTATAAGAAATTAGTGCATAGTGTGTAGGGTTTTTATGAATTGATTTTTAACACATATCACGAATCGCGCATAACGAATCGCGAATACGCGCATAGTCTGTAGCAAGTCTTAAGCATTAAAGAAGTATTTCACTGATCAAACAAATAATCACAAAAGTTAAGACTACTCTTATAACTTAAGTACAATCTGGATTTTGCTGGATTTAATATCAGAAGCAAGGCATGGTGATGGTCTACTAAATAATTCTTACCGAAAATTACGGGTTTAATGATGTTATTAGACCATAAATTTTTTCAATCTTTACACCACATCATATAAATTCCAAGTGCTTGGAATATATATTACTGCATACAATTTCCTAATTAATGACGTTTCACAACTTGTTCGCATATTACGAGTATGTGTTATCAAAATGCATATTTCTAAGAAAAAAACTTTTTTAATATGCATTTTACTGAAAGACTAACAAGGTTGATAAGGAGTAAAATAAAAATATCAGTGTTTGCACTGAGCTGTTTATAGATATTTTTATTGGCAGTAAATTATTATTATTGTTTAGTTGGCTTATTTTTAATAACTAGAAATTATATAACATCACTTAAAAATAAAAGGCAAAATATCACCTAGCTCGACGCCAACAACTTGTGTATTTGAAATAAGAACTAAAAACAAAATATATTGGGAAAATTGGAATAGAAATCAATGGTAACATTGGTTCTAATTAAACTTATACAAAATTGAAAATACTTAAAACTCAATATTGGTGATTTTTTGCAATATTATCTATTTTGGGTTTAATTAACTTTTGTTCAAATTTTTAACTAAAAACAAAACATTTTCCTCGAATTTTATCTTAAACGGTCGATTGTAATATTTATTTATAAATATTATTCTCATTGAACCAATCTGAGCCCACTTCATTGCTAATATCATTTATCTAAAATCAGTTTAAACCGATAAATAGTGGTATTAATTTCAGTTCTCTTTTTATTCAATAAAATAAACAAGTTTCTAAATTATTCTCCGTTTTATACTTTATTAATTACTCAATTAAGTAAATGAATGTATTTTAAATGTATATAGCATTTCAAGAAATAGTCTAATTCAATAATTTCTTAAATACTAATTTAAAAAATATATATAAACAATATGTATTACAACAAATAGGGATGGAATTTACTAAAATCTACGTACCTGTTAAAACACTTAAAACCCTGAGATCTATGTACAACTAAGTGAACTACACAATTGTATATGTATACATAATTACGGGTTGTTATAAAATGATATCACAAATGGTAAGATTATCACAAGTTAAGACAGACACATAGATAAATTTTGATTATTATCTATTCACTGTAAGTACTAGTCCAGGGCTTTAATATTACTTAAAAAAAAACAGATTTCCCGGACGTTAAGGTCGCCGTATTCTTCAAAACTGAGCAAATTTGTGATGTTTTTAGGTACAGAAATCTGGAAAAATAAAATACGTAGAACAACAGTTTATCAAAAATAAAATCTTTGGTGTTTTATTTATCCACTTTTACCATTTAAATTCTCGTCAAATAAAATAATGCCTTTTAAAAAGCGTTTGTAAGACACACATTATTTTGCTATTCTAACAATTATTTTCACATACTTTACAAAAGAGGGCAATTCTATATGCAGAACTATGTAAGTTTATGTTATAACAATATTTACATCTACTGTTAAATTTAAAAAAATACGTATTTTGAAATATTTCTGTACCCAAAAATTTGTTGGCTAGATCACTCTGTCGTTATATGATCGTTTTACTTCGGTACCCTTGAATATTTGCAGGTGGCATGAGATAACCTGTTAATTGCTAAATTCTATATTAGTTCTTAAATGTATAACATTATTTGTATTTGTAGAAAATACTATTTCAAGAATACGGGGCTCTTAAAATGGCACAACTTCATTCAACACAGAATTTTAACACTTTTTTGAAAAATGGTACAAAATGCATTAAGATGCCGCAAAAACAAATGTAGTGGTGAATTGTATGATTCGATGATTTCACTTGTTAATATCGTCATTGGATATATAGGAACAAGAGGGTGTTGACAAAACCTTCAATAACTTTTGAGGTTTGTACGCCATCAGGCATGATAACCTGTGTCAGAGGCAATTTGTTACTCCAACTGTTATAACAGGTATGGTAGTAATAGCAATACAATACATGTAATAAATAATAACGATAATGCATAATTTGTTAACCATTGTTAAAAGATAAGTACATAATTTAGTTAAACAATACATATATTCGCATATACAATAATTGTTTCGCTGAATATACACTTTTCTTTACTTAATTTTCGGATTACTAATACTTTTTTGTTTTTTATTTACTTCAACCGCTGTCTGTTAAATCGCGTCGCCTTTGTAATAGTTATCTGTCGAATCACCTGAATTTTAAGCTTCATTCACATAAGATTAGTGCGGTTGCATTGGTAGTGCAGAAAAGTTATTAAAAAGGGCGCCGTATTCTTGAAATAGTGTTTTCTACAAATTACAAATAAGTTTAGACATTTAATACCTGAATAATCTAGGAATAGCAAATAATAGGAATGTTAACTCATCCCACCTGCAAATATTCAAGTACTGAAGTAAAACGGCGAGAAATACGGGTGACTTTTGTAACGTTCAGATAAACTTAACAGTAACGCCTTTGTACTGCAGCTGTATGGCAGAAGCTAAAAGCATTTTAGCTTTTACCAATCCTTTTCCAACAATCATACAAGGACCAATCAGAAAACTACTTTTTTGACAGTAAACAGAAGATTCACATTTTTGCAGGTTAAGTTTTTAAATTAGATTCTAATTTAAAAATAGTGATGCGATTTTTGTTATTTTTTACTTATCTGCTTTTTTCAGTGTGAGATTTTTTGATTAGGCAAACTTAGTTTCAAAAATAACTCTTGTCTGATCCGTTTGGCACAAGGGCACTTTCAGAAGTGTGGCAAAAACCCAATAAAACTAAAAAAACATTCGTCTCAAATTAATTAATATACGTATAGCAATACCCAAATCACTAAAATAATATTAAGTACTAAAAAATGACCTGGACATACTTATACATTGGGTTTTCATGCCAAACGTCACAAACAGTTTCGCGTAGGAGTCCAAGAAAAGCTGCATTAACAGAGCAAGTAAAAATCTATATACTGCAGCATTTGTTAACTTGTAAACAATATAAATTATATTATTTCCTATTTTAATTATAAAATAATGTATATTGTTTTTTTTTCAAATATTTAAATAAACATTTTATTGCAAATTTTCCCCATGGCTACATTATTTTTATATAGTAGAGTACGTATATATTTTATTTTAAAATTTACAAGTGAATATATACGACTTCCAAGATTAACTAACGAAACTTTATACATTTACCTATAATCGTTTTATAATATTTATATATATTACTTTACAAATATTTTATTTATACAATAAGCAGCCTTATATCACACACTTGGAATATCCCTCGTATATAAATATTTCCCAATTGGAAAGAAACTAATTATTTAAGTCCCTCGTAATTGGACATTATTGACGTGCGGTGGTACGGCTTTGATGTCAAAACATCAAAGTGCCGACAGACAGTGGTATAACTTATATTTATTCAGTAAACTTTGATTTAACAAAGCAAATTACAATATTTGAAACCTAAAAAATGAGACACCGCCATATGCATGATAGTTAATCGGTAACATTAAAAATTGTTCAAAACAAAGATAAAACGTAATCTAGTTGCTAGATTATTTTCTACGGGCAAAAATATAAATGAAAGTCTGTTTCCAAATCACGTACCTATCTAATCTGATACACCGCAGCAACAATAGAAAATAACAATTATTATTAATGGACCAATTTTACGTTGGCGGAGTTAAAGAAAGTCGCTGGTCCTTTTTCGAGATCGATTGCCCCTGAACTTTGTAATTAACTTATAATACAACATAATCTATGGCTTCATACTTTGGTAATGGATGTGTAACCTCGTACCTGAATACCGATTATCGATCGAATGAATGAAAATCCGCAATACATTTCAGATTGAGAAAGAAGATTTTCTTTAGTTGTCGTGTCACGACAATAAAATGTATGTTATTGTTTATATCAACTTGATGGGTTTTGCTTGAAGTTCAGCTGGTTAAAATGCTACCAATAAATACCAGCTGAATACTTTCAGTGAAATATATCGCCATATTTATGACAAAATCAATAGCTAGCGTACAATACGCAACGCAAGGAATCGTTCGTTTGTAGCCAGCTTTTAATTCTGTAGATAACTTTGTATACAGGAACTAAAATGGAATACTTAAAATACCTACAATTTTGTGCCTATAAAAGAAAACCAAAGAACTATTGGGAAATTAGTCTACAAGAAAATATTCAGTAAAATAGAACATACCTTTCACAACAATACTCAGAATGTGAATGAACGTGATTTGTTTTTCAACAAAGTTATGTAAGCCATGGTGAAGAAAATTATTCACCCAGTAGATATTAACATAATCTTTTTTCCAAGAAGTAAACCTTGCGGTTAGATATTTCAATGTAGATTTGAAATAATTATCACTTCAATCACATATCTCCAAGGATATGACAGCAACATGTGAACTGATTGATAAAGTACGAGTATAGGAATAGATATGTTTGAAAAACATTCAATAATTTTATTTGACATTAACACTTTGATTTCAATTTTTGTATGATTTAACACCGCTACTTAGACAGAGAACATGTCATAGAAATTTAAGCTAATAAAATGCATTTCTTTGTGTACAGGGTAGGCAAATTTCGATGCTTTTATAGGCTCATCTCGTTAACTATAGTAGAGAGAAAAACATTACCCCCCCCCCACTCTCGATTTCTTCTTTTATGAGAAAATTAGTGGTCAAAACCAAAATAACCTACCTATTGTCTTTTGTGTTCGAGTAATAAACAAAATTTCAAATTTTCAACTTTTCGATACATGTCTGTAATTTGGTTGTTTGTAAAGTTAGAAAAAAATAATGAATACGTTTCAGTGGCGAGCATAATTTTTTTGTAACTTTATTAATTTTTGAGTTATAACCTAGTTATGTTTTAGTTGAAATTGTTATTTCTTCTCTTTCCATTAATATACAGGGTTAACTATGACTAAGTACAAATATTTTAAGAGGGGATAGAAAAAATAAGAATTAACAGAATTTCTTTTCAAAAAATTTCCAAACTTATTTATAAAGCGAAAAAAAAATATTTTCGATATTATATTAAATCCTTATTTAACGCCGCCAATGCGAGAATCAGAGTATGCAACCAGCAAGCAACCGTCATGCAACAGTCGGCAGTCGGTCCAGTCGAGTCGGTTCGCTGTCATGTTATAATTTAATTCCTGTGTTTACGTTGTAGTTTTGTGTTCTTCTTCAGTTTTTAGTGCCTTATTTTAATTTTAAACGTTTTATAGTTAATAAATAAAGGAATATGTGTCGGGTACAGATATTTTCCCACAATATAGTTCGCCGGTTTGTTTTTCTAGGTTATGGGACAAGACTGCCGCGGGTGTTAAACGTTTTCTGTTATGTTTTAGAACCTACCTACTCATCCCTTTCTTCGATTTTGTTATAATACATAGGCACTGTATAGTCGCGTCAAGAATTCAGACGTCTTACGTCACGGTTGACGTTACACATTTGTTTTTATTGGCAACGTAATTTTCGATATTTGGTCGCGTTAAAAACAATTGTTTGAAATTTAGTGCAATATATAATGCAAACTTTCAGTGTAGTATATAGTTTTATTACTATCAGTTGCAGTTTCTTAAATATTTTGATGAAAATATAATGAATTATTCATTTGTTCGTATGACGTAAGTCGTTTGAATTCTTGTCGCGAGTATATCTAAATAACTGTACTTACGGGAAGTGTGTTTATCGGTAGTGAGTGAAAATACTTATAGTTTTACCAGTTTGTAACCAAATAATGAAAAACGAATGTAAAATACTGGAGCTAACTGGATTAACTGTTATCTACCTATCAGGTATTATTACTAATAAGAATGTTATAATAATTTTTGTCGTTTCTGCATTTAGAAACACTGCAAACGACCGCATGGTAGTTGTTGACAGATGTAATGTCAACTATGGATCTACGCCATAAGCCATCTCAGTCAATCATCATAGGCGCCGACTTTCCGTAGGAAAAAAAGGGTTTTTCCCCATTTTTTAAATATCGAGCTAAAATTCTGGAATAACTTTTTTATTGTCTTTTAGGGCTCCCTGAGCACGTGGTTAAAATTTTTGTACTTAGTCATAGTTAACCCTGTTTAATATATGGTTTGCATTTAGAAAACACAACTTTAGGGTATAACTCAAAAATTAATATTGTTAGAAAAAAAGCATGCACGCCACTCGGTTTTACTCAAAAAAGTGTCTCAAGAACGTATTAATGATTTTTTTCTAACTTTTCAAACAACCATGTATCGAAAAGTAGAAAATTAGAAATTTTGTTTGTTACTCGAAAACAAAAGATGAAAGGTCATTTTGGTATTGACCAATTTTTTCTTAAAAAAGGAGATTGAGAGTGAGGGGGGAGAGGTAATTGGCGTTAGAATAGCAATAATTGTGTGTGTCGCAAACGCTTATTAGTATTTTTTATTTATTTGAGGAAAATTTAAGTATTATCAATGAATAAACAAAACATGAACTTTGTTTTTGTGCTTACTACTGTAAAAGTTTTACTTTTAGAAATTTAGGGTCATTCTATACCAAATAATGGAATGTTTCTTACACTTTTGAATACTGCTACGTGTCGTTGGTATTTTAGAGACACTCTGTATTTTATCTGTCTAACGTTAACTCCATTAGTGCAGGCAGGTGATCGTTTGCATGCATGAGCGTGTGCCAAGAACTGGTGTTGCTAAATGCATTAAAATAACCACGCTAATTAAATTTATCACAATAGTACTGAATGAGCATATAGATTCAATTTGTCCGAGAGAAGAATAATTACATTCATTAAATTATGCCTTCTGGCAGTTCTCAACACAGTAGATCAGTAGTACAGAATATTTTTGTAATTATTTATATTAGCTTTATTTTTTGAAAATGTTAACAAAAAAAGAAGTTATATACAGGTGTAAGTAAAATATGTATAAATATACATGATATAAATAGGCATTATCTTAAACGTTATGTATTAATAAATTAGGTTTTCATTGCTGTTCCGAAGCTGGAAAATTAGTGTAGACAATTTGGCTCGTATACAAATGCAATAGTAATTCCACAGGTGTTCAAAATTGTGAAATAGAATTGTTTTTCATGTGTCATTTATAATTCGTAGATATGAAGTCATACGTATGTTCTTTGGCACTGCGAATTTCTTGACTTATATGATTAGTGATGTGATTTATCGGATAAAATCAATTGAGTGGTGGCAGGAGGTGGCAGTGGTGATGCAAGAGAACAAAACATTTTTATATTTGACGGTGTTGACGAGGACGTAAACGTTATGAAACCGCAACTATCTAAAAAAATTTGGGAATAGATGCGTCATGAATCAGTGAGTCAATATCGTACATTTTTTTTGTAAAATCCTTATAATTTTCGAGTAAACATGCGCCAAATGCAGTTACTTTAACCGCGGTGTGCAGTGAGTGCAAGTGTAGTGCAACGCGAGCGTCTCACAGAAAATTTGAAACCGAAGAGTGGAAGAGTTGGAGGTCTAGGGCGTCCACGGCGTATTGCAGCGATGTGGCGTATCATACACGAAGCTCAATCATACCCGTACCATGTACAGCGTGTCCAAGCATTAATACCAAGAGATTGGACGAAGAAGGCCGGTACCATGGCCGCCACGATGATATAATTCAAATGATTGAAGAAAGTTATTGCACTTGAGTGCGGGGAATTCACATCTCGATCACTTTTTGAGTCGAAGTGGGGGAACAGATTGTAAACGGAAAACCAACAAAACTATCATATCAAATTGCTTTATGTTACTAAAATCTGTTCAGCAGGCCGAAAGAAAACTCGTACCTACTACCATACTAGTTAGTAGTAACAAGACGTCATAGCTACAAGTTGACAAATTTGTTTTTGTTGATTGCATTGGACATTGCTGTCGGGGCATTAGCCTGCAGAGTTGTTTGCATTATATTATTGATAATAAACACAAAGTATTACTTTCTGATAATAATAAAAAAAACGATAGCATAAAGGACAACTATTGCAATGAAATAGAAGAATATTTATAATTTGTATTAACCTATATAGATTATCAACATTTTTACAATGCCTTTTCAAAATTGTATTTTTCAAATAGATTAATTTTGGTTTTATACAGGGTGTTCCAGAATGATGGTCAAATATTTTACCAGTGTATTCCACAAGCCATTTCAGGGGGAGATCTTGATATGAAATTTTTCAATTTGGATCCTTATTATTGAGATATTCGAGTCTCAAAATGGCGGAAAAAAAATAGTTTTTTTTATATTTTCTTAAAAACGGCTACACTTAGAAACTTCAATTTTGGTACACATTATCAGCTAGTTAAAAGCTATTTTGAGGTGGTGTCTATTCGTTGGCTCATGTCTCTAGAGGGCGGTAATAAGCAACCCCTAGATTTATTTCTTTCAGAACTTTTTCCTGCAATGGCCGATTTCAACAAAACTTTTTAAATACTACATATAATTGTACTACTTTTTTCCCTCTTGTAATTTTTTCATACAACCAACAGTTTGCGCGGAAAAAAATTTAAATAGTTTTCCTTATTCTAAACATCTTTTCGTCACCGGTTACTGATGACCGCAGTAGGCGGTTGCTATGTTGATGTTTCTCTGTTGTCTTATCAGTCTTATCACACAAATCGCCATTAGGTCTATAATTGACAGTTTTTGCAAATATTTATAATCAAATGTTTTCCTATAACTGTTGACAATCCTGCCGTATGCATATTCCGTCAATTTATTCGCTAATTGTACGGAAGAGTCAGTTATGTTTACACATATTTACCAAAATTGTCAAGACTGAGAAATATACCGCCTACTGCGGTTATCAGTAACCGGTGACGAAAAGATGTTTAGAGTAAGGAAAACTATTTTAATTTTTTTCCGCGCAAACTGTTGGTTGTATGAAAAAATTACAAGAGAGAAAAAAGTAGTACAATTATATTAGTATTTAAAAAAAAAGTTTTGTTGAAATCGGCCATTGC
Organism: Monochamus alternatus; assembly: GCA_037114965.1. NCBI lineage: Eukaryota > Metazoa > Arthropoda > Insecta > Coleoptera > Cerambycidae > Monochamus > Monochamus alternatus. The sequence continues at coordinate 18,063,187 of CM073427.1, forward strand.
AGAAAAAAGTTCTGAAATAAATAAATCTAGGGGTTGCTTATTACCGCCCTCTAGACACATGAGCCAAGGAATAGATACCACCTCATAATAGCTTTTGACCAGCTGATAATGTGTACCAAAATTGAAGTTTCTAAGTGTAGCCGTTTTTAAGGAAAAATAAAAAAACTATTTTTTTCCGCCATTTTGAGACTCGAATATCTCAACAATAAGTACCCAAATTGAACAATTTCATATGAAGATCCCCTCCTGAAATGGCTTGTGTAATACACTGGTAAAATATTTGACCATCATTCTGAAACACCCTGTATATTTATTAAATCCAACTTTATCTATGAAGGTGTTTTTCAAAAACCTAAATTTTTAATGTCAAATAACGTACATATGACTGATGGGAGATGTAGGAAAAATGATTTCAATTAGTTTAAATACCATGTACACGTGAATATGAAACTGAGCAAATTCTTAAAAAACTTCGTGAATGGTTGGAACAACCAAACAATTAACAATAATAATGTCGATTAGTGCTCTTTTTTGAGATCCATATTAGAAATAAAACATAACCTTAACATAATTAGCGGCTGTTACTCCTAACGATCTTGTTCTTTCGTTTCTAAATTCTGTCAAGTCTCAAAACAACCTGATTTATAAATTCAGCTGTTCTAATTCGAGTAACACTAATGAACAAACCTAATTGATTACCCATTGAGTTCATTATTTACAAACCACATTATATAATAGTTATTTATGATATGTGCTAAAAGTGACATTTTATTTTGTGAAGTTCCATCCACAAAGTTATAGTTTATACTTTGTGGTTCCATCCTTTTGAGCAAAATAAATTTTAGAACATAAGTATCCACCTTTAAAAATATAAATCAATGCGTTATTAAATTTACAAAATATTTTGAAATCAAATTGTCCATAAAGTTTATTGTTGCTAAGGTAATGAAAGTTCGATTGTTTGTTGACAAGTAACTTCAAAATTCGTGACGGGAAGTGATCAAGAAAATGAATTTTTTCCAGCGAAAATCGAAGTTGCTAATAAAACAACTTTCGAGTTACTGCCTAGTAAGTCAAAATAACAGTACGAGTTTTCGTATAATCGTTTCTTGAGACGGTGTGATCTGAAAAATGTTAGTGGTAGTGGTTCAGCGAAAAAGTGCTTCTGGCATACTTCGAAGAAAAGTCCAAAATATAGAAATCGTCAACGCTTTGATCGGATTACTCCATGTTGAAGGTGGCAATGAACATAAAGGATTAGGATAAAAGCGAATATTACAAACTTGTTACTTTTTTAAGCGAAAGGGCGTACGATGTTGATCGAAAAAGTCGAAAATTTTGACCAGGGACCAAACTGACAAATTCTCGCAGAAGCGCAAGATGAAACATATCTCATGCAGAAAGTAGCCGTAATCTTCTATGTATTTTGAAGCCTGTCGCCGTAAAGAATTGTGTATTCAATAATATAGAAGGTTTGGGAACGTTATTACTGGTACATTATGAATGATATTTTCAACTATTATAAAAATTACATAGCCCTTTTTCATAAAATACATAACGAATAAACACGTTACGATACTCGTTGGTATCAACACATTTGGTAAGATACTTGCCAATATTCCTGAATTTCTAAATTTGCCTGATTCTAACCTTTATACTGGACATTCCTTTCAAGGATATTCGGTTAGTTTGTTGGGAGATTCTGGTGCCAATCTTACTACAAACTACAATTAAGAGATCCGGTGGATGGAAGCAGACGGTTATTATAGAAGACTCGTTACAAAACAAGGAAAGCATCGCGGCCCAAATTTTGTCTAAAACTTCGGTGGACTACATTGCTTCCTACCCTAGCCTGGTACAAGTTTCACAGAAATAATTACTACCACATTACTAATACAGCTATTTTAATGAAATTAGTCATGGAATTATTTATTCTAATAATTGTAGTTTCTCTAATTGTACATTTAAGTACCTAAATACGTATTTCTGTGATTCGTTTTCTATTTTCGCTCCAGTGTTACGAGTAAATTACTTTTATCCAATTGTAACAGATTAAAACTTTATTAACTCTATAACAATTGTAACAAATAATATGTTTTTTCTACACCCGTATTATAACAATGCACTTATATGCCCATAATCCGTTTCATAATGATACCCATTACGATACAGATTTTTAAACAATAGAAACCCATAATTTTTCAATCAAGCATGCTGTGCATTTGACGTTTATCCTAGGTTCTTATGTAATTATTTTAGACTCGCATAAACCATACGAAACTCGCCTTCGGCTCGTTTCGTATCCCGGTTAATGCTCGTGTATTAATAATCATCATTACATGATCGTTGCATAATATACTAATTCACTTGTGAATTAATAGTTATTTATGCAACAAGTGCAAAATCTAAGTGTTTATTGCATGCAACGTGAAATTGCAACGAGGCCGTCAGGCCGAGTTGGACAATATGTCGAATGCAATAAACACTTTTTGTACAAGTTGCATACAATTTTTTTTCTACGTTCATGCAAAAACAAAAAAATATTTTGTAATTCAATTGATACTCAGTAAAAATGAATTTTATTGTTAATAAATTGTATTCTTTAGTAATTCCGTAATCCAGAAAATAATAAATATGATTGAAAATAATATAAAATATGCAATTGCTTAAAACGTAATACAATCACACAGAAAATGAATTAAATATGACGTCGATTTGAACGTTTATAATTGTTATGATCATAAGACGCCGTACTAGAATGACAGATGAGTTCAATCAAATTGCTATTGCACTAGTGCAATAAAGAACTACTTTTTTCAATAAATATAGTTAAATAAAGTTTTGTTTTTTGCATGAACGAAAAATGTTTGTTAAATCACGCTGCTATTATTACATCACACTGCAATTTGGTTAGGAAACTTATTATCGAAATACACCAACAAAATACAAATTAATCTTGCAATTCTTACCAGTAAAGTTGAGACTCATACCACTACCGACTGGTATAGCCGCTCAGTTACTTCATTTGTTCCAAATTAGTGCATAAGTATAAAATTAGTTAAATATCAATACACAATTAGATAAAATATTGTATACGCGAGGTGAGTTAAATGAATTAATTATTAATTATTATTTATACTAATTATATAAAATATTGTATACGCCAGGAAGTTAAATGAATTAATTATTCATTTAACTCACTTGGTGTATAAATATTGTCACAGAATTTGCCCCGCTCGCACCCAATTCGACGACTGTGGTATCGCAAAATGCTAGATTGCCCCGATCGCTTCTACGCGATTCTGGTAAACAAACAAAATAATGCCGTGTATCGAGGCGCGACTGGAAAATTGAGAATCGACGAGAATCGTTCGAGAAATGAATCTAGAGCTGCTAGAAAATACATGGAATATTCGTTAGGTCTATAAAAGAAGAATAAACGGCCGAGTCAGGCAGTCTTGCATTGGTTTAGTTGGAAATTTCCTAGAGTTTCAAAGTGAAATAGTGTTTACTTGAGTTGTAATTAGTATTCAGCAGCGTACAACGTGTTTAATACATATCAGTAAAAATTAACTGTTTGTTTTTCTGGTAAAAGAAAAAGGTCGGTGGGAAACCCGTAACAATATCTATTAATACCAGTTTTTTTAAATACATTTCAGGCTCTGACACCATGCGTTAAAAATTATACTTTTATTGACGTTTGTAGAAAAAAACAAATTTGCAACAAATGCCTGATTTGTATTCTACTAATCACGCGGTCTTATTAGATTTTATTATATTTATTAATCTAATTTCGAATTATCCACATCACATTAGTATTTATGAATGTTAGACCTGGTGCAAAGTTGCAGTCGTAGTGTGACAAATCGGAATACCAAAACGTTCAGTGCCCTCCATGGTGGAAGTGTTTCTTATTTTAATTAGGCGATGACTCTCACTCTAATCTACTTGACTGCACCTTTTTTCAATCTAAACCAGTTATACGCAAATCCATTAGATTCAGTTAACTAAAAATGTAGATCTCTTCGTATTTTTTTTTATTACAAAATTTGTGAATATCGTTTAAAGCTTAAAATAGCCAATGATGATTAAAACGAATAATAATTACAATTGACGATTTTTAGGTCGGCGAATTTTTAAATTATTTATTTTCAATTATATTCTACTTTTTTGCGCAATAAGCAAAAATGTGATGATTGTGTATTTGAAAGTGGGTCGTAAATTCCATTGTCATTACAAGATGGTATAGGCTGTTAATAATGAACTTTGTAAGTGAAATTATCACTGATGCGACTTGTATTTGATGAATGTATTTATTTCACTATCATCAGCTTCTCCGACTATTTGCTTCACATAAGCTCAGGCAGGTGAGGCAGTGTCTCAGTCAAATTTTGAGAGTAATAAGTTTTACTTTATCAATCAATTTATTTCATCCAACATTAGAATATGTTAGCTATGTAATTAATATCTATAGATTACTGTAAATAGTGCAAATGTTACACGAATAACAGCATTAACGGCAGCGCGATGTTTTAAGTACAATAAGATGAATAAGGACATATCTGAGGCAAGCCTCACACCATAACATACATATAGGTAAGAAAGAGATGGAGAACATGGAATTTGTTGATAGCCAATTACGGGAGAGAGGTCCTTGAGAAGCATGCCTCTGTACTGTCCGTGGCTGCAATTAAAATTTTATTGTCGTTTCTGATTCATTTTAGTTAAGTTTCAGATGTGTACCGTAACTGTGTAATGGTAATGCCAGGGCCCTCAACTATCACCGAAGAACAGGACAACGTGAGGAATATGCTAACGATATTATTAATTATTCAATAAATATGGATATTCCTATTTAAAAAGTTGTCGCAAGATTTATTAATGGTTCATAATAAATTTACTCGTCGTATTTTTTCAAAAAGCGATTAACATTGATAAGTAGAAGTAAATAAATTTTACAACGTCACTGCATGATGTACGTAAAGTAGAAATCAAAAATTAATTACTTTGAAAATCATCAAATAGATAAATCTTACTTTTTATTCGCCTATCAATGCAATTTTAACTAATCCTAGATTTATATTTTCTGATTACCTATAAATAATGATTAAGACAGAATTTTTCCAAAAAATGATAATTAACTATGTAGGTCGTATTTGGAACAGTCCCAACTTGCTTGCCTCACTAGTTCAAAAAGCCACGAGCCGCCACTGATTAACTATTATTTATTTGAATGTGCACGTATAGGTACTATATGAAAATTATTTTTTCAAAATTTTTTATTAAGCACTGTATTGCCAAATTCGCATCTTCCAATACTAAATCAAACGGTATATTCTAAGAAAACATGATTTCAATAAAACATATTTACTATTTGAAAATTAGGTTACTACACAGGAAGTTACTGTAGAATGATGATATGATAACACTAGGATAACTCATTCATCGTATGATAGACTTTCAGAAACATATACCTACTTACTCAACAAATTTTCATCTCGGAATGTTATTCTTAAAAAATGAAATCGACACAGGCGCATAGCATTTTGAGGAATGGTTAAATCTGACAAAGTTTGTTTTTTTTTGTCTGGCAGGCGTACTTTATAAGAGACTTTTTTACTTTATTATATTTGTGTTAATATTAGTTTTGTGTCTTTAATTTTTATAAAAAAATATCAGAATATAGAATTTTATGACTATTTTCTAGGCTATTTGTTAATTGAAATTTATTTAATTCCATATTCCACCAAAATTTAAGCAAAATTAATTCATACTATGCATTTTAATTAATTAAATTTCGCTATTAAATTACTTAACATTATTTTAATATTACTTAAGTGTTATCTTTACTCTATTATTAGAAAAAACAAACGAAATATTTTGAGCTGAACAAAGATCTTCATTTTATTTATAATATGTAAGTGTTAAATAATCGTTCCAAAAATACCACAACGTTGATGTTTACTCTCCCTCGCGTTTTCGGCTGCACATTATTTTTAGGCGTATTGACATATTGTAAAATATGCCGACATGAGAATTGTTTTGCTTTTTGTGATCAGTAGTTTGAAAACAATAATATTTAGAAGGTGTGTTTATAAATACATTACTTACGTTTTATCTCTTCAAAACAATAAAGTGTGAATAATAAATTGTAGATTGTTCCTATCTCTGAAAAATAATAACGTAAATTTAGAGCGAGACGAATTACCTAAGTTTTGTTGACAAATAACACAGGTGAAAGGGTGGCTTATATAACCAATGGTTCTAATGCTGTTTACGTTTTATAATGTCCTATCAAAATTATACGTCTGCATTGTTGAATACTGATATTTAGCTGATGTTATTGGTGTCTTGACTATTATTTCATACTGCCCATTAAATGACTATTTGCCGGAGTCATTTGCGGTCGGGAAATTAAACCTTACAGTATATGATACCGTAATGTGTGTTGCCTAGTAACACGATGCTTATACTATTTTTTGCATTATCGCAATAAATGAAAACGAAGTTTATATGGTAGCTATGGTGTTATTTCTCAATAAATAATTGGTAGTTCTTAAATTTTATGACGCGTTGTTGCATTTATGAGGATTTAAAAGAGCAACAGCAAAGTGTTTGTAAAATGAGCGACTCGTCTTCAGATGCAGTTAGAAGCGTCCAAAGGAATGAAATAGTAAAAGCTCCAGGAAGCAGAGATGGGCAGAGAATTAAATGTTAAACAGTACAATTTGTGTTCATGACGCTTGACATTTCCAAATTTTCGACATTAATTGGGTACCTCAAACGGAAAAATATTGGTTGCAGCGAATATTTACTGTTACAAAGAAACAGGATGAAAATATTCATTATTCAGAAATTTACCGCAAGTTCATCAACTTGCGGCCAGCAAACAAAGTCTTCGCATGTATTTTTGAATTATAGCAATGAAAGATACTACAACCAGTTAGCAGAAAAAGTAACAATTGGACAGTGGCCGTCGAAGATAGCCGAGTATTTAAAACTACAAAACTCCTTCTAGCGAATAGAGATGTGGATGTGCTCGGGTTAAAGTCATGGGGGATGGAAATCCTCGACCGTTTCCGAAAGCTACGTCGAAGATTCCCTTCAAAATAAACTGCAGTAAACAGATACAATTTTTTACAATAATGACAACACATCCTGCAATGCTTCTGAATCATTACCTGCTACTATAGCTTCTACTCCACTAGCCTCAATAGCTAATTTTACTTTATATAGAACTAAACCGAAATCGAAAAAACATGTACTGTTCCAATTTCTGTAATTGTACAAACTGCACATTTAATTTCAACATCAAAAAATAGATTTAAAATATATCTTTCTTTTAGATCAATTACATTTTAAATTGAATTCTAGAAAACCAAATCAGGCGATGTTAAAAATGTCTATTTTGACAGTTATATACTTCCCATTCTAGAACGGTAACGAATACCATAGCCTATTAGGCTTATTGTACATCCTCTGACAAACACAAACATCCATCCATGATCCAAGGTACAGATTCACTGCAGCGGGATTCGAACCCACAGCTAGATATATAGACCGATACAGTTGTGTGTAAATAACTTACTAATATCTATGTTAATCGTAGCATTTTTTAAAATTCCATCATTATCGGAAACACGTGATCATATATTTATATCTTTATATTTCCAGGTATAATAAATTTTTGATGAGTAATTCTAGCTTAAATTAAGAAATAGCCATACATATCTATGTACAAATGCCGCGAGTGATCTGTTGAAGCTTAATATCTTAACAGCTACTAAAAAATCACGACAGATAATACGGAACGTGCTCAGAAATGAAATTCAAATCCGCAAACAATGTGAATGATAATTATCATCATTATTAGTATCTTCATGCCTATATAGCTTTCGCGTAGTGTTCCCTATCAAGATTGTTCCGGATGTCTCTAAATTTTCTTTTGCTTCACCGTTTACGTTCTCACTTTCATAAGAAACTACCTCGGAAAATACACACAGGGCTTTCGAGGGCCAGAGCAGACCCCGGGCAGAAGCTTTTACTGGACCCCAATGTGAAAATTATTTACATAACGACATATTGATAATTCATGGGATCTGATACAAATTAATGACAAACTATTAAACAAATATTTATACCTATTTTATCAACTATGGCTTTGGTTTTATTTATACAGCGATACAAAATCCGTATGTTTAATAAATAATAAATTCATGTTTTTAAGAAATATAAAAATGAAACATAAAACTTATACTTAAAACACAATATACATCAGTGTGTTTATCTAAAAGGTTGAAACATGAAATAAAAAAACACAACATACACCTAAACAGTTTTTGGCAAAGTATGTACATACTTAATATAATGGGGCTTTGCGTGATTTCGACTTGTAAATGAATCTATTACTGCACTACACAATTTTTAGCTAAATCTGACTCAATAACTAATAAACCTAAATCTGATAAACGATATTGAGTCATTGTGGATCTTAAGGACGCCGTATTCTTGAAATAGTTTTGTAAAAATATAGGTTATAGGTAAATAATTTTTAGATATTTAATAACAGAATAATTTTGGGTTTAGCAAATATCAGGAATGTTGTCTTGTCACCCGCGAATTTTCAAACATACTGAAGTAAAACGAATATTATTTTTGATATTACCTTTGTTCTGTATGTTTCATTTTTCGCGATTTCTGTACCTAAAAACATCACAAATTTGATCATTTTATGGCAAGAATACGGCGATCTTGTAATGAATGTACCCTATTCATTTCAAAATAACATAATTTACCATTTAATGCTTACAAGGTAAGTTTTTGCTGACATTGATATTATATTTTATATGAATTTTATTTATATAAAATAATAAAATAATTTAGTACGTTTAAATAAGATTGTTCCTAATGAAAAAGACGCGTCAAAAATTTTGAAAGTGCAAAAACCATACCTACATGAGCCGTGAGCCTGGGAAATTTGACATATTTCTTATTCTTCTTTTAAACTCCAGTAGCACCTTCACCTTTTTCATAGTACCCGCTGGCTGGTCGGATTATTAAAAAAAAGTTATCAACAACCGATCAGCAGACACAATACCTTGGAAGACGATTGATCGATTATAAAAAAGAAACTCACAAACGCAATTTAATATTACTAGGACTCCTTAGAAAAATGACTCATTGAAACAATTTCAAAAAGTAATGGTAATCGCTTTTGAAACGCCTTGAGATTTACCTCAAATGTCATTGTGGTTAATGAATCACGACGTTTGCAAGACCAACCAAACCGGAAGATGTGTAAAAGAATAAACTTTAAACAAAAAATGGATGAGCAGCAAAACGAGATACCTATATTGCAAAATGTAATATCACGGGGAGCTTTCAGATTTGTTTGATTTGATTCTTCCACTAAGTTCTTATAGTACACAAAAACAACACATGAAACACTGCATTGATAATTTAAATTGAAAATAACTGTTTAACAAATAGTACTTTTCTTTGGCGAGATATTTCTTTTTTCGGTTCTCTTTGCAAACATTATCGACTCGATTACTGATGATAGTTAATCTTAAGTATTGACTATAGCATTATAATTCAAGTTTTTTTCTAATGTATCAAAGTTAAAAATCTTTTTATGAAGCAAGATATTATTTTTCTTTTAAAAAATTGTATCCAGATACCTACTAAACCTATGATCTCATATAATAACTATTTTATGTTTATGTTGCTGCTGCTGATAAACCGCAGATTTTGGTGAAAAAATGAGAAATTGTAAACATATCAGTCAAATTCAAGAAAGAGTTGAGTACATACCTGTTTTTCAAAGAAGTACCCGAAAAATGCGAGACTAGATAGGTACCTAGGTAGCAAGTTTAACACCTTAGAACCTTATAATTTACAACAACAAATACCTCGGCATAACAATGACAGTGAAAAATGAGTTATCTTACCGTTCATGGCTGCCCCGGACATTGAGTGTGGAATTCTGAAAAATAAGACCCGAATTAAAAATCTCAGGTAAACAAACGCATCAGGCAGTTGCACAATAAAGGAGAACCCGTTTCCTGTAATGTAAACCGACAATATTGACCCGTTCCAGTAATCTGAGGCGTAATATTTCCGGAAATCAATATAGATTTGTTTTAAAATTACTAGTTACGTCTAGTTTCTCCGAAAAGTAAATATTTTTAATTAAATGCCAGACATGTGAGTTTATCCTGAACGGCGATATTTGCCGCAAACGCGTTGTTGTGAAATAAAAAAAATATATCTCGGAAAGAAGGTAATAGCTACGAGACTCACCTGGTCAATTAAATGCGGTGGAAAATCACAGATTTTCACTGTAAATACACTGTTACAACATACACGTGGTGAAAAATTGCGCTTTTACAATAGAAATGTGGTCGTACACTTCAACTGCCATATTAAACAACCGCTTTTATGGATCATGCGCAGTCACATTGAGATTTCCACCTTCTTCTAGAATAATCTAGTTTTCTAAATGAAACTTCTCCTCTTAGCTTTCTAGTGCTACTACTGAACAGTAGATGGCGCAACGGTACAAATTCTAATTTTTAATGAATTGGATTTGAGGATTTAATTGAGCTGATTTATTAATTATAATGTTTCTATGTATATGGTAGTTAGGTAGATACAATTTAATACTCAACCTGTCTATTCCTTTTAAGATAAACCAGCAATGTTATTAATTCCGATTAGGTAAATTATGTTTTGGGATGTGTTAGCGGTTAAATTGTTACGGTAACTAATGATAATAATACTAAAGGCCACTTCCTAATGCCCTGAAGAAATCACGAACTTTATTCCTGTTTTACTTATTTCTTACACATGGACTTCACAGGTGTGATCTGGACGCATGCAGTTGTAATACATTTTGATTAATTATCTCTTGTAGATACTTCCTAAACGACGTTTTGCTTACCTATTTCAGTGATAAATCATTTTAAAATATTGTTTCTTAGAATGACCAGTACTTCGTGTTTCTACTAAAGCTTTGTTTAAATCTTCCTGTCAGAGCGTTACATACGAGTTCTTTGAAAATATATTGCATTTGAATTATATTTTTGTAATCATCATCTTTTTTAACTATTTAAATGTTTCATAAAATTTTGAAATAAACAGACAGTTTTATGTAAAAACGTTATGGATGGATATTGTAGTTTTATTTTTTAAGGTTCGTTTACACCGGCCAAGTCGTGAGTCAAGTAAGAGCGGTTTCACACGGGACGATATTGCTGTGCATGTAGAATGATTCTGTACTAATTTATCGTTTCGTTTTAGATGGTACAAAAATATTCATAGAGATAGATAATAAAGTGTCAGTACAGATCAGTGCAGTAACTAAATTGTTTTATTACAATTGTAAAGTTTACTAAATTGGGTATTCCATAAATTATATAAAATTCATACAAAATATAATACCGATCATAGCCGGTAAAAAATGGTGTTTATTATAGGAATGCATTAAGATCGATAATGGCTGAAGATCATTTATCATATTTAGATAGATAAGCTATTTAGTCAGATTTGACTAAAAGTTGACACTTTATTCGAAATATTTGATAATTAAAAGTATGGTCCATATGTCCATATTGCGTATTTCAAAACGCACGATTTTGTAGTATAATTTTATCAAAATGGAAATATTGCATGTTGCTAATGCGTTGTTGACGAAAAAAAGAATACCCGATTTTATTGTATTTCTGTAAAGAAAAACAAGGCAACAACCATATCTTTGAACCCTTCTCAAGTGGTACGCCTACGGAATCTTGTCTCCTACAACCATCACCTCCCGTACTCATTTAAGTGCTGTGAATGAATCACTCTATTATTTTAGACCTCGGGTATAATTGACTAGTTTTAATGATATTTTTATCTCGAGTAAAAAAATATCCATTTTGTTCCATCATATTTATTTATTTACTACACAAAAATAGGAACATAATAAGAAATCATATCATATACTACTAATACTAAGTATTAGTTTACAAGGCAACAGAAAAAAATACAAATAACCAATGACTACCTAAAACAATAACTTAATTTGAATAAATTTACAATTTACACACACTTCGAACATAAGTAATGGTGCTCTTTTGACCGTTTATTTTCTACTTGGTCTATCAACCAATGAATAATGTCCATAATACGTTAAAAATACGTTTGTGTGTTTACTGTAATACTAACGATAAATTAAAAGTGTTACCATTGAAATTTATGGCAAAAATTAATTTTAAATAGTTAAGCGAGTAATAGCGGTGCGGTGCCATATTTAATTGTGTTCATATGTGCTTAACCTACTTTTACAAATCAACAAAACCATTATTTTCATAAATTAAGTATAGCCATTGAAAACAACAGCAGTAGTGGTAGAGCCTAATTCTATCTTAATTTGTCAGATCAAATATCCTCCCATAATTCATAAACCGTTAGATTAAATATACGACATTACAGAGTGTAAGCATAAGAACCGACACAGAACAGGTGAATGTAGGGGGTCCCAAAATGTTGCAATTTAACCCAACATCTCTTTATACAAAGTTGCACACAGGCGGAGTTACAGTCCTTCAAAGTGGGGCCAAATATTAATTACTTTAACTTGGAATAATCAAATAATCAAATTTGGTACATGATTTAGGTTTATTTTTAATGAGGCAACCGCGACCTTCAGTTGACAATATTGTAATGAAAACTGTTTACTGCTCTTTTAGTACGTAGTCACTTATTATATGGTATTACACTCTGGGGAAATTCTAGAGCTGCCCCGAAAGCCTTTATTTTACAGAAGGCTGCAGTTCGCCTCATTGTTGGAGTTTCAAGAGCTACTCCTAGCAGAGACATATTCAGGAAGTTAAGAATTTTACCGCTTCCAAGCCTTTTTATTTATGAATCATTGCTTCTGGTCCACAAAAACTTAGGAAATTTAATAAAACATTGTAATGTACATCAGTACAGCACTAGGTAGACTTTAGAATTAAAATTTCTAAAGATAATAAACTACAGATTAGTCTCTATAACAGTTTTGACAATCACTTCAAGTCCCATCAAATCAAGCAGATGTCTTGCAAAACCTTTGAAAACTTTGTTAAAACATTTTTACTGTGTCATTGCTTTTTCTCTATAAACAATTTTATATCTTATGTATGTACGTAATTTTACGTTAATATCTTTTGTCATGACTGAAAATGTACTTGTGTTTGTGAATGGTCAATAAACATCTATTCTATTCTATTCTATTATATTCTATTCTATTCTATTCTATTCTATTCTATTCCATTCCATTCCATTCCATTCCATTCCATTCCATTCCATTCCATTCCATTCCATTCCATTCCATTCCATTCCATTCCATTCCATTCCATTCCATTCCATTCCATTCCATTCGATTCTATTCTATTCTATTCTATTCTATTATATTCTATTCTATTCTATTCTATTCTATTCTATTATTGATCTTCTTTGACTATGAGTTAAGTAAATTGGAACACTGTTGAGTACCCCTGAATTTATATCAAACTTTTTTCCATTGATCGCATTTAAAAAGAATGATAATATCCGCACAGAATTGAATTTAAAACACTGTTTTGCTCTTGTAATTTTAAGAAACTTTTAAGGTTTTCGAAGAAAAATGCATTAATTAAAACAATATTTTAATAGTGTTTATTAAAAGAAAACAAAAAATCAGTAGTAGGCTTGTTCTTTAAAATTTGCCAGTTAGTAATAAAACTATAAAAATAGAAACAAGAATAAAATTAAAACTAAAGAAATTGTTCAAAATGAGCTCCATTTTCTCTGAAATATAAATTTGCTTCTCGTCGAAAACTGTTTACTCTCTAATAAATGATAATAATCGTTTCTTTTAATGTTATATTTATTTATTCATAATACGATTCCACAAATCTAGAAGTAAATAAAATTCTTCAATGTTCCTCAAAGAATATAATTACATTTGTTGAAGTCCAGTGATCGTGGTTGCCAATTTTGAGGACAATCATTTCCTCGATTATTTGGAAACTTAAAGTTCAAAAAGTCTAATAGTAGCACTAAAATGAGGCGGCATGCTTAAACCAAAACTATAGTCTAAGTTGCACTGGTAAATCTTCGATTAAATCAGGGAAAGTATTTTGCAGCAATTCCAAATAAGTTTCGTCATTTAATCGATTTGGCAAAATAACTGGTCCAGCCAATAATATCGGCCCAAACATTTATTTTAAACTCGCGTTGAAAATATGTGTGATTTACATCGGACTATTCATGAAAGTTGTGAACATTTGTAATTCCTCTATGAGTGAAGCAAGCCTCATTAGTGGAAAGAATTTTCGTGTGAGAGTTAATATCCTGATGCAAGATAAACACAAAAGGTCACTCGTCGATCTAAATGTTAAGGCAATAACTCTTGAACTTTTGAATGTAATAGATATGTAGTAGATTACGTTTAAGAATTCGGTGTACAGAAGTTCTCGATAATCCAGTTTTTCGAGATATAGTATGTTTCACACTTATTTTCGGTTCATCTTCAATTGAATCGCTCGTTTCAAAAACGACATAAGTCACTTTTTTACGAAATTCACTTTTTACCACGAAACGAATCTTCATTAGAAGGCACACATTCCGAATAAAAATCCCATTTACCCTTACATAAATAATGCAAAGTCACATCCTATGTTCGTGGCAAAAACAACATTAGTCGTTGACTTATGTTGTTCTTGCTCCGAACGTTTTTATATACGAGTAGGTATGGTATGGATAGTCGGTCGATCGTACTCCATTTTTGCGATTTGCTAAGTTATTCAAAACTCTTATTTATGTTACACTTAGTAACTAAGTAATTTTTTTCGTTGCAAAAACCAATGCTTTCGAGCATTTTCGGTAGACGACTTTAACTTCTGCATAAAGAAAATAAACGGCTTTAGTACCAAAGACGAGCAGGAACGACCAGGACTTTGGTATCACTAAAAGGAAAATAAACATGATCGAGTCTTTATTCCAGATCAGTACTATACCATTATGACTAATACTAGTCCAAACTTTAAAGTATTTGTCATTAAGACATATCAGATTTATAACTTCAGTAAATGGTGGCCTCTTCATTATAAAAGAAACTGCTTATCCGATGAATCGTTTGGGAAGATAGTACCCAAAGAACAAAAACAGTCATTTACACCGTCCTCATTCATGTCCTTTGAATAAAATCACAATTAAAAAAGGAGTTGTTATAGCACATGACTTTATTGATGGTTTAAACTATCACACGTTTAGTTTACTAAGAAATACATCAAATCATGCCATTGCATTTCTACCGACACAACAGGCGTATCCAAATAATTGTGTTCCAATAAACCCCAAAAAAGCCATTTTATCAAGAAATCTTGCGATGGCCAACAACATATACTGCAGAAGAAGGAGATACAGAAGACGATAATGAATATGATTACATTCCATAGTGTAAAAACATTTGTAATAACGTTAATAAAAGTTTTTTTACTGCCCATTGAGTGTGTTTAATTTGTAGTACTTGATATGTAAGAAAATATTACAGATTATTTTTATTTGCATAAACTGCGTAACTCAAGATATCAAAAATATTTTTTTCTCAAGAACACTGTTTGGTAAAAACTATTGTGTGTATTTTTTATGTTATAAGCATATTCTCACATCAATTTAAAATTGTTTGGTTACTTAATTTATTAAATTTATGTAATTATCCAGTTTTTTGCTTCTCCTGTAAAATTGCATTTTAGTGACTTATGTTGTTTTTGAAACGAGTGATTCAATTGTTGTGCGCAAAATATTTTCTTCATTACACTAGAACGTTCTCGGATATTTTTATATATTTTTAGGTATTAACAATATTGTGTGAAATTAACTACTCTGTGGACTAAAGTCCCAACCAGCGTTGAATTACACCCACAATATCTACCCATATATTCTTTATTATTAGCTGTTGTAACATTTGTTACTGTATTGGAAAGGTAATTTAAGCTAATATATATATATATATATATATATATATATATATATATATATATATATATATATATATATATCAAATCTCCTACAATTCCTATCAATGAAGTCATATGTATATTCTCTGATACCAACCATCTAGGTATGCTAATGGACAATTCCACAGACAAAGCTCTATTCAATAATTATCTAAAAAAATTAATCTAGCTAAATTTACTAACCAGGTTCAATGAAAACACTCTATAAATATCTAAGTTCACTCTTGAAAATATGGGAACTCGAAAATTCAACTACAATAGACGAGATCTGACCTATTTCTGCATTTTTAGGATTGCTTGTTAGGAGTGAAATATCTAACTATAAAAATTATTATACCAATAACTTAATATTATTTGAAATTAAATGTCTACAATGTCAAAAGTGATTAATCTGTCAATTATTGCTTAAACATAAAAAAGGGAGAATTGTATTAATAATTAATTACTGTAATTACTGTACATAGTAGCAGTTATGCATAAAATCACGTCAAGACAAATAAAACAAACATTTTTAAGACAAGTTTATTTACTTGTAAATATTATTAACTTTAAACTTGGACGTAAATAAGGTCATATGGATTCTTGGATCGATCAAAGCAAACAATTATGTTCGCATATTATTCCAAAGAACAACGTAGCTATCACAACACAAGCAATTCTTGAAAATGAGACATCAGAGACTACAAAAAGTCACAGCTCGAATAATTTACAAATAGGTACTTATCTACATTACAAGCTGAAAGTAAAAAATATCTACAGTTAATTTATCTATTTTACTTTTTTTTATTTATTTGCATAAGATGTAAAAAAACTTCGACAAATATTCGACTAATTAATTTGCTATTGTGTTTTCGGTTCATGTAACTCTAGAAGTTGGACGAACATTTCTGACGGTATCAAACTAGTCCCTAACTCTTATGAGAACAGATTTAAAGATCGCACACATTATGGCTGCATGAACCTGCAAAGCCTGCTCATTAAGGTTCCCATGTTTTTTAATGGAGCGTCGCACACTAGACCAGCACTCGCACGGACCGTCACCTGCAACGGCCGTCACTACAGGTTGTATCGATCGTCTGTATTTTCTATGCTTGGCCGCGTTAGTTCAACAGAAGTTCTGTTCCACAAAAATCAGGGATTGGTTTCAAACTATTAGAAATATTCGACCAGTTAAGTTGTGAATGTGTCGTTGAACTGTTGGACAACCTCGCTTATCCACAACCCTTACCTTAAACTGCAAGTCTTTCGTCAGACGGCACTGCTCTGCGAAATCTTATGTTTTGGCCCCTGGCTACGACCCTGTATTATATACTTTCTCAATGCGAGAAATGTAAAAAAGAAAGGAATTAGAGTGTTGCTGTATTAAAATGGTAAATTTTACATTTCTATATTCTCCAAGGAGCAGTCCATAACAGCACATAGACTATTAGATGATGCGAGAGAAACTTTATAATGGTACAATAAATGGAGTAGCAGTAGAGTAGAATGCATTTGGGTTCATATTGTCATTAAATTAAATTTATATAGTCGGTATAAATTATAAAATTGTTTTAGTAGACAATTAGAAATTTTTTCATGTATTATTAGTTTGCTGATGTAACGTATTAACTGGTTGTGGATGCACCTTCTCCAGATAGTTACCCACTATCTAATCGAAAGTATTTACTATTTTTATACATTCAAAGAGGATGTTGAGGTGAAATGGCTAAAATTCTGTGGTAACATTTCCTTGAATATCTGCATAAAAAATACATCAAATTAAGAAAATGACAAAGGAAATATGTATTATATTGTATTTTATCTTCTATTAGCGGTATGCGTAATAATATACTATGAAGAATCCAAGAACGTATTGCTCTGTTTATTATTACTATTTTCTAAAAATGTGAGTTTTTGGTTTTTATATTTGTAAGTTGGCTCTGTTTAGACTTACCTGACTTTTTTAATATGGCTTGCTGACAAAAAACTGTGGGCGCCAATTCCTATTATCTTTTTTTAATAATTTAATATTATGTCAGCCCATCAGCCTGACCTCGTTTTTGTTAAAACGATGGATAAGTTGTGTGAACGATACATAAGGGACAGTGTACTGACGGAAAGACAGTTACACCCTAATCAACATGCATACACTCCAGGGCGATCCACCGACACTGCCCTTCAGCAAGTGGTGGGCAGGATCCAAAAATCATTGGACAATAAAGAATACACCCTGTGGGTATTTATAGATATAGAGGGAGCATTTGATAAAACAACCTTCCCCAAAATCAATTCAACTCTTGTGAATAGCGGAGTTTCTCCTACCATCTGTAGTTGGATATAAAATATGCTCACTAAAAGAACCATGTAAATCAGCGTGGCAAATACCTCCCTAAGAGGCATTGTTGCAAGAGGGTGCACGCAGGGAGGTGTTCTATCACCACTGCTGTGGAACTTGGTCCTGGACAGACTCTTGTGCCACCTCAACTCGTAAATTGGCATATATATACCAACGCTTATGCCGATGATCTTACCATGCTGATTAGTGGAAGGTTCGAAGAGATTTTTTGCCAAAGAATGCAAACAGCTTTAAGAGCCATTGAAAAGTGATGTGAGGACCATGCTCTGTCCGTCAACCTCAGGAAGGCAGAAATGGTTCTCTTCACGAGGAAAAGGAAAATGGGACTCATAAAAACACCAACTCACCTAAACACTATGCTAAGCTTCGAATCGTGTGAAATACCTTGGAGTCACTTTTGACTCGAAGCTAACAAGGAAGGAAAGAACCTTCATTTGGAGAGAAGACTAAAAAAAAGTGTACATATCCTATGAGCAGTGCCGTAGGACCGTTGGTAAAACTTGGGGAATGAAACCAAACGTGGTCATGTGGATATACACTGTGAGACCAATGTTAGCATATGGAGGTGTTGTCTGGTGACCGAAAGTCCAACAGACGACACCTAAATAAAAGCTCAGCCAGGTACAAAGGATTGCTTGCCTAAGCATAACTGGAGCTATGTGTACGACACCCACCATAGCAATGGAGGTGATGCTATGTCTGCCCCCTTCAGATATTTATCTAAAAGAAGTGGTTGGGACAACTATTCTTCGTCTCAATACTGGTATTATACCTGATGTAGGATGTGGAGAAGTTAGAAGTCGCCTGTGGAATGGAGTCGTCAGAAAGATGCCACTTTTACAGGCAGACACTGACAGTATTTCTTCGAAGTTTGTGTTTGACGGTTCCTACACGGTACTTATCAGGAATGAAAAATGAAGGAAGGTGCAGGATGTGGGATTTATTCCAGATCCTTACATATTAGATATCAGTGGAAAATGGATAGGCATGCTACCGTGGTACAAACGGAATTAGCAGGTATATCCATAGTCGCCAAAGAAATTGTCCGTAGACTTACAACGGGCAAAACTATTAGAATCAATACAGATAGTAGACAATCACTACTGTTCTTACGTAATAATAAGATAACAACTAGGTCAGCATGGGAATGCCATCAGGCACTGGTAGTGGCCTCAACCAACAACAGTGTATCTATATGACGATAAAGGTACACGACCGGTGCAATGGCAATAAAGTAGCTGACATTTTTTGTAAATATTACAATTCTGATTTTTTATTATTATTATTTATATTTTTAACATCATCCCTTTCATTTCCTTGATATTAATAAAAGATTGCGAACATTATGCCTGCACGGACCTGTACAGCTTGGACCTGCAAAGCCTGCTCACGAAGGGATCCCATGTTATTTAATGAAGCATCGCACACTACACCAGCACCTGCATGTACCGTCACCTGCAACAACCGTCACTGCAGATCGTGTCGGTGGACTGCAATTTCTATGCGAAGTCCGACATAAGTTCTGTTCCCTCAAAAGTCAGATATAGGCGAGGATAAGTGACATTCGGAAATACTGAAAAAAAAACCGTTGATCGTAAATAAAGGAATAAGTTACGTTTAACAATACCGTATATTCATCACATCGCCACTAATAATTATGACATTACCTACCCAGTATTTTCATTATGCATCTATGATCCACAAATGCCACAAAAACGCAAAAATACAAGAAAAAAAAGCATGTTTACATGAACACCGCAACCTGCACTTGGATCCACGGAAACAAACCGCGCAGGATGGCGTGTAACGTCACACCAATGATATCGCGTTTCAGACTACGTGGTTTTATTTACATTCTATGGCAATTTATTAATGTTAATATTTTGTTATTTTGTGATTATTGCCGCCAGACACATGATCTGACCTTTCTACATGCTTGAAAGATCGTGTAATACATTTTAAAAGAATTAATGGATTTTCCACATTATATCACTTCAGTCACAGATAAATTAGCTACTTCAGTAGACTCATATGGGCTACTTAGCCTTTTAGCAAGGTGCAAAGAGTGAGTTGGGAAAATATGTACTTGTCTGCCATTTCATGGATTAGGCAGTTTATTTACTATCATGATCGTGAGATACAATATTGGCAAACGTATAAAAAACCGTAAGTGTGTCAGTCGAAACTAGACTTCACTGCAAAATTCAGCAGCATTTGTTATACTAAAGGCCATGTGATAAAAATAAACCACAATTTTTTATTATCACTGTACCATTTTAAGGCAGACCACGACCGTCTAAATTACGCATTAAAGAGTCTACTTGAAGGCAACTGGAACACTTGTCAAGCCATATAATACTGTTTGATTTGTTTATTTATTTTTATTGCTTTGTAAATAATATTATGACGACGGCAGGCCAAGTTTTAATTATTACAAACTTCAGAGCGGCTAGTCCTAAGCTGACATTTACGTACAAGAAGCTCAAGGTTTTAGTTAAGTATTTTCAGTGTAATATAATCATAATTTATTGTCATACCCACGGGCTTTGCAGAGTTCTCATTGTTTTTTCCAGAAGTCAGACATAATAGAATACTTAAAGTCGGATGGAGTCAGTTTTATTTATGTATTATGAATTTCCAAAACAATCGGTTTATTTGTTCCAAAATATAAACTTAGAGTGCTCACTAAAAATGAAAACCAGTTTCATTGATCTATAGAAAAATATAACAATTTGTGCCTGGACTATTTTGATACATTTATACAGGTTGATTCAGTCATAATGTCATTAATTTTAACCACGTATTCGGAAGGCCTAATAAATACAGAAAATCGAAAAAATTTTTTACTCGACCTTTCAAAAGATAAACAACAAATCATCCTATAACAATCAGTATACAATCAGAATCAGAAAAGGACAATGTTAAAAATAGCCGATTTTTGGCTTATCCGGGGGAACGCATAAATCATAAAAAAATCAATTGATTATTGTTAATTAACATTAGAAATGGCCCAGAAATACGTCAGATAGCTGGGGAAATGTCGCTACTACCCCTAAACCTATATAAACTACCCTTAAATAGCTTTAAATGGATAATCATTAATTATTGTTATAAAATTCGTGTAAAATGAAAAAAATGCTTGAAAATGATTTGAACAGACAGTATGTCAATATAAAAAGTGATAAATAACTCTAAAAATGTCCATTCCACCCCTAAAAATTAAAAAAACGACTTTCAAAAGCTAATGGTGAGCTTACTTCGACATCAAAAATAGATAATGCTTAAATGTTCAAGGGAACGCCTATTGCTAGAAAAAAATTATAGATTACGGTCAAACAATGCAAAAACTGATACTAGAGTACATTAAGTAAGTCGGGAAATATTAATTGCACCCCTAAATCTATATAAACTGCCTTTAAATAGCTTAAAATAGATAATCATTATTTATTGTTGTAAAATTCGTTTAGAATAAAAAAAAATGCTTAAATCACTTTTAAGGTTAATTTATACTATTGCGACCGGAAAAATGGGCGCAAGGATAAATTGCCATTTTTTCAGTACGCGCTCGCAAAGTGAGAACAATTGGCGCTATTTCGCCATTGAATGGGCACTTTTACAGTCATTTATCATTTTTTATATTGACATACTGTCTGTTCAAATCATTTTCAAGCATTTTTTCATTTTACACGAATTCTATAACAATAATTAATGATTATCCATTTAAAGCTATTTAAGGGTAGTTTATATAGGTTTAGGGGTAGTAGCGATATTTCCCCAGCTATCTGACGTATTTCTGGGTCATTTCAAATGTTAATTAACAATAATCAATTGATTTTTTTATGATTTATGCGTTCCCCCGGATAAGCCAAAAATCGGCTATTTTTAACATTGTCCTTTTCTGATTACGCGTACGAATATTGAAGCTTTAAAAGTCCATCAGTGTTGCCCGGACAACATGAATATAATAATAGCATATTCGGTGAGTGGAGTGGAAAATTGTTGCATTTTTAAGATATTTATTAAGCGTTTTGTCAAGTTCTGAGGCAAATTCTCTCGTAATGTAAGCTCAAGAGCTCCGCAAAAATGTTATACAGTAAATAATTTTGGATAAAACATTACATTTCTGACAAAATATATGCATTAGGATTTAGGGACAACCTCCTCAGGTGGATAGAATCTTATCTATCCAATCGTAGTATGCGTGTGAAAATTAAAAATACATATTCTACTAACCATGCAATGCGTCTTGGTGTTCCGCAGGGATCAGTACTGGGGCCACTAATTTTTTCATTGTACGTTAATAAGCTTCCAACTTATATATCATGCCGATGATACATCTGTAGTGGTCTCAGCAGCCAGCCCTGCGGAGTTGCAACGCTCAGTCTCGGAGGTGATTGAACAATTTAGCAGTTGGTGCCAAAATAATTTGTTAATATTAAATATTGGAACAACGGAAAGCATCTACTTTTCTAAACGTGGTATAATACCAGATAACTTTCAATACATGGTCCTGACTGAACAAGTTTCTGGGGATAGTTGTTGACAGTAAACTTAAGTGGCATCATCAGATAATTCAAGTATGTAAAAAACTAAGTAGTGCATATTTTACTTTAAACACTCTAAAACGGGTATTTGAGCCGCATATTTTGTTAAATACATATTATGCTTTAGCGTATTCGCATCTTTTTTATAATATTGTAATTTGGGGTAGAAGCACTATGATAGACAGAGTTTTTATTATTCAAAAACATTTAATTAGGCTTAATTTTGATATATCTCCACGTAGCACTTGTAAGTAGTGTTTCACTACTAATAATATTTTGACAGTGCCCTGCATCTATATATATAACATAGGAAAACTCACAAGATTCGGTTTGTACAAACTGAAAACTAACGATTGCTACCACGATTATAATACTCGACATGGTGGTATGCTTAGTATTCCTCGACATAGTCATTCCTATTATGAAAAGTCACCTTATTGCTCAGGCATTAACATATACAATAAATTACCACGATATAATAACGATGTAAAACCACATAATCAATTCAAACTTGAAATTTAATATGTTAATTGCAACTTTTAGAAATTAATTAATAGCATTAATTACAATAAGTAGGTACTATGGGAAAATATTAAAATTTGGCAGCGTCGCGTCAGGCCGATACCGAGTTGAATTGCCACCAGCGGTCAGTGACAGTCTAAAAAGGGGGTTTAAATAATGATTAATTTGATTTTTTCCGGAGTAAATATGCATTTAAAATTTGTATTATACTCATTTTTCCCTAGCTTCTCTTAAAATTAATGGCATTACGACTGAATCACCTTATACAGAGTGAACCTTAAATAAGTACAAATATTTTAACTGCTGGTGTAATTCGTCATATAGATCAGTCTAATGAAAGTCATTTTTAAAAATTTCTAATATTTACGGATATTATTTTTTTTAAAAATACCCACATTTTGAGGACCGCTGTCATAACCTACCTAATGAAGCATATGATTTGTTGCGAGGTTGCCATATCTCTTCTAATATAAATATTACGTTTCCTTTAACGTAATAGTAAAGTAATATGGTTAATTCTATTTTAAAAATACTTGTTTTAAGCATAAGTACAGTAAAATTGGGTGTGGACCTTGACTATATACACTAAGACTAGTCAATCTAATGGGAGACCTTGTTGGCCTGAATGGGAAACCAACTCTCGCGTAATGGGAAACGATCTCAAAAAGAACGTTTACGCTTGAGCTATTTGCTAATAGATGGCGGAATATTAGGTACTAAAATGACATGAATTTGGATATATAATTTTGAAAGCTCCTCCCATCAAAGATGATTGGTTCATACATATTATGTTATGTACAATCGTTTGCAATAATATTGACACTCTTTAAATTCAATGTTGCTATTTCTTTTGAACTGCTGACGTTGTAATGAAATCTGCTTTCAACTTTTAACATTAGTAATTAGTTGTTTTACTTACCAATATAAATTTAATGAGTTTCTACTCAGAACTTCGAGAAGTTCAAAAACTGTTTTGAGAGAGTGTCATTGTTATTTCAAAAGCTTGTATGTACTTAAAATTCATAACTTCAATGACATTCGATAGGATTACTGTTTATTTTATTATTAAGTGAATGTGTTAGTCATGAGGAAGCAGGCAGGATATAAATGTTAATTTTTAAAATGTAATAAAACTAGATGAAACATTCCAGGAATAAAACTTTTCCGCGCAAGGCGAAAATCGACTATAATGATAGATTTTGAATTCTGATAAGTAATTATAGTAATTTCATCACGATTTTTAATAAAAAGAAATACAGAAGTGCAGTTATCCAGTTCATATTCACTTTCGCGTATCAATGAAAGTCAAAGCTTAAAATATATTAACCGCCAGATAACACTTTTATCATACTCCTCCAGCTTTGGTAAATTCAAGTGAAGAAGTCATTCAATACGTGTCGATAAAAATATACAGGGTGGGCCATTAATAAGGGGGCATAGAAGAGGAGTAACATCATTGGGACGAAATATGAAGATATAGCTAAATATATCTTCGTAAGATATTTCTGTGGAAAAAGATACAAGGTGTCAAAGTTGAAATATTTTTATTTGTGTTTTCTTCTTTTGTATTAACGCAAGTATCTCTCAACTGATTGAAATTTAATTCAAAAAAATTAGTAGGTATCAATGAGTCGTTTACTTTTTTTAAATGTCCAGAGTAACTTTGGAAAAAAACTCATATTTGAAAAAAAAATTATCTACATATTTACTTTTATGGACAAAAATAACAACAGAGCAGTAAAAACAACTTAGCCCTTGAGCAAACTCTCCCTACTTCTACATGTCTTAATTAATTAAACTAATTATTACAGCTAATTACAGAAAATTTTCAATATGGCAATTTTCTAATGCTCCTAAGAGATTTCCTCACGTCGAAAAATACATTTGGTTGTTTTAGATCAGTTTTCTGGAAAACGATAGAAATTTCGTTAACAAAAAATAAGATAGAAATTGTCATCATCTGGCAATATATGTTTTAATAGGTACCTACTACATAAATTATGATTGCTTTTCTTAAAATATGTTTCCCTACCAAATTTGATGAAAATCGGTTGAGCGATCCTAGTTATTAAAAAAAAACGAAAAAAATATGTAAACCTGTATCTTTTTCCACAGCAACATTTTAGTAAGGCATATTTAGCTATATCTTCACATTTTGCTCCAAAACTGTCATTCCTACTCTGGCACATCATTAATGGTTCACCTTATATAATACTTAAAATTATAAACTACACATGAAACACATTCTTTTCTGATGAGGCCTGTAAAGTTCACAAATTATTTTTACTAAAAACATTAGCGCATGTAAATTTATTTAAATTTGCATGCGCAAATGTTAAATTATTTGAATTTTTAAATTAATTTAAATTTAATTTTAATTTAAAAACTACTCTTCAAAAAGACTACAAAATAATATTTATTTCACACCATCACAAAATTATACTTAGATCAAACATTGGAAAAAGATACTTGGTGTTTTAGAATTTTTACTAATGAATTTTTCGCAAAATAATAATGCATCTTATGCAGTAAGAGAAACCCACACGATAATCTGCAGTTCTATATGTCTCTTTATAGAAGTAGGTATGTCGAATTCATTTGAATTATCTTAATATGTTTAAAGGAAATAAAACAGAAAATGTAAATTTTGGCATATCGCTGAAAACTCTTTTAACAATCTTATTTTTCTGTTTTTTTTTTTTAATTAATTTACAGTTCATATTCTTACTTCCCTAACGCAATAAAATAAACTGCTTATGTTTCAAACTTTATGATCTGTGGTTTGAATATAAATATATTGCCACAATCTTATTATTTAGGCAGGTATATGAAAAAGGGTCACGCGGCCACGCCCTCGAAACGCCTTCACAGTTTTTTGCAGATTAAAATAGTAGCGCTTTATTTCCTTCGTTTGAATAAATGTGTATTGTTACACAGTACGACATCTAACAGGAATTATGATAACTATTTAGGTCTTTATTAAGGATTGACTCTCTTGATGTAAATACTCAAGGGTATGGAGTATGATACGCAGCAATATTAACATAAATTTTAACTGCTTAACTGTCCTTACTATAAACGATTAAAAATGAATTTCCGCAAGTTGAATACTACCATAAAGTGTTTAGGAAAATACTACGTGATATTACTATGTCCAATGTTCAAAAATTATACGTACATAAACGTGCACACAAGCTTACCTGTTTGTTAAAAAATTAACTACTTATTTAATCAGTAATCCACATTTCACAAGTTAAATGTCATTATACACTGTTAGAAAGAGACACAAGACACAATTTCCATAAGTTATTTTATGAAGAATAACGAAAAACTATGATTTTCACACAACATATTAAATTTAATGTGTGATAAATCAGTTGGAGTGTAGTAAAAATGGATAATGAACAAATTCTGGATAACTATGATTGTGAGTAGATAATCTGGTTAATATTTTCAGTTTATTGGTAAGGTATAGAAATGACAAAGGGGAGGAGACGGCCATTAATATTTACATAAATAAACATATTTCAATCATTCTTTGACATGTCTAAAAATTCTAATGTAACACTGGCAACGCTGTGGAATTCAAATTCACCATGACTCCCGGAACAGCGATCAACAAGATTTGTATTGAAAAATCACGAAATTTATTTAAAATTTGACTTTTTTATTCCTTTTTTTTTTTTTTTTGTAAAAAGACTATGAATTATGTGTTCTACACAGTGAACTGTACTGCTGGTTAAAATATTTGTACTTATTTAAGGTTCACCCTGTATACACGACGTCAAAAAACATTAGGTCAAGCCGTTAACCATTCTTATGCTACTTTTCATTTCGGACCTCTATTTTCAACTGATCGGTAGAAAATTTGTGTGAAATTTGACTATTACACCTTTTTTGGTTTTCAAATTACAACCGTTTTTTTTTTTCTGTGTATACTAAGGGGTGAACATTTTACTAATGTCATTTTTATGCATAACGTGTTTTTTTTTAGCTGTAGAGTCATATTTCTGCTACTTCTTTTCGAAACAGCCTGCATACAAATTAAATTTTCAAATACATGATAAATTGACTTTAATGATTAGTATGTACAAAGAAATATACACACAACGTCAAAAGTCTTGGACCCCCCTCATTCTTGTTAAAGAAATCTTTTTGTCAGACAAACCAAATACATTTATGAAAGTATATTGTTTTCTGAATCTTTTTTTGTAAAAGAATATGTTCGATAAACTGAGTACTTAGAAAATTAAAAACCGGCAAATCTGTCACATTTTTGACAAAATTTATTAAATCAAAAAGAAGTAACAAAGTTCTCTACTTGACTAATAGTCGGTATGATTACTACGTTCCAATAAAATATTGACACGTCTGTGCATCGAGATAATCAAGCGGTTAACGATCTCTTGCGGAATTTTGTTCCATTTCTCTTCTGCAGCCACGACTAACTCAACTGCAGTCTGAGGTGGAGGAATATGGTTATGAATGGGTCTAGCAACGAAATGCCACATGTTTTCAATAGGATTCATGTTGGCTGGCCAATCTAATTTATTGATATGTCCTGATTCCAATGTCTCTTGAACCCCTCTTGCGCGATGTTGTCGAGCATTATAGTCCATAAACACAATATTTTCACCTAATTCATTACGTAGGGGGTAGATAATGGGCGTAGTAACTTCGATGTAAATTTGACTGGTCATATTCTGTTGTATGCGAATTAATGGGGTGCGGCGGTTGAACATTATTCCATCCCAAAGCTTTACGGTACCCCCTTCATATGGAGCAACTTCTCGGGCAAAATGAAGTCGCTGTTGACGACCTGGTTCTCTCCAAACCCTTTGTCGATTGTCATCAGTAACCAGGCCAATTCTGGTCTCGTCTGTAAATAAGACCCACCGTCACTGGCGTAAAAGTCAACCCCTATGCTCTCGCACTCACTGGAGATGGGCAGCACGATGCCTTGGAAGTAGAGTGGAGACCCGTAATGGTCCTCTAGCACGTAAATTTGCGTTGTGGAGTCGTCTTCGAATAGTAAGTGTCAATATAACACGACGAAACGTACCTTGAAAGTGGGCCCTGAGAGCTGAAGCTGAAGATGTGCGGTGTCTACGGACATGTTGCACCAAATACCGATCCACCCTTTCATTAGATACGAGGATGTCCACTACGTGGTCTGTTTTCCACTGTATCAAATTCTTCATATCTGTCTGCTATTCATGCAGCAAATGATCTAGGAATGCCCAACATGTTCGAAATCTGATGATTAGAATGTTCTGTATCATGTAAAGCACTCATTCTTGATCGGGTGAAGCAGAAATTTTACGTTCTGGCATTATAATGTACAAAAATTCAAAGGAACACTGGGCTGAATACCCTGCCAAACTGACCAGATTTGTAAAAATATTGGTAATAAAGTAAGGGTTTGCAATTTTTTATTGTCTTTTTTGTTCCCTAAGTACATGTACCACATTAATAAAAACCACTAGGTTTAATCGAATCATTTTATATATAGGGAGTTCAAGACTTTTGACGTTGTGTGTATTTCTCTCGGTACATCATAGTTGAGAACTGTAACAGACATACATAGATAAACAAAACAGTTGAATTATGAGGCACGGCTGGCTTATAATTTATTTATTAATTAAATAAAGCATCAAGAAATACGATATTAATCTCAGTTATTAAGAACGATGTAGTCATTTGCACTGCATTTTTTATTATGTTAATATGTCAGTGATAGGAAACAGTTCAGTTCATTCAGATTTGTTTCTTGAACATTACTCTAGAATTTCATATGATACATTAAATATTAAATTCGATATTTTGATATCAGTAAATTATAATGATTTAGGTACAAAACGCAGCTATGAGAGTTTTAAATATAATAATAAAATAATATCTGATTGGTCACTAACACTCGGAACAGATTTGCTGTATTTTCAGCAGAAAAGGCACTTTACCTGAAACCAAAACAGTTTTTACTCGGTGCACTGAGCACTTCAAATAGGATTATTTCAAAAATGGTTACGCCTAAGGGTATACCTTTTTTAAAATAAAGCAGGTAGGAGAATCGATTGCTTCGATAGTCAGATGGATACATTAAGATGCAGATGAAGTTATTTACAAATATCGAAAATAAAATTTTAACTTTAACACTCTGTATCTCCGTTAATATTGAGTTTTCGAAAAATTGTATTGTATTGTATAGGACTTTGTGACCCTAATTTTTTGTGAGGAATCACGTCCTGAAGTCTTGACGTATAATTTCCGGACACCCTGTATACATATACAGGGTGAACCTTAAATAAGTACGAATATTTTAACTGCTGGTGTAATTCGTCATATAGATCAGTCTAATGAAAGTCATTTTTAAAAATTTCTAATATTTTCCTTAAGTTATTTTATGAAGAATAACGAAAAACTGATTTTCACGCAACATATTAAATTTAATTTGTGATAAATCAGTTGGAGTGTAGTAAAAATGGATAATGAAACAAATTCTGGATAAATATGATTGTGAGTAGATAATTTGGTTAATATTTTCAATTTATTGGTAAGGTATAGAAATGACAAAGGGGAGGAGATGGCCATTAATATTTTCATAAATAAACATATTTCAATCATTCTTTGACATGTCTAAAAAATTCTAATGTAACACTGGCAACGTTGTGGAATTCACATTCACCATGACTCCCGGAACAGCGGTCCTCAACAAGTTTTGTATTGAAAAATCACGAAATTTATTTAAATGAACTATGAATTATCTGTTCTACACAGTGAACTGTACTGCTGGTTAAAATATTTGTACTTATTTAAAGTTCACCCTGTATGTCCTAAACTTTCCTTCTCACAAAATAAAATCTCACTTTTAACACTTACCTATATCATAAATAACTGTTTAATTAAAGAAAAATGATTGGTTTTGAATTTGCATTCATCTTTTGTGGGGTATAATTACATTGATACATGAGAGCAAACAATCAAAATATTTATAATCTTTGTACGAGAACAAATTGTGTCAATTGATATTGCTAGTAAAGGAAGTAAATATTTTTATCTATTATTGAGTATTGCAAAACTTCTTGGTAGCCGAGATTAACGAATTTGCAGAAAGTATTTTATCAGCGTGATTAAAAATTGAAGCCAAGGTTACAAATTCACAAAAAATTTAAATCAAGATTATTTACAACAACTTACAGAATTATGCATTATGATTCAGTTTGCTCAATGCAACTCTCATAAACACAAATCAGGACTAAACAACAGTTTCGATCAACTGTTATGAATTACACAGAAGGTTATATTTAAGCTAAATTAATTAGATATCGTCTTATATTACCGGATTCATATTTTGCCCCAAAAAATTCTGGTAAATAAAGGAAGGAAGCGTGGATTATATTGTTGGTATTACTGTGAAAGTGCTGATAATGAAATTTGAATAATTTCCACAGTCAAGATTAAAGACATTAAAGAATTAGTTAGGTATATAAAGTTATCATTTTCTTAACCTTCTTGAGGAATTTGAAAACATAACGATTATAAAATAAAATATTTGCAACGGTATTCCAAATATTGTGAATTTTGTCCCTGACTTTATCTCTTATTTTGATATTTAGGATATAGAAAGGTTGTGTGTAATTTGCAAAACAAATATTTGAAATAAAAATGGTAATAAGTGCATGCTGTTATTTATTTCACCAAAAGCTCTTCGAATAGGATGTATGTAATAGATTTTCTCTATTATACATGTAAGCTGCATACATTTTTTTCCTTTAAAAGACCACAAAGAAAAAAATCTATTGGACTGAGATCCGATGATCGAGGTAGCCAAGCCACTGGATCACCTCGATGAATCCATCTTTCTCCGTATGTCATATTTAACCAACCTATAATTTCAACATGCTCTTACCGTAACCGCACAACAAACAACATGACATCTGTCAATACTATTGTTATAAACTTAGAAACAAGCAATACCTACTTAGTGGTTTTTAGGTTCTCACGGCCGGTGCTATTATTTGATATCTAGTGATTTTCCGGGTCGATAACTGGGCGCTGCCAGGAACAGAATTAAAGTGCTCATCCCTAACGTTAGCTGGAAATCTTTAACCTGCCCTGGTTGTTCTCGGAAGCTTTTGCGGAGTCACCATTGAAGCTACCGACAATGAAGAGTTACAGTTACAGACGGATCGGAAGGCCACCATTATCTGAGACACGGTTCCGACCGTAACAGTTGTAATACCAACAACAGGAACCGAAATCAATATATGGGCTGGTCTAGAGATACTAATAGTGGGTCTGTCCCCCACAGAGCTTAGCCCGAGAACAACCAGGGCAGGTCAAAGAATCTCAACTAGTGCTAGGAATGTACACTTTAATTCTATTACTAGCAGCGACCAATTACCGAGGTCACGCCATAACAATCCCGAAAATCACTATATATCAATGCCTACTTAATCTTATAGTTCTTTGTAATCCTATAAGATAATCCTGATTATAAAAACTTCAAATATCTGACAAACAAAGTTTCTTAGTGAATTTCCCCAAAAGTACTTTCTTAGAAAATGGAATAAAACTAATATTTATACTGAAAAATTGCTTCTCACCATAGGTGTATGAAGGGATAACAAGATCCCATACCAACGCCACTGACTTTAGTTGAAAAAAGTTATTTACTGCACATCAAGTTTAAACGAAAAATAGTAATTTGTTTAGAATATAAAAAAGAAAATAAAATATTTTTATCCTCTAGACAGACCTCTATTATTTTTTTACGCTCTATCATCTACCAAAAGTCGGGAACACACTGTATAAAAAATAGTGTTGTAATGGACAAAATTAAGACTAAATAAAAATAAACAAAAATTATATAAAATATAATAGCTATAATTGTGACGTTACCCAATTGTGTTTATTGTCTACATAATTTTCGATATTTTGTCATTTTTTTGTAATTTAGTGCAATATGTAGTTCATACATTTAGTGTAGTATATAGTTCTATTATTCTCAGTTGCAGTTTCTTAAATATTTTGATGAAAATGTAATTCTTACCACAATATCTACCCATATATTCCTTATTATTAGCTTTTGTAACATTTTTTACTGCATTAGAAAGGTATTGTAAGCTAATATAAATCAAATCTCCTACAATTCCTATCAATGAAGTCATATACGTATGTTCTCTAATACCAAACACCTAGGTACGCTAATGAACAATTCCACAGATAAAGCTCTATTCAATAATTATCTAAAGAAATTAATCTATCTAAATTTACTAAACTGCTCTAATGAAAACACTCTATAAATATCTAACTTCCCTTTTGGCAGTGGAAACTCGAAAATTCAACCATAATAAATGAGATCTGACCTATTTCTGCATTTTTACGATTGCTTCTTCAGGTGGCCTCGTTTAAGTTGAGTAAAATATCTAACTATAAAAATTATTATATAAATTAAAATTATTTGAAATTAAATGTAGACAATGACAAAAGTGACATTAGCCTGTCAATGAATTAAATATGACAATACCTACTTGAATAATATTTACCCTTTATGTAAAAGTTTTTATATATTTTTAGGTATTAATAATATTATGTGAAACTAACTACTCTGTGGATAAAAGCCCCAACCAGCGTTGAATTATACCCACAATATCTACCCATATATTCCTTATTATTAGCTTTTGTAACATTTTTTACTGTATTAGAAAGGTATTTTAAGCTAATATAAATCAAATCTCCTACAATTCCTGTCAATGAAGTCATATGCATGTTCTCTGATACCAAACATCTAGGTATGCTAATGAACAATTCCACAGATAAAGCATTTTTAATTTATATAATTGTTATAGTTAAATATTTGACTCAACTTAAAGGAGGCCACCTGAAGAAGCAGTCCTAAAAATGCAGAAATAGGTCAGATCTCATCTATTGTAGTTGAATTTTCGAGTTCCCACTGCCAAAAGTGAAGTTAGCTATTTATAGAGTGGTTTCATTAAAGCAGGTTAGTAAATTTAGATAGATTAATTTCTTTAAATAATTATTGAATAGAACTTTGTCTGTGGAATTGTTCATTAGCATACCTAGATGTTTAGTATCAGAGAACATACATATGACTTCATTGATAGGAATTGTAGAAGATTTGATTTATATTAGCTTAAAATACCTTTCTAATACAGCAGAAAATGTTATAAAAGCTAATAATAAGGAATATACGGGTAGATATTGTGGGTGTAATTCACCGCTGGTTTGGGCTTTTGTCTACAGAGTAGATATAATATTATTAATACCTGAAAGTAGTTTATTGAATAGAAAGGTACATAACAGGACTTGACTTCTTTCCTAAAACGGTGTGTTTTAAGACTTTTATATTAATTGTTTAAACTGCATTTACTGCATTGTAAGAAAATGATCTTGTGCATAACGTATTGGCAAGGAAAGTAAACAGGTGTGTCTCAAATTAATATTATGTAGATTATAACGATAATGCAATTTATTACGTAATGAGGGAGAAGAGGCATTCAAAATACAGTCAACAGTCAAATAATATAAATGATATTTATATAAACTGTCCAACCGCAACCAAGTTCATTTATACATTGAAGTATTATTTTTTTTAAACGGAGAACGACAAGAGTTTTGAACTTTTTGAAGACGATGTTTTGTTGCTGCTCCAAATATGAATAGTAGACCATGTTAAATTAATTTAATGTTGATACACAAGACTTTCACAAACTTCTTTTTTTAATTTATAATTAATAATATTTACATTTTTATAAAGAAATCTTTACATTTTTTATTAGCATTGAAACATGATCATAAAATCTTAGTTTAGTATCAAAAAATAACCCCAAATTATTTGCATTAACAACTGCTGTAAGGATGTTATTTAAATAATAACATCCATTTTTAAATGAATTATTTACAATATTGTCTCTTTTTTCAAAAGCAAAAAATGGTTACAGAACATTTAAGGTTCATTTACACACATCAGTGACGTATCAGTTCAGTGTCAGTTCAATATCAGTGTTATTTGTGGTCCATCACTGATGCCAGTTTACACATAAAGGTCCATTTACACACATCAGTGCCGTATCAGTTCCGTATCAGTATCAGTGAAAAGTAAAAAATCGTTGCTTAGATTTTAAATTGGCGTGTTTATACACATCCGTCACAGTGCCGTTTTTATTTTTCACTGATACTGATACGGAACTGACATGGCACTGATGTGTGTAAATATACCTTCATTTCGATTAAGCTTTAAGTTGTTAATTTCTTGCCCAATTTGATCTAGATATTAATGTTATGTATTAAGTATTAATGAGAAAATTTCGGTCGTAAGCTCAATACTGGCAAAACTGTCAACTTCTGGCAAATGCCAGTAATTACTGGCAAATTGGCAACGCTGCCAACAATGGAATTAGAAACTGATTTCAAACTATTATATGCATTGCACTTGCGCATTAAAATAGTGCTGTAAACTCAGTCATTGCTATGTAGGAACAAACCTTATAGAGTCTAACAGCTGACTTGCCTTTCGAACTGTGCTTTTAGTTTTAGTTATTTACGGAACGCTGTAATAGATGGTATCGTGTCTTTTTTACGTGTGTAATCGCCGTATGTATTTAACTACTATTTATAAATACTGCATTTCTTACATTAAAAAATATTAGTTAAGGGGAGAAGTGAAGTAAGATGCCAAAGGAGAGAAGAAATAGGCGGGAATTATTCAAATGTGGTTTGACAGTGGTCGCGAAGATTGTAGGGGCATACGCATTATAAATTTTTTTGACAAAACTAAAGCGACAAGACATTTGAGGAGCCTTGCTGAAGACTGTATGTTACCGCGAAGTTACAGACATCTTTCTTATAAACAATATTCCATTAAACAAACTAGAGAACTTCTAGTTACGTCCGTTTTTAGAAAAATATAGACTAAGACATGTCGAAAGGGTTTACAATAATGTACTGACAGCAATACTCAAAGATATTGCAGACAATTTCGTATATTTCATTATAGACGAAGCTACTGATGCTTGTGGTCGTTCAGCAGCCAATTTTTTAATTAGTGCGTTAGAAAGTGACACTGCGAGTGGTTTCTAAGGTACTGGACAAAACTAATAACGAAACTGTTATAAATGTTATTGATTGCTTTCATTACGATCAAAATGATTCAGACAAAGTTCTTGTAATGTTAAAGGCAGGACAGATTTTATTTAAAAAAATATTAAAAAATGATACTTTTCATATGTGCTGCTCACGCAATTAATCGGGTAGTTGAGAATATAAGTGAAAGTTTCCCTTTAGTAAACGCTTTTATATCAACTGTCACAAAAGTTTTTAAGGCGCCTACAAGAAGGCGTTTTTAGGGAGGCTTTATTAGGCATAGGGGAACGGCGGGTATTGGCGTAGGCGTACACTTAAGCATTAAAATAAATTTTAGTTAAACCATACAAGATAAAGTTACAAAATTTGGTTCAAGTATAGTCTAATCTTCACTGTAACAGTACACGGAAGAGAGAACTTAATTGATAATACAAAACAAATAATAAAAAAATATTTCAAATAATACTTTATTTACGGCATTACATGTACAGAATAAGTAACAAAAATCATGTCAATTATATTCTATAGAAAAATAAAAACAAATGCGGCATTAAAAAAGTATAAATAGAAGTGTGTACTGTATTATATAATCAATGTTCCTTGACAGTAGTCACAAATATAGTCTTCAGGGCTGTCATAGCTTGTGCATAACTTATGGACCCAGCACCCACAAGAAACGCGCCAATACCACTCTTCATCTTTTCACATTCTTTCTTCTTTCCCAACTTGTCAAAATTCCTATTTATTTAACTCCTATCTCAGCTATAATTTTGGTAGGCTTGTGAACTGTACTGATGCCAGTCTCATTCACGTTAAAAATACGGGTTGGCCCAAATGTATACTTTTCCATCAATGAAATTAAGTTGTCATAAAATCGTTGAACATCAATCTTGCTGAAACCTGTAATTCGGTTAATAGACGTCGCTTCAGGTTTTCTACAACTAAGATTGGGATGCCTTCTAAGGAAAGCAGATATCCAATCTTTACCCGCCAACTTTTTATACAATACTTAGTACAATATACTTAGTAAATATATCTATACTTACCTAATACAAAAATAGTGTAGTACAAGGCTATACACTGAAGGATAATGGCGTGCATGGGTACGGGAATACCCGAATTCGATTGAGGGGTTATAAAAATATCGATTGCAATGATTGCAATTTCAACTTACCTTTTGAATAACAAGAAACCTTAAACACTACCTTTTCTTAAAATCGTTGCACTGTTAAAAAAAATTAACTCCAACTACTGGTTTTTTTTGTAAATATGAACTGACAATATGCTTATACGACGCCATGCATAAAAGTGTGATTCACCACATCCCATTTCTGTTTATAAATAATTTTTTTATTCTTACAGGAATCTATCAGCTACTTAAGAAAGTACTATTTTGTGCGTCTACTTTTCTCAAATAGATGGCGAGAGCAAAAATCTGGCATGTACGGGATTACCCTCACCGTGCGGTAATACCCGCGGTTCCCCTACCCCTGCCACTCGAACCAGTTATAACTAGATGGGGTACTTATAGTAGATGTAAATATTGTTATAACATAAACTTAGTACAACATATAAGATTGTCCACTTTTATTTATCTTAGAATAGCAAAATAATGTATATCTTATAAACGCTTTTTAAAAATTATTATTTTATTTGAGGAAAATTTAAGTAACCAATGGACCGTTTCGGTAACCAACGATAAGTGTTAACATGTGATCGTTATAGTGCTAGTGACCGGTAGTGTATATGTAAATAGTGCAATGTATTGTGTGACATCCGTGGAGTGCGCATCAAGTAGATGTCAGTCGGTGGTGGCAGGTCATTACCGTCTAAAAGGATGGCATTACACGGGTGAGTATAAACTATTTAATGTAAACTATTAAAGTGCTACATTCATAACTTATTTTTGATAATTTTGTGTTCTTTGAATCCTTTTCAAGTGCAAGTAAATAAATAAAAACAACTTAAATATTTCATATTTTTTTGTTATTTTTATTCGTTTATTTTCAAATATTTCAAAATTTCAGTTTTTTTCATTTACTTACCGTTTCAAATATAATTTCTTGAAATAAATTTTATTCTATTAAGTATTGTTTTTAGTTAACCGTTTGATTTGTGAAATAAATAGAGGAACAATGTTTTAGATTAACAATAATTTTCAGACATTTCCAATGCCTTCTACATTTTTTATGGAAATACAAATTCAACAATCTTTTAAGCCTCTACCTATAAAAAATATTCTTCTACCTGAAAAACACTGTATATATATATTTGTTTAATTTTACTAGATTAGTATAAATTATCTAAAAATTTGATCTTTCCCAGACGCATTATTCAATGCTGCTTCAAAAAATAATTTAAATACAATAATTTTTTAGTTATAACACTAATAGTAACTGCAGTCGGTATTATTGAAATCATAGATACAAAAATTTTCTACCTATTTTATGTGTCAGAACTTTTTGCACTATTTATATATTTTTTCCACAACGACACTGAAGTTTGAGATAGTTTGGAATTTTGTTTATACTTAAAGTGAAAAAAAATAGTTCATTACCTTTTCAGTATTTACATATACCACCTGTACTCATCTCTGATACATTTTTCATGTAGGTACTTTGTATTTATTTAATCTTGGGAGTTTGCTTTCAGAGTAGAACGTATTAGTGAGCAGTAAGCAAAATGTTATCTCTAGATTACAGCCAGAAACGCTTTGATACAATTTAAACGCTCTAGAATTCTTATTTGCTCCAACAATATTGCTCAACACCGAAACGTGATGAAAATATTGAATTGTCTTATTTAATTTCTGATAACTCAGCAAATATTTAAACAGAGTTCTCTCCAATTAACTTGAGTTTGGGAATTATGGTGGTAGTAACAACGTGTGCATTATTTTTATCCAATGTGGATAAGATTTGAATAAGCAGGAGAATTGTAGGCTCGCACTAGTACTTGAGATCTTAGCAAGCTTTGGCTTCAGTAGTGTATTGTAATCGGCTGTGACAACTTTGTTGTGACTGAACAGCTGAACGCCGACCGTCAAAATATAGCATGGTGAGTCGAACTTGACAATAGTTTGCGATCGCCGATTTTTATTCAAAGCTAACTTGTGTAGATTTTTAAAATAACTTAAAAGTGAGTATTTTTTTAAATTTTGCTGACATTAAGACCGTCTTTTTTTATCTCGTGGGTCGAACTTGACAATATATTGCAATCGTCAATTGTTATTAAAAGCTAACTTGTGTAGATTTTTAAAATAACTTAAAAGTGAGTAATAATTTTTGAATTTTGCTGACATAAGACCATCGTTTTTGTCTTGTGAGTTGAACCTGACAATAGATTCTGATTGTCAATTATTATTAAAAGCTAACTTGGATTTTTAAAATAACTTAAAAGTGTAATAATCTTTGAATTTTGCTAACAAGACCATTTTTTTATCTGGTGAGTCGAACTTGTCAATAGATCGTCAATTTTTATAAAAAGCTAACTTGCGTAGATTTTTAAAATAACTTAAAAGTGAGTAATAATTTTTAATTTTGGTTGACGTAAGACCATCCTTTTTCTCTTTTACATGTTTCAAACGTTATATCGAAAATAAAAACATTTTAAAAAATTTTTCTTAAATATGATGTACAATAAAAAATTGTTATTTGGATAAAAGTGTCAAAATATAAAACCATCCAATTTTCTTTGATGATTTTGAAATAATTAATAGATACCTTAATATTATGATGTTAACACATTTTCTAGGATTTCTTAATTTTATATTTAGATGTCTGCTTTAGATGTCTATTATTATTAATTAAATTAAATTGATTTCTTAACGTATCTAACATATCAAATAAATTTTTGCTGGTATCAGCATTATTTGTTATGATATTTCTGCAATTTTTGTGGAACTTGTGTAGATTTTTTAAATAACTTAAAAGTGAGTAATAATTTTTGAATTTTGCTGACATGGAACAATCTTTTTTGTTTTTTTCATGTTACAAACGTTATATCGAAAATAAAAACATTTAAAGAAACAACTGTTCTTAAAAATATCATGTAATTAAAATTCAATTTTTGAAACAGGTTGCTGATGTTGAGTTGAATATATAATTAGTTTATAAATATATAATAATATTCAAAAAAATTGTTTTGAATGTATCATATTTACTTAAGGATGCCGTATTCTTGAAATAATGTTTTCTACAAATACAAGTAATTTTAGACATTTAAGAAATAAATAATAGTTTAGAAAATAACAGGAATGTTATCTTATAACTTCTTATTCTGCTTAGGTGCTGAAGTAAAACGTATATATAACGGCAGAAAGCGATCTAGCCAACAAATTTTTAGGTACAGAAATCTTCCAAAATACGTATTTTTAAATTCAGCTGTAGATGTAAATATAGTCTTACGTCTTTCTGCATATAAGATTGTTCACTTTTATTTATAAGTATGTGAAAATAATTGTTAAAATGTGGGGTTAGAATAGCAAAATAATGTGTCTTACAAATGCATTTTAAAAGTTATTGTATTATCTGAGGAGAAATTAAATAATAAAAATAAATAAACAAAACATCAATAATTTTATTTTTGATATTACTTTTTCTCTACGTGTTTTATTTTTCGAGATATCAGTAAAAATCTTCAATTACCATATTTTGATACACATTTTGCTGAATTAGTATAATAATATTATTGTACTATTGTTGTTATTTTTTAATCCAAATTATTCCGAGTGTTAGTTAATTCTGCCTCATATTTTTGTATAACAATTTCCACAATTACTGCCTAAAACAAATGAAAACCTGCACCAACGTATTCGAGGCCCACATGATTTTATGAAATTAATTTATATCTTAACGCTTTAACGGGATTAACGGTTTTCCTAAGGGGAATTTATTATATGGGCATATTTATTTTTCTCTTGTAATGTTGTATTCGTTAATCACTTTCTTAATAGATCCGAAACTTTATCAATTAACTTTAAATAAAAAGTTGGTCTGTTGTTTTCTGTAATATGGAAGTAGTGCTTGGCGTGTTGCTTAGCTAGAAACATTGATTTATGTTTAAAAACTTATTTGGTACTTGACATTTTAATCTGCCTAGATTAAAAGATAAACCAAAATTATAAGGATACACTTGATATTCCTCAAAAGTGTAGAATTACGAGATATACAGGTATGTTCTATTATTGACGATGTCTAAGGACATATTTAAATTTTCTGGAAACAATACTAAAAGTGTTTTCTCGAAATATGACCTATTTCCCAGGACATTATTAAAAGGATCTACGGCAATAAAATGGCAAGAATTCTAAGCTTAGTTATTGAGGAAACGACTGAAATATACTTGTAAATGTGTACCTATAAATTAAAATTTTGGCAAGATACCCGAACAAGTAAAAAAATATAAATAATGTTAAAAAAGGTGTATTAAGCTGTTGATATCTATACAAAAAATGTAAGAGATTCCTATAGTGAAACTAGGATAAGAGAAAAATCATGGGTTAGATAAATGTTGCTCCTTTTTAATGTACAGGGTGCAAAAAAGATTTTTAAAGTCGAATTTTGACAATATTTCGATAATTATTTCATGCCGAGCTGAATATTTTATTAGTAATGATTTGAAACAAAAATTAAACATAAAATAAGAAAATCGTTATTAATTTGGTAATTTGATTAGAAAATTGATGTATATTAACTGATTACTAGAAAGGTGGCAAGTTGGCTATCGCCGACCTTTCTTCGGGCTAAAGCCCTCTGGCCGCGCTGCGCGCGGTGTGACCACCGCTGCGTAGTGCCTTTTACTTAATTGGTATTACTGCACGCAGCTCTACTCCTGTGAATAATAAAACGTAAACGTGACTTTGGCTGAACCCTCTATGGTGGGGAAAATCCGGCGCCCTAGGTATAATTTAGAAGAGTGGTTGGCCTATTTTGGTAATTTTTAGTGTTTTCTCGAGTTTGGTTAATTTTTTTACAACATCCTGTATTTTAAATATTGAATCGCGTGGTCTTTATGTGATGCTAAAAGTTGCATCAAAATGTTTTTTTAATTCCATGAATTTAAAGGGTTTTTAGAGAATGGTTCGTTATTTTTAAACACTCTGTATTTGCTCCGTTAGTTAGTTTCATAATAGATCCTTGATGCAAGCTTCATCAAAAAAAAATTTTTTAATCACCCTATAAATTGAAGCCACACGGCAATGACATGACATATTTAATCTGTGGACATGACTACCGCCATATTGTCTAGCTCATTTTTACCACGTTTTCACTCGTATTTATGCAAAGTTCAATGTAAAAACGACCTCAAACCCCACCGTTCGGGTACGGGAAACTTTCTAGAGACTTCAAATTTACAGTTTTTGGTCTTTACAGTCTCCAGTCGGCCCATTTTTCCAAATTTCCTACGTTTAATTCCGAGATGTCACTGCCGCGCCAGAGCATACGTTTGACGTTTCGGTGATTTTGGTCGGCGGTGCGCCTCGTAGTTGACTGAAACTTAAGCAATTTTCGTTATAAAATCGAATTTTAAACTCAGACCTAAGGCATACTGGACATTTTAGAAGGTTCAAATTTAAAGTTTCTATATAATATTTTATAGAAATAGATGTAGGAATACATAGAATATTCGAATTTCCATTGCTTGTCATTCTCACATCGCATCTGTCAACCCGTCTGACGTTTCTCGATTTTCCTTCAAGGGTAGCTATCTTGTCTTGCGTCTCGCTCCCACACAGAAAATCGTAAATCAGGCGCGAGGACCCACCAGAAAGACGGAAATTTGGCTCACGCGCCATTAAAGAAATACAAAAATTGCGCACTTAATTAAAAATAATTATTTCATCTTATTTTTGAACTTTTGAAAATAAAATTTAAATTTTTTTTATTTTTGCATCTGATTTTAAATATTATGTAACAAGTATTTAAGATACAGTAAAATAAAGAATGGTTTTGTCCATTCAGCTAATATTTTATACTCAAATTTAAATGAATTTTCTTCATTTTTAATTTAAACCAATCTAACAACTCAAATCGATAATGTGAATGATAGAAAAGTTAAGACTATTAAACTTAAATTGAATTGTTGAATTACACCCGTAAAAAAATAAAAATTAATTACTATAAACTATATTTACCAACGAAAAAAGCCCTACCTACCGCAATGGAATCATTAAATGATTTTAATTCACGTTCGAATATATACAAGGTAGGGGCATACATTTTCATACATGGCTCACTATTAGCATCTCGGAAACTGCAAAATATACAGGGTGGCTCAAATTAGAAAAAAGGTGAGCCTTTTCATGGCCATTTAGATAAACGTAGGAGATACTGTCGTTGCTGAAACATTGTGAAAAAACTGAACTAGCGGCATTATCTTTCAACAGAAAGAAATTAAATTTGATACAGGGTATAACAATATATAAGACATCGATTTTCTTCGAAAGAAATTTTCTACGATCATAATTTCGATAGATGATAGTATTGAATCTTGACAATAACAGATAATAAGATTACAAACACGTCAGTATGTAACGTATTTTATTTGAATAATAATCCTTCAAATTAAAAAAATACAATAATTTAAATAAAAAATCTAGTAACTTTAATAATTTTATTGAAATTCATGCTTGGAATAGAAAATTAACATTTCTCACGTCGCCGTTTCACTTGTATAATAGCGCCCTCTATCAGTACAAAATGAATACTGTTTTTTAAATTCTCGACCTAAAAACCGTAATACGCACAGAGCTTGTCACTGTAGTTCTCATCTCCTATGTCCCAATTTTAATGATACACCCGGTATCTGACTTTGATGTCGTGCTGCAAGTGTATCAAATTAAAAAAATGCATTAGTGCAAAGGACAAATGTCGAAATTGTATTTATAGCGAATCGATAATTTTGTTACACATATTTTGTTAAACGAAGAACGTATCACATGTAAAGTGGAATTTATTACCGAGTTTCATGGCTTACCTTGATATTGTATATATCCACGAGAGTAG
The DNA here is from genome assembly GCA_037114965.1 of Monochamus alternatus. Lineage (NCBI taxonomy): Eukaryota > Metazoa > Arthropoda > Insecta > Coleoptera > Cerambycidae > Monochamus > Monochamus alternatus. The sequence goes on from CM073427.1 coordinate 18,106,724, forward strand.
GCAAACAAAGCTGAAGTCAGGGAATAAAAATAGGCCTAACTATAAAATGTTACGTGTCATTTATTGAACACACAATTTGCCAATTCTTAAATCATTAACAATGTATCACATTTGTTACCGTTTGTCAATCCATTTAAAAAATATGTAGCGGACTTAAAAATAAAAGTGATGTTAATCAACGAATAAACAGACAGCATCATATCAGAGAGAACACGATGTATTACCTACCGGAAAAGTTAAGGTTGCCGTATTCTTGAAATAGTGTTTTCAAAAAATACAAATAATTTTAGACATTTAAGAATAATATAGAGCTTAGCAAATAACCGGAACGTTATCTCATGCCACCTGCGAATATTCATAGGTACCGAAGTAAAACGAAAATATAACGAAAAAAAAGCGGTCTAACCAACAAACTTTTAGGTACAGAAATCTTTCAAAATACGTATTTTTTTAAATTTAATTGTTGATATAAATATTGTTATAACATAAATTTATATAGTTCTGCATATAAGATTGATTGTTCACTTTTGTTTGTATGTATGTTTTGTATGTGAAAATAATTGTTCAAATGTGGGGTTAGAATAGCAAAATAATGTGTATGTATGTAAACAATATATTTTCTGAGAAATTGTTTTATAATTATTCTTTTTAAGTGAATGTACACTTGTTTTTCTGATCATTCAGCTATTCTAAAGTTACTACCCACATATGTTTTTGTTTTATTTTTCTCATTCTTCACTTAGCACTTAGTTCAATATTAAATTTACCTATAAATTCCATAAAAATAGAACTATGAATCATTGTGTACCTACTTTTATAAAAGACGTCGCATTAACTTTATTTCGATAGAAACTGTGGTTCATAATCTTTTAGACTTACATATTGGCACACTGCGTTCTTTTTTAATAAATTTCTGCCAATGTAGATGACAAACAAGATACACAAGTATTATCTTGCACTGTATAATTTTGGATTACCATCATTTATTTATTTATTTATTTATTAAGGTTATCTTTATGTATAATTAATTGAGAGAATTTCATTAATATTTCCTTAATAGCTTTTACAGCTTTCATTTTTAGTAATAATAATATACATATTTGGATGAAATAAATTTCATCAGATTTCTCGAAATAGTAACTTTTACTTCATTCTCTTTTAGAAATTCGTTTTTTGGATTAGACAAAAAATATATATAAAATTATAAAGCATTTTCAATAAATTTAAGTAAAACTCAATAAAAATCAGTTTGTATATAAGGGGGTTCAAATTGGTATGCTTTTGAGGACGTTACGGGTAGTTTTGTTATAGATAAAGCAAATCTGATAAACATAGCGTTTGCAAGACCAAGTATATTTTGAAAATACAAAGAGATAAAGAGATGTGAATTTCGCTATTGTTATTTTCTCGAAAAAAGAATACAGGACCCACTGGTTCCCTCTAAAACATACCAATTTGTGTGGTATGCACATATTTCTCAAGGATGAACATACAGCGTGTTTTGATTGATTATATCTACGCTTTGTTTAGAATTTAGACTACAGACTAAACAGCTTTTTTTAAATCTTGAAAATTTACTCCATAAGCAAATAATGAACAATGAGCAAATTTTCAAGAAATTTAGATAAAATCATGTTTTCTACAAATATTACTAAAAGCATCATTTTTAACGCATGCGTTCAATGTTTAATATTTAATTTTAAGGCACTGGCGTTAAAAATAATTTGCTTTTAGTAGTAATTATTTTTGTTTTGTATATTATAACCCTCCGCTACTATAATGGTCTTCCTTCCGCTGCGTTTCTCAATTGCCGTAAGATTAGCCTCGGAGTCTGTCAACAAACTAGCCGAAGATCGTCAGGAGCAATCCAGTATAAAGATGACAATCAGGCAAATTTAGAAATTCAGCAGTATTGACAGGCATCTTACCAAACGTGTTGATTCCAACTGGAGTCATGGCACATTCTTCAATGATTCGCTGGACGAAGAGCTATGTACTTTTTATAATAGTTCAGATGTACAATTAATAACGAAAGTTTGTTGCACATTCGTTTTTGCGTTTGGTATATACACAATTAGTGAAGTTCTCAAATCTTTGATATTATTGAATGCCAAGTTGCACAGTTCTTCGCTGTGACAGGCTCCAAATAGATACACCGAAAATTACGGCAACTTTCTATAGCAGACTGGTAATATTCACTTATGTTCAGATTCTTTATGTTCAACATGCAGTAATTGGACCAAAGCCTTGACGATTTCCGTAGCTTGGACTTTTATTCACAGCATGCTAAAATACTTTTTCACTGAACTTGCCACTTTCAGATCACAGCATCTCAAGAAACAATTGCACGAAAACTCGTACTGTTGCTCTGACTTACTAGGCAATAACTTGAAAGTGGATTTATTTGCAGTTTTTTCGATTTCCACCAGGATACATTCTTTCTACGTCACAAGTTTTGAAGTTATTTGTCAACAAACGATCAAACTTTCATTACCTTAGCAACAACAAACTTCATGTACAATTGGATTTCTAAATGATATTTTATAAATTTAATAGCGTAAGAAATAAGTTGATGTGCACTTTTAATGGTGTTTGTAGAAAAAATAGTGTATGACATATGTACTACAAGTGACCTTAATTTGTTTGAAAGGATGGGATGCTCTGGCGACGTGCCCCAAGCTTCCCTTCTCACAAAATAAAATATCATTTTTAGCACATACAGGGGTGGCCAGAAGTACGGAATAAAATTCATATCTTTTGAATGAATGATTTTTTTCAAACACCGAAACACGTTAACTGATCTTGATTTTTTCCCATCTGTCGGTTATATAATAATTAATTTTTCTTCAACTTCCTAACCCTCAGCTACTCCTACTTATTTCAAATGGAAACATAAGGCATGAGGGGGCTCGTTGAACAGCTTATAGAAAACCGAATCCAGCCATACCAAATAAACAAGTTTTATGTTTTCAACAGCAAGGGTTTTAAGGGTTGTATAAAACACCTACTTAACAAGTGAAACAAAATTTAATTATCCTCCATGAATTTGCTGTTATCCTCCATGAATTTGCACAGAATAAAATAAAATGTTTGAAACTATACCACTGCTAACGCAAAAAAGATATCGTTTTTATGTTGCATTTTTTTGGCACCACTTACTTGCCAGGCTTTCTGGTTAAAAACGTTACTATTGTGTCAAAGTCAAGTTTCAAGAAAGGCAACGCATCGAAATCTTGATACTGCTTGGATGTGGAAACAAAATAAGAAGTCAAGCTGAAGTGCGCGATTTATTTAATGAGAAATATCTCGAAAACCAAATCTCGCAAGGGACAGTAACATATTTCACAAATTTGAGAAACACGGTACAGTACAGACTTTGCCCAAAACTGGACGGGCACGTGCTTTGAATGAAGAAAAGAAATTAGACATTGCATTAGAACTTGTTGAAACTCCTCATACTTCAACTGTTTCATTGGTCCGCAATGACAATGCTTCTCGAACTGCAATTCGAATGTTTTTGAAACAAGAGAACTACCACTCCTATAAGGTATGTCTTGTCCAAGAGCTTTTGGAAGACGATTATGATAGGCGATTACAATTTTGTGAAGAAACGATAAGACGGTGTCACGACAATAATGGTTATCAACGAGACGTACTTTTTTGGGCCCATTCTTTTTTGAAGAAAATCTTATTGCCGCCCGCTACCTGGATTTCCTAACATTTGACCTGATACCTGATTTAGTTGTGATTTTGCCTCATGCAACTGATATAATGAATGAAAGAATTTGGTTCCAACAAGATGGCGCTTCCCCATATTTTGGTATTGATGTTCGAAAATACATTGGAATTGTTTCCAAATCATCGGATTGGTAGACGTTGGACGTGGATATTTGAAAGAAAGAGTCTACCAGGACAGACCGGATAATATTGAGAATTTAAAGAACAATATTAGGTCGGAGATGCATAATTTACCAGCTGAAATCATTCGGAATGCTGTGGACAGCTTTTACTATCGTCTTGGAGAATGCCAAATAGTGAATGGAGGACATTTTCAGCATTTGCGGTATTGAGTTTATTTTTGTAAATTATCTAGTTGTTTCAATTTCTAAATTAAAATAAAACTTGTTATTGAAAACATAAAACTTGTTTATTTGGTATGGCTGGACTCGCTTTTATATAACGTTTTCAACAAACCCCCTCATACCTTATGTTTCCATTTGAAAAAAGTAGGAGTAGCTGGGCGTTAGGGGGTTGAAGAAATATTAATTGTTATATAACCGAAAAAATCAAGATCAGTTAATATGTTTCAGCGTTTAAAAAAAAATAATGCATTCAAAAGATATGAATTTTATTCCGTACTTCTGGCCATCCCTGTATAATATTAATTAGCAGCTAATCGAAGTAAATTCGGATATAACTAAGTTGGTCTCATTCCATCCATTTTGATCAAAGCAGTTTGGGGCAAGCACGTATTTTCGAGACACCCTGTATATCTAAGTTATGTTCGTGGCAGATGTTCAATAACACATACCTAAAATAATTAAAACAAATCGAAATTTTTACAGGCACTACTTGGGAACACAAATAAATTATTTTGAATACTTATAAGAGTAGAGTAAAATATCGTTCATGCGTATAAATAGCACGGAATGCAGAAAATGTGTAATTGATTATTTATGGTAAGTTAGCTTATTGTCTTACACGTTCTCAGTTATCAATAGAAATATTTATTTTAAATCTGCGCGTAAGCTTAATGTATAGTAGATGAAAGGAAACTAAGGTAATTAATATACAACATTAATTTTAATTGGGTATACAATAATATAAAATATGAAATAGAACTGGACATTTAGGTAATTTTATTATAGGTTCGAAATTTAAAAGACATCATTCATGCTAATGTATATGACATTATCATTTGAAGCGAAATAGATCAAATACAGATAGTAATAACGTTTGCCCTATTTTTGTAGAAAAGATGGTGCATTTGAAAGTAGCAAAATGTTTACTATATTTTAATAATTATCAATCACTACTCCTTAGCAGTAAATATAACATAGTGTGGGTTGGTTAGAAATAAACTATTCACCATAAATTGATATTAGGGAATTCTATAGAAATTACTTAAAATTATTTTCTTGAGCTAATAAGCATGTATGAAAAAATTCTCTCGCTTGCGTCACATTACTCTTATGTCTAATTTCAAGGACAGCAGCAAAAAGATTCTGTTAATAATCGGCCGAGTCGACAATGAACGTCCGGTACACATATCACATATACACTTATACTATATCTGCTAATTCTTGACTCGAATAAGACATTCTGGATAATACAGAGTAAATCAATCAGTCGATGAGATACGTCCGCGCCCGCTCCGTCAACAACAGTGAGACTGAATTTGACCCAATTGGTGCATTGTAACCAGTTAGACGATGCAAGGTCAGTCTGAAAGTTTTACGTAATAGTTCTTCGTCCTCTATTGAACCTTGTATATGGATACATATACATTGTACGTAAAGAAAGATTGACTTCGATTTCGGTGTATGATCATTTCATTTTCAAAACTAATTGCAAAGTAGACATTATCGTATGGTAACAATAGGTTTTATGACAGACATAAATATGAGTTTGTTCGGGTTACCTACAGAATGAGTATTTGACCCGTTTACAAAATAAAAATGCGACTTACTACAGTCTTTATAACCGACGCTGCAATATCTTAGTAATAACAATTTTTATATCGTTAAATATAGAGAAAACAATAAAAGAAATTGTATTAAACTCTTATTGAATATAACATAGTGTACAGTGTGTTCTTGAAGGAGGTGCGTTCTTTCTAAAGTGCGATAGAGGACGTAACACAACAAATTTGCTAAGCAGCCTGTGATATAAAATGTCATAGTTTCAAGATAAATGAATTGACAGACCAAAAAAACCAAAACTAAAAACCGATCATGTTGTATAGAGTACGCATAGCAACTTCAAGAATGTCATGAAGAGTAAAAATATATTCTAAATAAAATTCTGATGTTATGAAAAATCACCCATTGAAGTGCTTAAAAAAGAAACTGAGGGGAATAAAATAACCCCTTCCTCCCCCGTTTTTACGTTTACTTTAACAACAAGAAGAAGTACCTCTATAAAATTTCACAGTTATATGTGAAAATATGATGAAATTACAGCGAAAAAAAATTTTTTTAAATATCAACATTAATACCCTGTACCTTTTAAGGGAGGCATTTTTATATATAGGTTAGAAGGTTAAATCGTGATATTTTGCCACCAAATATACGCAGTTAACGGGTTGACTTGCTTTTTTGTCACACCCTGTATAAAAGCGTAAATGTGTAAAAGTTAATGAGAATTTCTGCTAGTAGAAGTAAGTTAATTATTGCAATAATTGCAATAAAAATTATCAATTGAACTAAAGTCCACTGAAGGTCAACTTAATTTAACAATAAGCTGGCGCTGGATTAAATGCTATGTTGATATTTACACAAGCCGTCAGATTTGTGTGAGTCTAGAAAACATCATTAATGATGCTATAAAGCAAGAATGCAGTATTTGCTTTAAAAAAAGAGCCATAGCCGCGTAAAATTAATGATCTCTTTGAAAGGTCTGGCATCACCTACAGCTAATAGTGTCTCAGATGACGTTTAGACGCTTAAGAAAAAAACAGGTTCTTATTTGTCGTCCCCTTGGGCCTGGTTAAAAGTTGAGAAAAAAAAAACGTCGCTATGTAGATATCCTGTTGTTAATTATACTTAATTTTCACATTTTAAATAACAGACAATAACAGAGCAGGTAGCAGTGAGAAAGTTTTTTTCGACATTTGAATCACCTATATCAATTAGATTAGATTACTATACAGGATGTTCGGGGAAATGTGGGAAATCTAATGGGTGCAGATAGAACATGAAAAAATAAGATAAAATGTTCCTATATTTTTTTTCCTACAGTTTCTCCCTACGGAGATATATGTCCCTGTAGGGACACCGCTGGAAATCGGCTTTTCTAAAAAAAGTGTTCTTGTTTATTGTCGATAAAATGAATCGTTTACGAAAAAAAGTTCGAGCTATGTTCGCATTTTGAACCCTCTTATGAAGTTTTTCAATAATTTCGTTGAGGGACACCACTGCGTTTTTTAAATTTTGTATTTTTTCGGATTAAACATCTTCAAATGAAACTTCCCTGTTTCAATGACTTTCGTATCGCACTTTGTTTTCGAGAAAAAAAAAATAGAAACCATTTCCCTTCTTATTAAAAATAGAACATGAATTCGTTTATTATTATTTTTCTCGTAAACGGTATATTTTATCGACAATAAACAACAGTACCTTTTTTTAGTCTAACGGTCAAGCTACCCATATTTATTATTTTAAAGTCTTTTTAATACAGGGTGCTAAAAATTTAGGCGTTAAGTTGTAAACCCCGTCCCTGGTAAACTAAAAAAGCAAAATATGTTTTAAGGATACTATTTTAAGAGATACTAGTGTCCATCACATTGAATTTTTATTAAATTATATTGAGTACTTTAAAAGTTATTCAAGAAAATTGATTTCCAACGGCGTCCTTCAGGCACACATATCTTCGTAGGGAGGGCCTTTAGGAACAAATTTAATAGGAACTTGTCATCTTATTTTTTCATGTTCTACCTGCACCCCAGAGATTTCCCACATTTTCCCGGACGCCCTGTATATTTTATCATATTCATATCTTTTTAAATAATCGTCCCATTCATGTTTTAATAGAAATAGACAAACTTTAGGAAAACAACGCATTGCTGATAAAAAACGTTACTAACTGGTAAATTGCCTGCGTGAACAACCACCATTCTTAGTCACTGTTTGTGGTTAAACCACAAATGTAAATCAGTTTTATTTTTCAAAATCTGCTTGTATATTATCGATTGAAATATGCAATACGTTCAGTGAAACTGGTTAATCTCGCTCGGTGTCATGGGCGCAACTAGATGGCAGCGGGGGTTACTAAGTATCCCTAAAATTAAAATTACTAGGCACAACTGCAATAGTTATTTATGCAACAAGTGCAATAAGCACTTTTTGTACGAGTTGCATACAATATTTTTTCTACGTTCATGCAAAAACCAAAAATTGTTATTTAGATGACACTAAGTCTAGGAAAATGTGACGTCGATTTGAACGTTTATGTTTGTCATGATGACAAAACGCTGTAGTAGAATGACAGATGAATGCAAAATATTTAATAAATTACTAATATATTAGGAACAATTTAACTCAAACTTGATTTTTACCATTAATATTAAAAGTAAATGTACAATTTGTGTAATTTTCAATATTAATATTTCTTAATGAATTATTTTTTAATTCTACTTCATGATTTGCGACTTCTGTAAATGTACTAGTACTTGGTATCTGTACATTGTCATTTTCTTCAGGCTGAAATATTTGTTTTGCAACACTGAGTTTGTTTCAAGTGATTGCTCTACGATCCCTCCGCTGCTGTCGACGATTTCCATCCACCGTGTCGTTTAAGCTCTAGTATATCTGCTCCAGTGTCTGCAAGAAGTGTTGCGGAGGATCTCCTGAGGCAGTGCCCTGAGTATAGCTCAGGATTCTCCAAATGCAGAAATTTTGCAATTTCATACGGGATTTTAGCAAACGTGTTCACACCAACACCTTGGACAGAGCACTTTTCATTTCGGTAATTGATAAAAAAACGTTTATGCGAAATATGATTGGGACGTAATTTCGTGTATTTATGATATATCTCGATCAAATTTAATCCTTCATCGACCTCACTTCTAATGACAAAACTTCGTTCTGTGTCCGTTTTTGACCGTCGTCGGTACTCATTTATGGAGCTCATCTCTACGACATGCCCCAGCGATACCAAATATTACAGCTACCTACAACAAGCTGTTTTAATATATTTTAAAAAAGCTAAATAAAATACCGACTTACTTTTTTCATCAAATACTGGGAGTCCGGAGCTTCTTTAACAAATTTATAAATGTGATCCTTGTTCAATACGTTTGACTTTTTTGGCCGAAATCCTACAGAGTTCTGCTTCATAAATGCCATTAGTTTCTTGTAGGTTTTAATATCAATAATTTCTTTTGAACAAAGACAAGCTCTCACCGTTGAGTACTCAGACCAAAGTGATGAGGGTTTAATATCACTCAGAAGCTATGCAATCGGCTGCATGTATGTTTCTTTGCGTCGACTGCTATAAATTGTGGCGGGTTTATAACGTGAGTCACTTTCTAGATTTTTGGTGGTTGAGTATAATTATTGATTGATTCGAATAAAACAAGACACGTTCACGCTGTGTCACACTGAACTGAAGCTAGTTAGTATATTATAAACATTTTATACAGAATTTTACAAAAGGTCCTATTTTCCTTATATTCTCTATCTCTATATATTTATTTTATTTTGGTACCTGAAACTTATCAAGAAAATAATGTTGAAGCTTTTAATTCGACTTACATGTGCATATTATATTTTTAATACCTATTCGTCTTTTAACAACCTGAAAACACCATAAAACGATTTATAGCTATTCACAGTGAGTGGGCCCGAGTCCAGAACGTACGAGATTTTTGAATGAATTTAATGTATTGATCGCCGGTTGATTTTCTATTAATACGATCGTTACGCACACACTCGCACACATAACTCATTGCACAATGCGTGACAAAAAAAAATTAATTATGCCGAGGTATCTATAATTTTAAATTTAGATGTGACATTTTGTTTATTTCTGGTAGGTAAGACTTAAAAATAATCTATTATCGTTGCCAATTGCACCGGTAGGTGTTATATAAAAAGTTTGTGGACCAAAATTTATTCGAGGAAACAATCTGACTCACGCGATATTTTCAAAAAATTACTAGCGTACTAGCTAGTATTTTCATTCATTTCGTTTCAGTTTTCTTTTGAAAACCACACGTTTCGAGAATTAAACAATCGCGATTTTCGGTATAAGTTTTTGTCATTTGTTTATCTAGCATGTGTCAGTTTAGTGTGCATTTTTGATTATTTAAGTGTTAATTGATTTAGTAAAGGTATGTTATTTTAATGGTTTCATTTTAATTTTATTGTGACTGCTAGGTAGAACACGAAAAACAATTTTTTTTTCAAAAAACAATTCAATTTATTTAAATATGATCTATTATCGGGAAACAAGTCTTTTTTGGCGTAATTGTTCACTTCTTGATAAAAAATAAATTGATTTATTTGGTAAAAAAATTTATTTTTTTTGACGAGTATTTGTTTAAACGAAACAAATAGTTATTCCATTTGAACATCTTATGAAAATTTAATTTTAAAAAATGATTTTTAAATAAATGGATTATTTTCATTTTCCTGAACAATTTGTTTAAATCTGTATAAAAATAACGTTTTGAAATAAAAAATTGTTTTTTGATTAAAATGAATGTCCATTTTAAATCAAATAATGCGTAAAAATATGTACAAAATGCTTTGAGAAACCGTAAATTAAAAAAACTCAATTTCCTAATATAGTCGTATCGACGAAAAAGTATTTGTTTGAAAGGAACAATTCGAATTGTTTCCTATAAACAAAATAATTGTCAACAGGTGCGTGCTAGATGTAGGTGTGCTATATTTCGTCTACTGTCAGGTATGTCGGAGCAAATAAGCTTGAGACCGGTAAATGTTGAATATTTGCTATAGATTTTTCAGATGTAATTCTATGCTGGTCGGGGCATTAGCCGGCAGTTGTTTTCTGAAATTCCTGAGCAATAAGTTGTTGACTTAAATAAGCAGATGGGAAAAAATTCTTTTAAATATACAAATATTTTTTTATCATAGAATATAATTAAATCAACAATAGAAGTATATCGTTGAAAGGGAAATAATGTTCTTAATTTAAACAAATGCTTTCTTTACACAAAATAACTGAATTTTTGTTTTTAATGATTTGGTATCAGGAATTAAATATTTATTTGGCTCTATACAAACAAATAATTTATTTCCATGAAACAAAATACTAAACTAAGAATTCATACCTTCAGATATAATTTACTTTTAGTATCAGATGAAGACAAAAATAAAATAGTGATGTGACTCATTTCACAAATTCGACAAATTCAAATTTTGATACATTTTTTTTTTATCGGTTTTAAAAATATGAAGCAATTATATGGCAAACATTTAAATAAACAACTACATTGCGTATATTTAATAAAATAAATAATTTGCGGTTTTTATTGACGATTATGGTGATGGTTGGCTGGTTTGTACGTTATTGAGGTTTCCGTTTATTTTAATACACATATCATCAAATCTATTTCATAATTCGTAAATTTAACAAAATAAGTAGATATCAGATTATTAATATAGGTTTGTCCTTTATAGTAGGCTATGAAAACTTGTAGCCTACTATAATTTAAAACTCAAAAATGATCCATTTTATTTCGTTAGTTGTAAGTAGCTACATTAACAAATAAACTGGTTCTTTAATTAGAAGCAAATTACTCATAATGTATGGTAAGCTCAGGATAGATGGATAACAAAAAATGTTCTGGTACATTTTTATAAAATACTCGAGGTATATAATTTAAAATAACAATAACTCATCTCTCCCACATACCGTAGGGAAGACAGTTGGCCGTAGAACCGTTTTACACACAAAAGTAGTAATAAAAATATAGAACATTTTCTATATTTTTACGAATAAAAATTTCCATTAAATTATTGATATAATTCTCGTATGTATAAAACAGCTAAAAAGTTTCACGAAAATTTGAAGCAAAATTATGAGATAAATTTATGCTATAATTCTTGTGTGTGTAAAACAGTTCGTAGTAAGCAATATGTTGTTTATTTAAATAAACAACAAATAAATGGAATTGTGCTTTGCAAACTAACATTTTATTAAGTACATTATTTGTTGTAAACATTTCCTCAATCTTTATTTCAATTTTAATCGTATTTCCAAAGTTTCTCTTGAAATCATATGCCATAGAAATATTACCAATAGAATAGAGGAATAATTCTTAACAGCCTCGATGGGATGGAGAAGATTCTCTTGCGTCATGAACCTCGAGATGCTTCAGTTTTTTTTACTTGTTTATCATCTGAAAAAATAATACATATTGCTATGGTAATCTCACTCGATTTTCCAGGGAGAGAAGCCTTGGTTACTTTTCACACGGTATTATACTAAAGCACTGAACTAAGAACTAATTAAAAGTTGAAAGTAGTTTTCATCACCAATACGCCAGCAGTTCAAAAGAAATAGCAAAATTTATTTTAAAGAGTGCCATTTTTATTGCAAACGATTGTACATTAAAATAGAAGGAAAAGTAGACATATTTGTTAAACAGACATCTTAGCAAAAAGCAATACAATGGGGATGGAAAGTGCAATTACCTTTATTTTATTGATGTAGAGAAAGCTCCGCAATATTGATCGGAGAGACAGCAGAGATTTATAGGATTTAAGATAAGTAAGGTAGGTAGGAATAGTGTCGGATAATTTCAGAAAAAAAGCATAGAATTTCCGGAATGTCAAGTACGACTGATTCAATACCAAAAATAGTATCTTAGCCCATTATTGTCTGGTAATCGGTATTCACTATATTAATTGTACAAGATCCTTGAATTAATTTTAGAATTATCATATTAGCCTTAAATTAATGGGGTTTACGACATACGAAATATTTTTGCATTCCAATATTGTATTGCGCTGTCAACTTTTAGTTTTATAGAGATGATGTCACATAATTTTTGAGGTAACTTGACGGCCTGACGACGAATATCAATTATTAATTAAATTTTGCTTCTCGTTTTGCTTATGTTGTTGGTCTCCGAATATGTTAAAGTTTACATGTGACTACTCTTGTTGCAGTCATTTGTTTATTCTGTTTACATATTTTTCAAAAATATCTAATTAATTAAAGAATATAAGATTATTTATGTACAATCACCTTATAATCGGACTTTTATCGACACATATGATTCATCTAAAGTGATACTTTATCCACTAGTGGAATAAAGTAGCTTTATTATATAATAGTATATTATGCAACGATCATATAATGATGGTTATTAATACACGAGCATTAACCGGGATACGAAACGAGCCGAAGGTGAGTTTCGTATGGTATATGCGAGTGTATTAATAACCATTACATGAGAGTTGCATACGCTATTTTTTCTACACCCGATAAATAATCAAAAACCATAAATTTAATATTTTTATTGAACACAATAGGTAACAGTAATTATTCGTATGAACTGCATTTTCTGCTTTCTCCGATATGTGTGGAGGAGTCGATGGTAATTCTTCTATATCGCTGATATCAGACATTTTGATAAATTATCTAAGTTTAGCTAGGTATCTACGAAAATTTAATACGTACTGATTTTGACATCTAAAATAATTACATAGGAACCTAGGATAAACGTCAAATGAACAGCATGCTTGATTGAAAAATTATGGGTTTCTATTGATTAAAAATCTGTATCGTAATGAAAAATCTGTATCGTAATGGGTATCATTATGAAAGTGATTATGGGCATATAAGTGCATTGTTATAATACGGGTGTAGAAAAAATAACTTTATTCCACTAGTGGATTTACATTTATAGTAATAGACATTTCATTTTCTGTTTTATCACATTGAACTTCCTCTCCGTTAATAACAACCCTTGTAGCATTGTTGCCATCATTTTCGGAACGCATAACATCTGCTGAAGTTTGTGAAAAATTTGCACAAGTTACGGATGTTTCTTCCTGTAAGGAACGGCTATATTTTGCTTGCAATATCAAGTTTGTTAGATATGGACTCCTCAACATCGCTTTCTGCTACAGAGAAGTTCTTTCATCCACCATGGCGTTTAATGGTTGTAATTAGCACCTTTATTGTCCAATAGAGTTGTTGAAGTGCGCCTCATACAATGGCCAGTATATGCCTCTGGATTTGCGATATTCAGGAATGAAGCGACTACGTGTTGATTCCAACAGGCTGCGAAGTATATTTTTAATTTATGTATCTTAAAAGGAATCTGCCTTGTGTTAAGTGAATTGGGCGCAGAGATATATTTTCTGCATATTTCAAAAGCATTCATGCAAAATCCTTCTATAATTGTAAATTCTATTGAAATGCACGTCTTGACATTCAAACAAGTAAACAACGTCCTGTATGTCAGTAGTTTTCAAATTTCTCAATTCGCAGCATCGACGGGCACCAAAAACCCCCATTATTAGTGCAACCTAAAATAATTCAAAGTTTACTATATACCTAACAACATGTGAAAGGTAAAGAGATATTACCTTAATCACTAAATATTCTTTATCGGAAGCTTCAGTCAAAAATTTTTCAATATGTGCTCTTTCCAATGCTGCAGCTTTTTTGCTTTGTATCCTCTCGATTCACTCTTCAAATAAGCTTGTTATATTTTCCAATATCTTTATTTTTGTAGATCTTTATTGTAGCCTTCAACATCGAATACTTCGACTACATAGATGAAATCGCATATTTTTTCCTTCAAATTTAAAAAATACGATAGCATGACTTCTACATTTATTGTCATTACTCTTCGTTTTTTCCTCCATTTGTTAAATTCGGCGATTCCTAATGTTCCCTGGATTTCGTCCTTTCATCATAGGCCTCTAACACTCTCTATTCGAAGGTGACCAATCTCATATGATTTGAATTGAATTTCCTTAATGTGTCATTTAATCTCTAATTAAATATTTTTTCCAGTTAATTTAAACTGGCCATGTCATAATATCATCAGAACGTTTACAATGCTACAATTTAAAAGAATACGTGATACACTACTCTTATTTCAGTACAAATTACATGCCTCTCTTAAGTGATCAGTGTTCTTTTATTACTTTATTAATAATGCATTTTTGAACAAATATTTCGGTGTATATTTAAGATAATTTAGTATTTTACAAGCGTAATCGAATCGTGACCGAAAGGTTAAGGTTGAAACTCATTAAGGAATTGAACATGCCATTTGATAAATCGAGTATTCGGTTTACTGAAAGGACATATTTATCATCTATTATATAGATGAATATCACATAATTCAAAAGTATAGGAACAACCGTTTAGCAAATAGTTAAATTTCAAGGGTGACATAAACAATGTTTATAACTGATTATGCTAATTCATATTTGGTTTTTATAGACGTAAAGATAGCGTTTGCGGTTTCACTTATTATTAATAATAAATAATGTTAACATATAATTAAAGAAAAATCCAATCTTCATACACGTTGAAGAAATTATAAAATGCTTTAGACCAGCGGTTCTAAAACTATTTTTTCACATACCAATCATATGCGCAGAATTTAATTTAAAACCTTTTTTACTCTTGTTTTTGATGAAACTTGAAGGTTTTCAAGAAAAAAAAACAAAACTAAATTTTAGTAAATCCAATCCAATAGTCGGTAGTAGGATTTGTCTTTAAAACTTGACTTAAAACTATTAAATAAAATAAAATTAAAACTAAACAAATTGTTCAAAATGGATACCATTTTCTCTAACACATAAATTTACTCTTCGCCGAAAATTAAAATTTACTCTTAATAAATGATGATCCTTTCTTATAACGTTATATTTATTCATAAATACCATTCCACAAATCTCAAAATCAATTGGGAAATAATAAACAAAATCCTTCAGTGTCCTCCAAAGAAAATAATCACATTTGTTGAGGTCGTGATGGCCAATTTTGAGGACAATTATTTTCTCATCCTTTATTTGGAAAATTTAAAAAGTCTCTAAAAGTAGCACTAAAATTAGGCGGTGCCGCATCATGCATACATCAAAACTCTAGTCTAAAGTTGCAACAGTAAAGCTTCGATTAAATCAAGAAGTATTTTGCGGATATTTCAAATAACTCGCCATTTTATTGATTTGGCAAAATCACTGATCCAATCAAATAACGATCAATAATACCTGCTCAAACAGTTACCTTAAACTCGCCTTGAAAATGTCTAGGAGTTATTTCATAGAAAGTTGTGAACATTTGTAATTCCTCTACGAGTGAAACAAGCCTCATTAGTGAAAAGAATTTTCTTGTTCTTGTTGAAAATGAATATCCTCATGCAAGATAAACTCGTAAAAGGTCAATCGTCGATCCAAAGCAATAGCAATAGCTCTTGCACTTTTTGAATGTGGTATGGATGTACCTTAGTAGATTACGTTTAAGAATTCGGTGTACAGAAGTTCTTCATAATTCAGTTTCTCGAGGTGAACTTTTAGTACTTATTCGCGATTTATCTTCAACTGTTTGCAAAATATTTTCTTCATTTTGTACCCTTGTTACACTAAGACGTTCTCGGATATTACTGAAAAACTTTCCTATCTCCCGAGTTCGCCTTTCACTAGATCACTATCATTCACTATCACTAAAATAAATCATCACTATCGATCACTAAATTATTCCCCAGAATTTCAGAAAAGCTGCAATGAAAATCATGCACTTGTGAGCATAGCTTTCCAGTTCATATACATATAAATAAATATAGTCGAGGCAATGATCTAAAAAAGTTCTAAAACTAGTTGTGGTGGACGGATCGGAATGCGGTTTTCTGCATTCTCTTCCAAAAATTATTTGTAAAAAATGTGGCGACATGGAATTTCTGACAAATCGTAAATTGAATTGCTGCATCCAAAAATGCATTCAAAAAATGCATTATTTGAGAGGCCTCTTGGAAGATGTCAAAACTTGGTAAATAAGTGTCAGAACTGGCCCAGATCGGGTACTCGGGGGTTTTCGAGGTCGCTGATCACAAATATG
Source organism: Monochamus alternatus (assembly GCA_037114965.1). Taxonomy (NCBI): domain Eukaryota; kingdom Metazoa; phylum Arthropoda; class Insecta; order Coleoptera; family Cerambycidae; genus Monochamus; species Monochamus alternatus. The sequence continues at coordinate 18,123,497 of CM073427.1, forward strand.
ATGTTCAAATTGACCCTCCGAACACCTGGAGCTCAGGACCGCCGATGAACGTCATCTCCGTGGGACTCTCCCACAAATCACGCGGGAAAGAAGAGAAACTCGGCGCACGGGGTTTTTTTGGGTCGTTGAATTCAAATATGGCATCGGCAAACACCTGGTGCACCGGAACCTGGACGTGGACATCATCTCCGAGAGTTTTCCTGACAAGATTGCCAAAAACAAATCGAAAATCATTGTGGGGGCGGTTTTTCGTGTCTGAAAAACCCTCGCAGACGACGTTCAGGCCGCGGTTCCGGTGCACCAGGTGTCCGGAGGTACGTTTTCGGCGTGAAATTTGGATTCAATGCCCCAAAAAAAACCCATAACGATTTTCGGTTTGTCTTTAGCAATCGTGTCTGGAAAACTCTCAGAGACGACGTTCAGGCCCAGGTTCCGGTGCACCAGGTGTCCGGAGGTACGTTTTGGGGTGAAATTTAGATTCAGCGCCCCATAAAAAACCCATAACGATTTTCGGTTTGTGTTTAGCGATCGTGTCTGGAAAACCCTCGGAGACGACGTTCAGGCCCAGGTTCCGGTGCACCAGGTGTCCGGAAGTACGTTTTCGACGTGATATTTGGATTAAGCGCCCCAAAAAACGCCCCTACAATGATTTTCGGGTTGTTTTTGGCGATATCACGTTTAAGAAAATTCTCGAGGATGACGTCCGCATCCAGGTTCCGGCGCACCAGGTGCCCGTGGGGTGTTCGCCAATGCCAGATTTGGATTCAGCGACTCAAAAAGAAACCGGGCGCCGAGTTTTTCTTCTTTTCCGCGTGATTTGTGGGAGAGTTCCACGGAGAGGACGTTCATCGGCGGTTCTGAGCTCCAGGTGTTCGGGGGGTCAATTTGAACATATATTCGTGATCAGCGACCTCGAAAACCCCCGAGTACTCGATCTGGGCCAGTTCTGACACTTATTTACCAAGTTTTGACATCTTCCAAGAGGCCTTTCAAATAATGCATTTTTTGAATGCATTTTTGGCTGCAGCAATGCAATTTCCGATTTGTCAGAAATTCCATGTCGCCACATTTTTTACAAATAAATTTTGGAAGAGAATGCAGAAAACCGCATTCCGATCCGTCAACCACAACTAGTTTTAGAACTTTTTTAGATCATTGCCTCGACTATATTTATTTATATGAATATAAACTGGAAGTTTTTCGTCAGGAGCATTCATTGTAACGTTATTTCTTTAGTTTTTTAGCACATAAATTACTTTCTTTTTGTAACCGTACTGTACCTTTGTCAAACGTATGACAGCTGAATTAATCAATCAATTGGTTATTATGACAAAAACTTGGTTTAATTGTGGGCGTGACATAATTTTTTTGAAAAATATTCAAAAATAAAAAATTGATATAAGCTGAATAATAATGGCTTAAATCAGATAAAAATGTTTGACATAACTTTAATGTAGATGTACCTACCTGAATAACCATATTATAAAGATTAAAATACTTTATACTTTATTGCAACAAAATGCATGCGGGAAAGTAGAATTTCGCTCTAGAAAAAAACTATTCTCCTTGAAATGCTTCTTTTTTAAAATATTCTATACATATTTTAATTTAGTTATTAATAACTTCTTTTCAGTGTTATTATTTCGTTGGCCTAATGTGAAAAGTGCATAACTCCAAAAATCATAATCATAAAAAAACTGATTTACCGCATTAATTGATAAGATTTGGTGTCAGTACTGTCAGTACTGTCAGTATGATCTGGATATTTTGTTCTTTTATCGATATGCTCTGTAGTATCGATTTTTATCCATAATATCAAAATTATAGAAATACAGGCTGTATCACATAAGAGGGCCACTCCCATGTATCTCGATTAATATGCGAGACACGTAAAAAATCTTTAATTGTTTTTTGTTGCATTTTTGGAGGCCTTTATGCTCGTAAAAACAAATTTGAGATCCATGGCCAACTTTATGAGTAATAACAAAAAAACCTGTAAAGTGCGCAAACTTTAAGGCTGTCTGACTTTTTTATTTTAAATCTGATATAAACAGATTTTTGAAATATCGTATGTGATTCGCTACGCCCTCTAGGCGGATATAAAATTTTTTATTGAAGCAGGCTATGGCGGCAAAAAATTGCCTATTTTTTCGTATTCATTACATTTTTTTCAATTTTAGTTAAAAAAAATGTACCTAAATATTTTCGTGTTGCTCAAGATAATGTAGAACCTGTTTTAAAGACGTCAATTGCAAAGCAATAATAAACAGAATGTATTTTTTTATGCAAAATACAGATTTTCTTATAATATTATTTTAGTACATTCTGTCAAAATAATTTTACAGATCCAATTGCTTCTAATGTGAAAACCAATAAAATAATATTATAAGAAAATCTGTATTTTGTTAAAAAATGTACATTCTGTTTACTATTTTTTTGCAGTTGGCGTCTTTAAAACAGATTCTACATTATCTTGAGCAACACGAAGTGGGAGTGACATTTGCATTACTTTAAAAAATAGCCAAATTGTAGTCTTATATTCGATAATTGTTTATCAGATGGCGGATGGACCAAATTCTGCACAATTGGAGTTATGCACTCTTATATTAAATCGACGTTTTGTGATTTGTTATTTTTTAAACTTGTTTGTACATGTGCATACATAATGCCAAAATTGAGTGTGCTAATATTAGCATTTCATTTCTGTAACAAGGCGAAGAATATTGACACCATTTAATTTCATCTGTCACATGGCTTGTAATGTAAACAATTTCTGAAAACAAGAGCAGCCCAATACGGCATCCTTGCCATGTGGCTATAAAAATAAAAAACAGTACCATTATGTCAAGAGTAATAGTCCTTTCTTTCAGAATTTATTTGTCTAAAGCGTGCGTGCTACTTGTCCCAGTTTTTACAAATAATCAGGAACAGATTGAATAAACGAAGAATTGATTACATATGTGGAGCCACAATTTTTTAGACTACGAATTGGTATAAATAAATAGAGTTTGTGTATAGCTCTTAGACATATGTAAGAAGATCTGTTCATGTTTTATTAATTTGTTCCAGATATATGTTTACGTTTTCTCAAATGATTAGCGTATCAAAGAAAATTTGAATTTATAGTCTTTGACGTGACCAAAAACTGGCATGTGGGAATTCCGCCAAAGCAATATGCAATTCGTATACAAAACTTAACCATTATTTGCAATATCAATTTTAACGCACCCACTTTGTATGCCTGTCTAATTAAGAATGAATGTTTACGAGCATATTTGGCAAGTCCATTAACTATACGAAAAAAATAAAAAAAAAATTCTACAAACTAAACAAACTACTCAAAACGTATATGGAAATATCATAACATACTTGGTTACATTAACACGTAGTGTAAACATTAATTTGATTTTTTATTGAAAGTTGTAATAATCCTTCGGTTAAGAATTATGTTGTGAAATGACACATTATATTGTAGCTTGATATTTTTTTTAAAAATCAACAAAACAAAAAGTCGTGGCCATCTAGAAGTTAATGACCGTTAAATGATTTCTCTTAAATTTTAATACCAAACATGACTTTAAAAATCACCAGGTTGAAAAAACTGGTTTAACCGTGTTTTTTAAATCAAGAACGTGATTTAGTAAAATTCCTCTGTTTGAATTCAGAGGTGTTTTGGTTGAGATCACAATATAACAGTAATAGGACGAATAGCAGGTCTAAAATTTAACGAAGATTGTATGTGAATATATTAGTTTAAAAAAGCAAACCATTCCGAGGTATTTTAAAAATTTTCATGAAATTGACATGATATCCTAACCATGTATAATTTATACTCATTAATAATTGACCAAAATAAATAATAAAAGTTTATCTGAATAGTAATGCAAAAAAAATATATTCAAATTATTAAAGAATGTTGCAAAATTTCAAATAATCTATTTTTATTTGTAGTTATCCGATATGCCATTTCGTCTTCCGTTGAACTGTTGTCACTGCCTATGACTGTAGTCAAACATGAAGTTGATGTTACACTTCGTTCAATTCCATGCTGTCGGCCAAATACCCTTCTGCTACCGTTGAACTTCGCCATCCACCATGTCTCTTTAATGTCGTCATATTTGCTCCTGCATTGACCAAGGCAGTCGTGAAAATCCTCCGCAGACAATGTCCTGTGAAAGCTTCTGGATGTGGCAAACCCAAAAAACTAGCAAAAATGCTTGGCATTTTTCCAAATGTATTTTTTCCAACGGACTGAACTGTGCAAGGCTTTTGCGATACGTTAGAAAAAATCAGTTCAGAGAACTCGTTTTCTTCCACAATTGTAACTTTGTTACGGATATCTGTTGCTTTCCGTCAATCACTATAACCGAGCCCCTATCTTCAGTATGATTAATCTTCATATTCAAAAGTTCTTGACCTCTACATCCCCCGAAATAACCCATAAGCAGAACCATCTGTACTATAGAGCCATAAATATGTAATTCTTATAGTTTAATGCATTACCTTATGTAGTAAATGTTCTTCATTGGAACCATCCTTCAAAAATTTGACGTCATCTCGACTAAACACTTTAGACTTTTTTGGCTCATAGCCTTTACTTTTTCGTTTGGGAAACAGTTCATGAAACTTTCACCCATCTGTATTATTATAAATTGTCATCATTGATTTTAACATTGACCACTTAGTCCACAGGGAATTAGGACTGTACGATTCAGACTGTAACAAAAATAAATCAATAGCACTTATAGTAAAACGTGGAAGAATAAATACATAACATGAAAGAAAGCCAGTGCAGGAATTTGTCATATTTTTTTATACTTTGGTTCCGACTTTGTTGGTAGTAGTGCGGTATGAGCTTTATTTTCATATTTGATTTTCATGTTTCATTAGTATGAAATAAAAATCGTTATCTATCACGTGAGTTATTGGATGTTAATAATCTCGGACAAATTAACAATCTGTTGCCCTCGATAATTAACATCCTCATAACTCCCTTGATACATAAATAACTATTATGCACAGTAACAATAAACCCTCGAACCAGAGCCTCGGGTTTCTAAGATCGTCGCCCTGGAGACATAAACATCTACCATCTACTTAATACTCGCGGTACATTTCATGAAATTAACTGGAATAATAAAGCAATAAATTCCACAGTTGTTTACTCGAAACATTTATTTCGTTGTTATTGGTCTGTTTCCATAAACTAAAGTGACCCCGCTTTGTGATTTTTCAACAAGATCGCTGTATTTATCAACGAATTGGCAGAGGTTCAACACATTCATTCAAGTTAATAATTCGACCTTGAATCGTGGCCATGACACGGAAGGCCTCTGATTAAAATATTTTCCTCTCAGCTGTTGCTGGTGATTGTGGACCCACGTTACTCCGAGATGCAGAAATGCGTATGAAACTAGAGAATTGCAGGAATACCTGAGCAATCGAATCAATAGATAAATTTATACAAAATGATAGCTTGAGGCGATTTTCCATTGGCATATTACAATAGTTACACGTGGTAACAGTGCAGTTACTTATCTGTCATATAAAATGCACAGTATGCTATCTCAGAGGTAGTTACAAGGCATTCAATCATAATAACATACAGTAAGTGTATGTTACGAAAAATGTAGTAAAATGTAACTATAAGTAACTAGTATGAGTTACTTATAGTATGTCAACGAAATATCGCCTTTTATCGCTAAGATAGCTTAAAGAATATCAGAGATGTAGGCATGGGGAGTTTTGTCGTGCATCCTTTTCATTTTCATGTAGAATTTTTAAGTTTTTTGCGTATCAAATTGTAAACATCAGTTTTTTTGTACTTGTCTCGTTAAATAATTTATTTTAATAATATTGATATGTATTGATATATAATCCAAGAGAGCCTATTATAATAAAATCGCCTAACTTTCAAATCACTAATTCGAAAGATCAGCGAAAATATGAAAGCGATAAATTTGACATCTGGAAACAATCGAAGAATCCGAAGTCGTTGTGGATGTAAATAATCACTAAGGTTGAAATATTTAGTATTGCTTTATTTTGTTTTTATTGGAATTTCCACATATTTTGATGAAATGCAGAACTGTGCACTTTGCAAGGCTAACGTCTGCAACAAACAAAAGTTCTGTAGACTTGGGGTCGAAGTCTACATTGTATTCACGGATGGTACAGCGAATATGCTAACTTAACAAAACAAAAATTATGTATGCTGTCGACGCTCTAGTCGCATTATTGTTTACATGCGTTCATGAGTATTTTAAAAGTTGAGCTGTCTCATCTGCATACCTGGCACTATTAACTTTACAGTTTCATTTAAAAATAATAACAACCTTTAAGGCGGTACACGTGCTCTCCTTAACATTGTGATTAATTTATTTCTAAACTGTTTTATGATAATCAGTATTACGTAATGCTGGACACTTTTATTACAGCATTTAGGGTATATATATCTTTAAAATGTTGAGATAAAATAAATATTGTATAATTATTTGTTGCAAATACTCAGTAGTCGTATTGCTTGTGCACGTGTCAGAGTGATAAAGTATTATCATTACAAGGTGCCTGATTTGTATTGATTTTAAAAGGAAATTTACCTACCACTGTTATATAGGGTGTAAATAAATAAGTACTAGTGGCAGCTTGTGTGTTTTTTTTAATAGTGAAACCAGCAGACTGGAACTTTTTTCGATACTTAGCGGAAACCTGTCCAATCTTAATAAAAAAATATACCCCCCCCCCAACTTCCGAGAGTGCTATTAACAAAATTTGATATTAGTTCGGGCTGGAAACCTTTATGTTGCAGCAAGTGTACAATCTACTGCAATAATAATGACACTCTCTTAGAAAACTTTATGAACTAGTGGATGTTTTCATTAAACATACGTCAGTAATTCAAAACAACCCAATAAATGTATTTTAAAGAATGCAATTATCCAACAACTACTTGATCCTTCTACAGCTAATGTGATATTTAGGTGGTACTTCTTTTGAGACTCTTTAAGACGATATTGCTTATAACTTTTAAACGGGAAGTAATACAGAAAAATTTCTCTAATAAAAGTTTATTAGAAAAAGGAGAACTTTTTAACAGAAAAAAATTGTGGGTATCATTCTGGAAAAAATATAAATGATGGCGTCTTTAGTCGTTTCTGTCAAATCCCAAAAATAATACTGTCAATTGAAAATGGAGCTTACCTCATCCTATTTAACACCACGTGTCCTAAATGTTAGTTAAATTTTTTTATCCTCACAGTGGGCTGATACTATCGAGCTTGAGACACCCTGTACATTAGGTTAAAATGAGCAGTGCTTCATAATATTATGTACTGTAAGTATTAATATGTGAGTACATACAAACAATTTTTTGGAACTGCAAGTGTCAGGATTTTGCATGTCCGGTATGCGATATAAAAAAAATAAATCGTTCCTACTAATGTAATGTTACAAAAGTGAAACAATCAGCGGATAGATACTATTTTAGTAGAAGGTATATTTTTAGTTTATTTGATGATAAATTTATAGTCTTCCCCACATCCTTCCACTAACAAAAATATTATCACCCGATTTCATATTCTTTCAGAGAAACTAAATTGAGATATGCATTATTTATTGCAAATGAGAAAGTGGGTTAATATAAAAAATATGGTAGAATCTATTCTTACTTTAAATGTACACATATTAGACAAATCTAAATAAATTTTCTTAAAATTCTTGATTACAACTATTTAACTAAAAAAATCATACAATACTACTATATGAAAGCCTGTGAATGAATGTTGCTGCTAACAGCTATATTAATGCTTAGGATAAAGATCAGCAAGAAAAAGTGTCATACATTTTTACCCTTTAAAGGCTAGTTTTTCAAAAAGCTACTACTTTTAAAACTGGAAATAATAGATTGCTGAGTACTACTATATTTAAGTCAGGAGATCGTGGCGGCCATGGTACTGGTCCTTCTCGTCCAATCCATTGTAACTATTTTGTCGAAAATGAACCATCGCGAAAGAACCACATTCGGAATCGAACAGCTAAGAGCACTGGACAGAAGTCCTGGAAGATCACTTCGAAGGAGCTCGAGATACTAAACGCCATCCATTCGATTCGGTAATATGAATGGCCCAATCAAGCGATCATCGACAATACCTGCCCAAACATTTAAGATAAAGCGTTTTTGTAAATGACCCCGTTGAATCACGTGCAAATTTTCAAAGTCCCAAACATGAATATTATGTTATACATCCGCGCAAATGCGGCCTGCTTAATAATAATATACCGCCTCCTCTCCCGCACAAGTCTCCGACTTCTGGACTAATCCCTGTGATTAGAATGAGGGGTAGAGATATTATTATTATTATTATTATTATTATTATTATTATTATTATTATTATTATCCCAGTCCGTGTAAAAATGGACACGGCGTACATGGTACAGATATAATTGAGCCTCTTGCATGATATGTAACACTGTTGATTGGGACATTCTTTGTACGTGTTTGTTTTACTTTGCCATAAATTAAAACGTTATCCATCAACTCCGACTTGCTATACACGTAAGCCATTTTTTACACTTGAAAAACTAATGTAAGCACTATCATAAAAACGTTAATACTACAATCGGATTTCAGTATTCGGAATCTCTTGCATTCCGGTGACGCTAGACATTACACTAGACCAGTGATGTAAAGGTTGAAAATACTATAACTTCAATAATTTTTTTTCCCCGGAAACTATAAGGACTACAAACATTGTTTTACGATATTGCCTTCAATTTTCATGACGTATCTATTCCCAAATTTTTTTGGATAAGTGGAAATATAGTTAAAATTTGTTGAATAAATTATGTAATAACCCCGTTAGTTAGACACTTACTATAGAATTATTTATGCTCTACTCTATCTGAAACAGATACCTAAGTTGTATAAACGACTTTCGGTATCAGATTATTGAAATGGTTCCCGAATATTTTTTTTACGGCGATACGTAAAAGGATACGCCTTGAACACCTTGAAAAATATTTTTCTCGAAGGTGACTGACAACGAATATTTTGAATAAATAAACATTGAATAAATTTAAAAAATGTTATTCATATGAACTACTGTTAGACAAATCTACATAATTGCAGATAGTAGTTATGACGTCAGACAATGATTTGATTTATTTTCGGAGTTTCATAGTAAACGTACTCAGTTGAAAACGCTGATGGGCAATAACGGACCTTGGAAATCTACATAATGAATCTGTGTTGGTTATGATCTGTTTAGTTCGAAGTTGCATAATATAATACATGAGTAATTCGCATAGTTTTATCTAATGCATATTTATCATGTGGGTGCCGCCAAAACACGGGCATTCTTATCTTTAACATGCAATTCCAGGTTTCCCGTACACAATTGTCAAATAACGTATGACGTCAACTTTAAGTATCTACAGGGTGTCCCGAAATTAATGGGATGTAGAGCGAGAGTGTATTCCTGACGACAAAATTATGCTATGCAGTCAAACTTACTTTAGTCAAAAGTTGATGGTTAAAATGATAACATGATTAAAACTTTGTTTTCGATATTTGTAAATAACTTTTCTAAAAATTCGAATATCTGCAGGCATTTTGTAAATTGGGGTTTTTTGAACACACATACTTTTTTAAATGACAGAACTCTTTTGCGTAGTGAATCCTTCTTACTATTGAAACAATTTATTCTTTTACTTCTTTTATCTGAAAAAGATATACTTTCTTGAAGTTGTTATGAGTAACCGTTTTCGAAATAATCCTATGTAAAATATTCAGTGCAGTTAAAACTGTGGTTAAAACTGTTTTGGTTTCAGGTAAAGTGCCTTTTCTAATAAAAAATACTGCAAAATGTTACTTGAAAAAGTTGCTCACAAATCAAGAAGATCGGCAAGGATTATTTAGAAAACGGTTACTTTTAGTTACTATTTCAAAAGTGTGGTTTTTCAGATAAAACATATATGAGAATCGATTGTTTCAATAGTCAGATGGATATACTAAGCCGCAAGAAAGTTCTGCCATTTAAAAAAGCATGATGTACCATAAGTGGCGCCTTCTACCAATGACGCAAAAATTACAAATTTGAATTTATCGCCTCCAAAAAAAACCGATTTTTAAAATGTATGCAAATATTTCAATTTTAGAATACATTTACAAAAATCGAAAATAAAATTTTAACTTTGACACCCTGTATCTTTTTAACTATCAAGTTTTGACTAAATTAAGTTCCTGTTCTTTATTTCATTAATTTCAGAATACCTTGCCTCCAAAAACGCGAAAGTATTATGATATTTGTCAAAATATTGTAGTACCTAACATAACCATATTTTGTGAGAGAGAATAACATACCTACAAATGGTGTCAGATGTGATGGTACACACTTCCGTGAGAGATAGTATTCGTGTTACTGGGAAAATAGTTCCTATGGTCCTAGTTTCAAAAATTGGAAAATTTTGTAGTTTCTTTGGTACCTCTGGCTGCTGTCTAAAATATAACATTGACAGACTTGGTGGTATTGGTGTCCGTGTGTCGATGGTTAAATTTATTTCAGTCTTATCCTGCGAGTTGTTTTCAGTTTACTTATGTGAGGTGGACTCTTTTTGTAAATTAAAAACCAATGGTTCAATAAGTGTGTTCGTTAAAGTTGTTAAAAGCAGATCTCAGCATTAAAAGCACAAAAATGCCGTCCATTTATGTCAAAGCAAATGGTTTGATTTTGTTCATTCCTAATGCAATCCATATTTAAAATAAAATTCGTGTTGCCAAGTTATCCTCAACATAGGACCTATTTTGCTGTCTGTCACTGTTTAAACAGCAAAAGTATATCTGTAGATTTATCACTGAGTGTTTTGCCATTATTATCAATGCCAAATATTCCTAAATGAACCTTAGATGCAAAATTTTCTATACCTGCTTAATTGTATTCTTGTCCTGGTTATCTTAATAAACAACATTGATTTAAGCAGTATTTTGTAATTACAAAATTATGAATTTGAAATTCAAATTTCAAGAGTAGCTGGCTGCTTGATATTTCATATAATTTATTTTATAAGGCGTCATAAAACTTCTCTGTTTCATGTCACATTTCGTAATCCTCAATACCTATTACCATAGCAGTGACAGATATGAACATTAATTTTGTACTTCTGATACTACCAATTTGCTTTAATATTTTCTGTTTAGGGTTATAATTAATTTTTCTTTATTACGTAGCAGATGTAGCTTTATTTTAGTTGAAAATCGATTAATCGTAATGCATTTCCTACTGGTTAATAATATTACGAATACATTGAACTGTAACCAGTTTGTACCTATTACTGCAGTACATCAAACTAAATGTGTACTTAGAAAATCTCTAGATAATTGTGTTAAAATGTACATGAATGTTTCACGTTATATGCAAAAATATTATCTATTATTTACTTAGATTTTTTACACAAATCTTTAAATAAATTATTAATTATTATTATTAAGTTAAGTGTAAATTAGGTAGTTAACATTTTACGAACACTTTGTACATATACAAAGCAATTGACTAGTGATGGATTGCAAACATATATCTTTATTAGTCTATAAAGTTATTGATTTGGCATTGACATTAGGACCTCTTGAAATATTGCTCATTTAGAAGTCGGAATATGATTGAATATAGCCACAATACATGTACTTAAAAATGCTGTATATTTTTTGGAAACTGTAAACGCACCCATAATTTCTTAGGGTGTGTATAATTTACAATTTTCAAGTTTTTCCCTGAAACTGGATGAAGGCTAGTTCCTAGGATTAAAAGTGAATACTTTTGTTGCTAAGATACCAAATGTCAACCCTAAGACGCGGCCTCGACTTGTGGATCGGGTTTCCATCGATTGTCGGTAAAATCAAAGACGGTCGACTTGTTGAATATAGTGTGGACGCGTTCTTAGAAATTTTTTACATTAAAAAAATGTCATAGTTTTACGACGATTGGAGAAAAAGTTTTTTTTTCCACAGTTCGAATACTTATTGTAACGATCACTTTCACACACCCTTTTGACATTGAACTAACTTCAGAAACGTATGGAAAAATATTAAACCTACAGTGGCAAATACTTTGGACAGTTGGACAAAAAATATTGTTTAAAAATTTCGTGTGCGAAATTAGTTTGTTTTGTCTCGACCTTCGGTCTCGACCAAATATTCACATACTCAGGCGCCATTAAAGACACACTGATTTTGCTCACTTAATATAAACTATTTTTTTGTTTATTTTGTTTATTTGTTTGTTTTCAAATATTATTCAGTTAAATATACATATTTATAATTTTCTTAATTGGCTAATATCTTGTTAAAATTATTTGTTGAATTATGAAAATGGATTAATTTATAAACTACTTTTGTATTATTATAAAAAAATGCATGGCCAACTATACACCACAAAACATCAGTTATTTGTTAATTTAAGGTTCTTTTGACAAGACGACTAGAAATTGTAGAAGATTCCAACTATCTTTGGCAAATTTAACAAATGTCTGTTAAGTGTCGATGTGTGGATATAAAATATTGATACTAATTCATAAACCAAACAAAGGTACTACGAAATAAAGACGCCACCGCTAATTCTATTATCTACTGGATTCATGACCAAATATTAACATATCTATAAAAATGCACAAAAATATATTTAACAGCACACTACTCAGCGGGCTTGCCTTTATGACTTATAGAAAAGCGTGCAGCTGTACTTGTTTTTGTAAGACATTAGTAGGTCTCTAATATTTACATTTTAGTATACTTTTAATTAGAAAGAAAAATTCGATGTATCTAAATCAACTACGTCAATGCGATATTTAGAAACTGTACAGTCGAGGATAGATAACAGGGACCACTTTGCCGAGTAATAATCCGATTTTGTCAGGAATTGAAGGTATTGTTAGCAAATATTGACAATATAACTAGACTTCAGTGGATAGGAAGAATGTAAAATGGAAGAAGTAGGTAGGAGTAGCTCATTTAAATTCAATCCATTATACAGGGTGTCCGAAATATGACTGCCGTAATTATATATATATATATATATCTGATTAAAAGCAATAAAAAAGGTACAATTAAGGATAAGTAAAAGCGTCTGTAACGTAACTTGTTCATAATTTGGTTTTTGCATCAGTATTAATGAAGTAAACAATTGAAGTTTCCGAGACACTCGTTAAAATTATAACGTACTGTAACGTTCGACAACGTTGCAGCGTCAAGCTGCTGCTGATAACCTAAAAGTAATATTAGTCATAATGGTGGCGTACAGCTGGTGTGATTCATTTTTGTCTACTTTTTCTTTGATGTTTGTGTGTATACATAAACAAAAATGGAACAATTTATAGTAACCATAACTAGCTGCATGACATGTTAATTTACGGCGAATCTAGGCAAAACTTACTGGCTGTGTGATCGTTTGTACGGTAAACGCGTCTTGCAACAAACATAAGTCATTTTAAACACTTGTAACTATTATTTATGTTAAGAGCTCTAAGAAAACCATTTACCGTAAGTACCTATGTTTAGGTGTACCTATTTGTAATTATAACAATACTAAGATAGTATGTGAGCGATGTTGTCACAAGACCTGTTTGCTGTCACAATTCTGTTACTGTTGGCCAGAGAAAAAAATGTCGTCAAATATGTTTTATTTAGTACAACTTATCATATGGCAAAATTAAGGCACTCATTTCCGAACACCCTGTATGTATTTGCTTTTGTTGATTAATTTAATTATTTCTATTAGATCACACTACAAAACAAAACAAATATGAACCATCAAAATGTTGAATATTTAATTTTTTTTTGTTATTGTTTCCTTGATAATTTTAATCTATATTATACATATAATACAGAAATAATGACTCTCATTAAAATTAATTTTGCGATTTCTTTTGAACTGCTGACGTATTCGTAATGAAATCTGCTTTAAATGTTTAATATTAATTATTAGTTGTTTCACTCACTAACACAGATTTAATGAAATTTCTGCTCAGAACTTCCAGAATTTCAAAAATTGTTTTCAGAGAGTGCCATTATTATTGCAAAAGCATGTATCTATCTTGCTTACGTTATTAATTTTGAATGTATTCGATATTGTTCCGTAAATGGTGCTTGTACACTGTTGGACAATAATAAATAAATAAATAAATAAATAAACTTCATGAGTTCAGAAACAGCAACAGAAAGTTTTGTTGATCTTTTGAATTATTTAAGCTCTCTAGAGGCATTTTCTTTTATTGGGAATAATCCAAAATGAAATGAATGAAAGTCCTGTATTCATATTTTCTGTTAATAACAAGGATTAGCCAAGAAGTGGGAGATTTGTGCGGGAGAGGGTGGTACATTAATATTCAGCAGACTTTATAATCATTTCTATATTTCTAAAATACTACATCCTAAGTCAACCTATATATGAATGATACTTAAGGTGAAAACGCGTATTTTACTCTTTTATAGTAATTTAAGTCATCGGTTTTCTAACTTTCTTCATTGTACAAGTAAAAGTAAAGCATTTATTGTATTTACTGTGAAAGCGACACAGACGTTTCCTTTAAATATTGCCCAGTTAGGAAAGTTCCTAAAATGTGGTTTCAACTTGGCATTCTTCTTCGGGCCGCCGTATTTCTCGCCGTAAATTGATTAAATTTGTGTGTTTAGGTACAGAAATCTCGAAAATAAAACTCGTAGAACTAAGTAATATCAAAAATAAATTGTTGATGTTTTTTATCCATTTTCACTATTTAAATTTTCCTCAAATAAAATAACATTTTTTTAAAAGCATTTGTAAGGTACACATTCTTTTACTATTCTAATCCCACATTTTAAGAATTATTTTCACGTACACAAAAGTAAACAATCTTATTTGCAGAACTATGTTCGCTTATGTTATAATATTTACGTCTACAGTTAAATTAAAAAAAATCATATTTTTAAAACATTCCTGTACCTAAAAAATTTGTTGGTTATACCGCTTTCTGACGTTATACAAGGTAAACAATAAAAAAACTCTTATGAAAAAAATTTCTAAAACGAATAGTTTGTCTACAAATACATTTCAAATATAAAAATACAACTGTAATAATATACAAAATTATGGTACGAAATCACGGTACACTTACTAACGGTATGCCGATCTTCGGTTGCAATTCAGACACTCCCGCGCATCTACGTCACATGCGAGTGTCCGCTCTCAGTTGGTCCAGTGCAAAGCCGTTGCTTACAGTGTATCGACTTTATGTTGCATTATATTTATTTCTATACTTATTGCGTTATTCTAGTTAGTTAGAGTTCTTATTTTTATATTAAGTTGTCTTAGTTAATAAACTAAAATAAAATAATGCCAAATTGTGCTGTGGCCACGTGCAAAAATCGCAACCAGAACACGAAAGGAACAGACATTAAATTCTTTCGCTTTCCAAAAAATATAGATTTGGCGAATCAATGGGTTGTTGCGTGTAGAAAAGAAGATCGGATAAATCTAAAGAACAAACAATGGGTACAAAAATAAAGAAATTCTGTATGTAAAGAAAAAAATATTTTTCAAAAATTGGCCGAAAATACTCAGTGTCAGCTAAAATCGAACTCTGTGACATTTGATGTAATTTTGTATTTCAGTAGAGCTAGAACTATATTACGTTACGAGATCTCAACAGAAAAATTAGTTTCAAAAATTGCCAAAGGAGACTAGATAAGAAGATCTCGAAGTTTACAAATTATAAAAAATAAAAATTGATATTTATTAAATTTGTTCAATATTTATAGGTAATTAAAAAATCTACAGTCAAAAATAAATTTTAGTGTTCCCATAGAAAAATATTTTTTACACATCCCTGCATACCTAATTAGGAACTTTTTCCAAACTTCAAAATATACAAGCTTTGAGAATTATGGAGAATGAGAAATAGGTATATTGAAAATTGTAAAATGCCCTATTTTCGTATTTTAAAACATACTTATCCTTAATGCAATTACTATTCTTGAATTCTATTGTAAGATAATATATTTATCACATTTATTTATACTTCTAAAGCAAAAATATCGTCACAATCAAAATACATTAGCCAACAGTTGAGCCAAATCGCTTATATATCATAATATAACATTGGTAAAGCAAGTTTGGCGCTCGCATGTGACGTCACGAATCTTAGCGTTTGCATACGCATAGGCATACCGTTAGTAAATGTACCGTGGTATGAAATTACAAACTAAGGTACAATTAAGGTTAAGTAAAAGCGCCTGTGATGTAAGATTTGCTCGTAATTTGATTTTTGGATAGGTATTAATGAAGTAAACAATTGAAGTTTCCGTGAAACTCGTTAAAATTGTAACGTACTGTAACGTTCGACTAAGTAATATTATTAGTTATAGTGGTGTGTATAGCTAATATGTTTGTGAGTTTACATAAACAAAAATGGAACAATTTATTGTAACCATAACCAGTTGTATGACATGTTAATTTACGGCGAATGTAGGCAAAACTCTGCCTAAGAGACGTTTGCACGGTAAACGCTTCTTGCAAAAGGCATAAGTCATTTTAAACAGTTGTAAAACACTTGTTCTGTGTTATAAAAAGAGCTCTAACAAAACCATTCACACTAAGCACCTATGCTTAGGTGTACGTATTTGTAATTATTATGTATCAATACATAATAATCCTAAGATAATACCTATGTTAGCGACGTTGTCATATATTCAAGACCTGTTTGTTGTCATAATTCTATTACGGTTGGTCAGAGAAAAAAAAAGTTAAGTCAAATATGTTTTGTTCAGTACATCATATGGCATATTAAGGCACCCATACTCCCAACACCCTATATATTCGTTTTACTTCGGTACCTTTGAATATTCACAGATGGCATGAAATAATATTAAGCTCTAAAATGATTTGTATTTGTAGAAAATACTATTTCAAGAAGACGGCGCCCTTAATACTCGTATAACACAATACCATTGATTTTCCAATACAAACACTGTTATTTGTGATTGTCTCGAAAACAGATCAAATGTCAAATAAGAGTAAGACTTTTTTTGTGTATTGTAAGAAAAATCTAATGTATTACATTAGATCTCGCAAACGTGATGTTCAATTGATTTTCTGTTTTCACCTTCGTAATTAGAGAAAAAATTTCACAACTTTGATAATTTTGCCGACATCATAGCTCATAGCTCCAATAAGAAAGTTGACACACTGGATTTGAGACAGACTGTATATCCAGACAACAACTGCACTTTCAGATAGCGCCAATAGTGTCTAATTGAAACAGTTAAACAACTTACAGCGGCTTCTTATCACTGTCGAATAAGAGCGTGAAAAAATAAACTAACGCCATTCATTAGCTGTAAATTCAAGTGTAAAGACAGACGTAACGCCGATATATTGTTTAAAGGATGTTTTCAAGGTTTATGGACCATTAAATTGAAGTGTTTGCTTTTGAAGGATCAATCGAAAATAAACAGTTACTTCACCTGAATAGGTGGTCAGGCAGTTAATGTTCTTTATCTAAAAATAAAACAATAGGAGGGAATTAATAAATATTAAGCTTCTTTTACTGAAAATGAAGAATCAATTAGTAACTGAGCGGATCTCCCAGTGTGATATTAAAAGGGTTCAGTTTCTATACCGGGTGACAACGGAAAGTGGGAACACGCTGTAACTTTTTTATGACTGCTGATACAAATTTGAAATTGTGTGGGTTTATACTAGATGGTGCCATGAATTCTTTGAGGTCATTTCGGATTTCATGACATTTCCGGTTTCACCGGAAATTTATATTTTTAAATGGGACACCCTGTATTTTTTGACATTTTTGGAATCAATCATTTTACGTATGGTAGGACCAATTTTCTTTTTTGTTTGTAATTATGAGAAAAATTCTAAATTTGAATATTTTTGTACATATTTTTAGTTATTACAAAACATACAAAAAATATGAAAGATATTTTCAAGGAAAGGTAAAGGGTAATATATAATTAAAAGAAATACCCATCATTTTTTTATTCATTTTAAAAACAATAATAACTTAAATATAGAACTTTATAAACTATTTGGAAGGTGCAGAGAACTAGTGAATACTGAATGTAAACAAAAGATGTACAGGGTGTTCATATTTCGCTGTAATTGCAGGATATCTCAGAAATTACAAGAAATAGAAGGATGTGGTTTTCTCTAAACTTTTAAAAAACTGCATTTAAGGAATAATAGCTTTCACGAAGAGTTCAATGGCATATTTGTGATTTCTACAGCGTGTCTCTTTCAAAATATTACGCCATTGAACAACGGAAACAAGTCTATCAGAAGCAATTTTCACAATTCCGATATCTTGGATATTATCTGAGATACGAAGGATTAGTGAAACTTAAACGTAGTTTTTTTTTAAATGTCGTTTTGTATCTCAAAAACGAAGAGGCCTATGAAAATTCTGATTACAGCATCTTAAACTTTTCGCAAAAATAACTCACAGGGAAAACGCCTGTCACTACAACAAAATTTGGACACCCTATACATACTATTTAAACTATCGTCCAAGTTTAGAGTGGTCCATTATTTTATAAATTTAAAGTTATATGCCCCACATTTATCAAACCATTTGTTCCTTTTCCTCCATCTCAAAAAATATTTATTTGAATCTTAATACTGGTTCAATTATCTCAAAACAATGTATTTTCTTGCTTTGAGTAGGTAATATTTATGTGTTTTGTCGGAATTTAACAACCCATTTGCCAGGCTGTTAAAAAAGAAATATTTAACTTGAATTGAACCGAATGGAGGTTAAAATAAGTAATCTATGTCATAAATGATGCCAAACGTTTCATATTTCTCCACTCGCCGTGTTTACGTTTGTCTAGAAAAATGTAAACGGTCGTGAGCATGCAGTGGGGATTGCCAGAATCATTTATTTTTTTTAATCTGTTGGTGATAACATACAGATGCATATGTATATATATTTCACTCGGCGGATAATCTCTATATGCAGTTGGTTCGTTTTGAAATAGTACAATAGTAAATGTAGTTCCAAATGGTGAGTACTATTAATATAATTATTAGAAATTTTAATAAATTTTTAAATGTATAATACTGTCAGTGTAATTCTGTAATCAATAAATAAAGGTTTGTCGAAAATTTGCAAAAACACGTCAACTTTTATTTTCAATGGGACATATTAGAAGGAGGTTTGTTTATTTCTTTAATTATGTGGGGATGCAAGAACCCCCAACTTTTTTTAAATAAAACGGTAGGTTGATTTATTTTAGTTGCAAATATAATTACCTTTTTTTTGTTACTTTTTATAAGCAATGTGTCGGAAAAAAATTAAATAAGAAAATGTTTACTGAAACTACTTTAATCCAAAGAAAGTTGAAAATACGATTCGCCTTTTTGCTGGCAATACCCTAATCTATAATAAAAAGTATTCCGAACATTTTGTAACACTAATTTTTGAAACAGCTTTAAAATAAAAAATTATTTTAATCAACTCACCTTTCCATTTAAAAAAAAGTTGAAGGTTGCTTCAATCTTCCACATGCTTAAAAAAACAACCTCTTTATAAAACATTGAAAATAAAAATTGACTTGTTTCTTAATTTTGCGACTAACCTTTATTTACTAGGTAAGTTACAGAATTTGTTACTCTTAAGACCGCTTTACATTTATGCAATTCTTATTGCATGCAAAGAAATATTGCATGCGCGCATGCGCATTAATGTTAAAATTAATGACCGACGCAATTTTCAGTCCATTGCACGAATATAGAGTCTGCTCTAATTTGATTGCATTGCACGTGCAATTCTGGTTCCTTTTCTGGTTATCTTCAGTTTTGCCATCCTACACAAAAGGAACTAAGTGAATTAACTTCAATTAACCATAATAATTTTATTTTTTATTTCATCCATAAAAATTCTAGGTTGACTGAAACTTCACACCACAGTACACAACACCGGTATGTTTTGATGGTTTTGCAGAATACCAGCAGATTGAAATCATTTTCATTTTACTAATTTGGTAATGGGTAATATATTGCATAAATGTAAAACAAATGACACCTTGCAATATTGCATGAAAGATTTTGCTGCAAAATAGTTTTCATTGCATTGCATGCCCCATTGCCTAAATGTAAAGCGGCCTTTACAAATACAATTTTATAAAAACAAAATCAAAAAGAGCAGTACAAATTGATTTAAAAATATACTTCCGTACGGCACTGGAAACTTGATAAGAGTGATAAGGCGTATAATCGGCGACCGGACAAAAAATTGAGGGAAATTCCCAAGGAAATAAATAAATTACATTTTACAACACCTATTTTAATGCAGCAAATTCGACTGCTTTTGCCACTATTGTTATTAATTATTAATAGAATTAATTTGTTAATAATTCCGCTTCTTGTCCGTTTTGAACTTGTAAGTTATTGACAGCAGATATAATACGTTTGCGTAAATCATCAATAGTGTCCACTTCGGTGCAATATACTTGATTGAAAGTCAGAAAATCGTGGCGGCTATGCTACGCGTGCTCCTCGTCCAAATCACTGCTATTAATGCTTGGACACGCTGTACATGGTACGGATATAATCGAGTCTCGTGTATGATACTTCACACTGTTGCAATACGGCGTGGACGACCTGGACCTCCATCTCTTCGACGATTCGGTTGCAAATTTCCCGCGTCACGCCTGCGTTTGCACTACACTTGCAGTCACTGCACACCATTGTAAAGTAGCTGTTTACCGGGAAATCGTTCACTTCACCATAAATTAAAACGTTACAACTGCGAGTAATGTAAATATTTGCATCACAAAACTACAGTAGCCCAGCGATGTAAAGGTTGAAACTACTAGAATTTGGATAATTTTTTTCTCGAAAACTAGGCATTTAAAAAAATTGTTAAAATGTTGATCCATCACTTAGAATTCGACACTAAAGTAATTTCACTCGTAAATGAGTTTAAATTTTACGTTATTTCTTACTAGATAGCGTAGTCTTTTTCAAAGCCACTTTAATAAATCGTGTTTTTTACAATATAAAGAAAACAACAGTGTTTTTTTTGAAAAATTGAGTCTGTAATTATTACTTAAATCTGCAAAATAAGAACTTCAGGAAACAAGTACTCTGCGGGTTAATGCCCCGACCAGCATTGAAATACACCTAGGAAACCTACAGCGAACAGTCAAAGTAATTCATTAGCGATACCACTAGGCATATACTGGTTTCGACCTTATTAGTTTTCATCAGTATGTCATAGGTTAGGCAACCAATGACAAGTTCTGGCCATTCATGTTTGTCAAACCTGACAGAAGGGAACCTGAGAACCTCACTCCGTAAAATAACTATTTTTGGGAGCGTATACAAAAAATAAATTCTTTGATTTATTTACCTTATGAATCTGGAATATTTACTCTATCTTGCTTCCGTTTTTCTTTGATTAGACCTCAAAAAATGTTTTTTATGTGCTGACTTCTCCAAAGTTTATTTTAACTAATTTCATTTAATAAACATTCGTCTATATTCTAAGTTCTGTATAAATATAATTTATAGATAATATGATTAATGAGTTTTACTTTATTTGTGGAATGTTGTTCCTGATCCACCAAACATTCCTCGTCAGAATCGATGGCTAGTTGAATGATCTCGAAATGTATAAATAGCAGTGCGTATCATTTGGCCTTATTAGAAATTAAAATGAGGCATAATTTCAAATAAATGAAGTTTAAACGAGATAAATTTAGAAGCAGTAAAATATTTGATTCGAGAAATACATTCACGCCTTTTTCCTCGGCCAATCTACAAAGGAGACAAGTGAAATCTGATCTTTTTAAATTTGTTTGCTTGACCTGGTACGAATTTTATGTATCCAGCAGCGTCAACGCTTCACCAACATAGCTCCCCCAAATTTAAATTCATAAATTTATTATCTGAGGAATGACATGAGCAATGAGTTCAATATGCTTGACATTTTGACCTAAATATTTCGATTTAAAAATAATCATTACTGCGATCAGCCAGAGCTATTTTTAATGTATCAAGGCGTTCGTGGAACCCCAAATTACCATATATGGTGTAGCCGAAGACTAGATTTTCAAGGATCTCGAAAAGGTTTATTTATGAAACGGCGCCGTCCCGTAACTGGGACACATATTTTAAGATACGTGATAATGACATTAATATCACTCTATCTTTTATCGTGTGTATCCATGACCTGCCTTCTAATGTTTTATTTCAATGCCTGCGCTGAATGTTTATTATTAATCATATAATTTAGGTGAAATATGCACCATTCCGCCAGAATAGCAAAATCTGAATCATAATTTTAAATGGGTCAAATTCTATGTACAGGGTGAATCATTAATAATGATAGGGTTTAAGGACAGATTATTAACGTCAAAACCAACAAGCCCAACAAGTCTTATTCAATTGTTGCTCCTTTTCATTCTACAGGGTGTTAAAGTTGAAAAAATGTTTTCGATTTTTTGCTATATTTTAAGAACGTATGGACCGATTGTTTTAAAAATTTGTAGCCTCGTGTTTTTGAGGTGGCAATTACGAATATCATCCGAGACGATATTATGCGATGTTGCCATATAGAAAATATATACGACAATCTGAGAAAAAGTAACTTTAGTAACAAAATGTGCAAAAATGTAACATTTTACTAAAAAGTAACTATGCATCATTAATGCTTCACCCTGTATAATTTAGGTGAAATATGCGCCATTCCGCCAGAATAGCAAAATCTGAATCATAATTTTAAATGGGACAAATTCTGTATATATGACTATTAAATTATTATAATTTCAAGTGAATTCATTGACAGATTAAAAATAATTATCGGTATAGATGTTACACTTTAATGAACACTTGTGAATATAATCTAAAGATGATTAATGTTTTCTTGAGGAAAGTAGTACATATTATAAATAAGTTTATCAACGATCGTTATATAATGACAGTAATATGACTCATCTCAATATCATAATGACGTTTTTTATGACACTAGTGCTATAGCTAGTTATCGCACGCATATTATAAAAAAAGCATGCAGTCGTATCCAATAAAATTTAATCCACATGTTTTTGATTTAGAATCAGTACCTACTAGATGCTACTAGTAAACCTTCAAGTAAGCAAACTGAAAACGAAATATTTCCCTTATATTGTAAAAAAAACTAACAAAATTGGTGATTATTTCATTCTCCAATGCAACGTTGACGTCTGTCACTGTTGTAAATAATATTGATTAATTAGTAATTTTTTATGTATAAAAAAAAATTATAATTTGAACAGAACTTACCTTCGGTTCGTTCTGTAAATATTAGACGCGTGCTATAAAATACCTCATATGGCACTTTTAATATAAATAGCTATTATCTGCTAGTATATCATAATAGATACTTTACGGTATGTACTATAAAACTATTTAATCCAATATCAGTTAATCTAGTCCTTGTTATGACTATAACCCATTCATTAACCTGGTACTATACTAAGTTGTAACTAATAAATTCAAGTTGATTTTTGATTTTTTTTAAATTAAATTTCCAATGATGAAATTGAAATGAACGTTTTCGAAACACACCTGGAAAAGTTGCAATCCTTTATTAAAGCAATTTAATAGCAAAAGTAATGCAATATAATAACTATCTCAGATCTCTGATTGCAACAATGAAATGTAAAGGTGACGCAGTTCTAAATTAGTCACAATTAAATAAATAAACAACTAAACAGTATTGAGAGTGTCAATGCCAAATTAGCATGTAAAGATAAATGGATTATATAATCGCATTGTCATCTGTATCGGTCGTATTTGTGTACCCAATTTAACAAAATTAATGTCTGTTTTGGTAATTATATGGTATTGCATATTTATATCGGAAACTTTTAAATAATAATGTTATTTAAAGGACCTACCTTTTAAACGTTTTGCTCATTTAATAAACATTAAATTTGACATAATATAATACTTGGATGAGAAGTGTTCAAAATTAAATGCCAATGGTAAATAAAATTTAATTTTGTGCCAAATAGAATTAAAAGAATATATGAAACAGCGATAGTGATAGCGTAATGAAGTGTCGAAGATAAATTAAGCTTTATGAATTCGTTACAAACATTATATTTTGGAACTTTAGCTCACTAATGTTATTAATTTTAGATCTCTGTGATATAAATTCAAATAAATCAATACACTGAGAAAAAATATTATAACGATTATAAGAATTATTATAAACCTTAATTAAGATTTTGTTGCACAAAGCTGTTCTTCTCGTTAACTAAAAATTAGATCAAACATGTTTTTAATAATATTATGTTGTGAATTACTTAAGAATGTTTTAAAATTTTGAATTTGTATTACACTCCATTTAATAAAATATGGTGATTTCATATGGAGTGAAGATAAACAAAATTATGTGGATCACCTTTATATCAGAGTCTAAGGTTACTAGCATACTATTTCTCCATTGAATTTTATCTCCAATACTTATAATCGCCTGCAGGATAAGCTAGATTTATTAAATGTAGCCTAGAAATTAATGTAATTACCTTTAATTAAATTAGTTTATAAATTGAATTTGTTGCAATATTGTTGTATTTGTTTATTGTCTCTATTTTTTGTTTTGTGTTTCTCATCCTTTAATTGGTACTGTACTGTTGGATGATGTATTGCTAAATTAAATAAACGAAAAATAATGTAGAAAGGCCAGTATTGTTGAAAAATGTTGAAAAACGGTAACTTGAATTACATAGGTAATAAAGATATTTACAGTAATAGGTACATGTAACCATAATGTATTGTGTATACTACATCTCAACCATATTATACTTAACTTACAGAAACAATTGAAAAAAGTAAAAATATATTTTGAAAAATAAAGAGTTTTGATAGGCATCTGAATTTATGCATTCCATTCATTATACTAAACTGTTTTGTTTCAGATGGGGTGGAACAAGTGCTTATACAGCAGTTTAGTATTACTATCAGTATTTATATTAGCATCAGCAGCGCCTTTTGATGATTACTCTGATCTCAGAGGACCTTACTGTAGAGAAAAAAACTGGTGTTGTAAAGGACGAGAAGACAGCTGTGCTGTGCCAATACTAGGTCAGTATATTTCGTTTAGTTCGCATGAACATTTTTGTAAACCTACTATTTCAGAAAAATATTAGTTATACAGGGTGTAAGCAGAGTTAAAAAATGCGGGGCCCTATTCTAGGCCTAAAATAAGGGGTCTCAGGACAGCCATTGTCCAGCTACAACGTGACAACAATTAAAAATAAATCATTGTTTAATTTCTAAACCGCGTGAGATAATTGAACCAAATTCTGTGTACATATTTAGTATAAAACAAAAAATTATCAACTTTAGCAACTTACCAGCGGTGGAGGGTGTGGGTATCATCGATCATTATTTGCAAAAAAATTGATCACAGTGTATAATATTAAAAAAGAAATAGGCCATCATATGCGTCATTGTATTATCTTCATTTTTTGTTTCTTAATTTTTTTAAAATTATTATGATTTATTATAACAAATGTTAGAAATGGCTACCGTCAGCCAAAATATATGCTTTATGTTTTTTTGAAACTGCAGCTTGAACACGTGCAAAAATTCCAGTAGTAGCTCTTATCACATCACAACCAGCTATAATTTGTTGACGTAAGTTCCTCAGATTCAATGTGAACCTTGTAAACTAATGTCGTGAGATGTACCCAAACAAAAAAATCAATAGGGTTCATATCGGGTAATCTGGATGGCCAAGATTGACCCGGTTCTTGAGCGCCTCATCCAATCACGTTATTACCAAATTTTTCATTTAAAAATTCACGAGCAGTCAAACTAAAATGTAGGGAAGTCTCGTCCTGCATAAAACAATATTCTTTGTCTTAGCGCGTAGGAAACATTGTCAAGTAGGTAGTTTGGGTAAAACGTTTTAAAGAAAATGTTTATAGGAGGCACCGGTTTTCGATAAAAAGTAAGGCCCAGTAAGAAAACTTCCAATAATATCCACCAATACATTCAAAGATGTTGAAATCGAGATTCCATGATGGCATTAGAAATGGTGAAATTACTTTACTATGATCAGACCAAACGTGTTTATTGTTAAAGTTCATTATAGCATCTCTGGAAACATGAAATTCATCGGTAAACAATATGCCACCCGTAAAGAGTCAACATTTTGTTCAATTTTTTGCAAAATCCAGTGACAAAATTGAGGTCGAGTAAGATAGTCTTGCGGCAGTAAGGCTTGCATCTTTTGTATGTAACACGGGTACAACTGTTGATACTTCAGAACGGACCAAACTAATTTATGATTCACACAAGATTTCCAGTGATCCTAGTACTAGTGTTTGGTTCTTCTTAATTTCGTGTAGAATAGCTTCTTCCAACTCAGGCGTTATAACACTCAAAGGTTTTCCAGGAATTGGAAAACATTTCTGATAATAAATACATTTTTTACAGTAAGAGTAACTAATACATTGTTCCATATTATGCAGTACAATATATAATCAACAACAAAGCAACAACAGTACAACATAGCGAAAAAAGAAAATATAAACAAAAACATTTCTGAACATTCTTCTGATTTGAAGTTGGATGATTTGGAAATCTTTTCATATAAATTCGACTAGCCTCAGTACCATTTCCACCTGCAAGGTCATAAATGTAATCATATTGGCCATTTCAGTACTTGAATATTATACATAAGCCAATATTAAAACTTAATCTTTTTAAAAATAAACTTAATTTGACAATACATAATATTAAATAAGAGGAAGGCTTCTTATTATTATTATTTTGCATGACCTTTCTAAGATATGTTTAAGTAATTTAAGTAACTGTAAAAATGCACTTGATCAAATAAAACAATTTTATTGTTAATCGATTTGGAATACAAAAAGGTGTTGAGAAACAAAAAGTGAAGATAATACAATGTCGCATATTATACGTATTTATTTTTGCAAATAATGATCTACGATACCTCCACCACTGGTAAATTTCTAAAGTTGATATTTTTTGTGTCATACCTACTGTCATACTAAATATACATACTAAGCGGTTTAAAAATTAGAAAATGATTTTTGACACATTGTAGACCCTGCATTTACATAAAAAAACTGTATTCTTGGCCACAGATGCACCCTTGAATTTTTGACCTCCACTTGAAAAACAGCCTTTATTATACCTACAGTGTGTTATACCTATTTAGGACACAAAATTGTATGGTAGTTTCCCTTATTAGTGTCACTATTCTAGATACAATTTCAGAAACGTTATGTTATTGCGATGATTTTTGCAATAACACAAGGGTCAATGACTGCTGCCCGGATTATTGGTCATTTTGTCATGGGCAATATGTCGAAGAAACTCGAAAATGTGTTGAACGTCAAGGCCAGGTTTTAGGTAAAATCAAAGAAAACTGTGTTGAATGGTAAGTACATCAATTGCTTGTCCTAAAATCTATATACTTTGCAAAACAAAATGATTTTTTGGTTTTACCAATGGCGCGCATAAGGGCACGTCAATTAATATTTTTGAAGAAAATGGTACAGCTCTGGTTTCTCTTAATATATTCTTATTTTATATTAACTGTTAATTTCTGAAGAAACCGTGTTCGAGTCACGTCAATTAATATTTTTGAAGAATAAAATGGTACACCTCTGGTTTTTCTTGAAATATGTATCCAATTTTTAAATTATTATAAACATATGACAATTTAACTTGGTTGACTCGATAATTAGGACAATTTTGAGCAATTTTTGAAGACATGCTTGTTTTATTAATTAAAAAATATTTATGTTTACAATTTTTTTCGATTTTTTTTTCTTGCAAAATTTCCTCCTGTTATAACTACTGCCCCTTTCTGTTTTTAAATAAAATATCACCTAGTTTATAAGCAAACCCTAGTTTGCTTTATTAATACCTTGATAGTATCAATAATACGAATACCTACCTTATTGATAGCAGTGGCGGCTCGTGGTAGCTGCAAGAGGTGAGGCCCAAATAATACCTAAATAGGAATAAATTTACACGTCTCCCCTGAGGTAATATTCCTTGACGCGTTGGCCATTTTTTATTGTGGAGATCTTCACCTACTATAACCATAAATTAAAAAACTAAATAACATCAGAACTCCGAATTTTATTTACAATATAAGTAATAGAAAAAAAAATATGTTTCAGCATCTAATAATTTAAAAAATTGTTCCTATGTGTTTAAAACACTAAAAAACATGAAAAAATATAACAAGCAATTTTCAACTACTTATCTATTTACATACAAAACAAAGCCACTTTTACCAAAAATTTTTTAATATTTTCACTTCTTATAAAACAAGTCTATTGGTCGGTCTTTTAAATTCGCAAATTTATTTATAATGTCTTCATAAAATTTCGGCGCTAAGACTTTGCAACAGTTCTTTTTCAATAGCCATCATCGATAAGTTGTTTAAGCGTTCTTGTGTCATCGTATTTCTTATGTAAGTCGTAATGCGCTTAAGGCACGAAAAGTTTCATTCTACTGAAACACTTATTGCAGGAATTGTTAAAACTAAGCAAAATAATTTGTATGTTTGTATAATATTCCTACCGTTTTCTCAACTTCTAAATTATAAAATTGTTCGTCTCTGTACAAAACATAAAGTTCGTTTTTCAACTTATCTGTGTCAAATATGCTTGGATACATTTGTAGTAAACAATGAAACGATATTTCCGGAAATTTGTTTGCATATTCGGGATATTTTAAACCGTTGACCGACTATTCAAAATTTCGTTTTGCTACTTCATTACGTATTGAAAAAGGATAGAGATTAAAACAATATCGTGAGAGGGAAGCATTATTATAAATAACTATCGACGAGCCTCGAGCCTATCGACCAATAATATACATTTAAATTAGGTTCCTATTCTATGTTAAATTTAGTCTTACCTTGTAAGGAAGTTGTTTTTTATTTCTTTAAATTAATCCTACCAGCCCGGACTCCCCACGCCGGTAGAAACAGAAAGGGCGGGATATTGAAATGTAAACCAGAGGTACGTTATTATAACATAAGAGGGCTAAGATTGAAGCAATTATTTTACTTATTTACATTGATTACTGATAAATGTAGTAAGCAATCGGATTGGAAATTATGGGGTATTAAAATATACAGTGAATGCCAAATTTTACAGTGAGGCCCGGCCTCAGTTGCTTCATACGACGAGCCGCTACTGATTGATAGTATTATACGGTGCAACAGTTTTATTTCTTTACTTGAACACGGTGCGTTGTACGATAAAGTGTTGACGGATCTATTTTCTTCAGAATTAAACAGAGAATATAAGAAAAAAGAATATTTTAAGAGAAACCAGCAGCGTACTGGTAAGACTAGAAAATCATTTTTGTGTTGTAAAGAATGCGCCTTCTTCAGGTATCGACCTCTAAAATTTCATTATGATATATCTCAACTTAAGTTTGTGTTCTTTTTTCCAATGAAACTTTAACTCTGTATATCTGCAACGAAGCCTTTTTCGATTATAGTTTATACAGCAAGCTAGGTTATTTTCGTGATTAATATGATAATTTTATCAAGTGACACAGAGGGCACTAATTATACGTAATACTATTTAGTTCCATTTCAATTCCTCTTATGTGAAAATTGTTCAGACAAACGTTTTTTTGTTGTTTTTTTTTCACTCTTTGATAAACTAGAGTTTGTTTCAAAGCAGTAATTCATTGCCATGGTGACCAATTTTTAATTGTTTCATCCATATAAGGTTAAGAAACTAGTTTGTTTGAAAGAATTGTTACTATCAAAAGACGTATTTCAATAAGACGTGTTTTTCAGTGAATGCAAAAGCAAAAACAACTATACTGATCCTGTTTGGGACTGCAAGAACCGCACATGTCTAATTGAGGAGACCATAATCAAAACCATCAATCGAGAATATCCTTATGGTTGGACTGCAAGTAATTACAGTGAATTCTGGGGCAGAACTTTAGCTGATGGCGTTGGCAAGAGGTAAATGATCATCTTTTATGTGTTAAATATTGTTTAGCTTTGTTACGTTTTGTTTAGTCATTCAGTTTGTTTTCTAACAAATATTTTCCAAGCAAAAAAATACTAGTAAAATGTGTGGAAAAAGTGTTTGATAAATTTTCACATCTGCAATAATTGTGTATTATTTTAATGATCATTGCAGACTAGGTACGCTTCCACCGCAAAGATTCGTATTGAAAATGAATCCAGTGAGAAGGATATACGACCCTAATGCGCTTCCTAGGCAATTTGATTCACAGGAGAGGTGGCCTGATTATATTTCCGAGATTCAGGATCAAGAATGGTGTGCCTCATCGTGGGCAGTATCAACAGCAGCAGTTGCCTCAGACAGGTACTCAAACTCATTTAATATTCTGCCAGTAAATTTATATCTTTCATGTTTTTACAGATACGCCATAGTTTCCAAAGGCCGCGAAAAAGTACAGCTCAGTGCACAAAATCTAATATCTTGCAACACTAAAGGGCAAAAAGGTTGTAACGGAGGTCATTTGGATAGAGCTTGGTCGTTCTTCAGATATAACGGGTAAGTAATTGATATTGCAATATTTTAATACCTATTTGGAGTGTTTAAAAATATTGGTAATTATTTACATTAGCGTAAAACTCTCCAATCTTAAAACAAAATTCCTACCCCCCTATTTTCGAGGGTGCTGATTACGAATTTGAAGTCAGATTTCGTCACTCGCATATAGTTTTCGAAAAAAATTTTTTCAAAATTATAACCTCTATTTGTACACTACATTAGGTTGAAATTGTAATGTACATCTCTGCCCCCTCTGCCTTCTTCATTTAATGACGTCACACTGTCGTCAAAATATATAGGAGTTATATTGCAATTTCAACCTAATGTAATGTATACATAGAGGTTACAATTTTGAAAATTTCTTTTTTCGAAAACTACATGCGATCGCCGAAATCTGACTTTAGATTCGTGATCAGCACCCTCGAAAATAGGGGGGTAGGAATTTTTTTGTTAAGATTGGAGAGTTTTACGCTAATATAAATAATTACCAAAATATTATACAGGGTGTTTGGAAAAGTTGGTAGAAAATTTAAGGCATTAAAAGTACAGTTAAAAAAGTAAAAAAAGTTTCTATAAACATTGGTCTTCCAGAGCAACGTTATTGAGATATGACCCTCCAATGGAGTCTTACCATATGGATATTTTTTAAAATAATTTTCTTTCTGGTTAAGACAATGGAATGATCATACTATAAAAGTCTTTGACCATCGTAAATTTCATCAAAATCGGTTATAAATAACCTACCCCTACATGAATGTCGAATTTTTGCATAGAGATTTTCATCACACCACGTATGAAGATTGTGCAAATTGATAATGCCATCTCGTGTAAAACAAGCCTCATCGGTAAATAAAATATTTGAAACGAATGTGTAATTATCTTGTTGGCGATCAAGAAGCGGGTGGTATGATCTTGAAACATACCATTAACCCTTTGAAAATGGTAAAGATATAATCCATTTTCCTTAAGCAACTGCCATATAAGTATTGTTTGTTCTAAAGAGCATCTTTTGCAGAAGGTAGCATTCTATTAGTTAAACGTTGCCGATACCTACTCTTTTGAGCCGCCAGACTATTTCCATTACAGAAACTATAAATAAAATTCATATCGGCATATTAACAGTTAGTAAAAGCATGGTGATTCATGATTGTAAAAAAATCGAATAAAATGCAGTCAAGCACAAAAATCACAACTAAGAAAATAAGGAAACGCAAGAATTTAAATGACAATCATTATAATGAAACTGTCACCATGACAGATGCCTACTATGTGAAAAAGTTAAAAATATATATATACAGGGTGTTAAAAAAAGAGTGTAACATATTTCAGGAGGTAATAGTATGAACCAAAATATGCAGAAAAGTCTTAATAAACATGGGTCCGCAAAGTAACGGTTGCGGAGATATGGATCACTATTCGTTTTTCAAATATTTTATTTTATTAGGAATAAACCGACAAAAAAAACAAAGTTACATAAGATGTTAAAAGTGCCCTCCGTCCATTTCCAAGCTGTGTAAGTTGTGAAGGAATCTGGCTATTTGGATAAGCGTCAACATAAAGACGTCGCGCTTCGGTGGCGTTCCCATTAGCACGACCATACATGAAATGCATGTCTTTAATTCTGCGTTAGAGTAACCAGTCATAGCGAAAGAAAACTTGTGCACTTAGAACAACTGTCAAATACGTACTGTTTATTTCACTAAACATCAACCAACTCTTATAAGAAAATACACGTTTTTGCAAAATAAAAAAGGGGCTAAAAAACATAAAACATTCCATATCTCCGCAACCATTACTTTGCGGACCCATGTTTATTGAGACTTTTCTGCTTATTTTGGTTCATAACTATTACATACTATTACCTTAAATGTTTTACACTCTTTTTATAGCACCCTGTATATATATATATACAGATTGTATCACATAAGAGGGCCACTCCCATGTATCTCGCTTAATATGCGAGACACGTCAAAAATCTTTAATTATTTTTTGTTGCATTTTTAGAGGCCTTTATGCTCGTAAAAACAAATTTGATATCCATGGCCAACTTTATGAGTAATAACAAAAAAACCTGTAAAGTGCTCAAATTTAAGGACGTCTAACTTTTTTATTTTCAGAGATAGAGACAACTTATTGGTAATAAATTTTTATTGCAAAATTGATACCTTCCACCTGATATAAACAGATTTTTGAAATATCGTATTTGGTTCGTTGCGCCCTCTAGGCGGATAAAAATTTTTTTTTATTGAAGCAGGCTATGGCTACAAAAAATTGCCTGTTTTTCGTCTTTCATGCAATATACTACATGCTGCCCTTATCTTTCGTATTTATTACATTCTTTTCAATTTTAGTTTAAAAAAAATGTACCTAAATATTTTCGTGTTGCTCAAGATAATGTAGAACTTGTTTTAAAGACGCCAATTGCAAAAAAATAATAAACAGAATGTACTTTTTTTATGCAAAATACAGATTTTCTTATAATATTATTATTCGCCGTCTTGAAGCAACTGTGACAGCGTCAGGACATTCAATAAGTAATGCAATAGATAATGTCTTTTATTTGCGACAGTTTATTTCCTAGTTATAGGGCCTATTGCTGAAAGTGTAAATAAAAAAATTGATACCGTTTTGCAGAACAATTCAGGATTTCTTGACTTTATGCCGTACATAGTAGATCTTTTTAATGGCAAAGAAGTAGATGTTTCTGAATTTAACCTAAATGTATCATCCATGAACAACTATATATACTTTAAATATGCCCCAGTGACCTGTATGGATGATGAACACACATTTTCGAAACCATGGATACCATTATATTAATCAGAAAGAAAGTTATTTAAAAAATATCCAAATGCTAAGACCCCTTTGGAGGTCCATATTTCAGCAACGTTGATCCCTAGAACCAATGTTTATAGAAACTTTTTTACTTTTTTTAACTTTACTCTTACTGTCTTAAGTTTTGTACAAACTTTTCCAAACACCCTGTAGAACTAGTTAATACAACACGAAGCACAACTTCTACTCGTATTAAAACATGTAATTATCAATCCTTTTTAATAAATTATTTCATGCAGCATAGATCTGAACTGAATTCAAATCACTTGATGTACAAGTTAATGTAATAGGGTTTATATTCATTTTCGTTTATGCATTATAATCATCAAACGTATTATTTATGCACGATATTTTTCAATAACTGTACCACATGAGATGACTTCGCTAAAAAGTCGATGTGCAATATTTCCACTTATATAACTATGCGGTCAGAAGCTTTTATTGGTTTAAAATGAAGCCAAATAAACACTTGATGCGAAATGCATGTTCTTCAGTTCTGATAAAAAAAAACTGTCTGCTGTAAGTGGGAATTTGGTTTGAGTATTTGCACATGGCTTCGTATTTTTCTGCAAGAGACGTAATTGACTTACTAGTATCTTTATGAAAAATGCGAGAAAACATAGTACAGGGTGTCTCAAACTCAATAGTATGGGACACGTGGTGTGAAATGGGATGAGGTAAGTTCCAATTTGAATTGAAATTATTATCTTTGGGATTTGACAGAAACGACTAGTGACATCATCCATTATATTTTTTCCAGAAACATACCCAATGTTTTTCCTGTTAAAAGCTCTCCTTTTTATTAGAGAAATATTTCTGTATTACTTCCCGCTTAAAAGTTGATGATAAAAATAACTTAACTTAAAAAATGAGGTAAACGCCCTCATACTGCATGCATATTTATTTATTTAAAAAATATATACAAAAAAATACAGCAGAAACGAGTCAGAAAACAAATCAATATGATTGAACTACTCATTTTAAGACCTAAGCATTGAATTAATTGGAGAGTTATTACCATAATTGTTAAAATACATCTTTACATAAAATAAATTTGTTCACCGAGTTATCTGTTGTTTTACATTGAAATTAAGTCTACTTACTATATCATTACTATCAATATTATTATTAACAACTTTATACAAAAATAATACATAAGATACTAAACGCCGAGATTTCAGTTTCAATAACTTATAATGATTTAAACTGAGGTCATATGAACCAAATTGTGGCCTGCGTTTGTTAACATTTCACCGTTTAACTCATTAGAAGCGTTTGTGATTTTTTATTTCAATTGATTAATATTTCGCGAAAGTGTTTTGTAAGCATTATTTTTGAAAACCTCCCCATAAAAAATTGGGGTTGCTAGATTTGGTGACTCTCCGGGCCACTGAATAGGTTAATTAATCTCAATCCATTTTTCTGGGAAAATATTGCTGCACAATCTAGGTCTGTGGGGTGATGCTTCGTAGTGCTGAAACCATAAGTTTTCTTTGGCTGCAAAAGTACATTCTCCAGAAGTGCAAAAAGTTCTCGTAGGAAATTTAGGTAACTCACGCTGTTCAATGTGCAGAAGGGCTTGGACTGGATTTACAATATTGGGATTTTCAATGGACCAGTAGTGTTCGGTGCGCCTGTTTGACAAACCGACTCTCATCCGTACAAAGAACGTGCCGAAAAAGGTTCCGATCAACAGGTTCTACATTTACTACAATTTGAGTTATAAAAGTAAGTGTGTTTTCAATGTGACTCTCAGGCAAATATTCCAAACTGTGAGTTTTATAGTCATGATACCCAATGGTCTTTAAAATTCGTTGAACAGTTGATTTATCCAAATTCAATCCTCGGTTAGCCTGCCGTATAGAATTTCGTGGATTTTGTTCGAAATACTGTAACGGTGTATTAACATTGTTTCTTACCCTTCGATCAATTATTTGTTTTTTCCAAACAGAAAATGCTTCTTCCATTCGTCGCAAGGTCGCCTCCAATTTTGTAAAGGTTCTATGATCAGGAATGAGTCGCTCTGGATACTTTTCTCGATATAACTCTACAGCTCTTCATATTTTTTTTTGTGACTCGCCGTAAATTAATTACTCAACTTTTTCTGAACGAGAAAACATTTTGTAAGCACAACAGTTATACGTTCGACGTCCGTATTGAGTAAGTATTTTGTGACATTTATGCACTTTAAATAACGGACATTCAATTATTTTCCAACGACTACTTGGTTATTATATTAGGACGATATTGCTTTACTTTTAAATTGGAACTAATACAGAAAAATTTCTCAAATAAAACTAAAAAAAATGAGAGCTTTTTAACAGGGAAAAAAATTGGGTATGTTTCTGGAAAAATATAATTGATCCAAAGATTGAAAATGGAGCTTCCTCATTCCATGTCCCATGTCCAGTTTCAGTCACCCTGTACAGTTGAAAGAACATTTTTTGTTTTCAGGTTGGTGGATGAGGAATGCTTTCCTTATGAGGCTACTGACAAAAAATGCACAATTAAGAAAAAAGGACGGCTGCTGGAAGCTGGATGTAGTGCTCCACCATATAAAGACCGCAAAAATAGGTACACAGTTTCACCAGCCTATAGATTGGGAAATGAGACAGATATTATGTACGAAATTACTAGGTCTGGACCTGTACAAGGTACATTGTTATATTTTTCTTTATTTTTAGATATGACTTTGAGAGAGAAAAATTAAAACAAAGTTTACACGCTAGCTTGACCTAGTGGCACATCCAGTACTTTGGTTTGGGGAAGGGGGAGAGTATAATGAGTAAACTTTTTAAAATGTATTAGTTTATCCAATTTTGTATGGCTCATTTTTAGTGAATTAGAATCAGAACAATGGGATTAGATTATCTTCTTATTATAAAAAAATAAATAACAATTCTTAGTTACAGAAAAACAATTGTAAAATCTACATAAAAATGTAAAAATATATAACAAATTTAGATTTTTCTTTTTGATCATAATTAATCCCATTACCGCCTCCCTCTTCTACGAGTACGCCACTGGCTTGATCTCAAAAGTTTCTTACTTCCAAAAGTCGTGTCTCTAAATGTGAAAAATTGTATACATCTTTATATACAGTCTGTTCAAAGTTAAGACACAATTGCTAATATTCTTATTAATGAAACTACGATGTTGATCAAAGTGTGTGTTTTTTTATGTTCATTACGGTGATCAAAACAGAAAAGTAACTGAACATCACATTTACAAGAAATTTACCTTTTAAAAGAAACACTGTATATTTTCATATTATTGGATAAATGTTAAAAACCGTACAAAACTTTTGAAAGAAGTTCCCTAGGAAAGAAATAAATACAATTTTATAACACCTATTTTCATTTTATCAACAAATTCAACTGCTTTTGCCATTATTGTTATTATTAATTAATAAAATTAATTTGTGGTTTTCATTAATAAAATAATTTGACATACTTCATGTTGCAACAACTGTTCAAAATTTTGTCCACCTACGTGTAAACATATTTGGGTCTACGAATTAACACAGATGTTTCTAGTTCTTGTCTGTTTTGAACTCGTAAGTTATTTGGAGAAGCTATGATACGTTCGTGTAAATCATCAATAGAAGTCTAAATCAAAATCTAATTAGTAAGGGATAATCTCTTGGTTTAATGCTCGGACACGCTGTAATTGATACGGCTATAACTGAGCCTCGTGAAGGATACGCCACATTGTTGATTGGGATTGTTATATCTTCATAGCTATTTGCCATCGTTTGCGCAGTTTCAAATGAGTTGGTAAACAAATAAAAACTTTATTAGAAATAGTCTTTATGCGAAACACATTATAAAATAACCTTGCATTAATATTTCGTGAAAATATCTTTTGTTAAAGCACTAGTTGCTATAGCTCTACACCTACTTGTCGTCCAGTGCAAATATTGTACATGGCTTTCAGACTGGTAGCGCGAAGGAAATGATGACGTCGCAATTTTACAGCTTCAATAATAATTATTTTCGATGTGCCACGCTCCGAATTTCTTTTACTATTGGTAGCTATCGAAAACAAATACCATAGTTTTTCATATTCTCTTATAAAATAAAGTTCATTAATAAGCCTATTGTTTCCAGAGCCTTCCTATTTTTGTGTTTGAAGTTGCAAACTATTCTGAAAATACATTATTTTGTAGTGGTTTTCTGGCTTTCACGGTCAGTGCTGTAATTTGATACATAGTGACTTTCCGGGTTGTTGTGCCGTCACCTCGATAACTGGTAGCTGCCAGAAACAGAGTTAAAATGTACATCCCTAGCATTAGCCGGGATTATTTTACAGGCTATGGAAGTGAACCAGACTATCGTATATTTATGTTTTTGGAGTCGCTAAATCTGAATCTAGAGCCCATTTAACCCCATCACCCTAGGTTCAAAATCATTCCAAGGTCAAACCGAAACATAGATATGTAACTGCACTAGGCTATCGTATATTTACGTTTATGGGGTCGCTTAATCTGAATCTGAGATGCATTTAACCCCTTCAGGTCAGTTTCAATGTTATTTCAAGGTCAAATTGAAAGATAGATATGCAAGTGACGATGATCTGGCATCGTACATTCATGTTTTTGGGGTAGCTAGATCTGAACCGGGAACACATGTAACCCCATCAGATCAGCTTTTAGGTTAGGTAAACCTAAGATCAAAGCGAAATATAGATATGCAAGTGAACCAGACTCTCGTATATTTATGTTTCTGAGGCCGCTAAATCCGAATCTGGCGTTCATTTAACCTAATCACCCTAGATTCAAGGTCCTTTCAAGGCCAAAATGAAACATAGATTTGCAAGTGGACTAGACTATCGTATATTTATGTTTTTGAGGTTGCCAAATCCGAATCTGGGGTTTATTTAACCCCATCACTCTAGGTTCAAGGTCGTTCCGAGATCAAACCGACATAGTTATGCAAGTGGCCTAGACTATTGTATATTTATGTTTTTGGAGTCGCTTAATCTGAATCTGGAAAGCATTTAACCCCATCAGGTCAGTTTAAATGTTATTTCAAGATCAAATCGAAAGTTAGATATGCAAGTGACGATGATCTGGCATCGTAGATTTATGTTTTTGGGGTAGCTAGATCTGAATTGGGAACTCGTTTAACCCCATCAGATCAACAGCAGTTTTGCAGATGTTCCAATAATAAGAAAGTTTAGCGATAGTGACTTAACTTCGAACAGATTGTATATCACATCTAATCTAAATAAAAATTTACTGTTTTCTTTTTAGCCACAATGAAAGTGTATCACGACTTCTTCATGTATAAAGATGGAATATACAGGCGCACTGATTTGTCGATCAATGACATACAGGGTTATCATTCCGTAAGAATTGTTGGGTGGGGTGAAGAAAATACTGCCGAAGGAGTTCAGAAGTATTGGGTAAGTATTGTACGAAAAATTGCTTTATCGCCTACTACATTTCCTTCAAAATGACATAAAATTAAGACTTTAGTAAAGTTGACAATATATTAAATTTGTTATCAAAGATTTTTTTTTAATAAAAATGAAAGTTGGTTGTTATTTGTTGACTTTCATATAATTCTGATCTTATGTACATAAATCTGCCACTTTGAATTACTTAATATTCAAAATGCAACAAAATACTTCTATTGACGTTATTTTCATCAAGGATTTTGCGACACAGATATATTTTTGTGTATATTAAATACTTATTTCATAATATTGAGAGCATTCCAAAAACTGCCACTGCCAGAGTTATTGTGAAAGATTAAATTTACAAACACTTTTTATTTATTTAGAGCTGCAGTAGTACTAAAAAATAAGAATAAACTGTGACAAGAAACCCTCAGTAATTAGTAATGTAAATCAATTTTGATTATTTTGACAGACACGCCGTTTCAAGTGAACTATATTTCCTTTATGTAGATATTATTCCAGACATGGAATTTAGGCAACATAACAAGCTGCATATGACATATTCGAATTGTAATTTTTCAGTTTGATTATTTATTGGTGTATGTTGTGACATACGTTGGGTATTATTATTTCAGTAAAATATTCTTTAATGAGATATATTACTGAATTACGAATATATAGGATGTGGCGTCTTTAATGCAGAATATTAAAAACCTAGGTTCCTAACAGCAAATGAAGTGAAATAATATAGGTCCATTATAAGATTTGAATATTAAAAATATTTAATAAAAAATTACAAAAGGTTAACACTGGAGTGGACTATAGCGTAGGCGACAAAATCAGTGTTGCCAAATGTGAATATTTTCGTCACATTGCAGAATTTTTACCAAAAATTTGACCCCTGTGAAGAAAAGATTTTTTCAAATTACTAAAATGTAACCAATTTGTTGATTCACTTAGGTCACTAGTGTTTAGTGTTAAATAGTTAGATATCATGCTCTTTGTAATGTGTTATAGTGAAACATTATTAACATTATTTAGTGTTCAGTAAATATTCTATTCCTGATCGTTAAATGACATTTGACATTAATTTGAAGAATAAGCCTCTGTAAATTATAATATCTACACAATTTTTAGGCATTTATATCAAAGCTGCTTTTTAATTAGCAATTGTTTGTGCTATTCCATTGCGGTTTTTGTTATTTGAAGAAATGTTTAAATTATCAAGTCAAGTTCCGTGAAAAGTTCCGTGTATTATATTATTGTATTTATGGATTTGCATTGTGTTATGTTTGTTTTGCTTTTTTGATTTGAGTAACAGAAGAGCGTATTATTATACACTATATATAGTGTTATTATAAATTACATCAAGTTAAAAATAAGAACCGTCAGGTTCTCTTTGTTCGCCTAAATTGAATGCGTCGCTAACAGATCACAAATAAACATCATTTTCAACATTTTATATATAAGCGATAATTTTAATTTGTAGTAATCAAACCTAACATCTGTTAAAGTAATAGTAGTTTCTTCTGTAATACTCTGTATTTTGTTTCTACAAACATCTCCGCTTGGATCATATATTATTGTTTATAGAGAAGTAATCAATTTACTTTTACGGTTTATTTCTCTGTCTAACTGTCCAAAATTATTAATTAATGTCTGCATTTATCCTGATATTGAACTTTACTTGTTACAGGCTAATTTAGGCTTATTGAAAAAAAATCGCTTGTATTAAACCTTGCCGACCTTTCGCAATTAATTTTTATTGTTGTAGTCTAACCTTGAAGAAACAATAAAAATAATATGTGAGATGCCAGTAAGATTACATCAGGCTTTTATACACCAAATTTTTGTAAAACCACTTAGAAATTAATTATTGTATGAAAACCCTTTATAATTTTACATGTTAGATTTACAAGTTTCCGTAAAATTATACCATCTGGCAACACCGACTCTGCCTGCGGATAGGCAACCGCTAGGTTAATAGTTGTCAAACGGTAACATTTTGATCAGGGCCGTACTAGAATTTATTATTGCACTATAAAATTGAAATTCAATTTTCTTTGCAAAACGTGAATATAGGAGTTTGTCATGTAAGACATGGTAACTATTTACTACAGCAAAAATCTCTCCAATTAACAAAAAAATTCCTACTTGCCTATTTTCGAGGATGCTGATCACGAATCTGAGGTCAGATTTCGACGGTCGCATGTAGTTTTCGAAAAAAAAATTCTAAGTTGCAACCTCTATGTATACATTACATTAAGTTGAAGTTGCAATATAACGCATATTTGTTTTGACAACAATGTGACGCCATGAAATGAAGAAGGTAGAGGTGTTATATTGCAATTTCAACCTAATGTAATGTATTCTAAAGGTTATAATTTTGAAATTTTTTGATTGGAGGGTTTTATGCTGTTGTAAATAATTACCTAAGACATTTTTATTCCGAATATTCCAAGAGTTCTGTATTTAGTCTAGATGAATTTAGATTTAGAAAAAATAAAATGTTCAACTTAATATATTGAATATATTAATTGCAGAAAGTGGCAAACAGTTGGGGACCATACTGGGGCGAAAATGGCTACTTCAGAATATCTAGAGGAAGCAATGAATGTGAAATCGAATCCTTCGTATTAGCTATATGGCCTCACGTGGATAGGAAGCTGGCCTAAACGTCGCCAATAGAAGTAGATTAAGAAGTGCCATTCTGTAAAATTAAAATA
Source organism: Monochamus alternatus (assembly GCA_037114965.1). Taxonomy (NCBI): domain Eukaryota; kingdom Metazoa; phylum Arthropoda; class Insecta; order Coleoptera; family Cerambycidae; genus Monochamus; species Monochamus alternatus. The sequence continues at coordinate 18,165,032 of CM073427.1, forward strand.
TTGTGTTCTGTATCAAAACAAAATTTCGAAGCACTATTTTTTGATATCTATAAAAATTTTGGAAGAGAACTTTACGTAAACTGCCATATCGATGTGTTCTAGAGAAGACGCACTGTTGATAAGAGATGAATATTTATTATTTTGTTAATGATGTAAGTAAACGCTTAGGATATAGACATATTACTGATGCGATTGTAAGTACTATTCATGTATTTGTAATTGTAATTTATTATTATATCCAGCATATATTTTTTTATGTTTAGATAGCTTTTATTAATTAGTGAAATTTAATAAATATTTTAAATTTACTGATTTTTCTTACCCATTGTATCCTATTTGTTGTTTCAAATGTCTTGAAGTAATTGACTGACATCCAAAATTTTATATGGAAAAGTTCTAAATTTTAATAATATGTAATGAATGCAAGTACCTACTATACTGAAGGCAAACATTTATGTCATACATCATTATTTACAGCTTCAATACATGCATGCTTCAGTTGTACATTACAGCACAAAGAATACAGCAGAATCATTGACATCAACAAAATTATGATAAATATACCTACATCATGTTAAGATCTAGTACACAAGGTTTATAAATTTTCAATTGAATAAAGAGAGGTACGCTAATTAATCGAAATATCGACAAAATAGCTGTAAACTGGATTGTCTTACGAATGTGAACATACTGAAGTTGATGCATTCTAGTATTTTTTGGATGGGTGTTAAAGCACAACAGGGACAATAAATAAGAAAAATCAATAAGAGGGTAATTGGTATCTAAATGCTCATAGCATTGCAATAACATATTGATTTCATAGCTTTCTGCTAACACCGATAAGTTATTATTTGTTTATTTTGAGTAAAAGTATGTATAGCATTTTTGAATATTAAAGTGAAGAGATATACATTTATCAGAACATTCAATACTCTTGTAAAATTTTACAAACATCAAACAATCTGAATTTTTATATTACATTTGTTAGTCATTTATAAAGAATTAAAATAGAAGCGGCCCCAAGTTAGATCCTTGAGGAACACCTGAGTTTGGCCTATATTCGTCAGAAAAAACAGTATTCACAATAAATTTTTGCTCTTGAAGATACGTTAACGCAATCGCACAATCAGCATATACCCATATATGTAAAGCTTATTTATTAATACCTCACGGTCAACCTTATCAAAGGTCATGCGAAAATCAGTGTATATCTCATCCACTGTATTAACTGATCGAAAGGTTCCAAAATGTAATGAGTAACAGTTATAGCAAATTAGTAGAAATCGAACGTTTTCAAATAAATCCAAGCTGTATGGGCTAATGGTACTATTAAAATGATTTCATAATAAAAATACAGTATTTGTTCAAAAACTTTAGCAGAAGCCGGAGGGACTTCAATAGATCGATAGTTTTCAATATTTGATTTTTCACCTTTATTAGTATAACGTTTATTAGTAATAATAAATTTATAATGAACAGTAATCAATTAAAATTCACCGGTACGAATGATTTTAATAAGTCCCTCGATGTTACTGGTTTCTATAACATTTCGGCAATGGCTGATCATTATAGATGACCTTTGTCCAACTGAAATAGAATATTTTTTATTAGAATAAGATATTAATGTCTAACTGATCTAAATTTACTTCAATTATTGAGTTATTGCAATTACATAAAACAATTGTATACTTACCTCTTAATCTAGAGGCCTTTTGAATGATTGCATTAATTTTTTTCATAGTCTCAACGCCTTCGTTGTAGTTTTGCAGTCTAATATTGTAACCATTTATTAGATCCCTATTGATTGTATTTAGTTCCTTATAATATGTAGGCATTTCTTTTCTAAAAGTAATCAAAAACTGTAGTTTCATTAAATTTGATTGTTTTATCTAGGTACTATGTTATCTTCAAAGATTTAAATTATCCTTATTTTGAGTCGATGCAAATTTAATTTTTAATTCCTAAATAGCCATAAGAAGTTCTAGATTAAATTAATTCCTTTACTAGTTTCATTATTTGTAATATAGAATGCTCTCAGTTTTACTTACAAATCATTTAATCTGCTATCTTCAGCTCTTATAATAAGATTACGAATTTGCCCCAACTGATCAGCCACATCTGTACTTAGTCTCAACCGAGCATCCTGTATATCAGTCAGCTTTTCCATCAACGTCTTTAGATTTTGTTCCTCATTGGGGAATGCAGCTTTTGACTGAAAAGTATCGTATTTAATTATTTAGAAATTTTTTCCATTGACGATTCAAGTTAGAGTAGAAGAGTATGCATCCCTTAATAGTAAGCATTTGTTTTTCTTTTCAGTAATTAGTAATTCTTCATTAGGTTGTTATGACTGTGGCAATTTCTGGTTAGAAATGGAAGTTGCTACGTGTGCGCTATCCAAAGTGACACCACAAAGTTTATTTGTAGTCTAAATATTATAATATTTTTAGTTTCGTTGGTAAGTTGTTATAATTTTTTACTAACCAAAGATTTCAGTCATCCTAAAAAATTCGGCTGCTTGCTGAAAATCGCAACAACAGAACGGTTTGGTTAACCAAGTTTAAATCTAACCTAATACCTTACAGTGTACTGTATTTATATCATACTCATTCGTATATCTTAATATGTATTGATTTATTGATGAAATTGTTCCATTTTATAATCTGTTGATTCGTGTGATGATGAATATAAGATCAATATGCTAATAGATATTCAAAGAAATCTCTACCATAATGAGGAAGTTGCATAAATTTTAAATTGATCTGAGATGTATTACAGGATAATCTTTCAAGCATATTGAAAGGTCAGAACATGTGTCTGGCGGCAATAATCACATAATATTTAAAATATTAACAATCATAAATTGCCTTAGAATGTAAACAAAACCACGTGGTCGAAAACGTGATATCATTGGTGTGACGTTACAGCCGTTCAGCGTGGTTTGTTTCCGTGGATACAGTTGCAAGTTACGGTGTTGGTGATATAAACAGGCGTTTGTTTCTTTTACTTTTGCGTTTTTGTGGCATTCATGGGTCATAAATACGTAGTGTAAATACTTTGTAGGTAATGCCACAATTATTAGTAGTGATGTGTTGAACTTACGATATTATTAAACGTAACAATGTTGCAATGCTTTCTTTCATCACGGATCTTCGCCGTATATCACTTTTTTTTAAAATTTTTTTGGCACGGTGGAATATTTTGTATTAGGTGATGATTATGTATGCTGCATTCGTGCATAATGCAATACTTCTTCCATTTGCTTCCAAATTGATCAAAATTTACTACTTTCCTCCATAAAAATATTCTTCAATGTTACAAAATCTTAGAATACCAAAATTTTAGTCAAAAATTTGTTAATTAAGAGTAATATAATGAGTTCTAAGTAAAATGAAATATATGTCAATTTATACAGTTCGAAATTACATATTGTTTATCTATTCTATGTTTTCAAATGCTAACATATCAATAACGTGTAAGTTATAATTTACTTAATTTCGCCTTGAAATCTGTCTTCAACATCCAAGGATTTTTTAAATTATTGCAATAGGTAAATATTTACATACCTATTTACTACGAAATTGTAAAACTTATTTTGTCTTCAACTAGTAGTTAAAAATAAGGTAACAACTAGTTATTTTGCCCTATTAAATTCTTCAATTGGTTTAAGTTCTATTTCTATTCTCTATGGTATAAAATTTCTTGTTAATAATACTTCGACGTAAGTGTGTCTTATAAAGGTTTTTAGGAAACAAGCTTCTTGTTATATGTATTCCGACAAATCTTCATGTAATAGCGCGTATAAGTTGTTTTGTGTTTTGGCGATCTGCAGTGAAAACCAAGCCCTACACAATATTACAGAGTTGTAAAAAACGAATTTAAGCCAACACTGCATATTACGTAATTCAATCTAATGATAATATATCGATAAACACTTCATATATAAGTATTCTTATGACTGTTATCGTGTCAGATGAGTTAAGTAGTGCACGTGAATTGAAATTCGAATTGAATTCCGTTCAAAAATATTAATTTTGTTTTTGTTATTACGCATACATAATATTATTGGCTTTAATTTGAATTTTCAATCACAAATAAATCCAAGAGAAGAATTTTATATGTAGGTACCTAGTAATAATTTAATTGGTAATAAATTACAATAAAATATCTTCATTTGGATAAAATCTCAACCACAACGTCAACGTCAACATTAGCAATCTGCCCTATAGGTGCAGACAAATTGACTACAGAGTTGATTTTATTTGAGCGGCCATGTTGTAATAAACACGTTCGGTTAACCTTCTTCAGTTAACCAGAGTTCCAAAATTAAACAATTTTCATAAATTTTATTATACTGGAACGCTTAACCACGATTTTGGTTAACCGATTAATATTGCCTTAGTAGTAACTATGGTGGTGTGCAATTAAAAGTACAAAATCCCTAAATGTACACAAAACTAAGGACGAACAATGTTGATTAACGTTTCAACGGCACTCTAACCTTGAAAAACATCTAACGGGAAAAGTGCACATCTATTAATTTGAATTCTGAATAAATTTGTTCTTACCTCCAAATTATCAATATTCAAATAAACTGCCAATGACTGCACAAGATCGGCAGCCAAAAACATGTTGTTAGTATAAATGGTCACCTTGCCAGATATTTCAAACACCATAACCAAGGGAGAATCGTCTCTTAGACATTTCAAGTTCAGAGTCAGATTGGGACCCGAATCGAATTCAACGTCAGAAGGAAACAAAAAGTTTTGATTGATCCACATGCATATCCTCTGCAAGCGATCGTTTACTTTGAATTGTACGGAACCTTCTGGTTTGGTTTGCTCATTGTTCTCTTTCAAACAATACATGCAAAAACGTGGTAGTTGCCTCGTTATCTCGAATACGTGGTACTGAATGCTGTTTGGATATCCAACCAATGCCTGTAGGAAAATAGAGTTTGAAGTTTGACATCAGATTTATTCAATCTGATAAAATTGCTAATACTTTTTACTTGCTTTACTTTATTTACTAATATATTTATTATAAATACTTTTTGATGAAATAAATAGAAATATTTCGTCTAGAAGATTAATTAAGAAGACTGCCAGACCATGATGCAAATGAACAATTTCAATGCAAATCATTTACCTTAATGTGAATGTCGACAGGGTTATCCTTAGGCAATGTCAGAGGTATCGACAGCTCTGAACTCAATTTAGACAAAGGTGGATGAACTACATGTGTTTCACCTTTAAAAATACCTTCAGCAAAAATTATCACAGCCTTTATTATGGTTGAATTGTTGGTGGATATATACACCTCAATGTGTGGCTGAAAAGTATTCATTTATATTGATAAACATGAGACAGATATTACTAACAATAAACTATACCCATATACCTTAGTAGCTGTATCATTGGTGTTTATAGCAATTTGCAAACGGGTACTGGCTGGTATTACCCCACTGTTTTCGTAACTTTCCGTTTCGTTCATAGCATTTTCATTGTATTTCATGTTGTTTTCGTAGTGTTTTAGCTCCATGATAAGTGACTGCTTTTGCGCTAAAAGTTCTCTTACCGTATCTTGTTCATTTCCAGATCCATCTACGCTATTGGATAAGGTTTTTGTAGTTGTATAACCACGAACTGAAATAATAAGTTAAGCATTAGCAACGAATACCATACATATGTATAAATAAAATCGATAACTGCTTAGATGAACGATTGGTCCAAGATCCCACTGCAAAATACCTTCACCCAAATGTTAATAGATCAAATTGCATTTAAACATGTGTTTCATGTACACGCTAATAAGAATTGGTTAGGTTTGCTAATCAAAGCCGGGTCCTAAAGGTATTAATTATATATTAAAAATATTAATTATGGAGGTGAACTACAAATTAGTTTTAATGAAATAAACAATGTACCATTTGGAAACTAACAAACTGATAAGTAAAAATGTATAGGGTTGTCACTCCTTAAGAGGTTCTCAACATAGGTTGTTTAAACATTAATGTTTATATTGTTGGCGTACAACTTCACCAACTGTTTAATGAAACAAAATATATACCAATCGATCGTCTGCGATTTAAGGATAAATAGGGTTGTCTGTATATTTTCGGGTCTAAAGTGATACAACCCTCCCCGAAAAGTTTAAATTTTGGGCGCACAAATAAAAAGAAATGCCGCTATGAGCTCAAGAACAGACTCAGATCGGTTTTATGTTTGTTTTTATATTTGGTTTTATATTGCCGAGTATATATTATGTGATCCGTATAATGAAAATGAAAATAAAATTTCATGATATGATTGCAAATGCTTAATCGATGTGTACCTATTAATGTGTTAATTAAAAATTACACTTTTACAGATCACATTTCTATCAGAAAAAATTGAAACCAATTATTTACAAATTAACATTCATCCTCAAAACAGCCATATTTTTCATTGAAAAAAAAAACAGCAATTTTTTATTACTCTAAATAACCATTAGGGTATTTTAGGGGTCAAATATAGACATAGAGTACAGGTAAAGTGCGCAGAGAGACAGAAAGACAAGAGAAGGCGAGAGAACCCGCACATCTGTTCCATGTAAAAGAATAACCCGACCGTCAAAATATTTTCTTTGTATGCTAGTTCTGTTTTTGGATTACCACCAGGAGACATTGTATATGAGTACATTCATGAAATACCATTAAAAAATGTATAATGTTGTTACCAGAGTTGAACAAATCGAAATTTTTATTAAAAAAAATAATAATTGATTTAAATAAAAACATGTTTTTTTAATTCTTTTCTTGGTGCACGTTAGGTATAAATTTTTAATGTTGATGTTTACTTTTCTAAAATATTATAATTTTGTGTATTTCATACTAGTGAATTATTAGCACTCTTTTCTTTATATAACTGCTTCTTTGTTCTCAGTTAAAATAGTTTTCAGTACCTTTGGACTGGAAAATTTTAAAATCTTCAACATTATTTTCTTGAAATTTTTGTTATGTGACACCATAATTTTCCATGATGTATGTATGTAGAATGACACACTCTTTCAAATGGCATGGTCAAAATTGGGGGCTGCCATTTAAAAAAATTGTCGATGACGTCATATCTCGAACAACGATGATATCTCAAATGTGGGTCGTATGTCTAAAAAGTGATTTTTTCGAAAATAATGAATTTATTCGTTACTTTTCGAAAGCACTGCAAAGTAGATATTATTAATTATGGTGCTAGATATAGTTATAGTATTAAAGACTATTTATTATACAAACATATTATTTAAACAACTGTTTGTTACGCATACACTTTTCGTTAAGTAACTAAGGCGCAGTTCATGAACCAATTTTGTATAATTATATAAAAATGCATGGCCAACTATGCACCACGCAACATCAGTTTTATCAATTTCCAAAATATAAAGTAGTTATTAAATATAATTATGAAAAAAAAATAATTCAGTTGAATGGAGTAAAAATATACAGGGTGTTCTATTTAAAAATATGTACGTTGGTGATATTTTAAGAGGCATCCTGTAGAGAAATTACAAGTACGCTACTGAACTCTACATGAAAAACTCTATTAGAAGCAATTTTCACCATTCCGATATCTGAGCTGTTCCCTGAGTTACGAACAATCCCTTATAAGTAATGTTTTCTCAAAGAGGTCTATGAATATTCTGATTATAGTACGGCATCTCAAGTTCCTCAAAAAAATACTTCAGTCTCGGAAACTAGATAGGTATGTCTTTGACCGCACAGACGCATAGTGGGACGTTTCGTTTTTGTCCAAAATTTAAACCTATTGCTTAGGATTGTTCCACTTTAGATCCGAAAATATGCCGACAACTGTATATTTTCTAAAAACACAAATAATAAGCTTTCGATTTGTATGTATTTTGTTTTACCTAGTTCTATGTTCTAATAAAGTATTTAATTTTGCAATATACCAACACTATAAAAAAAATATTTACAGATAAACATTTTGCCCTCATAACAAACCTATTTTTTTGTTATTCTAAATAACTATTAGTGAATTTTAAGGGTAAAATGTAGAAATTCAGAAAAAGCCAGAGAAATCGGAGGAATTTTGAGCGTCTACTTATGCAAAATCACCCACCCAATCGTCAAAATAAAAATTATCTTGTCATATGCACCCATTTTTCTAGCATCCTAAGACACTAGATAATTGGGTGCAATTTTCGCAAGCTAGATAATTCGGTTCTTTGCTTGACGACAGGGGACATCTACTGTGTTACTAACAAAACATCGGTGATTTAAATAAAAAATTATTTATTCCTTGGCGCACGGTTTTTGAGATTAAGATTAAGAAAGAGTGAGGTTGAAAGAGCAGAGAAAATAGCATTTTGATTCAATTATTATAACAAATATTAACATTAACTGTTTCAATGTATACTATACATGTTTGTACAATTTTCCAGTTAAATATTTTTATCTTTCATTGCAGTGTTAGATTAAAAATGTGTGTTTCCTGTTTTTTTTATTTTTTATTTAATAGTTCACCATTTGTTTATTTTTTGTCAACAACATTATTTGCTGTGATTTGAATTGTCTTTTTAACATTTAAATCATGATTTTTACAAACTATAAATTGTATACTATAATATTCTGTTACAATTAATATATTAATCTTGAAAAATAACTTTTCCATTCAAAGAAACACATTACATAATAATTATAAAAAACAACGGACAGTCTGGAACTGAATTTGTCCTTGAGCGCATAGCGGCATTTCGTTTTATTTGTGCGCCCAAAATTTAAACTTTTCGCGGAAGGTTGTATCATTTTAGACCCGAAAATATACAAACAACCCTATATATTCTTAAAACGCAGACTAGAAGCTTTCGATTGGTATATATTTTGTTTCATTAAACAGCCGGTGAAGTTGTACGCCAACAATATAAACATTAATGTTTAAACAACCTATGTTGAGAACCTCCTAAGGAGTGGCAATCCTATACATTTTTAATTATCAGTTTGTTAGTTTCCAAATGGTACATTGTTTATTTCATTAAAACTAATTTGTAGTTTACCTCCATAATTAATATTTTTAATACATAATCAATGCCTTTAGGACCCGGCTTTGATTAGCCAACCTAGCCAATTCGTATTAGGATCTGCATGAAACACACGTTTAAATGCAATTTGATCTATTAACATTTGGGTGAAGGTATTTTGCAGTGGGATCTTGGACTAGATTCATGTAAACTTCTTACCTTCCCCTTCGCTAGCAACGCAGATGATGTCTGCCTTTCCTATCGATCTGTAATCCCCTTCAACTATACCAGAAACACCAGAACTCATGGAATCTTTGAACAGCACCTCTCCAGTTTTGATTGATCGACAATCAATTTTTCCGTTCGACCAGCCTGTTATCAACTGCATTGAAGACTGACCCAATAAGTCATAAGCACGCATGGCGATTGCGAAATTTTTTGACTACAATAAGTATGTCTGTAGTAATTGATATCGTGTCGATCTACTCACATCAGCTTTACCTTAACTCTCCATAGTCTTAAATCTTGCTCATACACACCAAGGGTACCATTTGAAACAGAATAAGCAAACCGATTCTCCGGTAAAGGCATCAAATTTGTCACTACCTCAGTTTCGACATGTTCAGCTATTACTTGGTCTCCCTTGAAAACCCGTATGTTGAAATCTTCCGAGCTTACTATTAACTGAAAACATATTGATATATTTTTTTAACCGTAAGGTTGGTTATAAGTCAATAAAAATACAATACCTCGTTTAAACCATCTTTGTTGTAATCCATTAATATCATGGATGTGACGACGTCTCCAATGGCAGTCCAAAATACTTCATTTCCCAAATGGTCGTACCCACGAACTGAAGAATTACCTCCCACCAAGACAATAGATGATTTACCGTCGCCAAATGATCCAATTGTGACAGATTTAACTCCATCTTCACAGTCTTTATAGAAAACGTCTTTGTTATCATGGACGTGGTATACAAGAATGTGGGTACTTGTACCTAAAAACAAAGGCACAAGAAGTACCATTACAGGGTGTAACAAAAAAAAAACAGGGTGTTAAAGGCGAACTTCTGAAATTGTTTTTTTTGCTATAATATCTTCAGATTTTCGCGTATCACTTTAGAGATACCTCTTGTCATCGACCAAATCTTTAAGGGTATTAATGTAAAACCACGCTTAAAAGACAAACGTAGAAAAGGCGGGGAGGTAAAGAGGTTATTTTAACCTCCAACTTTTTTCAGACGTAAGCCTATGGACGAGATAACGTCATAATGTAGAATTTTGTTTATAATATTTTATTACTCTTGATATTTTTTTGTAAAACTCTTCATTTTCTAGATAAAATCGACTTTTTGGGCATGCAACATTTAAAGATAGTCACAGCAAAATGAGTTGTTACCATGTACCATGTTTAAATTTCAAATTACAAGGGAACAAGTTATAATGTTCTAACTTGTTCTAAAGTGTTCTAACTTATTTTATCTGTGTGAACATATGTATCATTTTTACACAAATCTGAACTGATGTTGACAAAATCATCAATCATTTTTATATGGGAGTTTATGTAAATTTGTTTATTATGAAAAAACAGGGATTTAAGGAATATATTATATATCATTAAACAGAAAATTTATGCTAAAATTTAATTGAAAACTGTAATTTTAACTCACTAATTCAACATTTTAATTGCTCCACATGTCCATCTGCCTCCGAAATGCTTAAGTGAGCAGTAAAGAATATCTGACATTTTGAAAACCTGTGGTTATTGCCTTTGTAATACGCCTTTTCAGTTGTTTCTATTCGGAATAAACGTCTTCCTTTATAAATTCCCAAACACTGAAGTCCAATGGAGTAATATCGAAGGAGCGTGATGACTACTGAATAGTTGCGCCTCTTCCACTTCCAATTCATCCATTTGGAAAAATTAAACTTAAATATTGTCTAACATTTAATCCAAGATGAGGCGAAATGTCATCAAGACACCACATATTTTGACGAAGATTAAGTGGCAAATTATCGAGCAAAGTGAAAAAATCATTTTGAAGAAGAATGTCGCGGCATCTAAACTTGTTGGTAGACTATGTGCAGCAATTAGTGTAAATCCAGTTGCATAACTACACATTTTGGGCCCTCCGCAAAATTTTTTCTAGGTAATCATTCCACTCCCACATTGAAAATAAATTTTCTTAATATTCTCCAGGGCTCCTTGTGCCTGCGGGCCCCCATTGCGAGAGTGTAGTTACGCCACTGTGTAAATCTGTTTAAAAACTAATCTGTTTCTGAAATTCTTGTTTTTTCCTTAATAAACGAATTTATATTGATAAAAATTATTTGTGTAAAAATGGCTAGCCCTATATTTACGGACACTCTGTATAAAATAAGTTAGAACACTTTAAAGCAAGTTATAACATATTCTAAATAAAATTCAACATTATAAAAAATCAGAAAAAAAGAGGGGATAAAATAACCCCTTCCCCTGTGTTTCTACGTTTGTTTTTAGGTGTCGTTTACCATAATACCCTTGAATATTTGTTAATAACAAGAATATTTATAAAATTTCACAGTGATATGCGAAAATCTGAAGAAATTATAGCGCAAAAACAATTTTAAAAATTCACCCTGTACCTTTTAACGGAGACATTTTTGTGTTTGAGTAAGAAGGATTAAATCGTCATATTTTACTTCGGTCAGTGGTCGCGCAGTTTAAGTCGTCAGTACTTGAATCGAGGTGACTAGATCGGTGTTGGTTCGAGCCCAGCTGCCGGTAGACCGTATATAAGCTATATTCCTGGAGAGGTTTGGCGCCCTCTCTGCGGGTATGGTAGGGTGGAAGAATGTTGGCTTGGGTCAATGTGAGAGATTGATACCGGTTGATATTTGACTACCCCCCTAATTAATGAGGTTTTCCAGGTTTCTCTCATTCCTGCACTGAATAGTGGTTAGGGTCTACCAACGTAAGTCGTTCCTGGGCGCAAATGCGGCCTGCTTAATAATAATATGCCGCCCCCTCTCCCGCACAAGTCTCCGACTTCTGGGCTAATCCCTGTGATTAGAATGAGGGGTAGATATATTATTATTATTATTATTATTTGCCGCCAAAAATACGCAGTTAACGGAATGACCACCTTTTTTGTTGCACTATGTATGTCACGAGATTTGCCCCGAACATCCTACGATATGAGTTGGTTACCGTGAAATTTGCCTTCCTTTAGGGGATATAAATATAATTCCAATATTTTATTTAAGGCTTACGGTGAGTGCTCTATCAAACGATATACTCGTATAAGGTCTGTTCCAACAACCGTCGAGAACTGGTTCAGGACTGTGAGAAATGTTTGACCAACACCGTCTTACGTAGCATTCGCCGAGAGTACATTAACAATTGAATTGACTGACTAATTCTGGACGGTTCGATTCTTGCTGTGTTGGAACCTGCCCATAGTTTTCGCTCAGTAACTCCTTAACTGATAAAGAGAAAAATATGCGTTTTTTTAGTTGTCTGTAAATATTATTTTACGTCAACGCTGTGTTTTGAAATTTTGAAAAAGTGTAAAATTATTATTTTTTTTAAATGATTTTTGCATATTCTCAAAATTTCAAAACAGAGCGTCGACGTAAAATAATATTTGTAGTCTATTAAAAAAAACCGCATATTTTTATAATTTTTCGTTGAGGAATTACTGAGCGAAAACTATATCCCTTTGGATCGAGCGCTCACCGTAAGCCTATGCAGTAATTATTAAGATTATTACCTATAACTAAGATATCCTTTTCATCATTTGGTAACAACTGCCCTGTTGCCAATGATGTTATAGTATGATTGATATTTAGCGTAGCAATTTCTCTGTTATTTTCCGATTGTTGCAATCTTCCACTAGTGGAAGTATTCCTTCTATGAGGACTATGTATGAGAATCTAGAAATTAGATATCAGTCAGTAAGACGTTGTCCGCTTTCTTGAGTAATTTACACTGACCTTATCTGTAGTAGTAGCCGCAGTAACACAGGGATGTGTCCCATCATATTTACCTAATGTAACTAAGCCTGGTACGATTTTATAATTTAATTCTAGGGTAAAAACAGGTCTTATGAGTTTGTCCATTGAGAATATGTGACTAGTTTCAAAGCACTTTCAATACAAACAATTTGGTTGCTAAGGAAATATTGATCCTGTAGGACATGTATAAATTTGAGAAACTTTTCAATACTTTAAATAATTTTTATCTCAGATTAGTATATTACAAAAATTGGATTTGAAAATGTCTGGCATCTATACAGGGTGGGCCATTTTTTTTATACATACAACACGTGGACATATGACTGTAAATTTATTATTTATTGTTTCACTTGCCTAAACATAATTTACCTAATTCTAATACAAGTGTTGATAAAAATCTGATAAGTAGAGGCAGAAATCAGTTGCAGAGAAAAATAATAGACGCCTGTGACAATTTCAAGCAGAGGCCACATGAAATAATGGCGGGAATAAATTCTTTAATACGAAGATGTCAAATGTGTGATGCAGCAGGTGGACCTTTTGAAAAATTTCGTTAGATCTTATATAGCTGCAATTATTTTCAATAATTTCATTAAATTTGATATAGCAATTATTTTATTGCCGTTTATTCAACTGCAATTTGTAAATAAATTTTACTTGAGAATGGTAATAATCGAAAAACTAGGATAATTTTTTGTCCCAAATTAAACGGAGAATCTAAAAAATAGTGTTTTTTAAATTTAAAGCTAGTGACGTACTGATATTTTTTTACTAAAGCAATAGGGAAGAATAGGGAACGTCACACGTATAGTGCCAAATCATTTATACAAATACGGGTGAAACTTCATCACATAGAAAAATTCAAAAAACAATTTTTTTTGGGGAACGTGCTGTTTCTCAAAAAGAAAACATTTGTCAGGTATAGTTTATTTAGCAAACTAACATTACTTTTTTATGAGGTATTGGTTTTTTAAGTTTGATGAAAAAAAAGGACCACCCTTTATACAAGGCGAACCTTAAATAAGTACAAATATTTTAACCAGCAGTACAGTTCACTGTGTAGAATACATAATTAATAGTTTTTTTTACAAAAAAATCAGGAATAAAAAAGTCAAATTTTAAATAAATTTCGCGATTTTTCAACAGAAAACTTGTTGAGGACCGCTATTCCGGAAGTCATGGTGGATGTGAATTCCACAACGTTGCCAGCGTTACACTTCTTCGAATAGGCTTCAACAAATATGTTCATTTATGAAATTATTACTAGCCATCTCCTCCCCTTTGCCATTCCTATACCTCACCAATAAATTGAAAATATAAACCAGATTCTCTACTCACAATCATAGTTTTCCAGAATTTGTTCATTATCCATGTTTACTACACTCCAACTGAGTTATCACAATTTGTTATCGTTATCACCATCACTGATTATCACTACTTGAGAAATATGCTTTTAGCATATTAACCTTTTCACTCTTTGAATAATGTGCCACATTTTACTCAATCACACTGCATTTCACGAAAAATATTAATTAAATACACAAGACACTTAAGATAAAAACACTGTCCGTGAAAATAAAAAGACGATTTAAATACGTTTTATACGTTAGTACCGCAACTCTTAAAACAGATGCGTCAAGCAGTGTATTACTTACAGAAACCATTAGTTTAGTTTGGTTTCAGAAGATGCAAAGTGTATTGAAATTATCAAATCCCTTTCTACAAATATTACATGTTTTGTTTCCACTTGTAATTTACACAGTTTATTTCTTTGAGCTGGACCATACTTGTGGTGCAGTATGAACATCAACATAACCTCTTTGTCGACCTCGACTATCAATCCTATAGAGTGGGGCTGGTACGGGACGGCACTAGTTTATTTTTTCCATGCGATTGACATCATAGTTTTTTTTTTTTGATAATTTGTGATAATCTTTCTAACAGTGTACAATGGTATTGTATTAACTTCTGAAATGTGGATAACTGTTGGTTTTTCAGTAAGTAGGTGAGCTTTTATGCACGTTTATAGATAATTTTTGGAATCATTGAACAACGTAACTTCTTAAACACTTTAATTGATAGTATCGAACGTGCGGAAATTCATATTTTAATCGTTTATGATAATTTTACTTTACTTATTGTTAAAAACAAGTGTTTTTAAATTAGAAACAACCACAAAAATTGAATTTACGTTAAACAATTATTTATCTTACAGACGATATGGCAACCTCGCGTTCAATAAATCATATGGTTTATTTTATTAGGTTACGTCAGTGGTCTAGCTGGTCAGCGGTCCTCAAAATGTGGGTATTTAAAAAAAATTAATATCTCCGCAAATATTTCAAATTTTTAAAAATAACTTATCTATATGACAAACTACACCTGCAGTTAAAATATTTATACTTATTTAAGGTTCACCCTGTATAGGATGTTACTGAAATAAGTGAGATCCTTACCCGGTTGTTTGTTGTTTTGATATCTGATTACTATATTCTATTTTTAAACTAAGAGGAGTCATTCAAATATCTTGTGCTTAAACACTAACTTGTTATTAGCTAATTTGTCGCCAAGTTTGTATAGTTCCACATAGATTTATGTTTATTGTCAACGTCAACTACTAACCTTTAATGTCAGTTATATTAGCCTATTAACGTTGCTACTTCGTTGATTTATTTTGTCTATTCTTCCTCCTTGTTAATCGGAATGGAATTAAAATAGTTATTTTCATAATTCAGCAACAAATTGTCCTGCTTTATTTTTCTTTTCAAATTTGCCGCCAAAATGATCTAACTATATTTTCTAGTTACTACTTTTATAACACCTATTTATATAGCGAATTGAATTGCTTTTGCAGCTATTGTTATTAATTATTAATAATAGAATTCATTTGAAATTTGAATTAATAATTTATCATACCTAATGTTACAGCAACTAAATTTTGGACCCGTCTTACCCAGTTTCTACAAACTAACACAAAAGTTCTGCTTTTCGTCCGTTTTGAACTCGTAAGTTATTAGCAGCAGCGATACGATTGCGTAAATCATCAATAGTATCCACTTCGGTGCAATACACTTAATTTTTTAAATATCTTCACTAAAAAAAGTCCAAATGATTGCTGCAATACGCCGCGGATGCCCTGGATCTCCATCTATTCTGTGATTCGGTTTCAAATGTCCCGTGCACACTCGCATTCCACTACACTTGCACTCACTGCACACTGCGGAAAAAGTAGATGCATTTAGCACATGGTAATCGTTCTGCTAAAGCAATTTCACATCACCGTAATACATTAAAACGATATCTATCAACGCCGAGTTGCTATACACATTTTAGACGTTTAAAAAACTAATGTAAGTACTCGCATCAATCACAAAAATGTTAATGCCTAAGTAATCAGATTTTAATATTCGGTGTCTCCTGGTTAGAGACTACAGTAACCCAGCGAAGCAAAGGTTGAAAATACAACAACTTAATTTTTACTCGGAAACTAAGGATTTTACAAGCATTTTTTAACGACTTTTTCAAGACGCATCTATTCCCAATTTTTTTTAAATAAGTTATGAATAACCCTGTATAGAGGCATATCTACAAAAAAGTAAAACGCACTGTATATTTAAAATATTTTTATTATTTGACATATTTTACAGCAGTCTATTTTATTATATGTATTAGAATTCACTAAAACAGCTAGCTACAGTTACTGCCGTCGTATGTTAGGTGAGATTCAGAATTATAACTCTTCCTAATTTAACAGATGGAAAAGAATTTAATTTTTTTTACGAACACGATTTTCACATAAATTAAGATTTTTCAGCACCAACATAATATACCAATTAATGTTTCGAATATGAAAATATTCTTTTACCATCAGGTGTTAGATCAATTACTTCATTATCCAGTCATTGATTTCTTTATAATTTCAATTTTCCGTTAATGATGTCATCGTAAACCTCAGTTAATGGGACGTAAGTTGTTTTTTTAGCGTCGTAAAAGTACAGTGGATCTGAGATTTCGTGTACGTTGAAACCTTTCTTTTGAAGTTCGATCTTTTTTACTTTGAATGTACCCGTCATGGGAAACGCGTCCATAATCCTTAGAAATAAAGGAATAGCATAACCAGGAAGGTGCGATTTAAGGCCTTGGGCTAATTCGTCTAAATTGATGGCTTTATCATTATCCACGATAGCTGCCATTCCAGCTCTGCCTTCACTGCCAGGGACCTAAAAATCATTTTGAAGGTTTGTTAAAATATTTGTTTGTAAACCAGAGGCACACTATAAAAAACTGTTTATCACTTATAATTGCACAAGAGGTTTGTATTTTACCGGGTAAATTTGGGTTTTTTTAATGAGAAACTGTTGTCTAGCAACAGAGAAAAACGAGAAAAAGACGATAAAAACTGTCATCTATTAAAAAACGCTCCACCACGCGGCACCGAAAGTGGAGCATTTATAGGATGACAGTTTTTCGAGTTAAATTTTTAAAACACACAGTTTAGAATTAAATAACACAAATTTACTCGGAACCAATATAAACATCGAGTGTAATTCAGCAAGACAATTTCATTAATAATAAATTTAAAAATCAATGCAAACTTTATTTATGAAACAGTGAAAATAAACACATTTTTATTTAAGCGTACAATTATTAAACATGCAATTATTGAAATTCATACGACGAGTACTAATGTCGCTACGGGTGCCACAGTTAATAGTTTCTGTAGATGTTGATTTTGTACTTTTTCCAAACGAATCGATTGAATAATGCTGGAATGAGCTCTTTGTCAACTTCTAAGTATGGTTTTATTGCTGATGAATAGCGGTGTCCTGCTATTTTTATTAGAGCTTGTTCTTCAATTCCGGTTTTACTAAATTAAAAGAGATTTGATATAAGAAATACTCTCTAATGTTATAGAAGTACATCGTTTTTCTATTAACTTTTTCAAATAAGTGTAGTGTCACATATATTGTTACCGCTTTGTCTCGTTTTCGAAAATTATACTCGATACGTCCAGTATCTTTTCCATTATTTTCAATTTCAAATATAAAATAAGTGATTTTATAGTAAGTTACTTCTCCTCTGCGTCAAGCTAATTCAAACGCCAAAACGTGATAAAATTTCATTTGAACTCTGGCAATTGTAAATATTTCACATTTATTGAGAGCTGATGCATTGGATTTTCTCTTTTCGAGTTGTGCTTGTAGGATTTTACGTTTAGCATTACGTGCATTAAACTGTACGTCAGTGAAAGGGTTAAAAAATACAATTGAATTGAATTATTTATAATATTTTCTTTGTAGCATTTTAGCGGTGCTGTTCCAAATTGTTTAACTACCGCTTCGTTGTAGTCCTTTCCGTCACATTTTCGCATATTACAAGCCCAATCTTGCAATATTATATTCAATTTCTCGATGGAAGTATCTGGCTCAAATTTATATTCTTTCGCATCACAAAAAGCAGCAAATTGTCGCCAGATTGATTGAGTGTTTAATAATTCAATAAGTTGTTGACAAAAATGTCAAACTATTTATTATGGCAACGGACACCGCGATAATTGATTAAAAAATGAATAAGTAAAACCACTAGTGCATTTATCGTTGTAAAAGTTGCAGGTAACTTTTGTCGCTGTCAAAGTGACAATTACTCTGTGGCACGTGGGCTTTCTTTATATATAAATTAAATTGTCTAAATAATAATTAAGATTTAATATTATTCTATCATTAAATCTAAAAGATTCTTACTTCAACTCCATAAACAACCGAATCATTTAGGCCAACAACCTTGGTGATAACTGCTTCTATCTCGTTGGTAGCAACATTTTCTCCCTTCCATCTAAAAATTTGAATGCCTGTTAAAAGCAATGTTGTAAATTTAATTTAAGCATATCAAACTATCGTATAAAATAGATTTTTACAAGAATATTTGGCTGATTTGCGTTAACTTTATTCGATTCAAAATCGTTTGCTTCTTGAGCCGTTTTTTTTTTTTGTAAAATACAGTTTATAAGTAGCAATCCAAAAACCATAAAATAATTTCTCAACAATTGGAATCTATTCGTGTCACCACCGTTAATTCAACTAAATTATTGAAACAAAAGACGGAAATGTCATAAGAATTTTATAGACTAAGACAAAATCGAGGAAGTTTCCCACAATACAGAAGATACATTTTGTGGCGACAATACAATATAAAACATACATCCAATATACCAATATACCTTGTATATTGAGATATCAATATACTCACGGCAAGAATTCAGACGACTTGCGTCATATGAACAAATGAATAATTCTTTATATTTTCATCAAAATATTTTAGAAATTGTATGTGAGAGTAATAAAACTATTTTTTACTGAATCAGAAAGGTATTTTAAGCTAATATAAATCAAATCTCCTACAATTCCTGTCAATGAAGTCATATGTATGCTCTCTGATACCAAACAAAATAAATGATAGGAAGGAGTTTTTCGAAATTGTTTCCGAATTTTTATAGCAACTGACAATTTGAATACCTATTGGAAATCTTACGCATAATAGTTATATGCGTATGTATTATAGTTAATAATTTTCCCCCAAAATTATGAAATCTTACTAATTAGGTTACAACAAGACACGTCAGTTTTTAAGAACTGTTTTAAAAAAATACCGTTGTTATTTGGAGCTCCTCGTAGGTATATCTTTGATGCACAATATTATTCAAAACATGGGTTTAGAAGAATAGCAAGGAAGCAAAATAAGTCAGCCAGTCAGTAACTGTTTTCTTAAAAAAAAGGAACATTAAGGAAAATTAAGGAACAATACTCGACCAGATTTCGTGAGACAATTGTATTGAATCTACTTTAATACGTAATGAAAAACCAAAAAAAAATCTCACTCTGAACTTGCCAGAGCACCAGACAACTAACACCAATGGTTTCTTTTATTATAAAAAAATAAATATTATAACTGGTATTTGTTTTTCATCTCCTTTGAAGACAAACAACTTCATAATGATGCCCAATAGGATTTTTTTTAATGAAATATGGACTACAATTATTTTGACTTCCCCTACACACTCTTTCATTTCTGACATGACCTTTCCGGACACCTTGAATACATATTTACCTGAAAGTATCTCCCGTTCGGTCCTTGAAATAGTAATAACCAAACTCATCCTGCACCAGAAGGTCTCCAGAATTGAAATAAGCATCTCCTTTCTTAAAAACGTCTCTAATCACCTTACTACTCGTCGCTTTCTTATCAGCATATCCAGAGAAGTCATTAAGACTCCTTCGAGGATTGATTTTTCCGACAAGTATGCCACCTTCTCCAGGTGGGCATCGGATACAGAACCCTTCTTCGTTCCTCATGGGCTCGTGAGTATCTTCGTCGCATTTTATTAGTGTCACAGGGTACAAGGCGCAAGCGTATCTGGGAACGAAACCTACTGAACCAACGGTGTTATCGATGTTCACTGCAATTAAAAAAAAATGAACTAGAATCTGAAAAAGACTTGGAAACAGTTAACAATTAGTGTTCCAATTACAGGACCAAACAAGTAAAGATAAAGTAATGAATACAATATACAATATATAATATTTAATATACCTATACAGTATGCGCCAAAAGTATGGAATAAATTCAATAAAAGTTTTTATATATTTTTAGGTATTAATAATATTGTGCGAAACTAACTACTCAGTGGACAAAAGCCCCAACCTGCGTTGAATTACACCCACAATATCTATCCATATATTCCTTATTATTAGCTTTTGTAACATTTTTTTACTGTTTTAGAAAGGTATTTTGAGCTAATATAAATCAAATCTCCTACAATTCCTATCAATGAAGTCGATTTTTAATTTAAAAAATACATATTTTAGCGTAAAATGCGATTTTCAAATGTCATTTGTTTTCGAGTAATGACGTCATCGATTTTTTTTTTAAATGGCAACACCATATTTTTTTCCTTGATTCTGAAAGATCGTTTAATTCTCTATCAGACAGTACTAAAATTTTGCCCTCATACATAGGAAAGTTTTCGAGTAAATGACGATTGAATGTTAGAAAACGTAAATTTTATCCATAAAAAATTAACAATTCTGAGGTATGTAAAATAAAATACAATTGATTAAATTTTATACTTAAATTAAATGTTCGAATTGCCATTCACTAACTTGTTGACAATGCGCAAGTCTGTGAAGAAATTCTTCTTGCACATTATGAATGATTTCTGGGGTAACTCTGCGTATTTCGTCCCGAATGCGATTTTGAAGTTCTTCTAAATTACGTGGTTTATTAATGTACACTTTTGACTTCAAGTATCCTCATAAAAAATAGTCAAGAGGTGTAAGATCTGGCGATCTTGCAGGCCATTCTATCGGTCCGCGTCTGCCGATCCACCTCCCAGGAAAACAGCTGTCCAAAAAATCTTGTACAGGGCGCGCATAGTGCGGAGGTGCACCGTCTGGCTGAAACCATATGGTATCGTCAGAAATGTCAGGGTCATTATCGTTAGGCAAAATTACTGCAAGAGCTGGAACAAGGTCATTTTCTAGAAACTCTAAATATCTTTGTCCTGTAAGGGTTCATTCAAAGAAGAAAGGCCCTACTATTCTGTCGTCAACTATTCCAGCCCACACATTTAATTTCTCAGGGTGTTGGGTATGTGCCTCTGCCATCCAATGAGGATTTTCCCGACTCCAATATCTGCAAGTTTGACGGTTTACTGTACCATTCAGACAAAATGTGGCCTCATCTGAAAAAAGTATTTGCCGGTGTAAATTTCTATTTCCTTGACATAAATCCATTAGAATTTCGCAAAAGTGTAAGCGGCGATCGGGATCATCTTCATTGAGTTCCTGCACAAGTTGAATTTTGTAGGGATGATATTTTTCCTTCCTCAAGATACGTAGCACTGTGCTCTGACTAGTATCATTGTTTAATGCAACCAATCGTGAAGAATTATGAGGATTATCCACCATACTTATCAAAATGTTCTGTTTCTGATTTTCATTAATGCTTGGACGTCCAGGTTTTGGAAAATTTACAACATTGCCAGTTTCTCTAAATTTAGACTCTACCTTACTGACTGTTGATTGGCTGATAGGGCGATCTGGATAAGTTTACTTATCCTCATTTCATTTTACTTCAAACATGTAACGGAAACTAATTAAAAAAGCGAAACATTTTATTTTGGGTTAAAAGGACTGCACAAAGGGTATAATCGATTACGACCGAACGACCCGATCTATCAAATAAGGTATTGTTCGGCATTACCTTAATCATGCATAAATATGATCAAGCGCTGTCCTTATTACTGCGGTCTTAATGATACAGCCATACCATATTATGCGCATGCTTATATGTCAACATAAGGGAAACCTAAATACTGCTTCACCTTATAAGACGTCCAAAAACTTTCTATTATTGAAGTTATAGTGGTTTACGTAACTTGCAAAGATATCACATAATTATTTGCCTTGACATAAATAAGAGAAATGAATTAATTTTTATTGTCAGAATGTTTTATCGGAAATATTTTTGCTAGTTTACATCTCCTGTTAAAAACGAAAAAGAAATACCATCGTTACTGTCGACACACATCCCAATCCATGAGGAACAATATTGACAAACAAATACACTCAACTGTTAGTAATTTTTAAAAACGGAAGTTGAAGGAAGTCTCCAAAATCGAATAGTTTTCCCAAAGAAGATTCCTGAAGGAAACTATATTTGATAGTTTACATTTTCTGCGAATAGTGTTAACAGTCTGTAATAGTGTTATTACTAGTAGTTCTTTTTGGATCAGGTCATAGCGATGAATTATTGAAATTAAAAATAACAGATGCAGCTGATAAAAAATTATAAAAATTCCAAACGCTGAAACGAAAGCTGCAATTGAATTTTATGTTACTAGAGGATATATTACACCGGTGTGAAGTTAGCAGCTAAAAGTTAGCAGCCAATTTACCGAGAATACCCGAACACCCATAGGCGTACGCACAGAACGCAGCACGCAGCTATGGAAATATTAAATAAGGGAACGGGTAGCAAAACATTTTAGCATTAAAAACGAGACTGGCAATGTAGTGACATAATGCTCATTAACTTACAAGGTGTTTATCTAAGGGTAGCAACACCCACCCTTAAACAGGGAAAAATTTAAACGATAGAAGGGAATGAATAGCCACATAGGGAATTATCACAGGGGAAGATAATATGGTTATAAAACACATACTAGGAGCAAATTCATTTGGGGGGCATCTAAGGGTAGCAGAAGCCTCCCTTAAACAGGAAAAAAATCGGAAATGTTGGAAGGAAATGAATAGCCGCCCTGCAAATCACACCAGGGGAAGATAATATGGTTATGAAACACATATTAGGAGCACATACATTTCGGGGCCGTCTAAGGGTAGGAAAGTTCACCCTTGAACATGAAAAAAATTTAAAACGTTAGAAGGAAATGAATAGCCACCTTGGAAATCACACCAGGGGAAGATAGTATGGTTATGAAACACATATTAAGAGCACATCCATTTCGGGGCCGTCTAAGGGTAGCAAAGCCCACCCTTAAACATGAAAAAAATCGGAAACGTTGGAAGGAAATGAATAGCCACCCAGCAAATCACACCAAGGGAAGATAGTATGGTTATGAAACACATACTAAGAGCACATCCATTTCGGGGCCGTCTAAGGGTAGCAAAGCCCACCCTTAAACATGAAAAAAATCGGAAACGTTGGAAGGAAATGAATAGCCACCCAGCAAATCACACCAAGGGAAGATAGTATGGTTATGAAACACATACTAAGAGCACATCCATTTCGGGGCCGTCTAAGGGTAGCAAAGCCCACCCTTAAACATGAAAAAAATCGGAAACGTTGGAAGGAATTGAATAGCCACCCTGCAAATCACACCAGGGGAAGATAATATGGTTATGAAACATATATCAGGAGCACATCCATTTCGGGGCCGTCTAAGGGTAGGAAAGTTCACCCTTGAACATGAAAAAAATTTAAAACGATAGAAGGAAATGAATAGCCACCTTGGAAATCGCATCAGGGGAAGATAATATGGTTATGAAACACATATTAGGAGCACATCCATTTCGGGGACGTCTAAGGGTGGCAAAGCCCACCCTTAAACATGAAAAAAATCGGAAACGTTGGAAGGAAATGAATAGCCACCCTGCAAATCACACCAGGGGAAGATAATACGGTTATGAAACATATATCAGGAGTACATCCATTTCGGGGCCGTCTAAGGGTAGCAAAGCCCACCCTTAAACATGAAAAAAATTTGAAACTTTAGAAGGAAATGAATAGCCACCTTAGAAATCACATCAGGGGGCGATAATATGATTATGAAACACATATTAAGAGCACATCCATTTCGGGACCGTCTAAGGGTAGCAAAGGCCACCCTTAAACATGAAAAAAATCGGAAACGTTGGAAGGAAATGAATAGCCACCCTGCAAATCACACCAGGGGAAGATAATATGGTTATGAAACACATATTAGGAGTACATCCATTTCGGGGCCGTCTAAGGGTAGCAAAGCCCACCCTTAAATATGAAAAAAATTTGAAACGTTAGAAGGAAATGAATAGCCACCTTAGAAATCACATCAGGGGGCGATAATATGATTATGAAACACATATTAAGAGCACATCCATTTCGGGACCGTCTAAGGGTAGCAAAGGCCACCCTTAAACATGAAAAAAATCGGAAACGTTGGAAGGAAATGAATAGCCACACTGCAAATTACACCAGGGGAAGATAGTATGGTTATGAAACTCATATTAAGAGCACATCCATTTCGGGGCCGTCTAAAGGAAGCAAAGCCCACCCTTAAACATGAAAAAAATCGGAAACGTTGGAAGGAAATGAATAGCCACCCTGCAAATCACACCAGGGGAAGATAGTATTGTTATGAAACACATATTAAGAGCACATCCATTTCGGGGCCGTCTAAGGGTAGCAAAGCCCACCCTTAAACATGAAAAAAATCGGAAACGTTGGAAGGAAATGAATAGCCACCCTGCAAATCACACCAGGGGAAGATAATATGGTTATGAAACACATATTAGGAGTACATCCATTTCGGGGCCGTCTAAGGGTAGCAAAGCCCACCCTTAAACATGAAAAAAATTTGAAACGTTAGAAGGAAATGAATAGCCACCTTAGAAATCACATCAGGGGGCGATAATATGATTATGAAACACATATTAAGAGCACATCCATCTCGGGGCCGTCTAAGGGTAGCAAAGCCCACCCTTAAACATGAAAAAAATCGAAAACGTTGGAAGGAAATGAATAGCCACCCTGTAAATCACACCAGGAGAAGATAATATGGTTATGAAACATATATCAGGAGCACATCCATTTCGGGGCCGTCTAAGGGTAGCAAAGCCCACCCTTAAACATGAAAAAAATTTGAAACGTTAGAAGGAAATGAATAGCCACCTTAGAAATCACATCAGTGGGAGATAATATGATTATGAAACACATATTAGGAGCACATCCATTTCGGGGCTGTCTAAGGGTAGCAAAGCCCACCCTTAAACATGAAAAAAATCGGAAACGTTGGAAGGAAATGAATAGCCACCCTGCAAATCACACCAGGGGAAGATAATATCGTTATGAAACATATATCAGGAGCACATCCATTTCGGGGCCGTCTAAGGGTAGGAAAGTTCACCCTTGAACATGAAAAAAATTTAAAACGTTAGAAGGAAATGAATAGCCACCTTAGAAATCACATCAGGGGGAGATAATATGATTATGAAACACATATGAGGAGCACAGCCATTTCGGGGCCGTCTAAGGGTAGCAAAGCCCACCCTTTAACATGAAGAAAATCGGAAACGTTGGAAGGAAATGAATAGCCACCCTGCAAATCACACCAGGGGAAGATAATATGGTTATGAAACACATATTAAGAGTACATCCATTTCGGGGCCGTCTAAGGGTAGCAAAGCCCACCCTTAAACATGAAAAAAATTTGAAACGTTAGAAGGAAATGAATAGCCACCTTAGAAATCACATCAGGGGGCGATAATATGATTATAAAACACATATTAGGAGCACATCCATTTCGGGGCCGTCTAAGGGTAGCAAAGCCCACCCTTAAATATGAAAAAATCGGAAACGTTGGAAGGAAATGAATAGCCACCCTGCAAATCACACCAGGGGAAGATAATATGGTTATGAAACATATATCAGGAGCACATCCATTTCGGGGCCGTCTAAGGGTAGCAAAGCCCACCCTTAAACATGAAAAAAATCGGAAGCGATGGAAGGAAATGAATAACCACGCTGCAAATCACACCAGGGGAAGATGTATCGTTATGAAACACATACTAAGAGCACATCCATTTCGGGGCCGTCTAAGAGTAGGAAAGTTCACCCTTGAACATGAAAAAAATTTAAAACGTTAGAAGGAAATGAATATGTGTTTCATAACCATACTATCTTCCCCTGGTGTGATTTGCAGGGTGGCTATTCATTTCCTTCCAACGTTTCCGATTTTTTTCATGTTTAAGGGTGGGCTTTGCTACCCTTAGACAGCCCCGAAATGGATGTGCTCCTAATATGTGTTTCATAATCATATTATCTCCCACTGATGTGATTTCTAAGGTGGCTATTCATTTCCTTCTAACGTTTCAATTTTTTTTCATGTTTAAGGGTGGGCTTTGCTACCCTTAGACGGCCCCGAAATGGATGAGCTCCTGATATATGTTTCATAACCATATTATCTTCCCCTGGTGTGATTTGCAGGGTGGCTATTCATTTCCTTCCAACGTTTCCGATTTTTTTCATGTTTAAGGGTGGGCTTTGCTACCCTTAGACGGCCCCGAAATGGATGTGCTCTTAATATGTGTTTCATAACCATACTATCTTCCCCTGGTGTGATTTGCAGAGTAGCTATTCATTTCCTTCCAACGTTTCCGATTTTCTTCATGTTAAAGGGTGGGCTTTGCTACCCTTAGACGGCCCCGAAATGGCTGTGCTCCTAATATGTGTTTCATAATCATATTATCTCCCCCTGATGTGATTTCTAAGGTGGCTATTCATTTCCTTCTAACGTTTTAAATTTTTTTCATGTTCAAGGGTGAACTTTCCTAACCTTAGACGGCCCCGAAATAGATGTGCTCTTAGTATGTGTTTCATAACCATACTATCTTCCCCTAGTGTGATTTGCAGCGTGGCTATTCATTTCCTTCCAACGTTTCCGATTTTTTTCATGTTTGAGGGTGGGCTTTGCTACCCTTAGACGGCCCCGAAATGGATGTGCTCCTGATATATGTTTCATAACCATATTATCTTCCCCTGGTGTGATTTGCAGAGTGGCTATTCATTTCCTTCCAACGTTTCCGATTTTCTTCATATTTAAGGGTGGGCTTTGCTACCCTTAGACGGCTCCGAAATGGATGTGCTGCTAATATGTGTTTCATAATCATATTATCGCCCCCTGATGTGATTTCTAAGGTGGCTATTCATTTCCTTCTAACGTTTCAAATTTTTTTCATGTTTAAGGGTGGGCTTTGCTACCCTTAGACGGCCCCGAAATGGATGTGCTCTTAATATGGGTTTCATAACCATACTATCTTCCCCTGGTGTGATTTGCAGGGTGGCTATTCATTTCCTTCCAACGTTTCCGATTTTTTTCATGTTTAAGGGTGGGCTTTGCTACCCTTAGACGGCCCCGAAATGAATGTGCTCTTAATATGTGTTTCATAACCATACTATCTTCCCCTGGTGTGATTTGCAGGATGGCTATTCATTTCCTTCCAACGTTTCTGATTTTTTTCATGTTTAAGGGTGGGCTTTGCTTCTCTTAGACGGCCCCGAAATGGATGTGCTCTTAATGTGTGTTTCATAACCATACTATCTTCCCCTGGTGTGATTTGCAGTGTGGCTATTCGTTTCCTTCCAACGTTTCCGATTTTTTTCATGTTTAAGGGTGGGCTTTGCTACCCTTAGACGTCCCCGAAATGGATGTGCTCCTAATATGTGTTTCATAACCATGTTATCTCCCCCTGATGCGATTTCCAAGGTGGCTATTCATTTCCTTCTAACGTTTTAAATTTATTTCATATTCAAGGGTGAACTTTCCTACCCTTAGACGGCCCCGAAATGGATGTGCTCCTAATATGTGTTTCATAACCATATTATCTTCCCCTGGTGTGATTTGCAGGGCGGCTATTCATTTCCTTCCAACATTTCCGATTTTTTCATGTTTAAGGGTGGGCTTTGCTACTCTTAGACAGCCCCGATATGGATGTGCTCCTAATATGTGTTTCATAATCATATTATCTCCCACTGATGTGATTTCTAAGGTGGCTATTCATTTCCTTCTAACGTTTCAAATTTTTTTCATGTTTAAGGGTGGGCTTTGCTACCCTTAGACGGCCCCGAAATGGATGTGCTCCTGATATATGTTTCATAACCATATTATCTTCCCCTGGTGTGATTTGCAGGGTGGCTATTCATTTCCTTCCAACGTTTCCGATTTTTTTCATGTTTAAGGGTGGGCTTTGCTACCCTTAGACGGCCCCGAAATGGATGTGCTCCTGATATATGTTTCATAACCATATTATCTTCCCCTGGTGTGATTTGTAGGGTGGCTAATCATTTCCTTCCAACGTTTCCGATTTTTTTCATGTTTAAGGGTGGGCTTTGCTACCCTTAGACGGCCCCGAAATGGATGTGCTCTTAATATGTGTTTCATAACAATGCTATCTTCCCCTGGTGTGATTTGCAGAGTGGCTATTCATTTCCTTCCAACGTTTCCGATTTTCTTCATGTTTAAGGGTGGGCTTTGCTACCCTTAGACGGCCCCGAAATGGATGTGCTCTTAATATGTGTTTCATAATCATATTATCGCCCCCTGATGTGATTTCTAAGGTGGCTATTCATTTCCTTCTAACGTTTCAAATTTTTTTCATGTTTAAGGGTGGGCTTTACTACCCTTAGACGGCCCCGAAATGGATGTGCTCTTAATATGAGTTTCATAACCATACTATCTTCCCCTGGTGTAATTTGCAGTGTGGCTATTCATTTCCTTCCAACGTTTCCGATTTTTTTCATGTTTAAGGGTGGCCTTTGCTACCCTTAGACGGTCCCGAAATGGATGTGCTCTTAATATGTGTTTCATAATCATATTATCGCCCCCTGATGTGATTTGTAAGGTGGCTATTCATTTCCTTCTAACGTTTCAAATTTTTTTCATATTTAAGGGTGGGCTTTGCTACCCTTAGACGGCCCCGAAATGGATGTACTCCTAATATGTGTTTCATAACCATATTATCTTCCCCTGGTGTGATTTGCAGGGTGGCTATTCATTTCCTTCCAACGTTTCCGATTTTTTTCATGTTTAAGGGTGGCCTTTGCTACCCTTAGACGGTCCCGAAATGGATGTGCTCTTAATATGTGTTTCATAATCATATTATCGCCCCCTGATGTGATTTCTAAGGTGGCTATTCATTTCCTTCTAACGTTTCAAATTTTTTTCATGTTTAAGGGTGGGCTTTGCTACCCTTAGACGGCCCCGAAATGGATGTGTTCTTAATATGTGTTTCATAACCATGCTATCTTCCCCTGGTGTGATTTGCAGAGTGGCTATTCATTTCCTTCCAACGTTTCCGATTTTTTTCATGTTTAAGGGTGGGCTTTGCTACCCTTAGACGGCCCCGAAATGGATGTGCTCCTGATATATGTTTCATAACCATATTATCTTCCCCTGGTGTGATTTGCAGGGTGGCTATTCATTTCCTTCCAACGTTTCCGATTTTTTTCATGTTTAAGGGTGGGCTTTGCTACCCTTAGACGGCCCCGAAATGGATGTGCTCTTAATATGTGTTTCATAATCATATTATCGCCCCCTGATGTGATTTCTAAGGTGGCTATTCATTTCCTTCTAACGTTTCAAATTTTTTTCATGTTTAAGGGTGGGCTTTGCTACCTTTAGACGGCCCCGAAATGGATGTACTCCTAATATGTGTTTCATAACCATATTATCTTCCCCTGGTGTGATTTGCAGGGTGGCTATTCATTTCCTTCTATCGTTTTAAATTTTTTTCATGTTCAAGGGTGAACTTTCCTACCCTTAGACGGCCCCGAAATGGATGTGCTCCTGATATATGTTTCATAACCATATTATCTTCCCCTGGTGTGATTTCCAAGGTGGCTATTCATTTCCTTCTAACGTTTTAAATTTTTTTCATGTTCAAGGGTGAACTTTCCTACCCTTAGACGGCCCCGAAATGGATGTGTTCTTAATATATGTTTCATAACCATGCTATCTTCCCCTGGTGTGATTTGCAGAGTGGCTATTCATTTCCTTCCAACGTTTCCGATTTTTTTCATGTTTAAGGGTGGGCTTCGCTACGCTTAGACGGCTCCGAAATGGATGTGCTCTTAATATGTGTTTCATAACCATGCTATCTTCCCCTGGTGTGATTTGCAGAGTGGCTATTCATTTCCTTCCAACGTTTCCGATTTTTTTCATGTTTAAGGGTGGGCTTTGCTACCCTTAGACGGCCCCGAAATGGATGTGCTCCTGATATATGTTTCATAACCATATTATCTTCCCCTGGTGTGATTTGCAGGGTGGCTATTCATTTCCTTCCAACGTTTCCGATTTTTTTCATGTTTAAGGGTGGGCTTTGCTACCCTTAGACGGCCCCGAAATGGATGTGCTCTTAATATGTGTTTCATAATCATATTATCGCCCCCTGATGTGATTTCTAAGGTGGCTATTCATTTCCTTCTAACGTTTCAAATTTTTTTCATGTTTAAGGGTGGGCTTTGCTACCTTTAGACGGCCCCGAAATGGATGTACTCCTAATATGTGTTTCATAACCATATTATCTTTCCCTGGTGTGATTTGCAGGGTGGCTATTCATTTCCTTCTATCGTTTTAAATTTTTTTCATGTTCAAGGGTGAACTTTCCTACCCTTAGACGGCCCCGAAATGGATGTGCTCCTGATATATGTTTCATAACCATATTATCTTCCCCTGGTGTGATTTCCAAGGTGGCTATTCATTTCCTTCTATCGTTTTAAATTTTTTTCATGTTCAAGGGTGAACTTTCCTACCCTTAGACGGCCCCGAAATGGATGTGCTCCTGATATATGTTTCATAACCATATTATCTTCCCCTGGTGTGATTTCCAAGGTGGCTATTCATTTCCTTCTAACGTTTTAAATTTTTTTCATGTTCAAGGGTGAACTTTCCTACCCTTGGACGGCCCCGAAATGTATGTGCTCCTAATATGTGTTTCATAACCATATTATCTTCCCCTGGTGTGATTTGCAGGGCGGCTATTCATTTCCTTCCAACATTTCCGATTTTTTTCCTGTTTAAGGGAGGCTTCTGCTACCCTTAGATGCCCCCCAAATGAATTTGCTCCTAGTATGTGTTTTATAACCATATTATCTTCCCCTGTGATAATTCCCTATGTGGCTATTCATTCCCTTCTATCGTTTAAATTTTTCCCTGTTTAAGGGTGGGTGTTGCTACCCTTAGATAAACACCTTGTAAGTTAATGAGCATTATGTCACTACATTGCCAGTCTCGTTTTTAATGCTAAAATGTTTTGCTACCCGTTCCCTTATTTAATATTTCCATAGCTGCGTGCTGCGTTCTGTGCGTACGCCTATGGGTGTTCGGGTATTCTCGGTAAATTGGCTGCTAACTTTTAGCTGCTAACTTCACACCGGTATATATTACCGGGTTTAATTGTCTACAGCGTACTACAGCGTATGACCGTTTCTTCGTATTTTATAAAAAAAACGGAAAATGTTGTTCACAACGAATTGGTATAAACACATTTGGCTACATACCAAAAGAAATTGTTACTTTTCTCAAATTGTCAAATCCTGAGCGATGTATGGGACACATACTTTAAAAATACGCGGAGGATTGAAATCAAATCACATTGTTGAATGTTTTGTATAAAATGAAACAATAATAGTTGTAAAAATTATAGGGAAGAAACTATATTTAACATTAACAATTGCGTAGAAAACATGAATAGTTCAGTTTCCTCTACAACTGCTGGAATGTATATATTAATTTGCAAAAATGTAGTAATAATATCAATAATTAAAATAAGTAAAGTCTAATTTCTATTTTGTTCAGTAAATAAATATTTAAAATGTTAAAATATGTATTGATTGTAATAAATCAATTCCAATTTAATTCTAGCTTAAATTAATATTTACTTACCAAGATTTTAAAAATATTTAACCGCACTAATTCGGTAAGTGACATTTTACAAATCTCTTGACAATGAACTAACTAATCAAAAAAATGAATTTCTCTTAGCGGAAATCGAAGAAGTTACTGCACTTTCAAGTTATTGCTTAGCAAGTCAAAATAACAGTACGAGTTTTCTACAATCGTTTCCAAAATATTCGTTAACGCTTTGGTCAAATTACTCTATGTAAAGGCGATGATGAACAATGGACAAGCAAATAGTACAAGCTTATTAAGCACTTTTTCCACCGAAAAAGTCGAAACCAGGGGCCAGGGAACAAATCAATAAATTTCTCGAAGAAACGCGGAATGAAACACATTTTACGTAATATTTGATGTATTTGAAGTCTATACATATTTCTTCACAAAGAACTGTGCAATTTGACATTCAATAATATTGAAGATTTGGAAACTTCGCTAGTTGTACATGAACCAGACATGAAAACTGCCAAATGTGCGAACTTTTGTTATTACTGACACATTATATTTGAACTATTATAAAAGGTATATAGCCAGAGAACACTAATCATTCAAGAATTTTCATAAAACATATTACGAATAGATGTGCTACGATTTCAGTTGGAATAAACACATTTAGTAAGATGCCTGCCAATATTGCTGAATTTCTAAATTTGCCTGATTCTCATATTTATACTAGACATTGCTTCCGTCCATCTTCGACTAACTTATTGGCAGATTCTGGTGCTAATTTTACTACAGTTAAGAGACACGATGAATGGAAGTCTAGTACAGTGGCGGAGGGTTCTATAGAAGACTATTTACAAAATAAAAAGAGCATCGTCAAATTTTATCCAAAACTTTGGCCGATAACATTGCGTTGTTTCACATAAATAATTACTACTGCAGCTACTAATGAGCTTGACCATGGAATTGTTTATTCTAATTGTAATTTCTCAAAATGTACATTTAATTAAGTAAATAAATATTCCTTTGATTTAAAATTGCGTAATTGCTTTCTATTTTTGCACCCGTGTTAAAACTAAATCATGTCATATACAAATACTTTTAGTAACATCACTAAAAGTAAATTGCTTGTAACACCAGCGCGTTAAAATGACACTGTAGACGTTAAAAATGACTGACGTTTATAAAACAATATATTGTATTAGTCCGTTTAATTTATTTTCAATATTGTAATTACAACAAAAGTTAAAACCTCGAATTGTACACTCACTCAAATTGGAATTTCCTTCAGTTGCGCCATAAAATTCATACACGTGATCTATTTCAAATTCGTCGACAAACTGCTGCCATATTTCAGGTCGAAGACCATTTCCTAGAATCTTTTTAACAGTATGGTTTACCTTTGTGCCAGGTTTATGTACAGTTAATATGTATCGACATATTTCACCAATATAATGCGCTACCTGAAAAGTAAAAATTATATTTCGAATTATTCCAGCAAATGGTATTCCAAAAAAAGACCATTGCACTTACCGTGCAGTTATATTTTTTACAATCGTTCCAGAAATTTGAAGCTGAGAATTTCTTCCTCAGTACTACGGGTATTCCAAATATAATACTTTGTCCTACTCCTACCATACCCCCAGCACTGTGGTAGAGGGGCAATGGATCGTAATATACGTCCTTTTCATTTAAATTCGCCATTATGCACACAGCACTGACAGCAAACATATATCTATAATGCAAAAATGTTTAACCTACAATTTGTAGAACAACCAAATAATTAGAGAGATTTAGAATATCGTATTTTAGGATTCCATTGATTACCATCAATCTTTTAAATCTACCTACAGGGAGGACTTGAACGAGAGAATAGCTCTTTATAAAAACTTTGTGGACTCAGGTTCTCCAAATCTCTAAAGGGTTAGGAGTTATATCAAAAAGAACATTTGAGATATCGAAAAACGAATATCTGGATAATCCAAGCTTTCCGGAAGAGCTATCCCCTGATTCAAACAGCATGCCTCTATAGAGACTAAGGTTATTCTATATATCCTACAAATAACATTGTATGCTAACCAGAATCATGTTAACAGATTCTAAACCTCTGTTTGAAATAGTAATAAATATTATTTGATAATTCGTAAAATATCAAATAAGGAAATTCCTTCCTTGAATGGAAGGAAGTTGAACTTTTTCATCACCAAGTATTAACGTTTTTTGTTACCTAGAATGAGATATAACTGCTGCTTTGGGAAGACCTGTGGTTCCTGAAGTGTAAATATATACCACTTTATCCCTTCTTCTAGTCATAGCTATATCTTGTTCAAGAGAAGTGGTAGATTGGTTTTGTATTTCTTTATTTAGATCTGTTAAGGCATCCTCTATATTTCTGTCACCTGACGTATCAAACTGGTACTGTTTAAGGGAAGTTATTTTATCTTTAATTCCATTTATAGCTGAAAGCAAGATGTACCTGTAAGTATAGTTACAAGTAACATAGTAGGAAGTTATGATAAATATTGTTTCAATTCACTGACAACATTACAGTTTTAAAAACTCTCACCATTTAGATAGTTAGTTCCAAATATAATAGCTTTACTATTTGCCACCGTTATACAGTGGTACAAAGGATCCGAAATAAGATTTGTATTTATTAAAGCCGTCACTATACCGATTTTAGACAGTCCAAGCCATATTCCAACATATTCTGGCCTATTTTCGAGCAGGAGTGCTACAGTTTCACCTGGTTTATATCCTTCTGCTTTGAAATAGTGTGCTATTTTGTTGCTGAAATCTTCCAGCTGAAATGAGATTAAGAATATTAGTAAATTATATTACTATTTCACGAACATGTTGAGCCATTTCTGTAATCTGACTTCGCTTTAGAAATTGTTTTTATTATATATTTCCCTTATATAGTTTGTTTGGAAATGAAAGAGAGTAATAAAACCCCGAGATAAGAACCGGCCATGGGCGTGGTAATATTTCGATTCAGGTAATTATCAGGTAACACTAATATTGTGACAGATCAATCCAGTCTTAGAGCTGAATATACGCAGACGTGCTAGTGCAGTAGAGTAAAATTCGACTTGTGTTTAGTGACTATTGTACCAGTGGATATAATATTGTTTGGATAAAATGACGAGCTTATCAGATTACGTACCTGCTAAACGCGTGAAAAGATGTGCGCTGTCTCAGAATGAGAAGAATATTATATTAAATGTATTTAATGCATTGAAACACCAAAATTCTACCAACAGTGTTGACGACATCGTGGAAAAGTGTTCCAAAATGACAGGGATTGGAAAATCGACTATCTACAAACTTTTAAAGGAAACAAAAAATGAACAAGATACTGCAAACCCGCCAAAATCATCTACAGGGAGGTCAAAAGTCGTTATAGATGATTTTTTCAAAAATGTCATTCGCAGAAAAATACACTCATTTTATTTAAAAAAAGAAATACCCACGCTAAACAAAATTTTAAGTGAACTTTCAGAGGACGATTTGCCAAAAATCAGTAGAAGTAAATTATGGGCCATCTTATGAGAGTTGAATTTTTGCTGGGAAAAGCAGAACAGGAAGTCAGTTCTTATCGATAAAGATGAAATTATTTGTTGGCGAAGATCCTACTTAAGATCAATTAGAAAATTCCGTGACGAAGGGAGGAATATTTATTATCTAGACGAAATTTGGGTCAACGACGGATATACTGTAACAAAAGTATGGCAAGATAAAAATATAAAAAGTTTTCGACAAGCATTTTTGGATGGACTTTCAACAGGGTTCAAGGTACCTTCAGGTAAAGGGCGAAGATTAATAGTGACACATATAGGTAGTGCCAGTGGTTTTGTAGATGGTAAAAAGAGATGTAGCCCGAAATAATACGACGTTTAAATTAAGTAACGTGAAAATGTTGTTAAAAAAGTCCTTGAAACGAGTAACTGCATATAACTGGCAAAGATGTATACATCATGTACAAAAATAAGAGGAGAAAATGTGGGAACTCGATAATTTAATTGACGTTACTGTGGAACCTATCGTTATCAATCTAGGAGAAGAAGATAATTCATCAGAATATTCAGAGGATGGATTTTAATTACCTACTTTTTTATTTTCTTTATTGTACATTTATACAACACTACATTTACTCAGGATAATTTGAATTTTCAACATACATATATTTTTGTGTGGAATAAAAGTCTATTCATTAAATTTAAATAAATATTTTGGTAATAATATGATAATATTTTATTTGAATTACTAAAAACCCTCTTAACCCGGTTGTGATGTTTAAAGTAGCCCCATGTTTTGAAATGCTGTTTTATATTGTTTACTTATAAGAGAAATGGACCGAGAAATTCTAGCGGCATAGACAAAGACATCCGTCTTTCGGATTAAAATTTAGCTACCTGCTAAAATTTAGTAAAACCCGGTCACACAAAGTTTTTTTAAAAGTACATCTCATCTATACCAATAATACATAATATACAAATATTGAATATAAGCACCAGTACTACATTTGTTTACGATTTGCATACATAATAAGCTTTTATTACTCTCTTTCATTTCTAAACAGACTATAGACGCAGAGTCCCGCTTAAGTAATATACAAGGTGCTCCTAATAAATCTTGAGTGAAGGTAATTTTATTTAACAGTGATAATAATATGCTTGAAATTTTAAACTTCACTAATATTTACATATAATTTACATCTAAATATTCTTATACTTAATTCAACACCTTTCTTAAAATGGCACGAAGTTTAACATTTACTTCAAATTAATACTATAAATGAATATTATTAATAAATTCCGTGTGGTGTGGTGTGTTCATTAGTTATTAATGTTAACTTAAAAAAAGTTAAATAGAAAGAACGAGGAGCGAGGAATGGTTGATTCTATTCTAATTGTAGGTACATGTTTTTGCAATAATAATGACACTGCCTCAAAACAGTTTTTGAATATCTGGAAGTTATAAGTAGAAATTTCATTAAATCTCTATTCGTTAGTGAAACAACGAAGAACTAATGTTTAAAGTTGATAGTAGATTTCAATAATTCAAAAGAAATCGCAAAACTCAGTATAAAGTGCCATTCTTATTGCAAACGATTGTACATATCATTCATTTTACTTGTAACTTTTTTAATGTAAAATAAGAGTTTAAAGACAAAGTTAAACTTATGCATCATTCCTATACATGCATCTAGTTTTCAAAAAAATATATAGAAACGGTTCTGTAAACATGTGCTTGCAATGGTCTAAAAATTATAATAGAAGAATAAATGATGTGGAACTGGAGTTTTTTAAATGAAAAGTTGAAAAATTAAAAAAAAGGTAACCAACCTGTTGGTAAGTCCAAGACTCTTCTTCGAAATAAAATGCAACTCTATTAGGATGTTTCTTCACTAATCGGGTAAAAACGTTTGGTATCGTTTCTTGATTTCGATCCCACTTGTATATCAAATAATTCATTTTTACAAATCTATGTCCAGCTCTGAAACATCAAAAATAGTCTCTTAAAATGTTGAATATAATAAACAATCAAAATAAACATTATATGACACAAAATGTTCTTGGAATCTAATTTTTTTTTCGATTTATATAATTAAGATAATGCAAGAAAGAGAAACTAGATTCGAAACTGGCATTTAAATTAGACACTCCAGGAATGTTGTCCTCAACTGAAATCATCAGGATCAAAAGCAAGGTTGTTTTTTTAATGCCAATGAATTATGGCCTTATTAATTTCATTTATTTTTGTTTGTGATTTATTTTTAGATGGATATACTTGAAATGGGATAGTACGCAGATAAGTATTTTGATGAAAGAGGTAAATATTTATTAATATTTAAAATCCAGTGTAATAAATAAAAATAAAGATAAAAAAACACTTACTTAATGTCTCTTGGCAAAGTTTTAGCCAATATGTAAATCCACCTATACCTTTTCTCTGTTAAAAAGAACCATGTTAGGAGAAATACTAGGGACAATATCCAAAACTGAAATAAAATAAAAAATTTATACAAAATTGTTGTTTATATAACAATTAATATTCAGCGTATAGTAGATAATAAATGAGATTTACTGATGCATTAAGTATTTTAATTTCTTAAAAGTCGAAGATATTGGTGTTAGAAAAAACTACTAAGTATTTACTTAATAATTATTTAAAATCACTGTTAATAAATATTTCGTATAAAGTATATTATACAATGTCCTTTATTTTGCTAGATGATAAATTGTATCAAACAAAACACATTTTACTTCACGAATTTTTTTTCTCTGACCAACGGTAACAGATTGTGTGAGTAATCTCGAAATATGTGATAATGTCGCTCACGTACCATGTTAGGATTGGCAGGTATATGTAGAGGGTACAGGAAAAACGAAACGTAATTAATTTATCATGGGAAATGAGATTTTCTCCTAAACGGTTCGGTGAAAATTCGTTTTGTAAAAAGTATGTTAATCTAGTCAACCTTGGTCCGAAACTAAGGCAGAAATTTACCAAAATATGAAACCAGCGTTCTTTTGACATATTTTTTTTTGTATGCCTAACCGTTAAAAAATTATAAGCTAGTATTTGCAAATATTTCTGTCTTGATTTTTTACCCAATTCTGTAAGGCAGCCTTATCAAACAAACAAAAATCGTACAATGTGTTAAAACCGAGGTTAAAACAAAAATTAAAGTTGATGAAACTCCTATGTTTTATAAAGGGATACAAATCTGATAGAATAAGATCAGGAAAATAAAACGGACGTAAGTCGAATAAATCATTATTATTTATTGTAGTTTGTAGTGTTTTCCAATGGTTGATTGATGGTTGATTTGAATAGATAATTTTACTTGTGAAAACATTGTTATAATTTTGTTTGAATTGAATTCAACTTTATGTTATTATTTTCTGATATCTCGAACTATTTAAAAATTATTAGAAATTTCATAGTAAACAATATTTTATTTACTTCACTCAATTCAATAATCAGTATTAGAAATTAAGGAAGAGTCAACCAAAAATAGAAAAAATTGGCACGTGGTCTATGAAATAAAAAAGTTTGGGAACCAATGCTATAAATTGTTGCATTTTGTTTATGTATACGCTCACAAATATCAAGCAAGCACAGAAAAATAAAACGCACTACATTACTACTAACAGTAGTAGCCAATAGATTACAATGTTGTCGAAGTTATAATACGTTATATTTTTTTAGGATTTTCTGGAAAATTTTAAATGCCACTTCATTAATAATGATACAAAAAACAAGTTGCAAACAAATTACG
This sequence comes from Monochamus alternatus, assembly GCA_037114965.1. Taxonomy (NCBI): domain Eukaryota; kingdom Metazoa; phylum Arthropoda; class Insecta; order Coleoptera; family Cerambycidae; genus Monochamus; species Monochamus alternatus. The sequence continues at coordinate 18,204,498 of CM073427.1, forward strand.
TAATATAAGTTTATACTTATGATTAATTGTACATTAGCTTGTAATTGTGTAATACAGTTTTGAATTTTATTGCACCTATATTTTTTGAAATGTATTTGTAGACAAACTACTCGTTTATGACATATTTAGGAGTTCTTTGTTGCTTTTGGTCAAATATACCAACCCATTTAGTATTAACACATATTCCAGGTATCCTGTATATTATGGTTTCACTAAAACTTATTTCTTGTTGTGTTAGTGAAGTATATATGTATAAAACGGGCCACACATTATATGATTCATCGTACTACATGTTGTACAACACCAAGTTGATTCGACCGTCGGAACGGCAGATTGGATTCACTTTTGCCCACTAAAACTACTGTTTGATATGTGTTCTATAACAAATCTTTTGGCAGTTATTATTTTATCGTCTTCGCGATGGCATCAAGTTTGCCAAAAGAAGCAGTAGCTGCAATTGTGGTAGTATTGTTAAATGAACATGAAAAACCATCCAAAAAAGAAGAAAATGATGCAAAAATTGGTTGCAACAACGGTAACTGTACTCCCATATGAACTTATTACGTGAACTAAGTGCCAATGAACCAGTAGATTTCAAGAATTACTTACGAATGGATGAAGATTCTTTTAACTCATTGTTAGAATTGGTGCGCTCTAAAATTTTCAAACAAAATACAAAGTTCAGAGACGCGATTAGCCCTGAAGAAAGATTAATTGTTACACTACAAGATATTTGGCAACTGGAAATTCTTATGAAGGCCTTAAATTTCGTACTCAATCCATTGGTCAAATAATTTCAGAAACATGCTGGGCAATTTACGAATGTTTAAAAAAGAAATATTTAAAATGTATGATTACGATATATTTCAATAAATTCTGGCCAAAATTTCTCATTATTTTCCATTTTTATAAATTTCGTATATTTGCAACGAGCGATATGGTTTCGATAAGTAGCGCTTGCACACAAACTATCCAATCTGGTCGTATGCACTACCGCGTTGTACTACAGATTTTCTGCATGCTGTACTGCCGTACGATACGACCGCGTCGTACCGCAGGTTGTACTACAACGCCACTAACTATCCAACCGTTGTTCCAACGGTCGAATCGTGTTGTACAACCTGTAGTACGACAAATCGTATAATGTGTGGCCTGTTTTACACTCGTCTTTTTAAGCTTCAGTTTCTATTAAATTGCATCTCATACTATCCCTATTTAAATATAATAATATTTATCAATATTATATTTCTAGATAAGGCGGTTTACAAATTTGTTTAGTTTATGTTCAGTAAATCTGTTCCTTTTACCTATTTATCTTATTATCTACATATAACACCTTACTGGAAAATTATTTCAAATCGCTATTATTTTAGTGCTGATTTTTTCGCATTGTCTTTCTGAATCGGACAATGAGAAAACTATAAAATAGTAGGTCTTCAACTGTTTTCTGGCGGTTTTATTCCATTGTTTGTTAAAAGCATTAATTTTCTTGAGTTCTGATGATGATTTTGATTATGAAATATGTTGACAATTTCCAGAATTATAAACATTATTGATAAGTATAGTTAAGCTTGTAAATATAATACAAACTATAAGAGAACGATTAGTATCAAAAACAACCGTTATCGCTAGAAAATTAGACTAGTGAACCGAAACAATGAACCAAAGCAAAGTATTAATTCAGTAAAGTTCTATTTGAATATGTATGTTTATAGGATTATCTATTATCCAGAAGTATAGCTAAAACTTGAAAATATAAACTATAAGATGACTTTTTTCCCAATTGTGCTATGAAAATTTATAATTCCAGTTTTTTCTGGATTATCTTGAAAGCTATATGTGATAGATAAATCTTAAAACCGTCGTAAACTGCTAAACTATTCTAATTTAAGCGTCTTAGTGACATTTAGAAAAATGAAAAGCTTCCATAATGAATTTAAGACACACTGCATTTATTTCGAATACATATTATTTTATAAACCATTTTTTAACAGTAGCGTAATGTAATTTTCTTATGTTTGTAAAATGTTTATTATATACTAAAATTAAATAAATAACATTGTAATTGCCATAATGCGCATCAGTTTTGTTTTTATGATCTGTAATTTTACTACAATCTAAACGTCAAGTTCATGTTGTTAGAAACAATATCTTCCAATTAACTAATAACTAGCTATACTTATAATGATAATTACAATACAGTGTGAAGCGCCAAAAACTTTTTTCTGGCGCGTGGCATTGTATATGTATACATCATTTTGAAGGACATTGAATTATCGTTTCAACGTGATCTAGATTTGTAATTTGGATGATTGATTCTTATCAGAGGGATTTTTGAAGATCGTATTGTAGACTAATTTTTTTACCTGGAAATTTAATCGGAGACCTGTACTGAATTTCACATAATATTATTAATATCTAATGAAAAATGTATAAAATAGGGGATAAATGTATTTGGACCTGTTGGAAAACGTCATTAGTTCCTTCTTTAACTGAGATAGTTGAGCAATATTATCGTTACTGTACCGAACAAATTAAATTTTCCATAAGACCCTCATTATACGAAGCGTGTGAGAATAGATGGAAGAAGATAATCTACTGAATGGCATGCATGTTCACCAGATTTGTCTCCGTTGGACAAATATTTTTTTCCACAACCCTTTAAGAAGGAACGCATAACGGTTAACACAGTAGGCTCGAAAACAGTTGCTAATACACAAATTATCTATATACAAGTGTTACCGTTTTCCGGATAATAATTTAAAAATTTTATTGAAATTCTACAGACTTGCGTGAATAATTATTTTAAATGGATATTCTTTAACATATGTAAAAATATGTATGTTACTGTTCAAAATGGGAACCACGTTTCTTATGCAAGCTCTGGTCTCATTTAGGCAGAAGTAATATTTAAGTAGGGTACTAATTTCTTGTCTTAGGTAATATTTGTACAAATGCTTCATTGATTCTTTCAAAGTGAACGCGGTTTTGAATATATGGTAGACTAAATATTTCACTCTGCGCCACACAAAACAATCTACCGGTGTTGAGAGATAGGCTCATTCCTACCCAACCAGCGATTAGGAAAACTGTCATTTAAACTGCCATTAACTGTTACTCGGTAATGGGTTGGGCATCCATCATTTTGAAAAATCAAACCGTTTCAAATATTAAGAGAAACCTTATCTAAAATTTCGTGTAAGTGATTTTGAAGAAATTCTAAATAATTATCATCATTTAAATTGTCAGGTAGATAATAAGGGTTGTTCCCAAAATGTCTGCCCAAACATTAACGCTAAATTTGTGCTGAAATATTTTTTGTCATTTCACAGCTCAATAATGTAAATTATGGACATTTGTAACCTCTTCTTACAAAAATTTGATTGATCAAGAAAAAGTATATCTCCACATCGGCATCTTCGTCAACATCAGGAGCATATACAACATATCTAAATCCCCCTTCTGATCTAACTCGGACATTTCCGTTTTCCCTGTTCGCTTATTCGTTCATAGGTATTATAGATACCTTAAAGTCTTCTTTGGGGAAAATGGTCGTGATACAATCTACGAGCAGCATTAGCATTTCCATTCGCTCTTCCGTACATAAACATTATATCTGCATATTCTGAATTTGAAAATCCAGCCATTATGTAATTTACAATTATTTAAGTATCAATTTCTTGCACGCACAAGTGGCAGATCGATCAAAGTTAGTCAGATATTATTTCAAAGCAACCATGGTTTTTAAAATGAAATAAATTTTAACAATAGGGAATTAAAATTACCATTCAGTGCAGGAATGAGGGAAACCTCGAAAATCTCGAAAACCTCATTAATTGGGGGGGGGGGGTAGTTAATTGTCGACCGGTATCAATCGCTCATATTGACCCAAGCTAACATTGTTCCACCCTACCATACCCGCACAGAGAGTGCCAATCCTCTCCACGGATATAGCTGATATTCGGTCTACCGGCTGCGGCGCATGTATCATAAATTTTTTAAAACATCATATCACACAGAAAAGTTGTGTAGGAATAATTCAAGAAAATAGGTATAATTTACAATATAGTTATATACATTTTCTTATAATATCTAAGTGATTTTGAGTGTCTTAAAAGTAGTCTGAAGTATTCAAACTAGTTTTATTCAATATTATCACCTACCGCATTCTAAAAATATCCATTTCAAATAATTAGTCACGCAGATCTGTAGTTACAATAAAATTTTCGAATTATTATCTGGAAAACGGTAACACATTGTACAGGTATATGATGTGTAATATATTCCAAATGACTTCAGCTATAACTCCTTTAAAACTTTCTATCTACTTACCAAACACCCTGTATGATACACGGAATTTTTCTCTGCTTTGTAATTTTGTAAAACAAAATATTTCATTTTCAGAACAATAAGCAATGAGGTAATTGTAATCAAATCATAATGCGACCACTTCCATTTACTTCATTCATTATTCTCAAATCGTTTGTGTATGTTATGAAATATTCGTTACTACTGTGGTCGACTATACTTCTGCGTTAAATCTATTTGGTAAGCAAAGAAGTAGATTGGTCTATTTCATTTAACAACGAAACAAAAATATCTGATAGTTAATTTGAAATGGCCTAGCGTCGGTATGAAATTTGTATGTAAATCATTCCCTATAAATAAAGCAAATTGTTATTAATTTATAAGTGTGATTTACTCGATTCCCAGAATTATCAGAAAGAAAACGTGTTGAGACGTTGTAAGGTCTTGATCTCTGTTGTAAAATTGTTTTCTTTCTTAACATCTCGTGGATTTTCGTGTGGGATTTCAAATATGTTGTGGAAAACTACAGGGAATTAAACAATTTAAAAATATACTAACCATTTCAGTAAGCACTTGCACTAAACCACACGCGACAGAGTGCTCGTTGTTTACACGCCTACTGTGTACTTGTACCGCTTACTAAACGCACTGAGCAGAGCAATGAGGGAAAACAGTCACTCATATCAACGAGCATTTCTAATATGTGACTGAGTAAAGTTCAAATATAAACGCTCGTCTACCGACGTGGTCTAGTTGATATAGTTTACTGATAAAAGGTTAAGAAAATGTATAATTATAATACATTATACACATTATAATTATATACATTATAATACATTATACGAGTCCCTACGGATGTTTCAGAATGGCTAGAACTAGATCAGAACGTAACTTTATTTCACTATTGGAATAATGAAAAAAGTAATAAATCAAATTTATTAACATTAACATTTATAGTAATATGCATTTCGTTTTTTGTTTTATCACATTTAACTTCCTTTCCGTTAATAACAACTCTTATAGCATATTGCCATCATTTTCGGAACTCATAACTGCTGCCGAAGTTTGTGAAGAAATTGCACAAGTTGCGGATGTCCTTCTTGTAAGGAATATCTGTATTTTGCTTGCAATAACAAGTTTGTTAGATATGAACTCCTCAACATAACTTTCTGCTACAGAGGAGCTCTTCCATCCACTATGCCGTTTAATGATTGTAACATCAGCACCTTTATTGGCCAATAAAGTTGTTGAAGTGCGGGTCATACAATGGCCAGTGTAATAATAATAGTTCTTTATTCATGCAGACCTATCACAGGATATGAAACGTCATATAAATTAGTCTAACATACATATTATTACTAAACGTGTGACATACAAATTTGGAATAGTTACGTAACAAAATAAACAGCGCAAACCAATGGATAATTAATACATAATAGAAATGTATACATTATAAGAAGAACAATTCACCTTGTACCAGGAAAATCATAAAATTTATATCTTTTTTAGATAACCTAATATTTGCATTGTTTTTCTCTGTTTACTCACAGGTAATCTATTAAAAATTGTTCCACAGAAGTAAAGTAGCCCCTTCTGGTAGGTATGTTATTAAGTTATGATTATTTAAATATATTAAATTAATTCCTCGTGTATTATAGGAGTGAATGTTGTTATGATGTATGAAAAATTCAGGATGATTTTTAACAAATAGTGCTGCTTCATATATAAATATACAAGGCAAAGAAAAACTTTTATATTGTATAAATGATGGTAGGCAAGATTGTAAAGGATTGAGGGATAGGATTAGTCTTATAATTTTCTTTTGACAAATAAAAATTTTATGAATTCTAGTCAGATTTCTGATTGCGTAATAGCAGTATTTAATTTCTTTACGAGATGCTCAATATGAACCGACCAAGTAAGTCCAAGTAAAAAGTCCTAAAAACTTTGTGTGTCGTGCTTTCAATTTTCGTGTTGTTTAATGAAACTACTACGTTAAAGCATATTCGTCTTTTAAAAAAGTAATATAATGAGTCTTCGTTGGATTAATAATAAGTTTATTTTTAAAACACCGCGTATAAAACTGTTGAAGTGTGCCGTTTACTTTCGTTTGAAGCTCGTCAACAGACGAGGCACTAATACATATTGTACTGTCATCTGCGTAAAGAATTAAGCTGGTATCTTCGACAGTTATATGTTGCTCTAAATCATTTATAAATAATATAAATAGTAGAGGAGATAAAACACTCCCTTGAGGAACCCCCAATGGAGTACTAGAAGAGTGAGATATGCTATTACCAATTTTTACATTTATTTCTCTGTCCGTTAAAAAAGAACTAATCCAGTTGTCAACTGGATACCTTAAACCCATTTTTTTAGTTTGTTAACAAAAAAGTCTTTATGAACGCAGTTGAAAGCCCGCGTTAAATCAAAGAAAAGAACTAAAACGAAATTACCTTTTGACAGAGTTGACAATGTTATTAATTAATGAAAATGAGGCCGTATTTGTTGATAAATGTAGTCTAAAACCATGTCGACAGTGACAATTTTTTTCGATATACAGGGTGAATCTTAAATAAGTACAAATATTTTAACGGCTGGTGTAGTTCATCATTTAAATCAGTCTAGTGAAAGCCATTTTTAAAAATTTCTAATATTTACGGAGATATTAATTTTTTAAAAAAATACCCACATTTTGAGGACCGCTGGCTGATTTTTCATCCAACAACGTAATGAAACATATGATTTGTTGCGAGGTTGCCATATCTCCTCCAATATAAATATTACGTTTCCTTTAACGTAATAGTTCTATTTTAAAAATACTTGTTTTAAGCATAAGTACAGTAAAATTGGGTATGTAGTATGATACGCAGCAATATTAACATAAATTTTAACATCTGAACTAACCTTACTATACTTATTAAAAATGAATTTCCGCAAGTTCAATACTACCGTAAAATATTTAGGAAGATATTACATGATATTACTATGTCCAATGTTCAAAAATTATACATAAACGTGCACACAAGCTTACCTGTTTGTTAAAAAATTAACTATTTAATCAGTAATCCACATTTCGCAAGTTAAATGTAATTGTACACTGTTAGAAAGGGACACAAAACACAATTTCCTTAAGTTATTTTATGAAGAATAACGAAAAACTATGCACGCGTTTTTTATTTAAAATGAAAAAAATTTCAACTTTTAGCAAATTTTATAGGGCAATCCAACGAACTGTCAAATCACTTTAAAAATGGCGGCTGTAGGACAAACAACTCGACATATGACAAGCAGAAATTTGTGATTTTGTGTAGAACTGTGTGTTTGGCTCATTATATTTTATACCTATTTCGAAATACCAAGGATAATTCAGACTATCATAATGGTTTTGTTTTGTTGTGCGAGTCTGCCATGTATCTATGCATAAATAATTGTTAAAATCAAATTACGTACCTCTGTAATAGTTTACTAATTAATTATATATAACTGCCAATATTGTTATCAATATATTTTTCTATTAATATTATATATAGTATTCTCCAGGACCCTGAATTGCTAGGGCTGGCGGAGGTGTAATTACTACTAGTTGGAGAGAAAAAAGAACTTAGGTACCTATTTATAAATAATATATTTAAAACTTGTACACTGTATTTAATTTTTTCTTGAGTTAGGTCTTGCTGTTTTATTGCTAAGCCACTTTAGTGTTCATTGAGATCAGTTCTGTCTATAATTCAATGCAGCAGGAATCCTAAAAATTCTAACTTGATCGTCTCGCTGTCCTCTACTCCAACAATTCATAACACAACAAAACAAAACCATTATGATAGTCTGAATTATACTTGGTATTCTGAAATAGGTATAAAATATAATGAGCAAAACACACAGTTCTTCACACAGACCAATAACTAAAAGTTCTACACAAAAACACAAATTTCTGCTTGTCATATGTCGAAATGTTTGTCCTACAGCCGCCATTTTAAAAACGATTTGACAGTTCGTTGGATTGCCCTATTGCTATTTTCATGCATTATGTGGGGTTAACAAGTTTGACTTGGGCTTCCGATAATCTGTCATGACAGTCAATGACAGTTTGATAATAAAAAATAATATAAAATGTTACACTTGACAAAATTCGCTAAAAGTTGAGATTTTTTCTTCCTTGAAGCAAAGACATTTGTGTAATACTGGCAACACTGTGAACCACATGTTCAGTCTGCAGCACTATGGCTCATAAAAGTATGAAGGGTCGGTCTAGGCCAGCGGTCCTCAACAAGTTTTCTACTGAAAAATTACGAAATTTATTTAAAATTTCACTTTTTTATTTCTGATTTTTTTGTAAAAAAACTATTAATTATGTGTTCTACACACAAAACTATACTGCTGGTTAAAATATTTGTACTTATTTAAGATTCACCCTGTATATCTATAGTTATCAATGCAGTCCATTTCTCCTTTTTTGTGTAATGGGATAATATTGGCTAATTTAAAAGCATTAGGAAAGATTCCGGGGGATTAAATATGTGACACAATGGATAAATAATAAACATATTTTACAACTTTGATTGGAATGCCATCTGGCTCACTAGAGGATTTATTTTGCATTACGTTCAGAGTGTTTTTAATTTCTAACGGTGTGATATCATGGAAGAAAATTGAAAAGGGACATTCCACTAATGGATATGTATTCCGTGAAGTTTTTATTGCAAGATCTTTTTACAAATGACTAGAAAATTCTTTTTTCATGATTTTGAAACGTTCATGTGTTGTTTCATCTGGTAGACATTTTGATAGTAATTATAGGCATTTTTTAATTGTTGACTGTCTTTTATAATTTCATTATCAAACCAAGATAAACTTTAGTTTTATTTTTATCGACGTTATATATTTGGACTTCGCCAAGGCGTTTGACCGGGTGCCCCACAAGCGACTCCTTCATAAACTGAACCACTGTGGCATTCGTGGTGATCTTCTTCTGTGGCTTGAGGCTTTCCTCAGAGACAGAACCTTTAGTGTGAGGGTTGGTGACTATCGGTCATCAGCACGTCCTGTCCTTAGTGGTGTACCCCAAGGATCTGTATTGGGTCCTCTGCTCTTCTTAGTATATACTTCCGACTTTCCGTATCACATACATTCTAAATCTGCATTTTTTGCGGACGATACCAAGTTCTATGCCAATCCCTTGACAGACCATAACATCCTTCAGCGTGATCTTATCAACATTTCGAAATGGTGTCAGGACTGGATGATACCTCTGAATGCTGATAAATGTTCTGTTCTCCGTCTTGGCAGGAATAACCCCTTGCTTCAGTACTCACTATTAAACACGACATTAAAATCCGTTACCTCACAAAACGACCTTGGAGTATTAATTTCGCAGAACTTGTCGTGGTCTGAACACATACAATCCAGGTGCAAAAAGGCAAATTCATTAGTGTACCTTTTGAGGAAGTCGTTTACTGGAGCAAGTCTGGAAACTTTCGTGAAACTATATAAGTATTATGTCAGACCGCTGCTTGAATTCGCTGGTCCGGTGTGGAGTGCTGATCTAGTAAGGGATCAAAAATTATTGGAATCTGTGCAACGTCTTGTTACTCGTCTCGCTTATGGACGTATTCGACCATCCTGTGAGGAGAGACTACGTCTTGCCCATTTGTCTTCTTTCGCCGAAAGGAAGCTTCGCGGCGATTTAATATTTACATTTCGAGCGCTTAATGGTTTATTTATCAACACTTCTGTTGCTTCCTCGCTTTATACCCTGAGCCCGGATAGTCGCTTAAGAGGACAACACCTGAAACTGAGAAAAGAGAGCTTCAAGACATCTGTTCGCCAATCGTTTCTACCAAACCGCGTGTTCTCAGTATGGAATTCTCTTCCTCCTTCCGTAGTTACTGCACCCTCCATCAATGCTTTCAAGAATCGCCTGGATGCTTGGCGGAGCACCTTATACGATCGATGAACATTCTGTTATTTTAACATTCTATTATTTATCATTGTCTTTTTGCTGTTTTTTTTTTTATTTTTGATCTTTTTATTTTTTTTTCTTCACTTTAATTATTTGTATATTTGTCAGGGCTGTACAGGAATCTCCTTAGCCCGGAGCTTCATTTGTAATAATAATAATAATAATAATAATAACTATTGAGGGTACCTTCGCCAATGTGTTGATTTGAACATTGAGAAGCACTTTGAAAGTTACCTAAGTTAAGTAGCCAAATTCAATACCTGCGGTGTTTAAGTAATCATTGAAGACAACTCATGATTTAATATAAACCGAGTAAATTGAACTTGGACATACACAATTTTTTATTGTATGGAAGAAACGAATGTTAGTGGCTCAATTAAGTAGTTTTAGATACACCTCTAACAATCAAAATTAATTTATTTCATTTACTTATTTATTTAAATAAAGGTAATACAACAGAATTTTAAAAAAATTTTAGTCATAAATACTGTAAATATTGTGTGGGTAGTCTTCATTCCTATCCCAACTATATAGTATGTTCCATATTTACGAGAATAGAGGGCATTAAACTACTTGTTTTAATTTGAAAAATAATAACGATTGAATAATAATACTTAATATTTATTTTTTTTTATTAATTTATTAATTTTTCATTGCTATTTATTACTGGTTTAATTTCAACACCAATGTCTAACACAATAACACTTAACTCTTCTAAACAATGTACTGCGTCGTCCAAAAACATGGAATCGCATTATGGTGTTACATAACAAAAATTTCAAGAAAACAATGTTTGAAGATTTTAAAATTTAATTTTCACAATACTGTGCACCTCCCCATTATGCAACATCTGTCCGTGCTTATTTAGATGAGCTGTTCCCGAATCGTTGGATAGGGAGAAGGGGGCCGATTGAGTGGCCAGTCAGATCGCCCGATTTGACACCCCTGGATTATTTCTTGTGGGGATACTTAAAAAGCAAATTATACATTACTAGACAGGTTAATTTAGAAGATTTAAAAACAAGAATTCGTCACGAGATACATCGTATACCTCCTGAAGTTATTGATAATGTCCTAAAAGAATTTATTAATCGTCTTGGCTAGTGTCAGGCAGCCGACGGTGTACAATTTGAACATTTAATTTTGTCGATTTTTTACATAATCATTAAGTTATCATTTTCAGTATTGTGAAACATGAATTTTAAAATTTTCAAACATTATTTTCTTGAAATTTTATATGTATATTACCATAATTTTTCATGATGTATGGATGTAGAATGACAAGCTCTTTCAAATGGCATGGTCAAAATTGGGGGTTGCTATTTAAAAAAATGTCAATGACGTCATATCTCGAACAACGATGACGTCACAAATGTGGGTCGTATGTCAAAAAGTGCCTATTTTAAAAATCAAAATCGACGTGCCAGGGCATGATTTCGAAAATTTCTCAATTTCAAAAATAATGAATTTATTCGTTACTTTTCGAAAGCACTGTATGTTAGATATGCACAAATGTCATATGACGCCACAGGTCTTCGCTGTACTGGCAACTGTTTTCAGAGGGCGGGGCAGACTAAAATTTGAAATATCGGTTTTAGGCTTATTTTTCCACGAAATCGTCTTGGCCATTTCGATTAAAATAATACACGTATCTGGAAGAATCGTTCAATTTCTCATTTAACTAAAATGAAATATGCTTATGAACTGAAACACTGGACGGGTAATAACAAAAATATTTGCAAGTTTGTATACATATATGCTAACTAAAAACAGATATTATATTACGCTTTTTACACCTATAAATGAAGTATAAAACAAATCATTGTGATTAAAATATTAGTCTTTGAATTAGGTCCACTGCAGACTATGCATGAATTCGCGATGTCTGGTTTGTAAGGAATTCGTGCATCGTTTGTAGGATTTTTATGAATAGATTTTTAACGAACAAGACCCTACACACTATTCGCTAATTTCTCGCATATCACAAATCGTGCATAACGAATCGCGAATTCACGCATAGTCTGTAGCAAGCCTTACATTAATCGGAGAATTGCTGCAATAGTTATTAGAATATGCATTTACATGAAACAGATTTGTTGAACGCGTTCTGCTGTTTTACATTAAAATTAAATCGACTTACAATATAGATATCGATATCATTATTAACAACCTTATATAGGAGCAATACATAAGAAATTGTATTGCTTCGTGCCGATATTTTTAAAATTTTCTTATTTTTGTTACTAAAACCAGTATTCGAAGTTAAATATCGCGCCAATATATGTCCAAACATCTTAGACACGGCATTCATTTGATCGACATGTGGCGATGATGGTGACATATCTACATACAGGCTGTATCACATAAGAGGGCCACTCCCATGTATCTCGCTTAATATGCGAGACACGTCAAAAATCTTTAATTGTTTTTTGTTGCATTTTTGGAGGCCTTTATGCTCGTAAAAACAAATTTGAGATCCATGGCCAACTTTATGAGTAATAACAAAAAAAACTTGTTAAGTGCCCAAACTTTAAGGCTGTCTAACTTTTTTATTTTAAGAGATAGAGAAAACTTATTGGTAATAAATTTTTATTGCAAAATTGATACCTTCCACCTGATATAAACAGATTTTTGAAATATCGTATGTGGTTCGCTGCGTCCTCTAGGCGGATAAAAATTTTTTTTATTGAAGCAGGCTATGGCCACAAAAAATTGTCTGTTTTTTCATTTTTCATGCAATATACTACATGTTGCCCTTATCTTTCATATTTATTACATTTTTTTCAATTTTAGTTAAAAAAAATGAACCTAAATATTTTCGTGTTGCTCAAGATAATGTAGAACCTGTTTTAAAAACGCCAATTGCAAAAAAATAATAAGCAGAATGTACTTTTTTTATGCAAAATACAGATTTTCTTATTTGTTTTTACGAGCATAAAGGCCTCCAAAAATGCTACAAAAAACAATTAAACATTTTTGACGTATCTCGCATATTAAGCGAGATATATGGGAGTGGCCCTCTTATGTGATACAGCCTGTATATTTTTTTTACGTGGAGAACCGATGTATGTCGTTTAATAAAGTTTTGTCTAAATATTTGCCATTCATTACTGCATGTTCTTTTGTATTGATACAATCAGATAAGTTCAGATACCTACATCTGTAACAAATAAAATTGCATTGCTTCGTATTAATATATTTGGCAAAATATTTCCATGTATCGTATTCTGTATTTGCTGTTAAATATGACACTGATACACTTTTACCAACACATTAAAAACCACAATTGAATATCGTAATAAAGACCCAAACTTATTGTTTCTAAAATGAAACATTCTGTATATTTTTTGATATTTGAATCCAAAATTCATCAAATTGAATTTTTGTTATTTAATAAGTAATAATACTGACCTGGAGAAATACGAACTATAGAAATAATTTATAGTATTTTATACTTTAAGAAAAAATTGCAAATAAAAAAAAATAAAGGATTTTTTCAGAAAAACCGCGTTATAATTCGTATTTTTGAATGGCAATTTTTTTTTATTTCATTTAAAAATCGATCATAACAGAAATCTGAAAATTTGTATACACAATGGTCTACTCAAAGAGATTGGAAGGGACCAAGGCTACCTGTTTTCCAGAGACTGGGTGACTTAGGTGGGGGAAATATCAGGGTTGTATTTAAAAATTTTAGTGACCAATGACTACCCATTTTAAAACCGGTATATGTACGTATTTAATATTTTGTTTCGATCAATAACAATTTCTTTTTGCATCTGTTATGTAACCTATATACAAAACTTGACAGCTTTTTTTCAATATCGGTTATTAATATGTAAATTTTTATACCCATATGAAGAAAAAAATAGAAAATTGTAGTTTGAATCTTAAATTTTTAGCAACAAATCAAAATATCAACGATTATGATTACTGATTTGTGTTAATTTGTATTAAATTATTTGTTGATTATAATTTTACTTAAAGCTCAGCGCTTAATCCTCATGAAAAATGTGAAATATATACATTTTTTCTAATATGTAGCAAATTGCCAGTCTATAAAATTATAATTAAGAAAATAGTAGTATGGTACTGACTAAACATTTTTATTAGAAATTTGTAACATATAAAAGATGAAAGTCAGTAACTGTTAAATAAAAGTAAATAGTATTATATATACTTTTCTTAATCTTCTATTTTTATCAATTACATTTTTATTATAATATAGTTATATAAAAATAGTTTAGTTAGATTTGAATGGTGTCAAGTAAATACATTTTGTTCATTAAAATAAATATTTAAATTTTGATAATATTAATATTTTGATGTTTATTTCGCCTATATGAAAGAATATTGAAAAATCCTTTTTAATTAAATTTAGTTCAGTTACCCAAAAGTAATTTCCTTTTTCATCTTTAGGAAATCTAAATTTATAATTCTAAATAAAACTTCAGCAAGTAAGTTCTGGTAAAACACTATCCCATTTTATTCTTAATTACATTGTTTTGTTACCCAGAAATTAATAATAATTATTAGGTGCGTTTTTATTTGTACCAAAAGTAGTAGTAAACAACATTATATTAAATACGGCTCTGGTACGGACACGTTTTATGAAATTTCAAACTACACTAACAATGTTAGTAAATGATCAAACAAGCATATGGCATTATTCGAATTTGTGTCTGTGATTGGTGGGTGAAAAGAGCGGGAAACTGGAATGATGCGCAATGTCGTTGGCTTATTTCGTTGTTTCTGTGAGTCTACGCAATCAAAATAAAGTTTTAGATGTGACACTTCCAATTATGCCGGTAATTGATGCAGTTTTGAAAGAAACGTAAAATTTGAATACGAAATTATTCAATTTAGGTAATTTATGCTTAAATCTTGGCATTTTGTGTAATTTTGTACATGAATGAAATGAAAAAACACTATATGTATTGATGGAATCGGAAAGATTAATAGATTTCACATATTGAAAAATACTAAGTGTGCCTAAAATTACGGCACAACACGCTAGCATAAATGCCTGGGACTATTGGGAATATTGAAAGGAAGGGACCTATAATTATTATTGTCAAATGACAATTATAACAAAATATCAGTGATAATTATATCAAAATATTGTTATTATAACATAAATATATGTTGCACAGCACAAAATAACTATCACAACTATAGTAATTAGTCCAATTTGCACACTGCGCACTTTCTCGCGCAGATTCTCATAAACATTTAGAACATGTTCTAAATTTTTAAGGACATAATTCTTTCCAAAATTATTTCATTTATTTTCTGTATTCAACTAGAAAACTAGCTTAGAATAGAATTATTCCAAAAATTCTGTAGAGAATTATAGCATCATACGGCTTTTAAAATGTCGACGTATACATACACATCTTCAAGGAAGGTGAGAATTTTTAAATAAAAGTCAGAGTAATGAACAAAACAAATAGTTTAGCAGAAACTTTATTAAAAGAGTCAAAACTAATATTTAAAATACTGAACCGATCTGCATATCAACAACAATCATTTTTATGAGCAATGAAATTACTACCTCATGTGATAAATAAAAAATATCAGGTTGGACTTTGAACCTCTGTGTTCATGCAGCCGCTATTCTTCTCTGATGTCATTTGATGGAAGAAAATTAACAATGATTGAAAGTAAAATGCATTATATTTCAACTTTGAAATTGACGAAATAAATGTCTAACTTTATAAAATGACTGTACAAAACTGATTTATAATTAGTAACATATACAGGGTGGACCATTAATAATGGGTCATAGAGCAGGAGCGACATCTTTGGGACGAAGTATAAAGATATAGCTAAATATCTTAGTAAAAGGTTGCTGTGGGAAAAGATACAGGGTGTCAAAATTGAAATTATTTTTTGGCTTTCTTGTAATAAATGGAGTAACATTCAACCGATTGCCACCAAATTAAGTAGGGAAACATTTTTTTTAATAAAAGAAATCATAATTTATATATCCATAGAAGGCGCCACATTAGCTATGCCTGATGAATTCCTTTATTATTTTTTTATTAACGAAACGTTCTGATTCGGTTGACTACAAAATCTTATGTGAGCGTCATTTCTACGTAAAAAAGGTGCACTTGGTAGAACTTGACAATTTCTACTGTTTTCGAGAAAACTGCCCTAAAATATTTCATGCGACTTTGAAAATGCAATTGAAATTTATTTTCTGAAAATCTTATAATTAACACCCCCCAAAAAAACAACATAACATGACAACACAGCACAGACAAATTAGCTACGCATATAATTTATATGTGCTCAGCTAATCATATCATTGTTCCAAAGATGTCGCCTCTGCTCATTATCAATGACACCCCTGTATATTATTAGCAGTGGTAGATATAATTCTATATATTTTTAAAGAAATAAAATTTGATATTTGTAAGGTAATAAATAGATGAGTACAATCGGCAAATTCCTTAATTGGATTCTCCTGATTCGATTATTTTAATATCGGATTAAATAATAAGCTTATGCAACCAGTACTACCAGCTCGAATAGGGTGTACTCAAAAATTTTATAAATTTTTTTAGGTGTACTGCATAACTATTGTATAAATTATGTATAACGTGAATTATGAAATAAAAACATTGACAACAAACAAAAGCTACTTTAAAAAAATATATGTCAAAAAAATATATGTCAATATTATATTATGGAATTATTTACTTTACGAAAGAGTACGGTACGGATAAATTAGGTACGATTAATTAATATTATTCACTGAAAAATTAGTCCATATTCCACAAGAGAATCTGTGTTATGGAATTATTTTTAAACATTAGAAAATAATGTTACCACATGTAACTTATCCAAAAAAGCTATAAAGTTTTTTAGGAGTACCACAAACCTAAAGCAGTATTTAAAGAGAATACATTGCACACTGAAAATAATGGTGTCTTATGTCATGAAATAGAAAATGAAGATCCAGAGACATTGACAATAATTGTTTCTCTTTTGGTTTATGTCAATATAATCGTTTTATTTGGTTTAATTCACTGAAATATTGTAAAAGATACCTAACAGTTTCAAATGACTATTGGAAAATGTATGTATAAGTGAAGATAGATAATTTAATTATTAATTAATAATATCTATATAGTACTTACTTTTTTTTATTCAATTACTACAGTTATTTAAGAAATATAAGCACAAATAAACTCACTTATACAACTTTTCCCTAAGTATAAGCCCCATAAGTATTATTATACGATATTTGGTTATTGAAATGTAATTTCTTATGGCACAAAGTAAATATACTACTGTAACGTTGCATAATTCAAATTACATAAATCAATAACCGGATTCTAAAGGTTATTTCGATAATCGGATTAAATGTTAATTTAAATTCGAGTTCGCCGATCACTAGAAAAACATAGGTAATTTGGTTTTGTTTATTTTCCAATATACTTTTGCTTTCATTAAAATTTACCTAGAACCTTGGTATATAGTCAGACCTAGAATTATTTAAAATCATTTACTTTGGTCCATCTAACGTATAATTAAATTATTTAAGCATTACACCTTACAGGTTTCTTTCTGTTTATATATTTTTTTCCAGAGATAGAGTGGAAAGTTAATAGGCATAAAGAAAACTTTATTTCTGCCAAAGAAAGCTTTACGGAAATCAATACGATAAGCACGTTTTATGCTACCATCCTGAAGATGGAGAAACCGTGGCACCAGTTCTCAAATGTATAAATTTCTGTAAGTGATTCTTAACCCACATGAATAATTTATACCTTTGGGCGCCAGATGGCGCACGCAAACATCCGAGGCGGCTTTTTCTGACCTACTTTTCAACGGCAGGAATTCGTATGCATTCCTGCACGTGTGAATCGGCAGGATTCAGGTTTGTGACGTCACGTGACGTAGAATAACTGCCGCGAGGCCTGTGCATTTGTGCTACGTAGGTTTTTTTTGACGCGCGCTAGATTCGGCTTTCGGTTTTATCAGCACTATTTCGTTATACTCGTATTGTGCTGAATCCAGATACGTGTTACCTTTATGTTTTTTATTGCACCTATAAATAGTTCTGTGGTCGTCAGCGGATTTATTATTTTAATTTTATTGCGACCAATAAAAAGTTTTCTCTCTCTTGTAAATATATGAATACATTTTTTATTTTCCAGGTTGTACTTTTTAAAATCTTAGCAACTGGTGCTTTGAACAGTTATTATTTATATGCCTGGGATTAATGCTGTTATTTTTTGAGTAAAAATAGATGATTAATCTGAAACATGAAAAATAAATATCTATTTATTTTATTTTATCTAATTTAGAATTTTATCAATGCCCAACCCAAAACAAAAGTAATCATATTTATCTGCCCTATCTTTGTACTTGGTGTACTTGTACGACATACTTTAATTAAATTATATTATGTACCACACAAGAATTTATAGTTTGGGTGAGACTGTAGAGATATATTATATTGATATGTAGAGCATTAATTATTATTATTATTCAATGTTAAGGTCGTTGCAAAATTATCAAATTCGTGGTGTTTTTGAGCACAAAAATCTCGAATAACAACACGTGAAACAAAAGTAATATAAAAAATAAAATTCTTGATGTTTTGTTTATCCACTTTTACTTTTTAAAAAGAGTTTGTAAGACACATTATTTTGCTATCCTAACCCCACCTTTTAACAATTATTTTCACAAGCCTATAAACAGAAGTGAACAATCTTATAATGCAGAACCATGTAAATTTATGTTATAACAATATTTGCATGTAAGGTTAAATTTTAAAAAAATACATATTTTGAAAGATCTGAACCTAAAAATTTGTTGGTTAGACCGATTTCTGTCGTTATATATTCGTATAACTTCGGTATCTTTATATTCTTGTTATTTGCTAAGCTCTATTTTATTCAGTTCTTAAATGTCTAAAATGATTTGTATTTGTAGAAAACACTATTTCAAGAATACAACGAATACGTTTGGCCAAAGCTGCAAATTAACGTATTTACTTACCGCTAAATTATATTTGCATTTTTCAATAAATTTCAATTTATTTGTGACTGCAAATAAGTTTAAAACATTTTTAGATCAATTTAAAATAAATCATGGAAGTTTGCTTAAATTTATCAATAAACAAGTTAAAGGGGTGGTAATTTTTTAAGTACCTATTGTATGTGATTAAAAAAATCTAATGTTGAAAATAACATAACTCTTTTGAATCAAGGTGTTCTTCTACAAAAAATAACTACCATACTAATTGCTATAAATTTTCAAAGTTTAGAGAGAACATTTTTTAGATCAATTAGCTAAAATTTACATGCAAAAGCTTTGAAGAAATTATAATATTTTTCATATAATGTCAATAATGGAGTAATAATCTTTTCATGGAAGTTTGGTGTCTACCTTCGCCAGTCTTTTACAAATAAATATTTATTTTAGGTAATACAAATTAGGGTTATTGTTAATTCGTATTTTCCTATTAGTCAAACACTACGTATACAACTAATTTTTTTTTTGCAACATTTCAAAACAAATCTAATTAAAAATGAACGCAGTAAATTTACACATTTACTTGTGCTCTTCTCTATTAACAAACCTATTAACAATTTTAATAAATTGTCGTCAATACACTTGATTTTTAGCTTAAAATTCAAACTTGTATGTATGGTACTGGATAAAAGAAGATTCTAGCTTAATTAGTAGTACTCTATTTTATAATGATCAAAAACTCGAAAACTTCTTGTAATCCACGACAGTAGCTTGTACGGGTGCTTCAAGAAATGCTCAAAAACAGATTTAAATTTAATTAGCATTAGTTTTAAACAAACTTTTTTTAAATATGGTGTGTCGTATTTTTGTACAGAGAATATAATTAACATATACCCATTTTTAAATAACGAAATATACTTACTCCTACAAACTAAAAGCACAAAATTCTAACCAAGCTAGCCTAAAGCTGTACTCTTTGTCACTTACAGTCGTGTTGCTATTCAGAGACGTCACTTTTCGACGAGACAAAGACAAATAAGAATTCCAGACAAATTAAAACGTAATCGCTTTAATTCAACTGCTATTTGTTTAATTAATTTTGATGTTATCATTCACTAACCTGCTGTTTTTGTTTTGATTAGGTCTAGGTGCATAAGGGTTGTTTCTCTCTCATAATTTATTGTTGTCTAGGTTATGTTTGTCTGATTGCAGCGTATTTCGACAATAATGCGTTTAAGGAACGATAATCCACTTAACAAAGGAGATTTTCTTAAACACATCCTATAGGGTTTTTGTATAGAAATATTAATATTCTCAAAGACGTTTACGCGTATGAATATTTTGTAGGTATTTTCATGTTATTCTCTTAATTCTTTCACTATTATTCTTGAATAATAACATTTGGTTTGGACTTCAGAATATGACAAAGTATGTTAACAACGTAGTTATTTATAAAATTTACATGAATAAATGAAGCTTGCTTTCGAAAATGTTTCTATTTCCGGTCTTAAAACTTTACAAAAATGATTCCTATTACATAGTTTCGAGTTTTTCATTAATAAAACTTCAAAAACCATCAAAATGTAACGGTCGAGTTTGGCAAATTCGGGCTTACTTAAAGAAAATATTTTCTGCTGTTGGTTTCTCTGACCGTTGATTTAGCTTTAACCGCTCCTAAATCCTACTCCATCAATAGGATAATTTATTCAAGAATGCTCACGAAAATATTGTATACAGGGTGTCTCAAACAGAATTCCCTCGATCATTATTTTTAAAAATACTGATCCGAAATATTTGAAAATTTAGAAAGCAAAGTCTTTTGGGCGAATATAACTAAAACTCTCCACACTTCCGGTTATACCGGAATTTTTGGATTTTATGGAAAACTTTAGGGTCATTTTGTATAATATTCCTTACCTATGGCTAGGAGTTATAGATGTTGCAATATTAATTTATTAAGAAAAAAAAATGACGTTTACTAACTTTTTCCTGGAAATAGATATCAAGCTGATTTTTGGTATGCATAAAGGAATTGGACGACACTAAATTATGGTACATTGCAAATTTAAAGATATTGTACCTAGCGTTCTTTTTTTTACCATTCCTTTTTATCGTCTTCAAATAGCTTCATTTCTCTATTTCAAATGAGACACTAGGTATATTTTCGCCAGGTTCTGTGCACAGTGAAACTGTCTTTTAGCAGGATTCATCCCACGGACTTTGCCATGTTGTCAAATTTTCAAATATTTCGGATTCACATAACGATCGAGGTAGTTCCCCCTGGGACACTCTATATAAGGTACAAAGTTGGTTAAATTAAAAGAAAGTTGAGTATCGATAAACGTTCTTGAATCATGCCTTTTAACGACTTGAATCGACTGGCACTATTATAGTATTTGTTGTTATAACAATTTCCATAGCCAACTGTGTAAAAATTGTGTTTTCATTCAGTGTGACTCGAATTTTTTTAAATTTACTTACCTATAAATATACAACTTTGCAAATAGAATAAAAAGGGCTCTTTGAAAAATGACACGCCCAAAATTTAAAAGGTTAAACAGTTTCCATAAAATTCCATTCTCCTAGTGACCTAGTGATGAAAAAGTCAAAAGGTATCTTCATTCGAAAGCGTTTATCATCACTAGTAACTTTTTTGCAATTTAACCAAATGTTTTCATGTGTACATCCTTAAGTGAATCATGTTGATGCAAATTTTTTATTTTGGCGAAAGAAAACCTAAGAAGTAGGAAGCATAATCTATTTTAGAATTGCGAATAATTTGTAAACTAAATTTTTAAAATATTTTCCTCCTCTGTGCATACCACAGAGAATCGGGAGGTAGGATATGTTGTTTCGAACTATGTATTTGTTTTCACAAACAATTTAGGGAACCAATAGTTGATATAGGCCATCTAAATTAAATTAAATTAGTCAAGGTCTGATATATTATTTTAAGAAATTCAATGAGCAACTAACGAAAGTAGTGCTGTTTTAAATAAATGAAACAGCTGAAAATCAAAGAAAATGATATATGTTTAGTTGTAGAATGTAGTTCCATATTTACTAATTAATTTTACATTACTGTTGTTTAAGTATAACAACTAACAACAACAACGCATACTGTCTAATTTGTGATTGATCAGAAATCTCAGTGTATGAGTCTAAAATAATTAATATAAAGGAATAAATGCTTTAACTAGCAGCATTCTTCTTGTGCTGTGTGTTTAACAATATGTTCCCCTTTGAAAAAGTAACAAAATGTATAGTTTGTAACATAATGTTTTGGTTGACAAATATACATAATAAAAACTTCTTGAAACTCAAAGTTAAAGTTTCAAATGCGACATAAAATATATTTTGTATTACCAAAGCTTGGTAGAAACTCTAAATAAATTTTCAAAATGTATATAAAAAATAAGAAAATTATTAACCAGTCAACAGCGTATTTTATCCAGTTTACTTTCTGGCAGGACCTTTTCAGCAGTTTTACGATTTGGCAGGACCTTTTTAATAGATTTATGGCTAGTTGAAACATATTTAGATTTGCATAACTAACAATAAAGGATATTGTTTCAATTGCACAATAAATATCTTCAAAATGTTATTTATATATTTTTCAATTTATAAATTTTATTTATAGAATATGGCTCTAAAGATCTGTGTCCCACAAAAAACAAATTTGTTTAAACAATTGCATAAGAGCTATGTCATAACAGGGATGTGCGCAAACAAAGTAAATTTTATTAATAAACCGATTTTAAAATTTTACGTGAAACAATAATATTTGTGTCTAATTTAATCAAAGGCAATAAATCAGTCGATGTAACGTCACGGTGCACAATGCAAAAATAATCGGAACAATTACTACAACAATGAGTACAAATAAATATAACGCGTCGTCTAGTACCCTAAAATATTACGTCAAAAAACTGTTATATAGCATGAAATCAAATCACCGTGTTTCACTTTCAAAAAGCACGTCGGTGAATCAAGAAATACGGCGCATGATCTACGAAAGTAACTACAAACTGCAGGAACCGCGCTAAACACGCTCAGTATCAAGTTGGCTTGGGCAAGCGCACGGTAGTGTGGTCCCAAGTAGGCTGCGCTTCACTGACAGTTTAATTTGTGCAATTGTTTTGGTCGGTCGTCAAGGGTGACAACCGCCCAAAGGCTCAATTGATCGCAAAAATTGTCATTCGGTTTAAGAACGAAACGAGTTTACATCACAGTGTTTGTTTGGATAGAACCAAAAGTGCTCTTTTCGGAATATTTTTTAGAAACACTGTAAAAGTGAGCGGGAAATATTTGTGAAATTTTGGAATGACTGAAACAACACTTAACGCAAAATACAAATTAAAATCTAAAATTGGAAAGTGCGTTGTGCGTGAAATAATTTAAATTTATAAACACAAGTTTCGGCAAAGTGAAAGTGGACGCAAGTGAAAGTTGGGCCATTGTTGAAATTTGGACTGTTACATTGACTCTAAAATGGATTCTCCCCAGATGTACGATAATCAACAGCATAATCAAAATAATTCAGTGCTGAACCCGGACGGTAAAAAAACCGTAATAATGAATAACAACAACAATCTCACCACCCTTAATAACAACAACGGTAGCTCCAAGCAGACGCAGGCGCTGCTGAAGCAACACCAGATGCAGCAATACCAGCAGCACGGTGAATTAAGTGATTTAAACACCCCCGAGATCTCCCTCGATCTCCAGAACTTAATAGACGATTCGCAGTTTAGTGACGGTTTGTTTACGGACATTCTGCAGAGTCAGCAGGGCAAGCACATACAGAACCTCCAGTCGAGGCAAGTCATGGGCGTACACAACAACAACTACCCTCGAACCACCTTGGCTTACATGCCCCAACCCGTCCACAGCGGAGCCACGTACTCTGCCACCCAAAACTCAAACAGTGACTCTAACAGCTCGGTTGGCAGCGACGTTCCCAGTATAAAAGAAGAACCGGTGGATCCACAGGAGTACCGAAGGCAGTCCTGTAACCTCTTACCCAACAGCTACATGCCAGGTTCGTACCCTCAGAACCCCGGTGCCACCTTCACCACCTTAACTCCCAGTCCTGTAATACATCACCAGCTGAACATGAACGCTATGAAGAACAAGGCTGCTCTCCTCAACCAACACAACATAGCCAGGAAAAACATCAAACCCTGTGATAAAAACAGCGAGGAGTACAGGAGGAGGAGGGAGAGGAACAACATCGCGGTGCGAAAGAGCAGGGAAAAGGCGAAGGTGCGGACCAGGGAGACGGAAGAGAAAGTGAAAATCCTGATGAAGGAGAACGAGAGGCTGCAGAAGAGGATAGAGCTATTGACGGAGGAGTTGAACGTGTTAAGGAGTCTCTTTTCCAATGTTGGTGTGCTGCCAGAACACGTCCACCGAGAGATCAACAAGCACCTGGACACCTTCCAGCTCCAACAGCAGCAGCAGCAACATATGTAAGGCTTTTTTATTTTATACACACTCAGTGTTTGCAGTCTATTGCCAGGTGTATGTATGTATATTTATTCCATGTTTTTCATTGTTCAGGTCCGAAGAAAACAGGCAGAGAATGATGGAAATCGTGCACGACTACGGGCCGTAGTCGACAAGAAAATCTAGCTTTAGTTTAGTTAACGAATTCGAAAAGAGCTTTAAATTTGTTATGAACAAAAACTAAATTTAATGACAATAATGATTTTGCCTTGGGACGGAACCTATCGCATTTTCGGAGAGTTACTTTTTTTACTGGAATCTTAAAGATTCTTTATACCTAGTACGTTTCTAGATCTCCTTCATACTGACGTGTTCTGAAACTTATTTAATTACAATTAGGAGTATAGTCGGCAGTTTGCGGAAACATTGACGATTTTTTAATTTAATAGAGTGATCTGATACATCGAAATACTTCTGTCGGACAATTCTTCGATTTTTCCGCAAATTGTTTAAAGAGTTTGTTGACGGGTATTAATGTACATTAGAATTATTCCGTTCGAGTCATGTGATCAATTAAATTGTATTTAAAAAACGAATATATATATTTTTAAACCGAAACAATGTACCTTTTTAATTTGTAGTAAATTAATTATTATATATTAAGGATATATTTTTTTTACAAAAAGAATATATCGTTGTTGTATCTTATAATTTTATTGTAATATATATTGTTTAAGATAATTGTAAATGTATAGTGTACAGAGTACTTTAAATTTAATATATTCCCAAAGAAATAAATTTTTGTATAGATGTTCTTGTAAAATGATGTACATTTTATACTACTTAAAAATGTTATTGTTATATATTTAATAAATATGTCCTAAATAATTACAAATAAGTCTCTTTATTCCACCACTAACTTTAGCCAAGTGTTGAGCTGTGTAGCAGATCGAGCAGATAATCCAGAATACCGTAAAAATGTGACTCATGATTGTGAAAGTAAATATCATTACTTTAAAAAACAATTATTTGACTTACGATTGTACTCACGTTTTAAGACGACATACAAATAGGGTTTGCTTATCAACGAAAAATAAGGTGATACAATAAAAATGAAAACCTTGAAAAAATCTCAGTGCTGATAATCATATGTGTACCGGATGTCCACTTCACTCAATACGGAGAAATTCCTTTGACGATGCTTTCTGTATTTAAATTAATTTTCATTTGATTTCAGAATCGATCATTTGCAGTCAAAATTTTTAAAATTCGTTTTATGCTAAATATAAATGGCATCAAACATTTTTTTACAAAAAACAAAATAGAAAAAATATGACACAAATATGTAGTAGTAAATTATAGGTAAGTACTAACATCCAATGTAAAATGAAAACATAAATATAATTATTTAAGATGTATTTATATAGATGGATGATGCAACATAATATTCAAATTGTAACATTTATCAAATTTTACAAAAAATTATCAACATTCTTGATAACAATTACGTTTCCTGATATCCTGAATGTGATGTTTCAGCACATGACAATTAGAAATTTTGTTATGATTGCCTTGAAAATAAAATAGGTTTTTATGTTAAATTTTATTATCAAATGAATAATAGGTACCCAATTCAATCAAGAATAGTTGCTTATATGTTACTGTTAAAATTTTACTAATTCAAAAAGATTATTATAAAAAGGTATATTAAAAAAAATAGAATGGAACAAAGTCCACCAATTTTTACCCGGATACTCCACCATTTTCTAGATATGTGATGTTCGAGACATCAATAACATTTTTATATGTGCACATTATCATTATTGTCTATATAATTATTTTAACAAAAAACATTCAATTTGAAACAACTAGAGAAGTGGATATTTTTAAATCTATCAGTATTTAACAGAAAAATAACGGGATGTTGAGTTTTACTTATTATTTCATGTTCTTCAAAAATTTATTTAAGAAATCATGAATATATATATTCATTGTAATTAGCACTATACAAATGTAGTAGCACTTTGCAAATATAACTTATCCCATAGATCCGAAGCTATTGCATCAGTTTTATTTAACAGTGCTTAAATATTCACATAAATATACTTTCAAATGTAAGTTTCCAAAATTTAGAATTTGTACGTTTTTGCATTTGAATATTCATGTTAATTTTTTTAAAATAAACTGACTTAATTAAATAATGAGATTAGCTACGATTTGAAATGTAATACACCATTAAAAATATACGTTTCAGTTATACAGGGTGTCTCCGGTATTACTGACATCCTTGGAAGGGGTGATTGTACAATGAAAATAAATGGAATTAACCCAAATATACCTATATCTAAAAGGTCACCGTGTCTGAGATACAGGGTGTCAAAGATTTCGAAATTTTTATTATATTTTTTATTCACTTGGAAACCCTGATAACACAACAATTATTCTAGATTGTAATGGGATACCTTAGGTCTAATTATTCCCATTCTCACCAGTGCCGTAGAAATCCTGTGCCGCTCTTCTTTTTTTCTGATATTATTTTACATGTATGACTGAATATCAATGTGTAAAAAATTGAAAAATATGCACATGCTAAATATATATATACCAAAGACTTCATCAATCAGTTCAAATATTTTCATTATATTTAACCTGAAGACAGTAACAGAAGCCAATTTAAAAATGTATTAATATTGTTATTGTAGTCATATTAAGAGTGTGTCGACAGATGAAAGAGGGAAAAGTTTTTATTTTTAATGCCATAAAAAAAATTTGATTGTTATAATGTACAGGTTTAAGCTAGTCAATATAATATGCAGGATATCTCTTACTAACAAATTATAACTAATACAGTAGATTTTATTATTAGAATTCAAGAATAAATAAAATATGCGAGTCACATTTTTATTTCTAAATAGTTATAACCGCCTTGTCAGGAGCAGAAATAACTTCTGTGCAGGAAAATTTTTTTAGTGGAATTTGTCCGTCCTCTAAATGTGAAATATCCTTCTCTGTAAAAGTGTATTGTTCATTCATCATCTAAAAATGTATTGGAATGTAGGTATTTCATTCGCATTAGAAAAAATGTTGAATATTTTCGCTGAAAATACTACATAATAATTATTCTTGAAACATCAGTATATATTCTTTGATTTTTGCAAATATTTGTAAATATAATTATTTATGTGTGAAAATAAATAAGTTCAACTCGAATTTTAATTACAGTAAATTTATAATTAACGTAACTACAACCAATGTTAATATCAGTTGTAAGCAATTACTATTTTTACTGTCACAAATATGTTACTTGAAATGAATGTTGTATGGTTTAGAGACACATGTAATGGCGTAGTTTTGATGCAAACATCTAAACAACGTACTGTTTCAGTTTCTATGATATTTATGAATTGTCTAATATTAAAATTAGCACAAGCTGTAAGTGCACACGTAACGAAATATAATCTTATACTTACTCTTTTACGAATATCCCACAAAAAGTTCTTATTAATGAACCGTATGTTTGTCTACTACACGTTAACAACACAACCAAAATGTATTAGGTTAGAGGTTAGGTGGATGTGCCTCTGCGCATGTGCAACAGAAATTACATGAAAACTTCTGTAAAATTGAATAGTTAATTGAGTAAAAGTAAATAGTTCCACTGGAGTACATTGTATTACCACACTATTTCTGAAATTTCCTAATTTTTGTTAGGTACAAACACATACACTTGATTATTCTTTAATATATAAAGTAAATTAATAATTTCCAGTAAATATTATGAAAAAAGAGCATAACAAATTTCTACCTATTTTTATCAACGTAGCTACGACAGTTTCAAACTGAAGTAAAGTTTAATCACCTGCATCTCTTAAAGGCTCGTAAAAAATCGCTGCGAACAACAGCTAGCTCGGTTCGTGTTCGAGTCGTGCTTGCTTCGAGCTCGGCTCGCCGTATGTATACGCAGCTTAAGATACAGGGATATTTATTTTCGAATTTTCTCATTTCTTCTAGGATAAATTCTTATTATGTAAGTATTTTTTTTAATTTCAACCAAAAATTGTATCCGATATCCCTTTAAATTGATTGCAAATTTTTTTTACCATAAGCTATTAAACTGTTAACTAATCCACGAAAATAGCTTTATTAAAAATTGCCATCGAGGTGATGAAGTGTGACTCTAAGAGTAAGCAAAAAGTTTCAGTTGCCATCACACCTTTGTCAGAATCCGAGACTTCTGGTGCTGCAATACCAAATGTCTGCAATTTTAAATGAGTTTCCACAAGAAAAATGAATTTGTTAATTATCATGTAATATATTTAAAGCAGATATTGGATTTCGATAAAAAGCTAATATACTCGCCACCTATTGTATAGAAATTATGAAAGTGAAACGATAATAAGTTCATCGAATAAGGACAATATTATTAACATTAAGGAATAATAATAAATTCGCAATGCTTTATTCTTATGAATATTTACTTTTAATATTAGTTTCAAAAGGAATAACTGAAATTATCTGTAAGCAATATTGCAGTAATGCAATATTTAATTAAATTAGAATTAATTTAGAACATAAATAGGTACTCGATACAGCAATATACACAATTTCTGCTAGTTTACGTATAAGGACAACGCATTTCCTTATAATTGTCTCTGATTGTTGGTTCGCCCACTCAAATATTAAATGTTACATAAGAGAACATCATTCCAACGCATTCTTGTCTAGAAATTAATTACTATCTATAATATTCCTTTATTATCATATGTGATATTTTATTAATAATTTTCCTGAAAAATTACACAAATTAGTATAATTTAATTGCAATAAATCACAACACTAAAAAATTAGTTAATTAATTTTAACAAATAAGTACAAATACATTTTCAGCTAAGCTTAAGTTACCAATAAATAAAGAACAAATATAAAATGCATTATTTCGTCATTCGTTTAATTTTAATTTGTGTAGAAAAGTACAAAAATATACAGGGTGAGTCAGTTTTTTGTAGACAAACTTTAACAGAAACGAAACATAGAACACATGTTTTAAGAAGTAAAGTTCCTATAAACATATGTCGTAGAAGGCTTCGTTTGTGAGATGGCAGGGTGTCTAATATAATTTTTTGTTCTCGAATTTTCATTATAACTTATAAAAGGAATGCTTAGATTTTTTTCATATTTGGGAGATAATTCGTATTAATTAAGGGGCATAAAACAAACGATAAAATGTTTAAAAACTTGCACAGTGGCGGAGTGGAAGGGGTGCTCAACCACTTTCTTAAACAGGCTTGGCTTATTTGAAAAGCTGACCTTCGCTTTTTTGAGGTCAGCGGGGCTGAACTTTAAGACCGAAGGGTTCATAATGGCTTGCCAAGATGGTGTAATTAATACTATCGTCTATCGTAGTCGTATCTTGGGTATCGAGGTTCCTGATACCAGCTGCAGGGCTTGCCGCCAAGCGCTGGAGGCGCTTATGCATCTTCTGTCGGTATATGCGGCCACAGCGTATATCCAAAGACACGATTCAGCCTTACGGGTGTTGTATTATCATTTACGACACTCGTATGAGATAGACGAGACGCCAGTGCTGCCTTATGCTCGGAGGGATATACAAACCATTGTGGGGAATATGAGAAGTGCCAAATTTATTGGCACTATTCATTCCCCACCCTCAGGTAAATTCAAGACAATAAGCCTGATGTAGTCCTCCTCAACCACCAGCTCAGGACGATGTTTGTGATTGAATTCTCAGCTCCCGCGGAGAACAAAATCGTCCTAAAAGAGGAGGAGAAACGGAGGAAGTATCGAGATCTTCTCTCCGAGCTCCGCAGGCTGTATCCATACCACTCTATTAAGGTTGTGGTGCTTATTATAGGCGTCCTGGATGGAATGAGATATACGCTGCTTTCTGAATTAAAGATCATACCGGCTTGTCGAAATTCGGCAGAGATCTTAGCCGGCAGAATGCAGAAGGCAATCGTCCTTGGCTACATCTGCTCAGAACACACGATTTACGGGCTCAATAATTACTGACTCCACGGAGTGGAGAGTGGTCATTGTTTCACTCTTCAGAACATCTCCGAAAGTGTCGGAGTTTCGGAAGGTGTGACTGAAAAAAATAATAATAATAGTCTTTATTATCTTTTATGACAATACATAAAATATTGTATAAGACTAATCAATAAAACAAACAAAACACGTATAATAAATTTAAATATAAACAATATAATATTACATATTAAAAATTATAGTCATAGAAAATACTGATCAAGCCTATAAAAACATTTGTCAATAAGATATTCTTTCAGTTTCTTCTTGAAGGCAACTATAGTTGGAAGATCTTAGGTGAATTGGCAGGTATTTCTTTTTGTCTCGTATTCACAGCGTGAAAATCCTTATTTAAGATAAAATCATTTTTATTGCAGAATATGAATAATCAAAGTTGAAAAATTAACAGAGATGGTTTATATATCTTAAAAATATTCTTACAACTTGTTGTATTTGGTACTCCAGCTATTGTTCTGATGATGTTCTTTTGTAAAATAAAAACTTGATGTGACCTAGCACCCCAAAAACGCAAACCATATCGCAATCCGTGATTCAACTTCTGCATAATATAGATTAATAAGTTGATCACGTTTCAGTGCGGTTCGCAGATTTTTAAACTGAAATATAATGTAATCACAATGAAGTTTCCAAGTTAGGTTCCTGTCTATTACAAACCTAAAAACTTAACATATTCAATGTCATTAGAAATTTTTTCCATCTGAATAAATTTCTATATCACTATATATTTTATTATTATGGAACCTTATTGAAAACGTCTTGTTTATGTTAAAATGAAGACTGTTGCCTGCCTGAAATCATACACTAAAACTGCTCATAACCTTAGGGCACATTGGTTTTAACAAAGTATCAAAATTATGGATATGTTATCTGCTTACATAGTAATTTGTGCAGATAAAGAGTCAATATCATTCGTGTATAATAAAAATAATATTGGGTCTAATATGGAACCCTGCGGAACACCCATACTAATTTCAGTTATTTCCGAATTAACATTTTCTTTAAAATTAAGACCATGACTCATAAGCGAAACATATTGCTTTCTTAAAAAAAAAAGTTTTTAACCAATCCAATGCAATGCGTCTTATCCAATAATATATTATGGTTGACGCAGTCGAATGCCCTGCTGAGATCACAAAATATCCCAACAGGACACTCGCCCGCTTCAACAAATTTAATAATTGTTTCATAAAATGAGTGAACGTCGGTTGTAGCTGATTTGTCTGCTAAAAAACCATGTTGATTAATTGAGAAAATTCTATGCTTCTCCAAAAAATTTAAAGTTGCCTGTTAGGAATGAACAAATAAATAAATAATTAAATAAATATATAATTAAATAACTTAACCCAATAATTTTAAATATGTAAATATAATAATGATAGTTTCAGCTACCATAGGAAAATATGATTTCTGTTCACTAACACCTTATTTTGTTAGATATGTTATCAAATTTCTGATTCACTAATCGTAATATCTCATATAACCACTACTTCATATTTTGTATTTGTGTTGGTTTGCCCTATTGGAATTCCGCTTTGGAAATATCAGTAAAAAGCTGATGTAACATATACATTGAACAGACGATTTTTTTCTGAAACTGATTAATAAATTTAATTACTTGACCTTATGGCAGACTAGAATCAGCAAAGTAAATACTGATAAAATTAAATTAATTTGATTAAATATTCACAAAAAGGATACGATGAATGAGACATTTAAGTAGACACTTACTATAAATTAAAACAATCATAATAAAATACAATTTTGAATTGATGGCAAATCGTTCAGAATCCCTAACAAACTAAAATGTTAGCAACTCAACAATGAGGAATTTAAGTAGAAGGTTATTGCAAATAAAAAAATGAAAATTTTATATACAAATTAGCAATGAGAAGCTCTTTCACCGAGTATTCTGATGCAGTTTTAATTAAATAATATAATAATAATAATAATAATAATACTTGGTAGCCTACTTAGGTTATAACTAACTGGTGCACAAGATAGTTTTTGTAAAATAATAAAAGTCGCAAAAATTTGAATAAAGTAATGAAACAACCAATTTAAAACTTTTCTTTTTATTAAATTAATGTTTTACTTAGTTAAGACATTGGGTATTAAATAAAAACTATTATAACCAAGTTATACATAGGTATATAAATTTTATTAAATCTACATTATTGTTCAAATACAAATTTCCTAGACATAGAATATATATAGCGTGATTCACAAATTGTAACCAAAAATTAAATATTCACTTTGCTTAGGTATACTTACTATATCAACCACAATGATATTAGTAACCTTAAAATGAAATAAATAATTTATAGATCTAAGTAAAGAAACAATTAGTAAGTAACAGTAATTCTAATCGTCAAATTGTCATTTTATTATTGGTGTTATTTGTATTTTTTAAACTTTACTAAAAAATGGTATACAGGGTGTTAAAAAAAGAGTATAAAATATTTCAGGAAGTAATAGTATGAACCAAAATAAGCAGAAAAGTCTTAATAAACATGGGTCCTCAAAGTAACGGTTGCGGAGATAAGGACCACTATTCGTTTTTCAAACATTTTATTTTATTAGGAATAAACCGACAAAGGAAGCTTTTAACAAACTAAAAACAAAGTTACAGAAGATAAGTGCCCTCCGTCCATTTTCAAGCACGCACGATATCTTCGTCTCAACGATATTCGAACTCTTTCGAAAACACCCTCCTTGGTTTGGATTTCTTGACACTTTTGATTAATCCGTAGCTGCAGCTTTTCCAGGCTATTACCTGGATTACCATACACTAATGTCCCCAAACAAAGAAATCTAGAGGGTTCAGATCAGGCGATCTTGGAGGCCATAAAATAGGTCCGACCCTTCCTACCCATCTATGTGGACAAGTTTGGTGTAAATGCTCTATAACGGCCATGGAAAAATGAGCTGGAGCACCATCATGTTGGAACCACATTTGTTGCCTCTGATTCAAAGGAATGTCTTCCAAAAACTCATACAGTGTGTTCTACAGAAAGTTGAGGTAAGCAGACCCTGTTAATCGGTTTGGTAAAGCAACAGCACCTAGAAACCTGTCACCTACAATACCCATCCAAATGTTTAATAAAAAGGGGCTAAAAAACATAAAAAATTCCATATCTCCGCAACCGTTACTTTGCGGACCCATATTTATTGAGACTTTTCTGCTTATTTTGGTTCATACACTATTTTACACTCTTTTTTTAACACCCTGTATGTAAATATATTGTACTTTAGCCAAAAAGTGGCATTGTCGCTATACTTACTGTACAATACAATGTCAATGCAAACATATTGTATACTTGTAAATTGTCAATAAAAGCGTGAATGTGAACGTAAACAATTGGGAATGTGATGGATTTACGTAAAAATGAACCAATAAACGTTAGAGTTATTATCACGTGATATACATTTTTACAATAAAATTGTAAACTCTACAAGATATTTGTGAAATTACTGATAAAATAATGGGTACTAATAAACTGGAAGGAGAGGATCAGGAGGAGATGATACCGGTAAGGGAAGAGCAAGTGGAAGTAGAAGAACATACAAAAAAGGAAATAGACATAATTATAGAAGCTTTAAAGAATAACAAAAGTCCAGGGAAAAACGGAATAACAGCAGAGAACATTAAGTACGCAGGAGACAAAGAATATTATACGAAATGGTCCGAATAATTTGGAGAAGAGAATGTATGCCTGAAGATTGGAGAAATGCTATGATTATACCAATTTTTAAAAAGGGAGATGCAACAGACCTATATTATTGCTAGATATAGGGTATAAAATCATGGCAACGTGAATAAAACAGAGAATAGAACCTATAGCAGAACTACAGATAGGGGAGTATCAAGCAGGTTTTAGAAAGGGGAGCACAACAACAGACCAAATCTTCACGGTGAAGAAAATCCTTATTACATGCTATCAATATAGGATTAAAGCAATGGTCTTATTTGTGGACTTCAGGAAAGCATATGATTCGGTCAAAAGGAATAAACTAAGTAAAATATTAAAACAATTTGGGATACCAACCAAACTGATTAGGCTATTGAAAATGACCTTAGAAAATACTAAATCCAAAGTGCGAATAAAAGGTGAATGTTAGGAAGGTTTTACTATTGACACAGGACTGAGACAAGGAGACCCACTCCCAACGCTTCTTTTTAATTTAATACTATAAAAGGTCATAAGAGATAGTCAGTTGAACAGAGAAGGACAGATATTGTTAAAAAGTCACCAAATAGTAAGTTATGCAGATGACGTGGCCATTATTGCTAGAGATAGTAGGAAATTAGAAGATGAAACGAGAAAACTTGTGGAGGAAGCACGTAAAGTGGGATTGCAGATAAATCAATAGAAAAGTAAGATTTTGAGAATAGGAGAACAAAAAAAGAATACCAATTTTAAATTCAGAACAGAGCATGGAGAGATGGAGTTTGAAGAAGTTCAAGAATATGTATATTTGGGGACGCTAATAACAGCTAATTGTGATGAGAAACAAGAAATTAATAGAATAATAAAAGCAAACAGAAGTCTGACAGCAGTCAATCACTTATTGAAATCAAAAAATTTGTCCAGAGGAGTAACATTTAGAATGTATAAAACAATTTTGAGGCCGACAGAGCTGTATGGTAGTGAAACTTGGGTTCTCAATAAGAAGTCAAGAGAAAACCTTTTAAGGTGGGAAAGGAAGATCTTAAGAAGAATTCTAGGGGGTAAGAAGACGGAGGAAGGCTATGTAAGGAGAAATAGTGAGGAAATATATGCACTGTACCAGGCACCAACAATAGACGAATTTGTAAAAGCCAGAAGAGTGCAGTGGCTAGGGAATCTAGAACGTATGGAAGATCAAAGGGCAGTTAAGAAAATAGTAGGGCCTAACTACAAGAAAGTGGCAGAGGAAGCGATGGAGAGATGCAGTGGCAATAGATCTAAGGGAGAAAAATGTAACGGATTGGAATTGAAAGGGGAAGAACAGAATGCGGAGTGTTGGAGAATAACGCAGCTCTGGGCCTAAAAGGCCTGTGAGCAGCTTTATATATTATATATATATAATATACCCCTTTTTTACAAGTAAAATTACAAATTATTTTTTTCAGTGCCGTTGATCTATTATTTCATTACCTGAAATAAGTACAAATGCGAACAAAATTTCTCAATTTTAGTTTTTTTTGAAAATACATATTCCCAAGTGCATGATCACAATTATATAATGTATTGTGAATGCAAAAAAGATGCAATGATGCCCATATCACGTGGTAATGCGAGAGGGATGATTACATTTACGTATAATTAGGTCTGTTCCAACAGACGTCGAGAACTGGCTCTGAACCGTGAGAAATGTTTGACCAACACCGTCTTCCATTGCATTCGCCGAGAGTACATTAACAACTGAACTGACTAACTAGTTCTGGATGGTTCGAAATCGATTCTTGCTATATTGGACAAACTCTATAAACCCAGGCTAATAATACAAAAGATATGGAAAGTTACATAATATGTATTTTACATTTTTGACTCGAATATTGACCTAGGCAATAAATAACCAACAATTCACCGTGTAATATTACAAATAATTGTTATCAGCGTATATGCATTTGAATAACAAAAACAAAAAAATAAAACATGTATCTACTGTAAAGAAAAGTGATATTCTGGTTTCTTTACACGTCATATTTTGCCTAAGGCCAGTGCTTTCTTTAATGTCGCTTGTCTGATCATTGTCACGTCTCGTATTCACTGCTACTGTAAGACACCGTATAGAATATTAACTATAAATATTTTGTATAAACTAATGACCAATTTAGAATCTATGTAAGTAATCCATACAGTACGCACGTTAAAATTCATTTTTGATTTGATGTTTCAAAATAAAATAACTATAAATTATTTATTTTATTTTAAAAATAAAAGTACCTAGTAGTCAAAACATAACTACTTATATACACAGCTTTTATCATTGACAGTTTTTTTTATCGTGCACAAGAAAGAACATGTATTAACATCAAGCGGAAGTCAAGATATCTCTAAGGATTTACACTGTGAAAAAGTTACTGTGTAAGTGAGATTTTAAAGTGTGTAATTTAAGATGTGTAAAATCTCCGTGTTAACAGTTTTACACATTATGGCTTTTTTATATGTTTTATATAAAATGTGTTAAAATTACTAGTATTATAATAAAATATACAATTTGTATAACATTTAAGAATGATGTGTTAACAGTACACCATTTTGTGTAAACTTAATACACTTTTGTGTTCTATATTCCTACTCCTGACTGGTTGAGCACAACTGCGCAGCTGCAGTATATCATCTGTTCCAACACACGCCTCTACGCCGTGTTGGTCGTGTAGCGTTGTTGTGTTCAGTTACCTCTCATTTGCTGTGTTCAAATGGAGAACATTTAAATTTAAAGAGAGGTTTGACCGAAGCAAATGATACGTATTTACATAACTATAACAAATACTACTAAAACTAATTAGCTCTATAACTCTTAAGATTGTTAGGAGCTCACTCTAATGTTTTAGATTATTCTGTATTCTGATTTTCATAACTTCAGAGAAAGAAAATGATATATTCAGATCGTTACCAGTCAATTTTCGGTACCTCCTATTATGTAGTGCCTAAACACATCTTTGTTTAATGTTTGTTGTTCCGTTGTTTACGATTTACTATAAATTATTAGTTTATAAGTCCCTTATTAAAATATGTACTATTACTACTAATTTTGTTAAATATTTTGTTGGGAAACTTGGTTGCTGTTCATTTGAACTAAATTATATATTTTTAATAAAATCATGAAAAGGAAAATAACGCTGTTTGCTTTTGATATGATAATTTTTGTAATGCCATTGACGTTTTCTAGAACATTCTAGGCTATATTCAATGCATTCTCGACGACTGGAAAAATTTCTAGAAAACGTATAAATAAAAGTACTTCAAAAATTATATTTACTAAAAATTATTTCGAAAGCAAATAAAAAAATAATTAACAAACTAAAAGAGTAAGTGAGCTTCTATATCAATACCTATTTTACAATAAAATTAACATGTTATTGTATAAAGTCTACATCTTTAATAATACAAAAGTCACTGAAATGTGCAAAACTTACACATAATATTTGTTATATACAGAGCGGCCAAATCAAAACGAAACAGAGCCATTTTCAGCCGTCGAGTTTAGATTAAAGTGGGGCATACTTTGCTGGTATTTTTGACTCCGCCACTTTCGCCCCCAAGCAAGGCTAAGCATCACCCCAAAATATTTAAATGGCGTTGGGGGTTGAGTATTGAGAATATTATATTGTGTAACACCGTGTGTCAAACCTTTAACACGCTGCTACATACAGAGAAATGTGGCAAAATATATACAATCCCGTGTAAACTTCGATTAACACAGTATTGTATTCTTTTGTGTTAAAATGTGTAATAAATTTTTTACAATGTAGTATAAATTTTCCATAGCAGTGAAAGCATAACACTTTTTGAAGTGATTCATGTCATTATTTCATCTCATTTAATATTTTTCAAATATTCAATATCATAAAATGCTAAAGAATTAGATTTCCATGTCCAAAAATATATCAATCCCTCACGTAGCTTTCTTTTGGTCTTCTTTTTTAATCAGAGAAAGAACAGATGAACATTGAATGAATTGAATTCTAATAATATTTTATGTACACCATCGGCTGAGTAAACTCCACAACTGTTTACTCAATACCGCATTTTTTATTTTTACATATTGAAATTGTAGATTCTAGATGACTGACCTGCGTCAACAACTAAAAATAAAGTTGTTATTTCAAGGCATACTTGGACCATACCTTTCTCCGTGTCTAATATATTGGTAGAAAATAACGTGTCGCTTAAATTACATGATTCACTTAGCTTTAAACTTGGCAAGACAGCAGACCATTTTACAAGATTTTCTTCACTGGGAAAATTATATGCCTATAAATTTTAAATCCTACAAATAAGCTGACGGCAATTACTCAACAGAGGAATTTTTTATTATTAAAGAGGTTTTGATTTATAAAAAAAATCGCTACACAAATTGCTCTCATGGCTGCAAATTGTTTTGCAATATTTCTTTACGATTTTGTAAATGGAATGTTGACAACATATACCAGGTGCCGTGATTTTTCGTTTTTAACTTTACAAAATGATAGAGCATGAAAAAATAATAGAGGCTTAGTATGACGACTATTATGAATGAGCTTATACGGGGAGTCCGTTTTTCATGGCTCACCATATATCGGAAACCGTAAAATATATAGGGTGGCTCAAATTTGAAAAAAGTTGCGCCTTTTGGTAGTCATTAAGAGTAACTAAATAGATCCAATATGCTGCCGTTGCTGAAGTATTGTGAAAAAATTGAAAATAGCGAATTTAGAAAATACCATCTAGCGCCATTATTTGTCAAAAGAAGGAGCTACAATTTGGTACAGAGGGATAAGAATATGCGAGAAATCAACTGCTCCCTGAAAAAGCCTGTCTTATCAAAAAAATAAAATTAATTAATTTTCAAACTTATTTTAGAGCAGAAACAGAACTTTTGACATCATACCTTGCCAAGTATTTTATATATGTTATAGTACCTATAATATTTTGTTGTTATGTGTCTGAAGATATTATGTTTAAGAATTATATGGACCTTATATATCCTTATTAAAATATATATATTTTTTGTATCCGGTTTAACATTGTTCTGCATTTGCCCCTCCTTGAAAAATGTTGTAACTACGCCCATGCCCCTGTACCAAATTTTAGCTCATTGTGTTGAGAAATAATGACATTTTCCAGAACCGTCTTTTCAGTTTTTAAGAACTATTTCAGCAACGGCAGCAGATATCTTGAACCTGTTTGGTTGATCTTAATAGCCATCAAAAGGTGCAACTTTTTCCTAATTTGATCCATCCTGTATATTTTACGGTGTTACGGTCAATGGTGAGCCATGGAAAACGGGCTACCCTTTATGTGCTGTTGATTTAGAAATTTTTGAAATTTGCTCAACTCAAAAAAATACGTTTAAACTTTCAATGGCCTTATAATGTTTTCTTATTTATCATCTTGATATTCTTAAGCATATTGTATTTTTTTATTTTGTAGCCGACATATACATATATGATAGTTCAATTATTGTATTGTTGTAATAATAATATTTGTTTTGTACAATTTGTACTGATACTGTAGATTATATCAATATTCTGTCAAATTGTATTGAAGCAGAAAAACATCCAACAGAAGCGCGCAAGTAAAAGTATTAAGTTCAATGCAAGACCAATTAAAAACGATTTTGAATAAGTCGGAAGAAAAGAAGGATCTTTATAAATTTGAAGTGCCATTCACATTAATCACATCTAGTAAACTGCAGAGATGCATAGTTATTGCTGCAACAACACTACTGCTCACGAATCTGTTGAATATGATATGCTCAAGGTAATAATAATAAATAACACCAAGCTGTCTGCATAGTGTTGCGACGTTATTAGATTAGGTAGACATTATGGGCATACATAATAAATTACTGAAGAATTAAGTCTGCAAGAGATGAGTTTATTTAGGCAAGTTACAACTTGTTATTTACTTTATTAAATATAATATTTATACGTTAATAATATCGCTACTTAAAGTGACCATATTTCGCAAAGCTTGGAGTGAGACAGGAACAACAAGTTCTTCAGTGAACAAAACAAAAACGGTGTTTATAAAAGAGTACAGCACACAAAACTATATTTTTGATTTTATTTCAAGTCATATATAGGGTGTCCTGTTAATATGGCGAAAAAAGCGGTGTTTCCTTGAACAAATAAGAAAAAAATCCTATGAACCTGTGTCCGGAAGTGCTTCATTTTGGAGATACAGGGTGTTGAAATTACAAAAAAATTGGGGTTTTACTAATATCTGAAAAACCCTAGTTTCGATTTTTTTTAAATTTCGTATGTTTGTTTATAAAAACCACAGACATCTTCTGACTTAATGTAATTTATTTTATCAAATCTAGTGGCACACATTGTTCTATTTTTGTTTTCTACTCCCATCAGCAATGTGCATGGAAAAGGTTATTAATTTTTTGCTAGAAAACGAAGCAAGATACCAAACAGAGTAATGAGACAAAAAAGTTGTATTTTTTAATCGCATAATTAGAAAAAATATGAAACCAAAGGAGAAGCAGTGGCGTCTTATATTTTTACGTATAATATCAATACACTGGAGTAGAAAAAATAAATCAGATTAAGTCAGAAGATGTTATGGTTTTTATAAACAAACATACGAAATTTAAAAAAAAACGGAATTAGGGTTCTTTAGATATAAATAAAAGCCCTACTTTTTTAAATTTCAACACTCTGTATCTCCGAAACGAAGCATTTGCGGACACAGGTCCATAGGAACTTTTTTTATTGCAATATCAACCTGACACCCTATATATCATTAGAAAATAAACATTCATTAACATAACTATGTCGTCATAAACACCTAAGCAACTATTACATTAAGCGGCCTATTAAGAAAAATATTTTTCTAATTGATGAGTTTATTTGAAAATTGATTTATTTTTTAAATGAGTGTTTAATCTAATATTATGAATTTCAGACCTATCTCCATTATTTCTAATTTGTGCAAGGTCTTTGAAATTCTTTTGCATAATTGGCTATATCGTCATGTCAGCAGAATGTTAACTATACATCAACATAGGTTTATAAAGGGACGTTGTACCACCACTAATTTAGTGAATGTCAGACAATTCATTTCTGAAAAGTCTGGACAAGCAGTCCCAGGTTGATGTCATACACAGTGACATGTTGAAGTCATTCGGCAAACTTGATCATGGCATATTATTATGGAAATTATTATCGTGTGGTTTGTCATTAAATTTATTTAATCTGTTCATTTCTTACCTGGGGAGCAGGAAAACAGTAAGTATGTCATGTTCAATGGATTTAAATCTACTGAATACGTAGCTTCTTCCGGAGTGCCTCAGGGAAGCAACTTGGAGCCTTTGTTATTTAATAATAATAATAATAATAATAATAATAATAATAATAATAATAATAATAATAATAATAATAATAATAATAATAATAATAATAATATCTCTACCCCTCGTTCTAATCACGAGGATTAGCCCAGAAGTCGAAGATTTGTGCGGGAGAGGGGGCGGCATGTTATTATTAAGCAGGCCGCATTTGCGCCCAGGAACGACTTACGTTGATAGGCCCTAACCACCATTCAGTGCAGGAATATTGAAAGATCAGAAACCATATCTGATATAGGGGTAATCTTTGATAAACATCTGTCTTTCAATACACATACCGTTAAGATTGTTTCCAAATCCAACCGTATGTATGGATTTATGGCACGTTATAGTAAGGGCTCTTCTAATGCTGAAGCTTTAAAAATATACTATGCTTATGTGAGGTCAAAACTAGAGTATGCCTCAGTAGTTTGGAATCCTCACTATCAAATCCAGTCTATTAAATTGGAAATTGTTTAAAGACGTCTCCTCAAACTGTTTTAAAACAAATGGCATTTACCCTGACATTGGTGTACCTCATGATTCTTTACTTCAGATACATGGTTTTAAAAGCTTAAGTGTTCGTAGACAGTGCCATTCAATTATATTTTTGTTTAAAATCATGAACAATGATGCAGATGATTCTGGAATTTTACAAAAGATATGGTTAAATATTACCAGGTTCTAATCATGTTCTGCCGTTGTCTTTCATTTTCCTGTTCCTGTGGTGAAGGAGCACCACTATTGCCCGTATTAAACAAATGTCCTTACTCTTGTATTTATTGCAAATTTAACTACCACATTTTCATTGTTCACCTCATCCTGTATTTAGTGTAAACTGTTATAAAATATGACAAATATCTTATTAAAAAAGAGAAATATTAAGGAATAATAGAGTCATGTATAACATCTTTATAAGATTATATATAAGAAATTTGTATGAATATGGATACCTACAGATTGAAAATGTAGCACATTGCGGAAATTAAAATTACTATAATTTATATCTCTGTAACTATTTCTTATACTTTAGTTGTATCTCATTCTCTCTACCAATGCCGTATAAGTGTAGGTATTACTTCCTCTTGTGTTTTGGCCTTGGCATAAGTAATAGAGAATACTTTATCAGTCTTTGGTTTTAATGCAAGGAAAAGTCACTTCATACGCAAAATGGAAATTTGAATTAACACCAGTGAAATTAAAATACAGTTGTAATGATACGTACCGTTTCAATTTCTATGATGTTATGAACAAAATATCATTTTATACTTACCGTTTTACGTTTGTCCCACAGAAAGCCCTTATTAACGAACCGTATAAATTTGTCTTACTACAAGTTAACAACACAACTTGAACGTATTAAGTTAGGAGATAGGTTGATGTGCCTCTGCAAAACAAAAACGAAAATGAGAAATTTAATTAGTGGCTTTCAACAACAATAACAAAAAGGAAAAAAATTAAGGATAAAATCACAAAAATTGCTAGAAATTTAGTCCACCTACCTCAATACATTTTCGACATTTTCTCACTTACGCATTTATTACAGCAGATACTTCACGTGGATTTCGCCGCATATCATTGCAGGCTTGCTGAATTCTTAAAATTAAATTTTTCCTTGTTAATACGGAATTAGCGTAGACTATATCTTTAATAGTACCCCAAATGTAAAAGTCTAGTGGATTAAGATCCGGTGACCTGGGTCAGGGCCAGGCCACTGGTCCAATACCATTAACCACGTAATAATTACACATATCATTCCTCCCTAGCCGGCCAATCCACCATTGAGGATAATTGGTATTGAACCATTCTCTTACAGCTATTTCAAAATGCGGGGGAGTTCCATCCAGTTGAATCCAACTCTCATACCTTAAATTAATTGGTAAATCCTCTAGGTAGTCCTGCAGATTATTGTTAAGAAATTCTATAAACAGTTCCGAGTTCAATCTTGGGGGTAGGAAATGTGGACCACAAGCATTACCATCAATAACGCCCAACCAAACATTTACGGAAAATTCATTTTGAAATAATCTTGGCCGAATTTCTCGAGTATTCTGATGTGCCCAAATATGGATATTATGGTCATTGTCATTAGTTCATTAGAGGACTCGTCCGTCCAAAGAATCTTATGTAAAAAGTCAGGATTTTCTTCTGCCGAGTTTGCCTCTGGCAAAATCTTATTCTTTTTTCAGCATCACTAGGGTACAAATCCTGAACAGGCTATAGGTGATATGGATGCCTGTGTAGTATTCGTAATATTTTAGACTTAGAATGTGACGGTGCTGAGCTGCCTTCCGAGAGTTCAGCCTCGGATTGTTATCAAAAGTACGTAGTATACGATTATTCTGAATATTATGTCGACGATTTCTGTTCCGTTCGTTATTAACACGCAGGCCGAAGTAACGAAAATTCTGATGCGTTCTGATGAAAACGCGAGCATCTGGAACTCTTCTAATTGGATAGCGTCTATGATATTCACGAACTGCTGCTTCTGAATTTCCATCCAAAACGTAGGAAAAATGAATATCTGCGTATTCGTTGTTAGAAACATTTTTTAGATTAATACTTACACAACACTCTTATAACAATGTTAACAATAACTCGAAATTGAATTACCTGGTACAATTCAATTAACTGTCATTATAAAATGCAAAAACACTGACAGTAATAGTCTTTTTTGTTTCATGGCCTACTACGACAGATTAAAATTTGTTTTAATTCCAGTTGCTTAAAGAATTTTAATTTTTTACTGGTAAACGGTGTGTCAATCGAAAAAAAGTAAGAAGCCTTTCTCTGTTTTAAACTGAACAAGCATTCTAAAAATAGTTTTTGTTTCTAAAAAAAAACATTGGCGTACCATTTTTTTCATTAAATTTTCCCGAAGATCTGTCCGTACGCACGGACCAATTGGACCAAGGCCTTGATGATTTGCGTAGTTTGGACTTTAATTTACAGCATGCTAAAACACTTTTTCTCTGAACTTGCCACTTTTCAGATCACAT
Organism: Monochamus alternatus; assembly: GCA_037114965.1. Classification (NCBI taxonomy): domain Eukaryota; kingdom Metazoa; phylum Arthropoda; class Insecta; order Coleoptera; family Cerambycidae; genus Monochamus; species Monochamus alternatus. The sequence continues at coordinate 18,249,303 of CM073427.1, forward strand.
CATCTCAAGAAATAATTGCACGAAAACTCGTACTGTTGCTCTGACTTACTAAGCAATAACTTGAAAGTGGCTTTATTTGCAGTTTTTTCGATTTCCACCAGGATACATTCTTTTCTTGATCACTTTTATGTCACAAGTTTTGAAGTTATTTGTCAACAAACGATCGAACTTTCATTACCTTAGCAACAACAAACTTCATGTACAATTGGATTTCTAAATGATATTTTATAAATTTAATAGCGTAAGAAATAAGTTGATGTGCACTTTTAATGGTGTTTGTAGAAAAAATAGTGTATGACATATGTACTACAAGCGAAGAATTTTAATTTTTTACTGGCAAACGGCGTGTCAATCGAAAAAAGTAAGGATCCTTTCTCTCTTTTAAATTGAACAAGCATTCTAAAAATAGTTTTTGTTTCTAAAAAAACATTGGCGTGCCATTTTTTTCATTAAAATTTCCCGAAGATCTGTCCGTATGCACGCCACTGGTGGAAGAAAAATAATATTTTTTACGTAAAAATTTCCAAAATCTCCAATGTTCCAAATTTCATTTAAATATATTAAGTAGTTTTAAAATTATTAATAAATTTGGAACTTTTCATAAAAATTTTGACACCCTGTATATTTGTAACAAAGCATTTTTCGAGTATAGTTTATAATACAAACTGATATTATTTTGTGGTTCTCTGTTTGCCTCTAAAGTTTCCGCTTTCGAAAGTGGACCACCCTGTATAATGTAAATTGAAATGTTCCAATAAATATTATGTAAAAAGAGCATAACAGTGTTGTAGTCTATTAGTGTAGACCTCAAAAGAAAATCGTTGAGTGATTGATTATTGCTTCTTGTAACCGTCAACTTCTGCACGCCACTGTGCTTCCACTAACTTATTAAAGGGGTTCAGTTCAGTTATAACTTTTGTTCGAAACTCTATTTTGTATCTCTAATAATAACGATAATAAGGAATGGCCTAAATATAATAAATAACTGTGTACATATGAAAATTGTATTTACGATACCGATATCCTCTCCATAAGCAAGTGGAATGTTATACCTTATCTAGAAGTTCTGGATCTTTGCATGATTTCCAATTTTCATGATTTTGGCTAGCAACAATGGAATCACTAATTTGATTCTATTAGAATTAAGCAATTTGTTTGGTTGAGGCTAAGTTCATCTGCTAGTCGAATAAAAGTAAATAATCGGTTTTAGTTGGTTCAAGTACTGGAACTGTGTAAATTGGGTTCTATTGTGATTACCTAGATAATTGCTCACAATGCAAAGGTACAATCACCTCATAGTAAAATTTGTAGGAAGCATAAACATTTTAAATCTGTACAGTATCAGGCTTGTTCTTGGTTTAGAATGAGTATAAATTTAAGTTCTTCGACACTCAAAGTATTTCGTGGAAAATTTAAAATTTACAATTTAAAAATTTATTTACTTCAACTTATCTACTCTACTATTTGTTGGAGATGAGAAGCAGGCTTCTAAATTATATTATTTTCTATGCTGAAGATGCCACTCAAGCATAGGTAATTTGTTCGACCTGGAAAATAAAAAAATATGCATTCCAATTTCTTGAATACATTAAAAAATAATAGATAATATTATGTCTATTTACGTCTATAGCTTATAGCCTTTCTATACTAGAACTGTGGTATTAATTCCGTATGTTACCCCTTTTTAATCTTTCCAGTATTCTATAACCACTTCCTTTGTGTTCCTTTTTATTTTTCATTTCTAATAATAGTTTGATTTTCTTCTCATCACTACTTTGCTACTCTCATCCTTTCTAAGTTTCTAACCACTGTAATAATTTGAAAGAGGGTAATTGATGAAATATGATGAGAATAAATTGCTACAATCTATGACTTTGATTGAAAAACAGATGATTTTTTCATTAATTTTTACAAAGTGTAAAGAAAATAGTGAAAAGTGAAGCAAAGTAAATAATTTTTTACTATATTGTAAAGATATTTCAGTTATCATAAATCAATTTTTCTACAATTCCTATCAATGAAGTCATATATATGTTGTTTATGTTATTAATATCTATTAAAAAAATGTATATAAAATATTTTGAATTCAGAACTTATCTAATAAAAATGAAAAAGGGCAGTTTGAAAATGATTTAAAAATACACTTCTGCACGGCACTGAAAACTGGTCCACTGTAAAGCCTGATAAAGCGGCAAAACATGCAATCGGCAACCGAATAAAAAATGGAAAAAATTCCCAGGGAAAGAAATAAATAACATTTTATAACACCTATTTTGTACAGCAATTTCAACTACTTTTGCCGCTATTGTTATTAATTATCTTTTTTTTAATAGAATTAATTGGTAATATTAGCTGAAGTACCTTTACAATGCAATGAGAAATCTGCAAACGCTAATAATAAAGAATATATGGGTAGATATTATAGGTGTAGTTCAATGCTGGTCGGGGTTTTAGTCTGCAGAGTAGTTAATTTCCCCAATATTATTAATACCTAATAAAATATACGTAAAGTAAAGAAGTTGCAGTCTATTAAAAGATGAACAGAAAGAATAAATTTTATTTATTGGAAACAATACAATCATAAAAAATAGTAAAGAGAAAGTACAGGTAGTAGAAAACATACAAAAATCCATAAGATGAAAGTTTTAATGAAAAAGAAACGAAAATGATATATAGAGATTTGTGGCAGACAGATTTGGCCTCTACAGTCATATAACCCGAAAAAGTAGTCGATGAATAATTATAAACCACTGCATTAAACATATCACAATAACAAAGCAACTGTTCACAGTGGTCTCTATTTTGTTCTCTGTCATTCCAGCTTGGAGAGAACTGTCCCAGTCCCAGTGACATGGCGAGATTCCTCATCATTCTATCTAGGTATAGTGTCCGGAAATAGCGGCAGCAGCAGCAGCAGCGAATAGCAGGGTAAGACGCTCAATGTCAACCTATGGCCTTCGCTATTTATACTCTACGTCCACACCGGTTACCGTATTGCATTACACGATCGCACCGCCGCTCCCTGCAATCCTACTTCGCTGCTGGTGGGTACGACTGCCAACAACAATAGGCCTTCCTTCCCACTGATCGGCAAATGTAAATATTCGCTACTCTTACGGTAATGCTGGCCTATGACGATCAGATACCTCGTTCTAAGGCATATAAGAAGTTTCTACTCGTTCCATAATTTAAATTTTAACATTTTCATACTACTACGGAATTATGCCAGAAGAAACGCTCTTCTTTTAGGTCTTGGAGTTTTTACCGATCTTTTGAATTGGTGATTCGAAGCAGGAGCAATTTTTTCTCTGTCTTGCTTCTACAACAGGCTATTAAATGAACAAAACTTCGTACCGAAATTCTAATATAAATTAAATTAAATATACAGGGTGATTCACAACTTATCAACAAAAATTTGAAAATAGATGCGTAATGAAATTTTTTTTAAAATCCTTTTAGCTTCCGAGAAGAAAATTATTGAAATTGTAGTATTTTTAATTTCTACAACGCTGGGTTACTGAAGTCTTTAGCATCATCGGAATGCAGGGGATTCCGAATATTGAAATCCGCTTGTGGTATTAAGATTCATATGATAGTGTTTGCATTGCCTAGTTTCTCAAGTGTCAAAAATTGCTTACGTGAAGTGAGACAAACTGCTTTAGCTGCTTCTCGTCTGTACGCAGAACGATATCTCGGTAGAAATGCAGTTACTTTTATCGCGGTAGTGCAACGCAGGCGTGACACCGGAAATTTGCAACCGAATCGTGGAAAAAATGGAGGTCCAGGGCGTCCACGGCGTATTGCAACAACTGAGTAACACATTTTATAGATTATTGAAGAGAATCCTCGAATAAGTACCATGCAAATCGCTCAACAAATAGATGGAATGTCCCAATAAATATTTGTGTTCGTTCGTAGAAACTGGGTAAAATGGGCCCAAATGTGTTTAAGTGTTTACACGTTGGTGGACAAAATTTTGAACAGTTGTAACAACAGGTACGTCAAATTATTTTATTAACTAAAACCACAAATTAATTTCATAATTAATAATAACAATAACGTCAAAAGCAATTATTGATTTTGCTGATATAAAATAGGTGTTATAAAATTTTATTTATTTCTTTCCTTGGGAAATTCTTTGAGTTTTTTGTCCCTTCATTTATTATTACTTTTTGCAGCCGTACTGGTCGCCGACTGATTACTTTGCCCTGCGGAAGGTCAGGTTTTACAGCGGACCAATTTCCAGTACAGAAGTACGGTACAGAAGTGTATTTTTAAATTACATATAGTTACAAAGTATATGAAGGCATTACATATAGTTACAGCAAATATTTATGAAAGGAATATATTTTAGATTCGCTGGAAGGCAAGATATTTTTGGGTAAAGGTTTGGGTTTTAAATGTAAGTCTCCAGATAGAAACATACTTTTTATCTATCGTGAGACACTCAACACAGTGTAACCAGGAGTAGAAGTATAACTCTTGATCTATTTAAAAATATGTTTGATTCTACAGTATTGTCCGTACTGCTCCAACATTGCTTATTTCTGATTTTCTTAAATATCTATGGATATCTAAAGGGCGTTTATTTGACAGTTTTTATCGACCATTTGAATTCGTTTCTCTCTTTTGCTTCTAAAACAGACTCTTGAATGAACAAAACTTCGTACCGAAGTCCCAATACAAATAATTTAAAGAATATATATGACTACAAAATAAATGCAAGCATATGAAGGCAAACATTTATGAAAGAAATATATTTAAATTTACAGGAAGGGAAGATATTGTTGGGTAGTTTTGGGTATTGTTCAATGTATAGTGATATTGTATAACAGTCACCTTCACTAATCGAGAATGGATTTAAATGTAAATCTCCAGGTAGAAACATACTGTTTATCTATTGCAGAACACTCAACCAAGTGTAATAAAGAATTCTTGATCTATAGACTAACATTTTAGATTCTACTGCATTCTCCGCCCTGCCCCAGCATTGCTTTTTATGATTTTCTTGGATATTTGTGGATATCTTCACGGTGCTAATTTGACAGAGCCATTGTTTAGAAATTGCGGAGACGTTAAACAAACTTAAAATTCTTTATTAAAGACACATTCAGAAATATGCCGTCTTTTAGCAAAGGAGTTAAATAACAAATCAAATCAGAATATTATTCCATAAGTATGAAATAGATATTTTTGAAAAATTAATGATATTGCTTCCATTATCAGAAGTTTACCTAGCACTAGATAAGTTTTTGCTTGTACAGGTAGTTACATTTCAAATTTCGAGGTTACAAGTAAACGTCAGACGTGACGTACGTATTCGTATTAAATAACAAAATTCAGAAGTAGAACCTAAATTAACATTCAAAATGGACCAGGAGGATGAAATGAATGTAAGCGAGGATGAGAACAAAGTAAGGCGACGGATCAACAAACAAGTCAAAAGACAGGCACCGTACAGAACGAGGTTTGACGTGCTCGCTACTCCACATAAAAGGAATATATTGGGCACCTATCAAAGTCATGCTTACCATTTTCCGAAGGAAAAAGTGGAAAAGTTAAAGCGTAGGTTGCAGGAACTGTTCGCCATGACTCCAGAAGAAACAGAAAAGTACTTTGAGCAGATGAGGAGCGAAGCCAATGAAATCGCAAAACGCAAAATGATGAAGATCATGCTGAAAAGGCTATATCAAAAGCAACAGCGCGCTAAGCAGGAACAAAAGGCGTACAAATTCATTGCGAAGTTTCTGAAACAAAGGATGATGTACGGTTTTACTAACCCCATCCCCCCTTTGATTTCCGTAAGGCTGAGAAATCTTTCCGACATAATCTTGGAGCAGATTTGTGACCTGCGCAATATAGACATTCCTGACAGGGATACTCCTAACCAGCACGCACTGTTCTTGATAGCTCTTGCCGACTGGACAGCCATCGCAATAGAGCAGGTATACTACGCTGTTCAGCTGAAGAAGAACGAAGAATTAGAAGCTATCGAGGAGCAGGCGGCTGAAGTCAAACAGAAAGAAAAGAAAACAGAAAAGAAAGAGGAGAAGATAACCGACAAGGAAAAGAAGAAATCTGAGATTATTCAAGGAGGAGAAGACTTTGATTTATTGGAACCAGATCTTGAATAACTTTCCTGAAAATTTGTATTACACTATTTAGATTTCAGTAAAGTAAATTTAGTATATGAACGTTTTTTTTTTGTGTAAAATAAAAATCTTAAACTATAAATAGCTATATGTATACCTAGACCGTGAAATACTATTTTAACGTCCGAAAGAAACTTTGGTGTGTAAAATTTAAAATATTTCGCGTATACATAACATTTTTTGTAGAAATTGCTAATCTTTGACGAAAATTATGAAAGTTTAGTATATGTATGACGTCAAGTAAACTGAATTGTCAGAAAACTTTCAAATTTTTATTTTATTCGAATGTTTGCCATAAGTTTGCGAGAATGAAATCAGATGTAGAAGCTCCAGCTGAGTTAAAAGAAGCGGCAAAATGTGCTGTAGCTAATTTAATTCCGCAAAAATTGAAAAGCTGTACGAGAAGACATACATCGGAAAAAATATGATTGAGTAACCTCAAACTCATTTACGAGGAAAATTATTTTGATGTTGAATTTTAAGTAATTACACATTTTAACAAAGACTATGAGTTTAGCAACGCAATTTTTGGTTAGAAGGATGAATTGTGAAAGATATAACAAAATATATTGATGCTATAACACAATTTTGTGTTAGTAGTAACACATAGTTCAGTACCCTGACTTACTTAATGTTACTCATAAAAGATTGACTTAACTAACAAAGTAACTGAGTGAATATAACTCAACGAATTGTGTCATTATTTCAACACAATCTGATGTGGACTCATTTTAACAACCAATTGTATTGGTTTTGAGAGAAATTTTACTCATCATTTTTTACGGTGTACGCTTCATTCAAGTTGTGGTGTGAGAAGAAAAAAGCGAAGAGAAATCAGCTCAGAATTCTTCAACTTTATGGAGTATATATTGAATGCTGAAGTGTATGATCAGTGTTGACGAAAATATTGACGTAAGGAAGTATCAAAAAATTGTCCCGTTTCTTAAGAGAAAATCAGTTGGTTACCACCCGAAAAAGTATTTTATTTTGCATTTATTTCCTGGAGAATGCCCCAAATGTTGATTATTTACTGCGGAAGGTAAATTGAAGATATTAACTTTATTATTACTCTTAATTTTATTTCTCATATGTATAGTTACACAGAAAAGTACGTCAAAGTAGTACAAACTAAAATAAATACCACAATAATACACATATAAACACACAAGTACAAAATACTGGATGGATAAAAAATCTATTAAAAGACAAACATCATTATAAACTACTGAACAACATTGTTCTGACAATATTCATCAATATTATACGGGCAAGTTTCAATAAGATATTTTTTAACTCTTTTCTTAAATGTATAAACATACTTTAAATTTCTAAACTCGATTGGTAAAGAGATGTACATACGGCAACCATTATAATAAGGCCCTTTGTGATATAAGGATGAATAATGTCGTTCAGAACACAGGATATGTTTATTTCCCATATAATATAAATGATTGAGATTATTTTTTGTAAATAATTCTAAATAACAAAAAACAAAACACACCATCTCTAATATATGTACACCAGTTACGGTCAAAGTTTTTAAATGTTTCCCTATAAGATTCTCTATAAGGATTCCCTATAAGAATTGCCAATAATACGAACGGCACATTTCTGTATCACAAATACCATGGATGATGTTATAGATGTAAACTCAGCGATAAATGTAAAAGTTCCTGTTTCAGAAACGCATATTGAGCATAATTTTTGTAAATCACGATTATATTTTTCTGTAGGTATAGGACGTATGTAATTCTTTGGCCGTTCAACATCGCAAGCCGCAAGCTGTCTTTAATGGCGCCGTATTCTTGAAATAGTGTTTTCTATAAATACAAATAATTTTAAATACTTAAGAAATGATTAATAGAGTTTAGCAAATAAAAGAAATGTTATCTCATGCCACGTGCGGATATTCAAAGGTAACGAAGTAAAACGCCTATATAACGACAGAGAGCGGTCTATAGTCTGTTTGGAAATGAAAGAGAGTAATAAAACTCCAAGATAAGAACCGGCCAGGGGCGTGGTAATATTTCGTTTCAGGTAACACTAATGCTAACAGGTAATGGGTGTACATTAGTATATTTTACTGGATACATCATAGGGCAGGAGCCAGTGTATTGTGCAGATCAATCCAGTCTTAGAGGTGAATATACGAAGACGTGCTAGTGCAGTAGAGTAAAATTCGACTTGTGTTTAGTGACTATTGTGCCAGTGGATATAATATTGTTTGGGTAAAATGTCGAGCTTATCAGATTACGTACCTCCTAAACGCGTGAAAAGATGTGCGCTGTCTCAGAATGAGAAGATTATTATATTAAATGTCTTTAATGCATTGAAACGCCACGATCATACCAACAGTGTTGACATCGTGAAAAATTTTCCAAAATGACAGGGATTGGAAAATCGACTATCTACAGACTTTTAAAGGAAACAAAAAATGAACAAGATACTGTAAATCCCCCAAAATCATCTACAGGGAGGTCAAAAGTCGTTATAGATGATTTCTTCAAAAATGCCATTCGCAGAAAAGTACACTTACACAAGTGTCTTCTTACAAGTGAACTTTCAGAGGACAACGATTTGCCAAAAATCAGTAGAAGCAAATTATGGGCCGTCTTACGAGAGTTGAATTTTTGCTGGGAAAAGCAGAACAGGAAGTCAGTTCTTATCGATAAAGATGAAATTATTTGTTAGCGAAGATCCTACTTAAGATTAGAATTAGATTAGAAAATTCCGTGAGGAAGGAAGGAATATTTATCTCGACGAAACTTGGGTCAATGAGGGATATACTGTAACAAAAGTATGGCAATATAAAAATGTAAAAAGTTTTCGACAAGCATTTTTGGATGGACTTCCAACAGGGTTCAAGGCACCATCAGGTAAAGGGCGAAGATTAATAGTGACACATATAGGTAGTGCCAGTGGTTTTGTAGATGGCGGTTTACTTTTATTTGAATCTAAAAATACAGGTAACTATCACGAAGACATGAACGCAGATGTATTTTACACAGATGTTGAATCTTATTCCTCCGGGGTCTGTAATTGTCATGGATAATACCAGTTACCATTCACGGCAGACCGAGCTGACGCCTACGACTGCTTGGAGGAAAACCGATATAATTCCATGGTTATCTGGAAAAAACAAATATGGTGAAAAAGGAACTTTTGACACTTGCCAATCTTAATAAAGATCAGGAAAAATATGTTATCGATGAAATGGCAAGAAATCGCCAAATAACGGTACTACGGTTACCACCTTATCACTGTGAACTTAACCCAATCGAATTAGTCTGGGCGCAGGTAAAAGGAGATGTAGCGCGAAATAATACGACGTTTAAATTAAGTGACGAGAAATTTTGTTAAAAAATTCCTTGGAACGAGTAACTACAGATAACTGGCAAAGATGTATATATACATCATGTACAAAAAGAAAAGGAGAAAATGTGGGAACTCGATAATTTAATTGACGTTACTGTGGAACCTATCGTTATCAATCTAGGAGACGAAGATAATTCCTCAGAATATTCAGAGAATGAATTTTAATATAACTACTTTTTTATTTTCTTTATTGTACATTTATACAACACTACATTTACTCACTATAATTTGAATTTTCAAAATACATATATTATTATGTGGAATAAAAGTCTATTCATTAAATTTAAATAAATATTTTGATAATAATATTGAATAATTTTATTTGAATTACTAAAAACCCTCTTAACCCGGTTATGATGCTTAAAGTAGCCTCATGTTTTGAAATGCTGTTTTTATATTGTTTACTTATAAGAGAAATGGACCGAGAAATTGAAGCGGCATAGACAAAGACGGATTGTCGAGGATTAAATTTTAGCTACTTGCTACAATTTAGTACAACCCGGTCACACAAAGTTTTTTTAAAAGTACACCTCATCTATACCGATAATACATAATATAAAAATATTGAATATAAGCACCAGTACTACATTTATTTACGATTTGCATACATAATAAGCTTTTAATACTCTCTTTCATTTCTAAACAGACTATAGCCAACAAACTTTTAGGTACAGAAATCTTTCAAAATATGTATTTTTTAAAATTTAAATGTAGATGTAAATAGACTTTCATGACCATAAAAATAATATGTCATGTTTATAAATATGTGAAAATAATTGTTAAATTGTGGGATAAGAATAGCAAAATAATGTGTATCTTACAATCGCTTCTTAAAAAGTATTATTTTATTTGAGGAGAATTTAAATAAGTGGATAACAAAACATCAAGAATTTTATTATTGATATTAATTTTGTTCTACGCATTTTATTTTTCGAGAGTTATGTACTTAACAGAACAAATTACGCAGGGAAATACGATGACCTTAAGGTATCAAAAGGGCAAGGCGGCTACTGCAAAAAATAATTTAATAGGTAACATTAGTTCTATGTATGTTTGGTGATGTTTCTAGCAGTCAATTCTTCTAGAAAAAAAATTGTTACGCCACTGTGTACTGTAAAGCTGCCAAACTTTTGATACTGTCTAAATTTTTGGACATTATTATGGTACAAGTTACACTAAAATATTTCCCTGGCATTTCACCAATTTTTTTAATGAATTTACTACATTGTTTATGCCTGTTGTAATAAAAATGTAATATGGTATAATTATCGCAAATTGTAAAGCATTAACATGCACAGTACAATCTCAGTTTAAAAGAATTAATAAACAGAGGAAATGATCATGTTAAAATATATGTGTTTAATTATTGTTTATTCCATATATTATTTTAATAGAAAACGGAAGCGATTACAACGCGATATAAATAAAACGTTTAGGCGGTTTTTACTAAATAAATCTTTACAAACGGGAAACTATGCTTAGATATGCATTTTTAATGAGACCATACAGTGTAAGTTCAAATGGAAAATAAATGTAATAAATTACATAAATAGAAACCTAGTCTGAAATATCAAGGTTTGTATAGAATTAAGGTTATCTAATAAATCATTTTTGCAGGGGGAAAGATTTGTTTTATCTACTTTCATTTAGTAATATTATGAATTTTACAGTTTTATAAATAATTTACAGCACTAGTACTGTAATGAAAATATAAACCGCTTTTTAAAAGAATAATTTATTTATTATTAAAAAATATATTCTATGTCTAAGGTTTATTATAAATATTAATAATACACTTTTTACAATTATAAATGTGTAAAGCAGAATGGATCTGTTTAGGTTCGTATTCCCAATAGTTCAGTCAATGTTTGACCCCATGATCTTCTTTGCTATCTGTGTCTTATTCTCTAAAATATTCTCAAGATAGAAGGTTTCCAACCCTCATGGCGTTTTAACATCTGCATATCTACGTCGCCATCAACCAGAACGATGACTAGGTCCTTCTAAAACAATGTCCAGTGTATTCTTCGGGATTCCCCAAGCCAAACTTTATTGCGATCATTTTTGGAATGTTTTCAAAAGTATTTACTTTGACAGGTTGGGAGCTACATTTTCCTTGTCTGCAGAATACAAAAAACGCCTAGGAGTTGCAATTAGGAGGAAGAAGTCTAACATATTTTCGAAAAATATTTAAACAATTGATACCTGGCACATTTCCTTCTATTATAACAAATTCTCGGTCAATATTTGTATTTGTGCATGGAATCACAATTTTTATACAGGGTGAACCTTAAATAAGTACAAATATTTTAACTGCTGGTGTAGTTCGTCATATAGATCAGTCTAGTGACAGCCATTTTTAAAAATTTTTAATATTTACGGAGATATTAATTCTTTTTTAAATATCCACATTTTGAGGACCGCTGTCATAACCAACCTAATAAACCATATGATTTGTTGCGAGGTTGCCATATCTCGTCTAATATAAATATTAAGTTTCCTTTAACGTAATAGTAAATTAATACGGTTAAATTCTATTTTAAAAATACTTGTCTGAAGCATAAGTACTGTAAAGTTGGATATGTAGTATGATACGCAGTACTATTAACATAGATTTTAACTGTTTAACTGACCTTACTATAAACGATTAAAAATTAATTTCCGCAAATTAAATACATACTACCATAAAATATTTAGGAAGATATTACGTGATATTACTATGTTCAATGTTCAAAAAGTATACATAAACGTGCACACAAGCTTACCTGTTTGTTAAAAAATTAACTATTTAATCAGTAATCCACATTTCACAAGTTAAATGTCATTGTACACTGTTAGAAAGAGACACAAGACACAATTTCCTTAAGTTATTTTATGAAGAATAACGAAAAACTATGATTTTCATACAGCATATTAAATTTATTTTTCACACACCCCAAATGAGTCAGTATTAACCATTTATTTTGAATCCAGAACCATAAAGTGACTTCGCACTTTAATCAGTGAAACAAATTTTAAAAATAAAGGTACATCCAATATTAAATAACAAAATAGCAGCTTGGCGTATGTGTTTAATATCAAGAAAAGCAAAGACATTTGTGTAACACTGGCAACACTGTGAACCACACGTTCAATCTGCAGTGCTATCACTCATAAATGTATGAAAGTCAGCGGTTCTCAACAAGTTTTCTACAGAAAAATTACAAAATTGATTTAAAATTTCACTTTTTAATTTCCAATTTTTTTTGTAAAAAAACTATTAATTATGTGTTCTACACAGTGAACTATACTGCTGGTTAAAATATTTGTACTTATTTAAGGTTCACCCTGTATAGTGATTATTGTATTGAACATTAGCTTAGTTAATTCTTCGCGACGACAGGCACCAAAAATGCTGATTGTCACCGCAACCTTTATGAGTAAATATGTTTCATCATCTACATCATCTACTTAGAAAATTATACATATACTTCTTCCTTTATAAAAATTCTGAAATTGTTGGCTTGTGACCCTCTGAGCTTCTTTTCAAAAATGCGAGTAAGTAAGAAAATCTGCTTATATTTTACATTTTCTTAATTGAAATCGTAGTTCTCAACATTGAGCAGTAAATCCATAGTGTTGTTTTTAGGAACGTTGCTCTCCGAAAAAATAAGCCAAAAGGATTTTCTCAGACACCTCCTTTACCTTGTTAGCTTTGCACGATTTAAATAATTTTTGGTATTCCAACTCAACCGCGCCTTGGATTTTGTCGAAACTCGACTTGCGATCGCTCCGTTTGCCGCTGCTTCAGAATCAATAGTTTTGAAAAGCGCCTTTTATATTTATTGGTTTTGACAGTAACCATGCGAAAAATAACATAAGAAAACTTAATCCGTAAACTTAATAGCAGGTACTTTTTTATCAGATAAAGCAGATAACAGATAAAATTTTGTACAATGTTCTTGTTGTAAATTCATATTACTACACTTATATTGCAGATAACTGTTCTTTGAGGGTTTATTACAGAATACCTTTCATTTTCAAAGTGTAAGTTTTACTTCATTGTTTTTATTTAGACGGAATTTAAACGCTGTAGAATTATGAAATGAAGTAACTATTTATGACAAATTTCTTTAGGTAAGACGACCTGAAAAAGACATTTTGCTGGACCAACAGGCAGGCCCACTACTCCGTGAAGACAGATTTTGGGTGTGTTTTATTTTGTTTTTTTTTTCCTTTGTAATCGTCAATTTTGCAACATTTTTATGGAGAGGAATTTTTTACCAAGGAATTCAAATTTAAACGTATTACTTTAATTAGGCATAGATACATAAGAAGAAATTACTTATTACATACATAAACGAAGTTTAAGTACGATTTAATTAAATCCTGTTCACACACTGCTGCTTTATAATTTTTTAACGATTTTTAACATTTCATTAAAGTACTATACTATCTATATAATTATGACTATATACAAATATTTTATGGGGGGGATAGAGAAAAATATGAATTAACAAAATCACCCGTCAAAAATTTATTTATAAAACAGATTTTTTTAAAACTATAATAAACTCTTATCTATCTACGACTATGGACGCCCGTCCGCCGCGAGGTTTTTTATTTGGCACTTCGACGTTTGGAGAATACGGCAACCAGCAACACAGATAAGATGGACGAAAGACTAAATGGTAAAATTTCTTGTTATCGTATAAGATAGATTCCTTTCGTTAGATTTTCTTAGAACAAATGGGCATTTTATTTAACTGCACGCGGAGTATGCGAAGTATGTGTGTAATGAGTGAAAATGTAGTTTTGACAGTTGTTTTTGAATATAAATACTAAATATACAATGGGAAACGCAAGGAACTAGAGGCCGAAGTTACGCGATTTTTAGACAGGTACAATACTGGGTCTAACGTCTAACGCAGGCGCAGGCTGGTTGGACCAACTAACGCGCTTTACACGGGCGTAAAGCTGGTTAGTCCGACTAACGCTACGCGCGTTTCATGAATCCGGCTGTAAATGTTTAGTCTTTGCACATAGGAAGCTCAACCACCTAATTCTGTTTGTTTTGTTAATCTTTTATTAATATGTTTATATACAAAAGACTACTAAAAAAACTAAAATGCTACACCCTAAAAAATAGATTTTTGAGCATAAAAGTTTTACAACTGTCTAATAATTTCAAACGATCCGCTTTTAAAAATATTTATAGAGTTGTGTACCAAATTGCAGGCTTTTCCTTTATTTAATATACAGGGTGCCTGGAATATGAGTGCTTCTATATCTGTCCAAACGCAACAAAAGAACTTTTGTGAAAAAAAATGTCTAAAACGAATAGTTTTTCTAAATACATAAACACAATACATAAATAAATACATTTCAAAAATAAAAATACAAATACCCTACAATGTAAAACTGTGTTACGCAGTTGCAAACTAAGATACAATTAAGTCTAAGCAAAAACCCTATTAATGTAATTTGATTGTAATCTGTTTTGTTGTATGAATACAGGGTGCTAAATATTATGGAATAATGTTTATAACTTTAAGAACACTTTGTACATAGAAATATTCAAACAGTTTTTTTAGTCAAGTTTTTTGCACCTTTTTGTACCTTTGACATTGTTTCAAAGCCTGTAACAGCAACTAAATTATGTTCCATTGTTTTTTGTGTCCTTATTTGGAATCAATTCTCTTTTTCCTTATAGACGTATAATTTTTTTAATCGACGAAAGGACGTTGAAAAATACGAATTTTGACACTTTTGAACCTAATGTTAACTTGTGACATAAGTTACCCTTCCCCCTTTTCGACAAAGTTTGGAATTTGGATTTTGGCATTTTTAATGAGATGCTTTTTCAAAAATTTTGTAATGCAACTTCGCACAAAGTATTTTCTTGTTAAAAATTATAAAGACAAAATGAAATGCTTATTAGAAGAATCATTTAAAAAGGATTTATGAAGGTTCAAAATAAAAGCACTTGTTATGCAATTGTAATCTTTGTAATTAATTTTTTTTTTCAAGAATTGCTTTACATGCGTCATACATCTTATAAACTCATTTGAAATATTCTATAAAGAACAGTGCTTTGCCTACATTTTCCAGGTTACAACTGAGAAATGTTAATAAAACTAATCAACAACACGGTACTGTGACCTTACATTTCTACGAACAGACAAAGGTAAACCGTTAGAGCTGTCTAGCCACTAGTTTCACTAAAATTTGTCATCTGAAGTCCCTGCAAACAAATTGTTAAAATTAGAGTATTATTCTCACTGACAGGATTCATAACATTTTCAGGTCGTTATGTTAACATGCCCAAGTAGCAATTTATGGCAAAACTCGGACACAATTTTCTTGTGCCTAAATCGTGTCGACTCTTTTTGGAGCACTTCTGCCTCTGTTCAAATTGTGTCCAAAATTTTCAAATTTGTGTCGACACATTTCCAACTTATTGTGTCAAAAGAATATGCGTGTCTAAATAGCAACATTTTAAACACATGTATTTAAAATGTATCTATTTTGTGTCAGTTTGGACTCTTCAAATATATTTAGACACAGACGGGTCGACACTAAATACACTCAAGTTTGTCTGATTTGTTACTTAACAAAATGTTTCTATTTTGTTACTGAAATGAGTTGAGTAGACACAATAATTTCCATTTGGGTACATTTTAAACATAGAGTTTCTTTATTGTATCTACCATGTGTCGTACAGGCACACATGTATCCATATAGAAACATTTTACACACATAATTTCCATGTTGTTTCTATAATGTGTTTAGTTCATCCGGTTAAAGTGTTTGTGTACTTAACATGGCGCATATTATTTTATTGAACGTTGATCTGTGACAGTGTTTTACAGTTACAATATGGTTAAAATAACAAAAGGTTCTACTCCAAAGGTGCACACTAGCACTTATTATCGACGTGTGAAAAACGCTGTTGGCACAATGCAAAGTTGCACTGTATCATTTTCAATTGTTTTAATGATTTTAAATGACATTATATACAAATGTTACAATATGCAGGC
Organism: Monochamus alternatus; assembly: GCA_037114965.1. Taxonomy (NCBI): domain Eukaryota; kingdom Metazoa; phylum Arthropoda; class Insecta; order Coleoptera; family Cerambycidae; genus Monochamus; species Monochamus alternatus. The sequence continues at coordinate 18,265,849 of CM073427.1, forward strand.
AAAAGTAGTAATGTGGAGTTACACTCCATGCGCTATGTAAATAAATCTCTAAAAAGTGAGGTTATGACATGCGAGTGTGTTCGAATCTCGGCCGCATTTCAGACACAACCCTTCCGATATGTGTCCATTTCAAAATGAAGACACATATTGGCCATATAATGAACTCCGGTGTCTGAAATGTGTCTGTGTGTCATTTTAGTCATATTTCAGTGAATTTTTGGTCTATATGTAGAAACATTACTCTAAATTGTTTCTTCTATTTTCAAATAAGTCGGGATGGACAATTTGGGGGCAAATTTTATTCACATTACGGAAACATGGTCCTATTTGGACACCACCTACAAGTACGCCATATTTCAACAAGTGAAAGCACTTGAAAAAAATGACGGCCTTTAAAATATTTTTTTAAATTAAGGCTTTTAGGAACTATTTAAGCCACAAATGTACTAAATATGATGTCCTGAATAATAAAATATTATTGGTTTTTGATTTTTTGAGAATTACAAAAATATATTTTTTATCGAAAAAAGAGAAAAAACATTGACTAATTACAATTACTTGGTATTTTTAAGGCCTGCTTAATTTTGAGAAGTACCATGTAAACTATTATCGGTAAGCTTTAGTTCGCAAGAGTACCTACGCGAGAAATAGAAAAATGCTCAAGATAAATTAAAATCCCATTGTTTTCTAGGAGATGCCTTCAGGCTGTGTTCATGATTATCCATTATGTATCGGGAAGAAATATGATTTGTGTCTACTAGGATTTATTTTGGTACACAATGAATAGAAAATAATAATTTCGGTAAAATTGAGAACACCATGTGTCAAATTTGTGGCTCATATTAGAGTACAATAACGAACACATTTTGGAAACAACATGACCACATACGAGGCACATGTAAAGTAACTTTTGGACACATAATCGACACATATTTTGGCCAAGTTAGGAACAAAATAGACATATTATGGACACATCAAGGTTCAATTTTAGATACATATTGGAAACGAAAGGCACAATCAAGACACATTTTTGAAAGATTTTAGATATATTTCAGACTCGCTATTGGACAAATTTTAGACCATATTTAGTACACATTTTAATCACCATTTTGGTTACATTTCCCACTTATAATGGTCTAATAGTCGACAATCTGCCTTAAAAATGTGTCGTGTCCAAATTACAGTGTCGACACAGCGTCGACACTTTGCCCAAAATGAGTCGGAAATTGTTACTTGGGTGCAAATAAAATATATAATATCGTTTATAAACTAATGTATAGACTGTTTAAACATGAAAATTGAATGACCTACAACCTGAATTCCAAAATAGTAGAGCGCCTAATTCATAACACTTAGATAAGTAATAGAGGTGAGGTTTACAGGGAACAGGATTCCATATGCGTATTACTTGAGAAGGGTTTACACACAAAATTACCAAAAATAAATTGAAGTTGAGTGAATTTAGCACTTTAGCAGTTTATAAAATCACTCGTCGAATATCGTCCTTTTGGACACCATTACCCACTTACACCTACTTGATGCGTGGTTCACAGATATCACACTTTAACACTTATAATGCACTATATACATACACACTATACACTATTGGTTACTTGCACTGTCACAAAAAATGCCATATATTAAAAGTTATCATATACTACACTATATTATATATGTATAGATTACGGGTCACATGTTTGTTCTACAAATCGCTTATTTTGTGTCGTCATCAACCTCTATCTTCTTTTTTTTGCGAGATTATTTTCCGTTTTGCAGTTGCATATTCTTTTTTGTCATTCGTTAGTTCATACACTACTACTTATACGATATAATAAGAGAAACTTTTTTAGAATTTTTTTGGCGATTTTTAATTATTATTAAGTTATTATTTAAAGGCCAAGGGCAGTTTAGGCTCTTTGCTGCTGAAGGATATACGTCAAATTAAGAACGTGGATATAAAGGAACGTGTACAAAATTAGAAAAAAATCGATAGACTCAGTCATTAGAAGAAATTCATTAAGAACAGTTTTTGACGCACTGTAACTTCACTAATTTTGAGTTTTCGAAAAAATGTGATAGACCTTTGTGGCATTAATTTTTCGTGTAGAATGACTCTCTCGAATATTAACGCATTATTTCCGTACACGCTGTATAATTGCATATAAATATCTTTCTCGTAAATATTTGCTGTGTTTTGATGAACTAGGTACATTTGATTTAAGTACGCTTGGTTTTTACATTCGTCCATATATTCACTAATTATTTGTAACCTTTTTCAAAAATGAACCCGCACGCTTATGTCTGAATCTGTGACTCTCAGAAGTCAACCAACTCTTAATCAATTTTAGATTGACTGTAGTTATTATCATATAAAAATCAAATTTCACTGCATATTTTTTAGCAAACAATTCAATAAATAATAAAAGGTCTTTAATATCCTCAATCATCTTCTACACAAATACCTGTATACAGGATGTCCGGAAAGTAATGGGACCCAGCTTAAACATAGCTTCCTGTGATCCAATAGAACCGACTTAGATAGACTTGGTTTAGTCAAAAAGTGCTTCATTTATAAGTTACAGGGCGCCAAGTAAAAAAAATGTTTTTTTGTTATGTGGATAGTTAAGAAACAAAATGTCCAATCATGTTAAAATTTGGTACAGTTATTGTTTATTGTTTATTGTATAAGGAACAACAACAGGATTTACCCCAATACGTGTTCCCTTATAAGAACAAAAATAATAATACATACAGTAGTAGTGAATATGAGGAAAAAAGGTAACAATACCAACTAAATAATAATAAATATAATAGTAATAAAAGTACCACTAAATGAATGAATGACTTATACATAAAGTACATTCAAACAGTAAACAAAAAAAATAAAAATAACAATAAATACAAATAAATCAAACAAAATTACGAAAATATTTTTTGAGGGTCTTATCTAAAGAATACATTGAGATAGAAAAAATATCAATAGTCATATCTTGGAAGATTTTATTGCAATTAGATAAACACCTATTTAAGGGTGAATTCAAATAATAATTGGTATTAGCATGTTCACAATGGAATATATTTTTGTTTCTAATTGCATAAGATGGAACTATAAAGTTTATTAAATTATTAATTTCGGATGAATTACTGAGCCGTAACTTACTTTACTATTAACATAAGCCATAAATAAATTACGGAAAATATCTGGATTTTGAAAATCAACACAATTTCTGCATAAGAAACCGAACATTTTATTAGCTTTTGCAGAAATGTAATTAATGTGACGATCAAATATCATCTTGCTATCAAAAATAATACCCAAATCTGAAATTTGTGTAACTTTTTGCAATTTATAATTTGACAACAAAAAGTTTGTTACAATCTGATTCCTATTTCTACTAAATGTTATATGATGACATTTCTTAAAGTTTATATATAAGCTGTTTTCATCACAGTAGTTTTTGAAAGTCTTGTTGTATTAATTTAATATCATGAGCATTGCTTACAGAATGAAATACTTTAAGATCGTCTGCATACATTAAAAATTTAGAAAACTGAAAACAATTGGCTACATCATTAATGTATATATTAAATAACAGAGGTCCTAAATGCGACCCTTGAGGGACACCCGAAGTTACTAACGAAAAATCAGAAGTGTGTTGACCAACTCTAACAGCCTGATATCTATTTGAGAGATACGACCGAAACCAACGAAGTAAACACCCGCTCACACCAATTTCAGAAAGTTTATTGAACATGATCCGATGACTATGTTTTGGATAAATACAAGCATTCAGAAGAAGTAATCGTAGAGGGCGCTTTTTTGCAGTTTGTTTGTGTCATTTTTATCGTATCTTTTTCGTTGGTTCTATTCTGATACTTACGCTTAACTGAAAATTATAATGGAGAAATTAATAGCGTAGAAAAGCTATACCTGTTCCATGTTGATACAATGTACCGTTTTTGGTAAAAACTGTACCTTCTTGCTGCAGCTCCTCCATTAAATTGATTTTGACAATAAACAATGATCATATCTGCCGTTCCTGAGTTGGAAAACTGATTATATAGCATGTTTTCCAAATTTGACAAATTAATACTAATAATTTGAAATTATTTATACATTACATTTACACTTCACAACAACTACACAACGATTATTACTAACTCACTGCAACAATTAGTCTTAATCTGACAGGCTTTTGATCAAATTTATTTAATTTAAGCGTATCAACGTCAGTTTGACAAGTGGTAACGTAAATTTATTTCTATTTTAATGTGCGTAAATTTCAAACGCGTTTTTATCGAAAACACTGCATTGTATAAACATGGTACACGTATAGCTTTTCAACGCAAAATTAATTTTTCCATCATAATTTTCAGTTAAGCGTATCAGAATAGAACCAACAAAAAAGATACGAAAAATGAGTTATAAAATAACTGCCTTCTACGATATGCGGCACTACTTACTTCTTCGCAATGTTTGTATTTATCTAAAACATAACTGTACCAAATTTCAATATAATTGGACTGGTTTTCTTTCTTAATTATGCCCATAACAAGAAAACAATTTTTTTTCTTTGAAGGCCTGTAATTTCTAAACGAGGCACTTTTGGACTAAGCTAAGTTTATTTAAATCGGTTCTATTGGATCACAGGTAGCTATGTTTATACTTTCCGGACAGCCTGTATAAATGTAAATGAGATTTATGACTTTTTAACTGTTATTCCTTCGCTTGTATGAGCATATTCTTAATCATGTATACCGAAAGTGTAGCTTTTCAGTAGATAATTTTAATCTCACTAAGTATACACTCGGATAACAATGTATGTTCGCGTTACGATTTTTGTATTATCGAGAAATTGGGTCTGTTTGCATTAACCGTTATTAATTGTGAATTTTTAGTTGAACAAATATTTGACTAAACATGGCGCTCTTAAAGCGGATATATGAAGATATATAATAGTCATTATGTTATTGTAACCCTTGTTCAATTTTTACTTCCCAAAATATTAACTAACTCAAAGTAATCTATAAATTCTTTTGATATAAGGGGTGCTCGGAAAATGCTGTTAAATAGCTTGTAAATCTGTCAGCAAATACTTGGTTTATAAATAACATTTCGGAAAACACAACAATATAAACAAAACTGTGTTACAAAATTGAAAATTAAAGTACAGCTAAGACCCAGTAAAAGGCCTATTAACTTGTCTCTAACTTGTTCATATCAGTCTTAAAATAAATATAATTTTCTCTAAAATATCTTTCAAACTGTAACATATGGCAACATTGCAATCGGCCGCTTGTTAATTCTATTGGAAATAAATCGATAAACAGTTGTACTTCGCCATTATTGAAAGCAATAGTCCTTTGGTCCATTGTACATACTTGGTATTGTAAAAATGCATACTTTAACAAAAATGGAACAGTAACGTATAGGTTGGTTTGTTTTACCTCCATGCCTTAATCTTTTAGACTTTTATTTGAGGGGCCATATAATAAGATGAGTGTAGTTTAGTGTCATAAATGAAAACGTTATATAAAACTGGTTTTTCAGATGCAGAGCGTGTGTTGAAAGCAGCAATAGTCATTTTTAACTACTATAACAATTTCAAATTTGTTGCGTTGCAAAAAGACCCCTATAAAATCATTCACAGTAAATTTAACTGTATTTGGATATATTGGGTTTGTTCCAACACAGCAAGAATCGATTCCGAACCGTCCAGAACTAGTTAGTCAGTTTAGTTGTTAATGCACTTTCGGCGAATGCGACGTAAGACGGTGTTGGTCATGGTTCTGAACCAGTTCTCGACGGCTGTTGGAACAGACCTTACACTGTCAAATAGGCCTGACACGACAGATGTGCAATAATGCCACATATTCAAAATCTGTTTGGTGTCATAATTTTATTAGGACTAGTATTTGTTCAATATAGGTACAATTTAGCATATAACATTATATTTCGGACACCCTGCATAAACAAGCTTATTGTTTTCTTTAGTGAAAATATAATCTTTTAAACTAATGTGGGTAAGTATCCTTAATTTTCATTATTTACATTATTCGTTATCAACGGTGTCAAAGAAAATGTAATACCTTTACCTGTCAACAAAATATGTTTACTTATAGACGTTTTGTAACCAATTGTGACATTCTCAAGACAACTAAAAAATCTTATGTGGCAGTATATTTCCAGAGTCTTTCCTTTGTATATGTTATACTGGGTGTACCTAAAAGGTCTTTATATCTACATCCACATGCACATTGGAATAAATTATATTGATTTTAAATTATGTGACTTTAGTACAAATTGCATGCATACACAAAAATTCACAACTCAAAATTTATTATTTCTCATATTATATTATATTTCAATGGAAACGTTGCATGAATTTTATATTGGTTTGAAACTGATAATCTTTCAAAGATACTGAAAGATCAGAACATGTGTCTGGCGGATAAAATCATGTAAATGTAAACAAAACCACGTAGCCAAAAACGCGAAAAATCCAATAAATGATCATCAAGCACGTTTGGTTTTTTGCCGCTGGTTTCTACGTCATGATGCTGAAGACTCTAGTGTTCTTGCAAACATTCTTTTTACTGTTGAGGCCGGGTTCACAAGAAATGGAGTGTTTAATTTTTACAATACGCATATTTGTGCCGACGAAAATTTTTTATGTTTTTTAGCCCCTTTTCATTAAACATTTGGATGGGTATTGTAGGTGACAGGTTTCTAGGTCCTGTTGTTTTATCAAACCGATTAACAGGCGCTGCTTACCTCAACTTTCTGCAGAACACACTGTATAAGTTTTTGGAAGACATTCCTTTGAATCAGAGGCAGCAAATGTGGTTCCAGCATAATGGTGCTCCAGCTCATTTTTCCATGGCCGTTAGAGAGCATTTACACCAAACTTTTCCACATAGATGGGTAGGAAGGGCCGGACCTGTTTTATGGCCTTCAAGATCGCTTGATCTGAACCCTCTAGATTTCTTTGTTTGAGGATATTTGAAGACATTAGTGTATGGTCCTGTAAATAGCCTGGAAGAGCTTTAGCTACGGATTAATCAAAAGTGTCAAGAAATCCAAACCAAGAAGGGTGTTTTCGAAAGAGTTCGAATATCGTTGAGACGGAGATGTCGTGCCTGCTTGGAAATGGACGGAGGGCACTTTGAACATATTCTGTAACTATGTTTTTTGTTTGTTAAAAGCTTCCTTTGTCGGTTTATTCCTAATAAAATAAAATGTTTGAAAAACGAATAGTGGTCCATATCTCCGCAACCGTTACTTTGCGGACCCATGTTTATTAAGACTTTTATGTTTATTTTGGTTCATACTATTACCTCCTGACATATTTACACTCTTTTTTAAACACCATGTATAGTGTAAATGCAATAGGTAATGCTGTGTAAATTCCACGATGACGGAAGCATAATCGGACGATTATTATTAATTTGTCACAAGTGGATTTATTTAATTTTATACTTATAAAATTTCATTGTTTCCCAACTTCGTTAGTGCAGCAAATACGGGAAGCCAAAGCAAGCAGATATCTACTATTTTCCGTTTTTAACATTGCCATAATTGTTAGTGGTGATGTAGTAAACTTACGAAATTACGTAACCTATTTCTTTGTTTACAATATAGATCCGCTCGTGAAAATTACGGCGATAATGCTGTTGGATAAGTACCAGATAGATGGTTTTACTTTATTTATAGAATTATGCTATCTAATTTCACATTAAACTTGTTTTAATTTGAAAAATAATAAAAAAAGTAATGAATAATGATATTTAACATTTATTTTTTTAAATTTTTATTTATCACTTTTGTTTATTATGTTTTCAGAATAAAACAGACAATTCAATGTAGCAAAGTCAGAAAAATTTTATAAATGCCTCAAAGAACATTCTAAATCTTGTAAATAGTAGGAGCAAATACAGAACAAATTATTTGGAATGGGAATGAAGCGCTGCTTACAATAAATGAGAAAAAGATGTAAGTTTGCTTTACCATTGATTTTCTAAACGTTCTGTATACATTCTGGTAGCTTAATAGAGAAGGTTAATTGATTATTTACAACCTTAAATTTTAAATTTTTCGATATCTACCTACCTACTTATTTACGTATTTCCTATTAAACTTACCTACGTTAGAGTGGTCTTCACAAACAAACAATGCAGGAGAGTTTAACGTTTTTCCTTTCATCGCGTTTCATCCCTCTATGTCACATTTTTCTTTTCATATATAATGGAATAACTCAATACTTCTTCCATTTGCCTGACAAGATGTACTTTCTGCGCGCATTTTACGAGTCTATTTTGCAATTTTCTTTAATACCAATGTCACATCTCAACAGTCCAATAGAAGCTTGGCTGTTTAGTAGGTATTAGAGAAGTCGGTAATTCAATGCTACTCAGAGCATTAGTCTGCTTGCAGAGTAATGTTATTGTTTTACCCACAGTATCTTAAACTAGGCAATTCAGTGAGAAAGAAATTGAATCCAAACTAAATAACATCTTGCAAAGAATGAACTCCGGGCCAACATTCCTGTAAAAAACATACAGAAACCATATAAACACCAAATAAAACTTTATATGTCTCTCGATGTGTGTTCTTCGCTTTCAATAACCAGGAAGTCCAATAAGTGGGCATTGTTGGAGAACAAGTCTGTAATTGTTCATAGGGCGTAGTATCCTTTTAATGACATATACGCTTACGACGTTTACGTAAAATTGGCCGACGAATGTTCATTCTATTGTTTGCAGTAAATATCATGTATGTATATGTTTCACTTTCTAACGGAGTAGTATTAAAATTAGCACTAATAATATATAAATAGGTACCTACTGCATACAAAGGTATATAGACATAGGGAAAATATTGTTATGGATTAATATACAGGGTGAACCTTAAATAAGTACAAATATTTTAACCAGCAGTATAGTGCACTGTATAGAACACATAATTAATAGTCTTTTTACAAAGAAATCAGGAATAAAAAAGTCAAATTTTAAATAAATTTCGTGATTTTTCAGTAGAAAACTTGTTGAGGACCGCTGATTCGGGAGTCATGGTGGATGTGCATTCCACAGCGTTGCCAGTGTTACACTAGAATTTTTAGACATGTCAAAGAATGATTGAAATATTTTTATTTATGAAAATATTAATGGCCATCTTCTCTCATTTGCCATTTCTATTTCTCTCCAATGAATTGAAAATATAAACCTAGGATTCTCAATCATAGTTATCCAGAATTTGTTCATTATCCAATTTTACTACACTCCGACTGATTTATCACAATACGTTATTTTTATCACTATCACTGATTAACACTACTTAACAAATATGCTTTTAGCATGTCAACCTTTTCACTGTTTCAATAATGCGCCATATTTTATTTAATCACACTGTATTTCACGAAAAATATTAATTAAATACACAAGACACTTAAGAGAAAACCACTGTCCGTGAAAATAATAAGCGATTTAAATACGTTAGTGCCGCAACTCTTAAAACAGATGCGTCAAGCGGTGCATTACTTAAAGAAACTATTAGCTTAGTTTGGTTTCAGAAGGTGCAAAAGTATCTCATATTAACTTTCAATTTACGTGTATTGAAATTATCAAATCCCTTTCCACAAATATTACCTGTTTTGAGTGCACTTGCCTTTGCCACAGCTTATTCCTTTGTCCTGAACCATAGTAGTGCACCGGTATCAACATCAACATAACCTCTATGAATCCTAGAGCTTAGAGGACGGGGCTTGTGAGGGACAATTCGCGTACTGCTCCTGACACCTACCTGTTATCTGTGCCTATGACAACAGTTTCTTTTTGCATGCGATTGACGCTGCTTTTAAATATTTGACTTTGTCTTCTCTTGATATTGAACTCATACATCAAGCTAGTTATTTTGTTATATCATGTTTAAAATCTGTTTCACCCCTACGAAACTACGAGGTACGAAATGGTTAACACTGACACGTTGTTTGAGGTTATGTGGTGGAAATTAACTCTAAGATGTTGTGTGAAAATTAGTTTTTTGTTATTCTTCATAAAATAATTTAAGGGGATAATTTGTGATAATCTTTCTAACAGTACAATGGTATTAACTGAAATATGGGTAACTGTTTAAATACTTGGTTTTTCAGTAAGTAGGTGAGCTTTTATGCACGTCTATGGATATTTTTTTGAAATTATTTAAGTAACTTCTTAAACTCTTTAACTGACAGTATCGAACTTGAGAAAATTCATATTTTAATCGTTTATGATAATTTTACTATACTTATTGCTAAAAAACGAGTATTTTTAAATTAGAGACAATGGTAAAAATTGAATTTACTTTAAAAAATTATTTATCTTACAGAAGATATGGTAACCCCGCCTTCAGTAAATCATATGGTTTATTTTATTAGGTTAGGTCAATGGTTTATCTGGTCAGCGGTCCTCAAAATGTGGGTATTTTAAAAAAAAATTAATATCTCCGTAAATATTTGAAATTTAAAAAAATTACTCACAAGACTTATCTATATGACGAACTACACCTGCAGTTAAAATATTTGTACTTATTAAGGTTCACCCTGTATACACTGGATCCATAACCTATATTAATTCTATTATTACACAGGTATGTAAGTATACAGGGAGATTCAGAACTTATATAAATTAAAACAAAATTAGAATATACAGGAGACTCTTACAAATACAATTTTATAAATAAAAAATCAGGGCAACAATTAAAAGATGATTTAAAAATACACCTATGCAGGGCACTGGAAAACCTGAACGAACAAATCATGAAATCGGCGACCGCACAAAAAATTAAAAGAAATTCCCAAGAAAAGAAATAAACAACATTTTATATAGCAGATTCAATTGCTTTTGCCGTTATTATTATTAATTATTAATATAATTAATTTGAGTTTTTAATTAATAAAATAATTTGACATACCCGATGATACAAGAACAAAATTCTGGACCCCTCTTACCCAGTTTCTACAAACTAACACAGATGTTTTTTTTGCTTTAACTCCTATTATTAGCAGTAACTATGTTACGTTTGCGTATATCATCAATAGTGTCCACTTCGGTCGATACACTTCATTTATTAACCTTCACCTGGTCTCGTGGGGTACGTACTATCATTTGCAATAATAAAGACACTCATTAAGATGAATTTTGCGATTTCTTTAGAACTTCTGATGTATTTGTAATGAAATCTTCTTCACATTTTTAATATTAGTTATTAGTTGTTTCACTCACCGATTTAATGAAATTTCTACTCAGAACTTCCAGAAGTTCAAAAACTGTTTTAAGGAGTGTCATTATTATTGCAAACGATTGTACATACCCCACGCTCTTTCTCGTCGATTTTCGATAGCTAAATCGTCGAAATCGAAACTCGTATCGACATCTATCGGTAGTCAAGGGATATACTTTTTTGTAAAATACCCATTTTTTTCAAGTTTTCCAGGTTTCCGGATTTTTTATGAACGCTGATCTTTATTTTTTCATCTCGGACTATTCTACAGTTTAAAGTGGTATCTAAAGATGATCTCTGATTCGTCCTTGACCCGGTGCCTTTCGAAAAGCAGCTAAGTTGCGGAATACCGTAGGGAATGTCCTCTTTGATGGCAGCCTTCGGTTTGGAAACCTTCTCCCGTACTCGCGTTCTGCCGCTGCAGTATTACCATCGCAAAAGCCATAAATAAATATCATATCAAATAACTCTTGTCCCGTAAACTCTTCCATTTTTTTCGTTTAGAACTATTAAATTGGCAATCGGGTTGACAACACTTTGACATAAGAATATTTTGATAATTTTGTTTAAATTACTATGAAATTGACCAAAGTGGGATTAATTCAAGAGCGATTTTCTCAGAAACCGTTAAAGATAACGATTTGAAACAAGAGTACCTTTTTAACGTAAAACAGTTCGGGAAAACGAAACGGTTCGGAAAAATTTGCTGTCCAATTTGTTAAAAAGTCAAAGATGAAAAAGTTACTCACGCAAAATACCAAGGGACCCCCCGTACCCACCCCAATGGACCTTGTGGAAATAAATGGATTAGTCCATCAAATTGCTCATCAAAATTTAGCTGTGTATACCAAATTTCATTCATTTATTACAACGCGATTGAGAGATATTGCAAAAAAATGATTCTCTTTGCCCTTAGGAAGCATTTCCCGACCTATGTTCATATGAACTTTTTTACTTAGTTTTGATGATAGAATCGGCCTGTTCAGGGTTGGCAGCTAATTATGAGACACCCTGTATACAGGGTGTAAGAAAATAGCAGGTCCTGTTAACTGTGTATTTTTGGCGGTAAAATATGACGACGTAACCCTACTTAACTATATACAAAAATTCCAACAGTAAAAGATACAGAGTGTTAAAGTTGAACTTTTAAAATTGTTTTTCCACTATAATTTCTTCTGATTTTCACGTATCACTTTGTATTTTTGTAGAGATACTTCTTGTTATTAACCAAATCCTGTTCTCTCCCAAATCCTGATAACCCTGTATCGTCATATTTCGCCGCTAGTTAACGGAATGACCTGCTTTTACAGACCTGTGTACCATGTGTAAAACAAATTACAGAAATATGAGTAACAAACCAATGAAATATTAAAAGTGTATTGTGTCTATATTTTTTTATCTGTACGTATTTGCAGAACTGACGAGCTCGTATACAGCAAAATCAGTACTTCTGGAGAGAGAAAAAAGTTTATATTATAGCTTTAGAATGAGACGGTACTACTACCTTTAATAATTAAAAATATTTATGACCAAAAAAAGTTCGCGTATTAGTGATCGTAACAGATAATTTAATTTTACTTTTGTTACTTAAAATCAACGCCTTTTATGTGTATAAGGCAACGTTTTTGATCTCTGATTTCTTTTATTTGCCCTGTAAGTGTAAGTGCAAGTAAGAATTTTTTTGTTTATTTGTCTAGATGTATTAAACTTGTTTAAATGTTTATGTTGCAATATAATTGCATTTAGGATTTGTCTTACATTTATATACGAATAAAACTTGTAAACATACAACCAATAGCGATACTGTCTTTCAAATTAACAAGTGTTTCAAAATAAATATGCAGGTTACAAAATATTAAGTATTGCTCCTAACAGTTGTTGATAAACAAGGCTATTATATTAACTCTTTGGGAGCAACAACATGTGTAAAATTTCATTTGCATAAGTGTTTTGCTTCTAAAAATAATTTACTATTTTACTGCTTTTAGTAGTACGAACATATCATATAAAAGATATAATTTAATATTTTATTATATTATTTACGTTATTTTGTTAGAATACGTTATGAGTATCACTGGACGACATTAAAAAAAGTCGAGATAATTAGTGACCGAATTCACAGAAATAGCGAAACTGGGGACGATCACATATAACACTCAGTTACTGATGATGATTTCATTCCGAAACGTCGAAACAGAAATATATTGTTAAGATTGATATTAAAAGATGCAATGATGAGGTGTTTTTATTTTTAGCTACTCCCTATATAATGCCAATTTCAATGATTATCTATCTCTTCTCATAAAATTCCCATATAGTTCTAGACACACTGTTTACCTTTAAGCATTAAATACCTGAAAATTTAATAAATCATTGTTTATTTGATAAGGAAACACTGCCAAGACAGATACAATTTAATTATAAGGTCAACATCATCAATAAACAGTAACGATCTCAGACATGGCTCTTGAGGAATACCATATGTGGCATACATATCCGCAGATTAATACTTAAAACTCCAGTTGTTAAATATGAGAACTAAAACATTAATAGTCAAACTAAATGATGACAGCTTGTGCAAAAGCGAAGGATCACAGGTATGTTTGTACTTTGGCAATAGAATGAATAATATTCACATTGGATGCTGTAGATTCATGTTGAAAGACCTTGATTTTAATTAAAAGGAGAGCAAGATGTAGTATAACTTTAAATAACTAAAGTTGCGTAAAAAGAATCGCCATAAGGGCACAGTTTACTAGAAATAAGAACTTGTTTCCTTTTTTAAAAATAAGATAGACTTTTGATTGAAGAAAATATATGGATACCTAAGTAGCTGATTACAAAGCCAAATTGAAGATATCGTATTTCGATAAAAACCCGAAATTTATTTTTGAATTTTTTTTAATGTAGTTGGAATATAATTGGTAGAGATAAGTTATTAAAACATTTCGTTGTGGTGATAATATAGTAAATATTGTTTGAGCAGGTTAGTAGCTACATATCTGGCATATCAGTAATTTAATTAAATAAATAATTATTAATTTATTTTTAGGCTATATTCAACACTTGCTATAATACATAACGCATATAATCTGCATGTGGAAATAATGGTTTATAAAACTTAATAAATGCTTTTCCCAGTGTACCATAAAAACGATTTTCTCATCTAAAACACAACCTAGCATAAGATGTTGATTAAAGTGATAAATACCAATAATAAACTTCTTCACTTATTAACATAAGTATTTATGCAATACCAATGGGTATATAATGGCTTTCATTAGTGCCAGAAAGTTTTTCATACCATAATACAAAAGGAACAGCGATGCGATTGCACATGCCTAATATACCTATTATTGCAATTTATTTATAGTAATTTATTTAATGCATTGTTTAATTTTTTGTTATATACCTAAATGGCAGATAGATTTTCATTTTAAATATTAATTATCTTAAAAAAAAGTTAGAAGAGTTTAGCACTTTAAGAATGTACAGGGTTAAATGATTAAGTACTGTTATTTTGGCCACAATAGGTTCTGGTTATAGTTCTGAAGTTCTTATTATACTATATTGATAACAAAGGACAGTCAAATGAAGTAATTGTTGTATGCAATACATATCCTTCTGCTAATAAATTATGGTAGCTATAAATTACTCTTCGCATTGGCTTAATATTTTGACTTTCATTGTTCTATACACTTCATTCTGGTGTTATTTCAATCAAAATGTCACACATTATCCTACATTTTAGCTACGCAACCTTCAAAACAACAATGTCATATGTTTTTTCAGCTGAAATTAGCCAATGTAAAGAAATTCGGTTTCCAGCTATAGTAATAAAATGTTTTTGCGACTTTCGTGTTGTCAAAATTGTCAAACCAACGGCAAAAATGTATTTATTGTTTCTTGGTAAACATATTTTAATGTTACGATATAACAGTTTTAGATATTATTTTCCCTTGACGATGTTATAGTAGGGGAGACCAGGTACGAAAGTAACATATATTTGTAAAGCCGGATAAATAAAAAATTAACAAAGTTATATAAATGTATTTACTATAAGTCGTTTCCTTGGCATTTTATATATAGAAGAAAAATAATATTGAAGTAATTAAAGTTCATATTGATGTACAATTAATAAAAAGTAGAGAGTGTACGTCGTTACAACCTACCTAATGGTATGGATCAAAAGTAACAGAACATGGGGACGTTTGTAACATATGAATAATAGGTAATAACTAGGTATAGAAAGTTAGTATTTACAAGGTATTTGTTTATTTATTATGCCTATATAAAAGTAAGTTGTAGTGCAGATACATAATATATTTTTTAATTGAAAATAAATAAATAAATAAAAAAATGGAATAATGAAACAAAAATATAAAATAATAATACTTTTTTTTTTCGTAATAACAAAGAATCCTATCCCTATCTGGCTTTTGCATGCACGGTGGTCTGTCACCAGACTCGTCCATATTCCATATTTGGAATGGACCAAGTTTTTCCCAATCCATAACAACCTTTCCCATGATCTGTTGTTCGTTGTCTTTTGTTAGACATTCTAAATAAAGAGACTGAATTTGTATATTCACACACAGTATAACAAATACTGAAGTAATTATCTGGATATCTACAGAATTATCATTTTAAATATGACAAATACGATCATAGGTATTAAATATGAGGAACGGTTGTAACATGTTACGGATATTGTTGTTCACTGCCGACTCTATGATGATATAATATCATAGAAAAACCTCTTTAGAAAGACAATAGGCTTACTGTTACAACCAACCCGTGTTACTTTCGTACCCGGTCTCCCCTATTTATTCCTGGGTTCGCGGTTAAATTTTTTGGTCTCAGTGATAGTTCACCCTGTATAAGAAAAACAGTTTGTTAAACTTACGTATGTTCCTGTTTAAGGAAAAAATATATTGGCCGTTTATGTATGGGAATGTTGTTCTAGATGACATTTAGTTGTTTAGTCAACATCCTGTTTTTGCGGAAAGAATTTTCATTTGAGCTATTTTTTAATTAACCTTCAAACATTTTATTACTACTTATTTATCAGTAGTAATTATATATTCTATTCTAGAAACATTTTTACGTTTCTTAGGCGAAATAATTTGAGAAATTAAAATTTTCAAGATTCTTATACTGCTACAAACTGAATTAAAATATGTGGTTTAAAGAATATGCCTACACTACATCTAAAAATTATAGACAGTTGAATGATCTGCAGATATAACGTACGTACTCTAACATAGGCGTACATGTGACTTTTCTGAAAACGTTACAAATGATCAGATCAGTAAATTTATAATGTAAGATAAAGTTGGAGCAATTTCAAATCGTACACTTTTAATAATCTTTGTAGGAATACAATCAATGCCTACAGAGTTCGTGTTTTTTAGATTTTGCATTACATTTATGATTTCGTTAACACTAGTATCATAGAAAAAGAAAGTATTTGATCTATTTAATACTGTTTGTGTACAGTTTGTAGGAATATATTTTCCAAAATGATACTGCAGTGCCATTTTAATTGTAGAACTAAAGAAATGTGCATTAGATATTATGTTAACATTTTCAGTAACTTTATTATCAATTAAAAGCTTAATGGATTCGTTATTTTTTAATTTTCCCGTTTTTTCTTTTACTAAATTCCAGTTTTTGTTTTTCACTACCTGTTTTACGTTCAAGTTTGTTCTCAAAAAAGGCCCTCTTTGCATTGTTAATCATAATTTTATAATCTTCTTTTAACTTCTTGTAGTACATTTCGAATTTTGGATCGTTAAGATTGGCTTTATACCAGTAAAATTTTTTAAGTCTCTACCCATTTTAATAACATCGTTTGTTTTCCATGACTTATTATGGTTATGATTAATTTTGTAAGCATAGGGCAGTATAAATCTATACCATATAACACAATATTAAGGAAAACATCAAAAATAACATTGATACCATTGATGCACTCATATACAGGTTGAAAACATTCATTATTAAAGAAAAATTGCAGCTTAAGCAAATTGTTCTCATTTGTGTTCCTATAAGAAATCTTATAAGGATAGTTTTACACAATACAATAATAGCAAAATGGTCACTAATATTAACATTTTTTACGTTTTCTTTATATACAATATCCTGGGAAATATTTGGCAGAAAATAATCCAATTTAGATATGGATGTAACACCATTTTTATTAGTGAATATCCTTGTTGGTTCTATATTTTGGGCTAGCCATTAAAGTTTAATTAGAAATAATATTTTGCTGTAATGCAAATAAACATAGCATGTTTATGATTTTTGTTGTTGTTGTTAGATATTTGTTAATATTAACAAAATTACTTATTCAGGTAAAGATTAAACAATAACCCTTAAATAGATAAATAAATAAATAAATAAAAACTTTATAACTGAATACTTCCTGTATACTAAAAATTATATACTTCACGCAGTTCACTTTAAAAAATATATTGATATCACTATCACAAAAACAAATATATGTATACTCACGGGAAGGTTTATAGCCTGTTACAATATTGGTTATAAAATTATTAAAATGTATTGCACTTTCACTTATTCACATTTCATGGTTAAAGAAACACTTAGTTCATATATAAGTATATTTAAACACTCACCTATTTAAATCGCCTATAAAACATTAAAAATACAAATTACCGAAGGTAAGAAAGCGCACGCGAAAATCCGGCGCTAATGTATTGGAATGTCAGGATGTACTTCCCTGAGGCGAGCCCACGTGCGAGAGAGGTAGACTTACACATATGCATTTGTAAAACAAGGATAACAATGTATCTTCACATATAAGCTGTACGTCTATTTCATGCGTTGACATTTTTCCTTTAACAGTAAAAATATCTGGATTAGAATTAACTAATACAGATATTGTTATTTAATAAAACGACTAAAGTGAATAAAAAGTGAGCTAAACATGAAACCTTTATTTGGCAATATTAAACTTCTCAGGTAAACATGAAAGACGATAAAAATTACACATTTTACAATTATTGAGAAATTTCTTAATAAGATATGGCAACTCTTCTTACTGGTTTACCAGGTCATTCAACTGTCTATAATTTTTAGATGGAATGGCACAATTTTTGTTAATTTTCATTATAATAATAATGATAACCAAATAATATGTACTGATGATGATTACATAAAAACCCATAATGCACACAAAAAAATTGATAAATTTGAATTTATTTTTATTGAACCAAATTAGTTCAGATTTGTTAAGCAGTAGCATAAGCTAAGATTACGTATTTTAATGAATGTTAGAGATCTGACAACTGTAGTCAGATAAGTTCTATGACCTAAAGCATCGTCTTGGACGAAATCCGATCTTCCATTGCATGAAAAGAGATGATGTCACTTATATAATTAATAACTACGCTCATCACAGCTAATGTTTATTGTTGCAAAAAAGCGATAAACTATATATAAATTTAGATCCTCAAAAATAATATGCATAATAACAATTGCACTCTAAACAGCACCAGTTTGTGTATTTTATATGTGCTGCACTGCTAATGAAAATAAATAACCTTTCTTAAAGTCCCCTATGTCATTGCCAATGTGATAAGTTGTACCAAACATGTGCCAAAATTATGTCGGTGCATTATTTTATCCGGTTTTAAATAGAACATTTTTAAAACTTTCAGCTTGGCGAAGAAAAATGACTGTACAGTTTACAATTTTTAACTTAACCTTACCTGCATTCAATATTTCCATACAGATGTCCACATTCACATGCTTATGTTCAACTTTGGTGTGAACTTTCAGTTCTGCATGTCAACATAACATTAATGGTGGTGTTCCTCAGGGATCAGTATTGGCACCAGTTCTTTCTTTAATTTATGTTAATGATTTTCCTCTATTAGTTGAAAACTAACCATACAGTTTGCTGATGATACTAGTCTCGCTAGCCGTGACATGATACTTGGAAATTTACTTGAAAGGATCCGATATAATGAATTAAGAATGAAAGACTGGTTTCTTTCAAGTCAATTAAATCTAAATATCTTTAAAACAGATACCATCATGATTACTTTAAGAGAAATAAAAGAAAGTAAAAATCCGAATTCAGTCAAGTTTCTGGGGGTCTACTTGGACCCTAAATTGTCATGGGATTATCATACCAATTTTGTTTGCAACAAGATTTTTAGGAATTTATTCCTGTTGTGCAGTCTAGCTGAATGTATCAACACCTACTTTTCGGTAATATCTTACGCTATTCTGATCTGGGGGCATGCAAGCACTGCTGTAACGTATTCTCCCTACAAAGAAGGGCAATAAGAACAATCTTCCCCCTCCATTTCAGAGATGATTGTAAAAATAAATTTATTGAATTAAAAACATTAACCGTCCCATGTATACATATTTTACAATATTTACTGCATGCGAGGAGTGATGTAGATGCTTGTACCACAATTAAAGAGACTCATTCATATCAAACAGGGGATAGAAATATGTTACAAGCCATAGTAGTTTTTAGGCTTTCACGGCCGGTGCTATTATTTGATATATAGTAATTTTCCGGCTTGTTATGCCGTGACCTGGGTAACTGGTCGCTGCTAGTAACAAAATTAAAGTTCACATTCGTAACATTAGCTGGGAGTCTTTGACCTGTTATTCTCAGGCTAGGCTATGTGGGGGCAGACCCGCTGTCGGTACCTCTGGGTCCGCCGATATATTGATTTCGGCTGCTGTTGTTGCTATTACGACTGCTATGGTCAGAACCGCTCATTGGATAACGGTGGTCTTTCGAGAAGTCCCGTAGCCGCCTCTGTAACTGGTTGCTTCCCATGCTTGGACGTGGATAGTAAGTCACGGAAGTTGTAAAAACGAACTTAAGTTCACATTGTTGACTTGCCATGAGATGAAGCTAATTTATATATGCCTCCTACTTTGAACTGATCCAGTATTAGTTGCTCGACTTTTGTTCAAACTGACCCACAATTTCAATTTTAAAATGATGTCGATCCCAGTTGTTCAGGTAGATGAAGAGAGCCTAACTGTTTTTTTTTAAAGGAACTGTAACTATCTGGACCAAAAAGAATATTTGCTGAAGTGAACATTAGAGGATATAGAAGAGAACTGGAAAAATGTTAAAGTAAAAAATGCAGTAAGCACCTGTTTTTTATACAACATCCTTTTTTATAATAATAACAACAAAACACACACACGTGTTATTACTGAATGAATAGCGAAAGTTGAAAGTGAGTGTACTGGTCTAGGTTCACAGTCCTTCACACGCTTCAAGCACGTATCAACTTGTCAGCGATTTAAAGATGAATCAACGGCTTCAATGATAAAATTTGAACAGGTCGATGCATTAAAAAGAAAAATTAGTTGAATTGTAATAAATGTTCTCATAGGCAGCGCATAAAAGTCAGGTAAGGCAATTTCAATATGAGCTTGATCATCTCATAACTCATAAAGATCAGTGGAAGTCGAATTGAGCATTACGACAACATCAAACCTCTCCTAGTCTTCACTAATCTCCATCGTTGCTAAAAAATTTAGTTTAACATCATATATAATATTTGTTTTCATCAAACATAACCATATTAAATCTGTACAGGTACAAGGATACCACTCCCATACTTTTATATGTTAACTCTTATGATCAATGTCAAGTGTTTCTGTTATAATTGGGATCGCAGTTTTAACAGTTCTGGCTGAGGCTTCATTGATGGATGTATCTACTCGTACAAGGCTCTTCCTTGTTTGCGGTTACCCACTCATTTTTTAATTGGAATTTAGTATTTAAAAATATATAAAACAACCACCCACTTATTACTAGCTGCTATACTTGTAATTTGATGGATTTTAAATGAAATATTCCACATTAATAAATATTATGCTATGTAAACAACGTGCGAATTGTTTGCACTATGTTGTCAGGACATATGCGGATTAGTAAATATTTGCTGGTCAAGAAATTATGAATAATATAAATGTATAAGAACTTTTAAGAAATAATACACGAGGCTGATTAGGCGATAGCATATTCGGGACTAATTTACAAACTTGTGGTTGTCTAACACTTAAAAACACTCTCTCGTTACTTATTTTTACAAGGGACACTAGGTTGTCGTCAATGGGGCGACGAGCGGAGTAGGGTTGAAATAATTATTATAAATTGTATAAACACATAATTATATATTCTAATATACACAAAGTAACGATATGGATATGAACAGCGGGGCAATATATAGGATGTTAATATTTAAATTGAAGTTATCAGGTGAGTGCTGTAGAGCAAATATATTTTGCATAACAATATATTACTGTAAAAAATACCAATACTACAAGAAACTCCAGTAGAATTATATATTTTATGTCAAATAACAATTTTTATTAAAAATATGTAGCCATGTTGTAAAATTGCATTTAATGCGTACTGAAATGTGGTTGTACTCCGAAAATACTAAATCCAAAGTACGAATAAAAGGTGAATGTTCGGAAGGCTTTACTATTGATACAGGTCTGAGACAAGGAGACCTACTCTCAACGCTTCTTTTTAATTTAGTACTAGAAAAGGTCATAAGAGATAGTCAGCTGAACAGAGAAGGACACATATTGTTTAAAAGTCACCAAATAGTAAGTTATGCAGATGACGTGGCCATTATTGCTAGAGATAGTAGAGAATTAGAAGAAGTAACGAGAAAACTTGTGGAGGAAGCACGTAAAGTGGGATTGCAGATAAATCAAGAGAAAAGTAAGCTTTTGAGAATAGGAGAACAAAAAAAGGATACCAATTTTAAATTTAGAACAGAGCATGGAGAGATGGAGTTTGAAGAAGTGCAAGAATATGTGTATTTGGGGGCGCTAATAACAGATAACTGTGATGAGGAACAAGAAATAAATAGAATAATAAAAGGAAACAGAAGTTCGGCAGCAGTCAACCACTTATTGAAATCAAAAAATTTGTCCAGAGGAGTAAAATTTAGAACGTATAAAACAATTTTGAGACCGACAGCGCTGTATGTTAGTGAAACCTGGGTTCTCAATAAGAAGTCAAGAGAAAACCTTTTAAGGCGGGAAAGGAAGATCTTAAGAATAATTCTAGGGGGTAAGAAGACAGAGGAAGACTATGTAAGGAGAAATAATGAGGAAATATATTCAATGTACCAGGCACCAACAATAGACAAATTTGTAAAAGCCAGAAGAGTGCAGTGGCTAGGGCATCTAGAACGTATAGAAGATGAAAGGGCAGTTAAGAAAATAGTAGGGAGTAAACCTAACTACAACAAAAAAAGAGGTAGACCGAGGAAGCGATGGAGAGAGGCGGTAGCAATAGATCTAAGGGAGAAAAATGTAACGGATTGGAAAAGAAAAGCGAAGGACAAAATGGAGTGGAGAAGAATAACACAGCTCTAGGCCTAAAAGGCCTGTAAACAGCTTTATATATATTTATATAAATTATTAATCTGGTAGCTTTAGTTTGTAAAATACTGCATACAATACATGAAACTAGGCAAGGATATACGATGGATATGGATATGTCAGTGTGTTTTCAGTGTTATCGCTTTTACTCGGTATTATTGGTTTCTTCTACACAAATTATGCCTGACAATGGTCAAAATCCAATTTACACTTCTGTTTTCCATTCTATTGTGCAGAATTATTTGTATTTAATTTTGTGAATAGTTCATGAAAGAGATAAGTTAAAAGTGGAAGTATAACTTGCGATGTTCCTATACCTGAATGTGTCTATGGCGTTAGAATGATAACAGTCAACGGATAGTACAAAAGTGGCAAAATAGCAAATGGTCAGTGAGCCGAATATGCTACAGCTTCATTTTGATTTTGACTTGGATTTAGTTTCCCCTTTTGTCACATAAGAAGGAGGACGATTTAACTGAGTTTTCTGCGTGAATTTTTAAGGAAATCGAATTATAATTTGTTTAGTTCAGTGTAGTATTTTGCCAACGTAATAATTTAAAGTGGTAGGTATTTTGTGAAATGTGTTATGATGTATAATCTACTTATAAAGATGTGTTTTCATTACCAAGAGTGTGTGATATTATGAACAAAACATGTATACGAATTTATAAAAAACTAATATGGTTAAAGCTTACTTTTTATTAAAAGACGACTGCGGCTGCAAGAAGACGGTATCAGATGGATTATCCCGATCGACACGTACCGAATAAGAAAATGTTTAGCATTTGAGGTTATGGTAGTTTTGAATGATAATAAACTCGAACAGTAAGAATTTTAAACCAAACATTTTAAACGCCGCAGAAGAGGATTTTAGTTACATAAGGAAAAAGGATTACGCATTTATTTTTATTTGAGTTTTCTGTCAGTTGACTTGTTGTGCGAACAATTGCTTTCTAATAGAACTTCTTGTCCCATCTTCCAATTCAATAAGGATGCTGTGACTGGATATGTTCAATGCTGGCCTGCCCAGTGGCGTACTATGAAAATTGCGAAAAAAGATAACAAAACAAAAACAGTTCGTTAAGGTTACAGGTACTCCATCCAAACCGGACCCCCATTCAAAGTTACACCCTGTATAGTTGAAGGTTAAGTTACATTAGCATAGGCAAAATAAAGAACATATATATATTTATTTACTATAATAAATATATCTAGGTATTTTCAGAGTTATCTATGTAGTAGTTTTCTTTATTTATTTTAAAGCTATTATTTTTGTTGGTAATGTATTAAGTGAGCTTCTTATTGAATTACTCATCCTCATACAAGGCAGATTCAGGAACATTACGGGTTAATATACTTTAAAAATTGGAAAAATAAAGATAAATCTTACACGAAAGTTACATAGTAAAGTTAGTATAAGAAATTAGTTTGTCGGTCTCATCACCTATTGCATATTGATAAACTAATATACAGGGTGAATCTTAAATAAGTACAAATATTTTAACTGCTGGTGTAGTTCGTCATTTAAATCAGTCTAGTGAAAGCCATTTTTAAAAATTTCTAATATTTACGGAGATATTAATTTTTTAAAAAAATACCCACATTTTGAGGACCGCTGGCTGATTTTTCATCCAACAACGTAATGAAACATATGATTTGTTGCGAGGTTGCCATATCTCCTCCAATATAAATATTACGTTTCCTTTAACGTAATAGTTCTATTTTAAAAATACTTGTTTTAAGCATAAGTACAGTAAAATTGTGTATGTAGTATGATACGCAGCAATATTAACATAAATTTTAACATCTGAACTAACCTTACTATACTTCAACGATTAAAAATGAATTTCGGCAAGTTCAATACTACCGTAAAATATTTAGGAAGATATTACGTGATATTACTATGTCCAATGTTCAAAAATTATACATAAACGTGCACACAAGCTTACCTGTTTGTTAAAAAATTAACTATTTAATCAGTAATCCACATTTCACAAGTTAAATGTCATTGTACACTGTTAGAAAGGGACACAAAACACAATTTCCTTAAGTTATTTTATGAAGAATAACGAAAAACTATGCACGCGTTTTTTATTTAAAATGGAAAAAATGTCAACTTTTAGCAAATTTTATTGCTATTTTCATGCATTATGTGGGGTTAACAAGTTTGACTTGGGCTTCCGATAATCTGTCATGACAGTCAATGACAGTTTGATAATAAAAAATAATATAAAATGTTACACTTGACAAAATTCGCTAAAAGTTGAGATTTTTTCTTCCTTGAAGCAAAGACATTTGTGTAATACTGGCAACACTGTGAACCACACGTTCAGTCTGCAGCACTATGACTCATAAAAGTATGAAGGGTCGGTCTAGGCCAGCGGTCCTCAACAAGTTTTCTACTGAAAAATTACGAAATTTATTTAAAATTTCACTTTTTTATTTCTGATTTTTTTGTAAAAAAGCTATTAATTATGTATTCTACACACAAAACTATACTGCTGGTTAAAATATTTGTACTTATTTAAGATTCACCCTGTATGTCTGACGAGCACTGTATAATTCAATGCTGGTCGGGGCATTAGCCTGCAGAGTAGTTGTTTCCTGGAATTCCGTGTTTGCGAGAAATTAGTTGTTTTTTAGTTGATTTAGAATTTTCCAAACTATTCCAAGTGGAAGCTGAAATCTCTTCCCATTTTAAGAACTAGATTTTTACCGTCAGTTGCTCTCATGCAGGAATATTCCACAAGCAGATAAGACTACTGAAATGAATAATTGTTACCGTCGTCGCGCCCACTGAACCGAGTGGATTCGGATTAGAGATTTAATAATCGCGTTCAGCGAGCTTAATCGTAATTGTTTTTGTGCTATTTTTAACAGTGGAACACTTGTGGAATGTTGAAATTGAAAATAAAATGGCACTAGCCCGGCTAGCTCAGTCGGTAGAGCATGAGACTCTTAATCTCAGGGTCGTGGGTTCGAGCCCCACGTTGGGCGTATATTTTTTTTCTTTCTGACTAAATCACACAGAATCCCATATTTAAATTTAGGTTGAAAACATAATTAGGTAATATACTCGCAACAAGAATTCAGACGACTTACGTCATATGAACAAATGAATAATTCATTGAATTTTCATCAAAATATTTAAGAAACTGAAACTGATAGTAATAAAACTATATACTACACTATAAATTGGTATTATATATTGCACTAAATTGCAAAAAATGATTGTTTTTAACGCGACCAAATATCGAAAATTACGTTGACAATAAAAACAAATGTGTAACGTCAGCCGTGACGTAAGACGTCTGAATTCTTGACGCGAGTTTAAGTAAAAAAATAATACTGTTGACAGAATTATCAGCTAAAACTATGAATATTATAGTTCCAGGATAGCGACCTTTTTCAATTATTTTTAAGGTAAAAGTAGTTGGAAAGAGGTCAAAAAATACAAAAAGACTTTATTTTACATCATCCACGTTTCGACATGTATGATGTCATCATCAGGATGCTACAAAATTACAAACAAATTAAAAAACAAAAATAACACAACATATATTATCAAAAAACAAAGCAGTACCTACCGAAAAATTTGTTGTCTTCTATTAGTCAAAATGAACATATGTCAAAAATGAAATTCAGAGAGACAAGTAATCCATTCATTTAGGAATTTAATAAGAATTTAACTAACAACTTACTAATAAATTTAGATGTATTATAAGTAGGTGAACCAATAAAACTTACTATTGGTCTCAATGGTGTATTATCTTTATGGATTTTAGGTAATAAATATAGTTTTGGAAATACTCCATTTTTGCACTTTAGTCTTTTTGCTTGTTCATCTGTTAAGGCTTTATCTTTCTTTAGTTTATCAATAAGATTATTATTTTTATTCTGTATTGTGACAGTGGGATCCTTATTAAGCACAATATAAGGTATTGGTATCACTAAGAAGGTTATGAGCTTTGTCCAAATACCCCTGTTTACTAATTGCCACCGTTGTATTACCCTTGTCTGCCTTTTTAATAACCAGGTCTGTGTGTTCTTTTAAAAACTTACCAACAAATTTTTCAGTTCTAAGGAAAAAACTATCAGTCTGAGTGATCTTGTTATGTTGTTGTAAATAATTCGTTATTATATTAACCACGTGATTTCTTTTTTCAATATTATTATTTTCATCCTCTAAATTGTCTATTATATATTCAACATCAATATTTAAACCATATGTATTTTAATTTAATAAAAAGAATTGAACAGTAATAATTGTGACCCAGTATATTATTTTATTTGACACTAGATATTATTTTAAGTACAATATTCGTTAAGATGAATTTTTATACACATTCTTTTACCGTTTTTATTAACAGATTTCTTTGTCCTGTCTAAAACAAATTCAATTAGTGTCGCTGATAATAACCCATTTGTAAACTGTCTTTCTCCGGTTATACTTTAAAATCCAGAGAAAAAAATGGAGTATTTCCAAAACTATATTTATTACCTAAAATCCATAAAGATAATACACCATTGAGACCAATAGTAAGTTTTATTGGTTCACCTACTTATAATACATCTAAATTTATTAGTAAGTTGTTAGTTAAATTCTTATTAAATTCCTAAATGAATGGATTACTTGTCTCTCTGAATTTCATTTTTGACATATGTTCATTTTGACTAATAGAAGACAACAAATTTTTCGGTAGGTACTGCTTTGTTTTTTGATAATATATGTTGTGTTATTTTTGTTTTTTAATTTGTTTGTAATTTTGTAGCATCCTGATGATCATACATGTCGAAACGTCGATGATGTAAAATAAAGTCTTTTTGTATTTTTTGACCTCTTTCCAACTACTTTTACCTTAAAAACTATGAATATTGTTTTCACTTTCATGAATTTATCTAGTTTCATCAATCATTTCATATATCGTATACGAATTTCCGGTGTTTTTCAAGAACGTATTAAGTTACCTTTATTATTTTTCTGAACAAAACAGCCAAGGTTGTAAGTTTTGGGTTTCTTCCAAATGGAAATAAAAATAAACATGTGGGCAACAAGATTCATTATGAAATTATAAGATCATTTTTGTTGCATATATGGCAGTGTGTAGACAATTTCCGGTATTAGGTAGATTATTAATACAATCTCTTACAATAAATAATTAAGTTAGCTATACCAAACTCAGGATATAGAGCTAGTCTGGATATACAAGACTTGTACTCCAAAATTGTGCTTATTGATCCGTCAATCCGGTGTTTTCGTTGGCTAGAATGTTTGGTGAGATGGGCGTATTCGGGGTGGCTCTGGTCTGGGGTGAAAAAGAGACGTCGGGATTGGTGCAGTATATGGCAGATCAGTTGAATTTATATACTGAAGCATTAAACGTTTCCCTATTTTCATCAATTTTATTATACAAGGCGATTCAGTCACAGTGTGATCAATTTTAAGAGAAGATAGGGAAAAATGAGTATTATACAAATACGATATTAAAAAAAAATGAAATGTATATTTACGGCAAAACAAATATTTTATATGATTATTTAAACCCCCTTTTCAGACTGACACCGACTCAGCTTCCCAAAAACAGTTCGAGACACATTCAACGATAAACAATCCGGCAATCCGAATCCTGACCTGTCCTTTTCTGTAAATATATAGCGAATTTTTTTTGGAACATACTTCAACATGTATATCAAATTTTCAATTATTCCAGAAATACTTGAACCATTAAAGCAATTTATCATACTGTACACTGTAAAACAATAATTACACATTTTATCACAATCGAGAGTGTTAATCGAGATGCACATGGGTGTATATTTTTACACATTTCTCTGTATGTAACAGCGTATTAACACAATTCACTATGTTAATATAAGACGTAATTGTTATGTGTAGCTTTTACACATTTCAATTATTTGTTGTATCATTAAAGATGTAGACTTTACACATTAACATGCTAATTTTATTGTATACTATTGATTGAGGAAACTCACCTACCTTTTTAGTTAAATTATATTCCTATTTTTACTGTCAAAATTATAATTTTTGTAATACCTTTAATTTTCTAGAAGTCTTCCCAGTCATCGAGAATGCATTTTGAACAAAACTGAATAGAGCCTGAAATGTTACAGAAAGCGTCAAAAAGAACATATTACAAACATTATAATTTCGAAAGCAAACAGACATAATTAACAGACTAAAAAGGTAGGTGAGCTTCCTTATCTAAAACATAAGAAATAACAATAAGGACACTAGTGCCTAATCTATGAATTGAGTGGTATTGACAGAAATAATATGGTATTCTAGTGACAGCTACCTACTTATTATTTCCACGCCTACTACTTGGGAAAAAATAATTTTCTAATTTACCCGCTGAATCTCAAAAACTTAAATTGTCTGTGTCTCGAAAACGGTTGAGTTTGTCGATTTGTAATAGGTATAACTTTTCTATTTAGAACTGAATGTAGATTGGCTTCTTATTAAGAAATACAATAGTGTAAAATACCAAAAGTTAGACATATTTTTACATCGACAGTACAGTATAACTAGCGCCCCTTAGCCGTGACGTCAATACTGTTTACATATTCATAATTTCTATCTAAAAAAACTACAAATTTTCAAAATATTCGGTTCATACGTTCGTAAAATATAGCAAAAAATCGAAAACATTTTTTCAACTTTAACACTCTGTAGAATAAAAAGGAGCAACAATTGGATGAGGCATGTTGGGCTCAATCGCTTTATTTTGACGTTAACAATCTTCCCCTAAGCTATGTAGTTATAGTATGGTGTTAAAGGATTAATAAAATAAAGGATATTTTACTTTTTATGATTTTATTTAAAATGTTCAGTTCAAATGAACAACAAACAAGTTTTCTAACAAAATATATAACATAATTATTATTAGCAGTAGTAGTACTTACATATTCTAATAAAGGACTTTATTATTAGCAAAAGAAACAAATAACGTTTCACTAAATCATAAACAATGAAGGAACAAACATTAAACAATGGTGTATTTAGGCACTACATAATAGGAGTTTACGAAAATTTATTGGTAGTTATCTGAATATATCATTATTATTCTTTTTAAAATACAAATATAATCAAAATACAGATATAGTAATCTAAAACATCGGAGTGAACTGAAAAATATCACTTATGCTGCAACTTTTTTACAATGTAATCTTTTTCGCATTAAAGCAATGAGAGAGAGAGAGTAAAACAAAAATAATACATTGTAAAACTGAAGAATTTGCGTGAGCATGAGGACTGATATTGAGTAAACATTCTTTTACTGGTGGTACTGCTCAAAATATATACACTTTCTTAATTGCCTGCAGAAAATCCAGAAGCGTATTCTATGGTAAATTAAGGTAATATTTTTTAAATAAGCATAGGGTTCCAACAATATGCTCCTGGATCTTCTACACGAAATTAGGAAAAATTCTGTATATACTTACCCAAGTATACTTACCTTAAATGGTTTTTTGGCTGGCGTTAACAACATACACTCATTTTTTTGTTAGATATAAAAGTTCTCTTAGTATCGGTATTGCATTCCGGATACCCTGTATATATTTTTGAAACTATTAGAATCTGTTTACTCGAAAGGAAGAGAAGGATTCCGAATTTGAATACATGATATGCTTAATATACAGTTGGTTTGTCAGTAATGTTTAGCTATACAGGCGCAACGAACACTACTGGCCCATTGAAATCCCTACATTGTTACATTATAGTGATTTTGTACTTGTAACAGAATTAAAGTGTACATCTCTAGCCTTAGCTGGGATTCTTTGACCTGCCCTTATTGTTCTCGCGCTAAACTCTATGGAGTGCAGACCCGGTATCGATATTTTTGGGCCAATATATTGGAATGATACAGTCTGAACCGTTCTTCAGATAATGGTGGTTTTCCGAAACGTCCCATAGCCGTCTGTAACTGGTCGCATCCTATGTTTCTCAAAACGTTTCGCCGCTCTTCACTGTCGGCATCTTCAGTGGTGACTTCGCAAATGTTTTGCCGTGACTGAGCTTGACTGATTTATGATACATTTAAAAACATTCTAATCTAAAAAGATATTTGGTACTAAAAATATAATACCTAATTGTATCAAAATAAAAAACAGTACATCTAAAGTCTAAATTACATAAAGAAAGGAAATAATATGCACACTATTCTCATCCTACCCTCCGTTTGCCTTAACTCATTTGCAGCTACTTTTTGTTTTACAATAAAACGAGCTCCTCCAGTCGTAAAAATGCGTTAATAGTACATAAAGATCCAAAACCAAAACGCGAAGTGCATAATTATAGACTGCATCGTATAAACAACCCATGTAAGTTAAAAGAATCCATTCATTAATTTTGTAGCAAATTAAATTTGTCGTATAAATATTCAGTTATGTTTGTTTTCTCACCGCTTCCGCATTCTACTGTTCCTACTGTTTGAACTGGCTCGGAAGAAAAAGTCTAAAACTTATTGACTTGTTGATTGCTAGCGTTGAGAATATCACATAAAAAATTAATAATGAAATTCCAAAAGTCAATTTATATCTTGCGAGATTTTCACACACATTAGTTCGACCTTGCTGGTGCACCTACGTTCTGTAGAACATATAGAGGTATTTCTGTAGAAAGCAAACAAAATTTATAGAAGATAATAACTATGTTAACTAATACTGCAGTTTGGGAATAAAATCAATTGAATTAGGAAGTTCTAAATTTGACAAATAAATATGAAATACTTTGTTGATAGAATTTAGAAGTTCATACAAGCAAGATCAGTAAAAACAAAAGAACAGCTGCTAAGTTAATTGTATTCCCAATAGGGATCACAAAAATGTTGTTGCATTACTTTGACTTTTCCGCCACATGTCTATCAAAGGCTTGTTCAGTATCATTATTGATACCTTAATTATTTATTTTAAGTTTTTAATATTTCAGTATTCATCAATTCTTATAAATGTTTCATTGCCTATATTCATATAAGTTTATACAGGGTGATCTTAACCTTCTTAAACTTGTGAGATTATAGCTGACGACACATTTAATGGTGAATAGTGCAAAAACAATGTAGTAAAATATTGTTAATTTCTGAAGCTTATAAAAATTTATGAGGTGAAACTTTTTGTTTATAAAAACTAAAAAGTAAACAAGTCAAGACGATATGTTTGGTATCTGTAGCAGTAATTTGTTGTCCCATTCGAACGAAAAGTATAGCGCACAATTTCTCAAACAAAAAACTTATGGACATGATACCGGCATACGGGCAAAATTCAGAGACTGCAGCTCAAATGCCCCCCAAAGATATGATCTGAAACGTGTTCACGTGCAGCGGGTACAAGTTTTACTTCCAAGGCATCTTTCGCTTCGTATCAACTTTTGCCAAGTGGTTGTTACTTAAGCACCTAAACTCAAACTTGACCATGAACATTTTAGTTACGAATGAGGCACGAAATAATATTCACAATTTCTACAACACGCATTATTGGACATTGAAAATCTGCCAGTATTCCTCGAAGAAATTGATCTCAACGTTAGACAGCATAATATGTAGTTGATGATGGTGCTCCACCACATTTTGCGCGACTAGTGGGACAACATTTGGATCATGTGTTTTCTGAACGATGAACAGGCCGATGTGGTTCAATTGGGTAGCCTCCTCGATCACCCGACCTAAATCCGCTTGACTTTATTTTTGTGGGTCACATAAAAGCTATGGCATAAATGCAGCCGCTGAGGCAATTCGACTACAGCCTGGTTTGAGCCGTGCCTGTGGGGACTCATGAATTCGACAAGCTCAATTGTGTATTAAAAATCACGGAAATAATTCCGAACAGTTACTGTGACAAATTAAATGCATTTATGCATTTTCAATTTTATGAAATTCACGTTTTTAATTTTTGCTTGAAATAAATTGGTATTTCCGTAACTGAAAAATACATTTGTTTTTCTCTATTCGTCATTATTTGTTCTTACCTATTTCCCCAAATATCTCTTCATCTGCTATGAAATCAAAATAGAATACGAATCGATACATTTATTTTGGAAATAAAATTTATTTTAATGATGCAAGGACAAATAGTTTTATTGTTCGAGATAGGCATACTACTTTTTGCTGGTATCACACTAATAAGGTAGGTGTCCACAAGGAGACTAAAATCTCATGAGATTTTTGTTTATCTCAGATGTGTTTTCACAGAATAGGAGATATTTCTGTGAAACGTGTGAAACTCTCGAGTTCAGAATTTTTTCTCTCATGAGGTAAAGTGTTTCTGAATGCCCTGTTTCTACAGTTACAATGTTCTGTACCAGGAAACAAAAATTTGTGTTGTAGAGTGATTTTATAAAAGGATGTCAACAAGAAGGGCTAGAATGAAGGCTGCAGCTTGTTATTATTAGCTTGCTGTCTCGTATGAAAACAAAAAGGTCACACATATATTGGGTGAGATATTAAATTAAAAGGAGAGAAAACAGTAATATAATGGAAACATTATTAGAAGAACTAGAACGGGAAGATCGAGAATATTACAAGAACTTTCTTCGAATGTCTGCCGCTGATTTTCGTTATTTGCTGGACAAAATACATTTTTCAATAGAAAAACAACCTTTTTTCCATTTGCAAAACTCATACAACACGATACAACAACGAAACTCATGTGCAACGAGTGAAATAAATGTCTCATGCGAGATTTTCAATATATCGTGTTTACACGTTGAAACTAGTGCGCGAAATAAAACTCTCATGATACATTGTTTCACGAGAATGTCTAGTATATCACGTATCTGAGACATGTTTCCACAATGAAATTAAAATTTTTTTGAGATTTTTATTTCATGAGATAAAAAACTCATGAGATATTCTCATTGTGGATTCGCACCTTTAGCCTCTTGATTTAGATAGTTGTTATGTATGAATAGGCTCATAGACGTCATGGATATATTGCAGTGACCACCAAACCAAGGAATTTATCTCCGTTTTGTTGGTTGTTTTGCGTTTATTTCTGTTTGCGATAATGCATACAGTACAGATGTTCTGCTGTCGTACGCAGAACATACGGACACGGATACATCACGTTTTTTTTTACAAAATTCAATGATTTGATTAAACTATTTTTGAAGCATCTGGTAGATAGAAATATATCTAATAATGTTTATATCCTATCTGTAGTTGTTAAATTTGATTATTTGACTTTAATTTTACAATTAATTCCAAAAAACTATATTTCGAAATCAACCATATCACAGCGATGAATCATATATTAGTATGTAGGGTTATTTGAGTATATTCACAGATATATACAGAGTGTTGAATATAATAAAGTCCTGCTCCAATATTAGTCAATAGGAATGTTCGTTAATTTGATTAGTAGGCTTCCGTGGCAGTACAGGGTTGCCAAGGGGGTTACCTCCCCCTTTTCTCCCTTATTATTCGAGTTCAGAAAAATGGTGTATGAATGAAAGACGTAAGAAATTTTATTAAATATTTTTTAAAGGGTATATCACAAGCATAATTGAAAATCGCATTTCCGAGATGTAAGCCTAACGTTTGTTTTTTAAATGGAAGACTCTGTATATTTTTACATTGTAAAAACTGTCAATTGGGCATTTAAAAAAAATATAGAATATACTTATCTTTCACGGTTTTCGAGATATTACAGGTTTATTGTTAATATTATTATGCAACATTGTATTAATCAAATTAAGCATTTCTTCTTAGGAATTAACTTTTAATATAAGGCATTGAAAAAGAAGTCATATTGAACAGTTCTTATACATTTAATTGTTCCGTTTTTTCATAATAAAACGTTTTGACCATCTTAAATTTTCCAAAGCAGTCTTTATTTTTGCTCAAAACTTTACATAATAATTTGAACACTCAATAAATGCTTAGAAAATGGTGCAATCAAGAAAGAATAATAATCACGTCACAAATAAGGGTAAATTGACGTCACGATTATAAACAACATTAACTTATATTTTAAACTTAATTAAATTATATAAACACATTTCTTTAAATAAAAAGTAAAATACTAAAAAGTTTTGCTCAAAAATTTAAAATCTTAAATTTTCCAAAGGAATGTTTTCTATTTTCGCTCAAAACTTTACATAATAATTTGAACACTCAAGAAATTCATGAAAAAGTGGTTTCATCAAGAAAAAAGAAGAATAATAATCACAAATAAGAGTAAATAGACGCCGCGATTTTTATTATGTTGGCATAAATGGCAAACAACTTCAACTCATATTTTAAACTTAATTAAATTATAACAGGTTTCTTAAAATAAAAAATAAAATAATAAAAAAACATTTAATAATCTCGCACATGGACAAACTTTTGAATTCTCCGGCAGTACGCACGAATAAGGAAAAAAAATTATACAAAAAAGGCAACTACCAAAACGAATTGTACAAGACCAAATCTAATTCTAATTATAAAATCGCGTCGATTATCGTCGGTATTAACTTCGTCAAGTGTTCACTGTGCACGTGTCCTGAAGGAATTAAAAGTCGAATTAATAAGCTTAAAAGTAAGTACTATTTGACTTGTAGACCCTATCTCTTTCAAAATTCTTTGTATACAGACGCGATAATTTCTTTGCTTATGGTGATAACAAATCTTAAATTAGTGTTTTGCCTTACAAATTGATCCAAGCATGGGCGCCGGCAGGATTACTTTCAGGAAAGTGCATCTGCATCTACACATTATACTATTAATAAGATATAATCCTTAATTATAGATAAATTAAGGTACGCAGATCGATTTCCTGGTAGACATGTGGTATATGCAGCATTTATCGCGGTATTGAAATGTGGGAGTGACATGGAAAATTTGCAACCAAATCGTGAAAGAGATGGAGGTCCAGGGCGCCCACGGCGTCTTGCAATATCTAAGGACCACATTTTAGAGATTGTTGAAGAGAATCCCCCAATAAGTACCAAGCAAATCGCTCAACAGGTACTAGGAATATCCCAATGAATAGTTACAGATAAAGCTATTTTTACACGGAATGATATTCATGTTTCAGATTTCGAAAATTTGCACACGATTCAACGGAATCATTTCCAGCAATGTTTGGGCAAAGATTGTCTATGATTCCTTGATGGATAATTCATATTACCAAATTACCGAATCAAATGGATGAAGTTCAGTATCTCGAGTTCCTTCAAAATGATCTGTCTGGACTTCTGGAAGATGTGCTCTTAGCTGTCCGATTCCGAATGTTCTTGTACGATGGTGCTCCCCCTTATTTTCGACAAAATGTGTGGAAGTACCTTAATGAAGTTCAAGGAGTACCTATAGTCGAGGCAATGAAGCATTATGATAAGAAATCTTTTAGGATAGGACGTATCGGAATGCGGTTTTTCGCATTCGCTTGCAAAAATTATTTATATCATTCGTACCTACTTTGTACCTGTTACAAACCGGAAGTTGCATTGCTACAGCCAAAAATGCATGCAAAAAATGCATCTTTTGAGAGGCCTTTTGGCAAATTTAATAACTTCGTAAATAAGAGTCAGAATTGGCTCAAGTCGGGTACCCGGGGGTTTTCGAGGTCGCTGATCACGATTATGATGTTCAAATTGACCCCCCGAATACCTGGAGCTCAGGAACGTCGACGAACGTCATCTCCGGGGACTATCCCGAACTTTATGCGAGAGAGGAGAGAAACTGGACATCTGGGGGTTTTCGGGGTCGCTGAATTCGAATATACCATCGGCGAACACCCCACGGACACCTGGTGGGCTCCAACCTCGACGCGGACGTCATCTTCGACAATAACGAACCGAAAATCGTTATGGGGGCTTTTTGTGTGCACTGAATCCGAATTTTATGTTGAAAACGACCACCCGAACACCTGGTGCGCCCTAACCTGGCCCTGAACGTCGTCCCCGAGGGTTTTCCAGACATAATTGAAAGAAACCACCCGAAAATCGTTACGGGGGGTTTTTTGGCTCGCTGAAATCAAATATGGCACCGGCCAACACCCCACGGATACCTGGTGCACCCTAACCTGGCTCTGAACGTCATCCCCGAGGGGTTTCCAAACACAATTGAAAAAGACCAACCAAAAATCGTTACTGGATTTTTTTGAGTCGCTGAATTCAAATATAGCACCGACGAACACCCCACAGACACCTGGTGCGTCTTACCCTGGCTCTGAACGTCTTCCCCGAGGGTTTTCCAGACACAATTGAAAAAGACCAACCAAAAATCGTTACTGGGTTACCAGGTGTCCGTGCGGTGTTCGCCGATGGTATATTCGAAATCAGCGATCCAAAAAACCCCCGGGTGCCCAGTTTCTCTCCTTTCTCGCATAAAGTTCGGGATAGTCCCCGGAGATGACGTTCGTCGGCGTTCCTGAGCTCTAGGTGTTCGGGGGGTCAATTTGAAAATCATAAGCGACGATCAGCGACCTCAAAAACCCCCGGGTACCCGACTTGAGCCAATTCTGACTCTTATTTACGAAGTTATTAAATTTGCCAAAAGGCCTCTCAAAAGATGCATTTTTTGCATGCATTTTTGGCTGCAGCAATGCAACTTCCGGTTTGTAATAGGTACAAAGTAGGTACGAATGATATAAATAATTTTTGCAAGCGAATGCAAAAAACCGCATTCCGATACGTCCTATCCTAAAAGATTTCCTATCTTTGGCCTTTTTAGTGCTTCATTGCCTCGACTACTAGGACGGATTGTACGAGGAAGACGGGTACCATGACCGCCACGATCTCCTGATTTAAATCCTCTAGGCTTTTTTATGGGGATATTTAAAAAATGAACTTTATTACAACAAAGTGGACACTATTGTTGATTTACGCCAACGAATCATAGCTGATGAGCTGCTGATAACTCATGAGTTCAAAACGGACAAGAAACAGAAACATTTGTGTTAGTTCGTAGAAACTACGTAAGATGGATCCAAATGTGTTTACACGTCGATGGAGAAAGTGTATTTTTAAACTACTCTTTTTGATTTTCTTTTACAAAATTGTATTTGTAAACGTCTCCTGTACAATTTTTTTTTGGAATAAGTTCCGAATTACCCTGTGTTCTTGTATCAGTTATAAAGTAAACAGTGTTGTCTAAACCTATTTGGGTATTCTTAAAATCTGTGTGAACAAATGTATGAGCTGAAAAGTAGTTTCATTTTCACATAATAAATACTTGAAGAAAATAAATAGTACTGGACAATCATTCTAATCTTTCTTGAATGTACTATTACTTATTAAAATAAATTAAACAATTTCCGAAGGCTGACCACATAGAAGAATCCGCTTCACATCTAATGTTACATCTTTTGGAGTATTTTTTGTTCATTTTTGGATTGGAATATCAACATTAGATTTGAACCATAGGTTAAAGAACACAAGTTCCAGTGTCTACCGATGAAGCCTAGAACGCATCGCAGCGTGCATTGGCTCACTTCTTCGTCCGATTGTCGTTCCCAAAGACAAACAACAAACAATCGCTCACACACCACGATCGAGTAAAAAGCGAACTGAATGAAGCATGCGCTTGCGCGTGTCGGTCTACCTTGGCACACATACAACTTTTAACACACACAGTTTATTATGTGTAGTCTTACCTGGTTATATAAGAGAGGTTTTCTATTATTTTCACTTTTTAAACGTAGTTTTGATGTTCGCACGCGTCCGCTATCCTTTCTCTGCGGCAGGACGAGTGGAAGGTAGTTTTGGTAGACGGGGGAGGCCCGAATTTGACCAAAAATGATAATGAGATGTGTGTTGTTACTTTCGGTTGCGCGTGAATGTTTTATAATTAGCGACTTGTTTGCAAATTAGTACAGCGTTTCCTTGTCTGGATTTCGTTTTTTCTTTTCGACAATGATGAAGTGGGAATTGTTTAATTAGGCAGATCTTTCTGCCTTGTTGTGCTTTGTCATCAGGAAAATTATTTCACCTAGTAAAATAGTGCCAATTTAAATGATTTTTAAACTGTTATTAAGGCACATTATTGAATACTCCCACATCTCGAAAATAAAACATATCCATATAAAACATGTATCTAGAACTGTCACATAATGACTATGATTTGCACTGTGTCGAATGTCATAATGACTTACATTATCCCATACGTATTTCTTTTACTAGTTATTTATACAGGGTGTTTCAGGAGGAGATGTACATACTTCAGTATGTTATTCTACGTTCAATTTTAAGCAAAAAATTTCCTTTGAACTTAGATCTGGAAACGCTTCGTTTAGGATATATACAGGATTTTAAATTTTAAAAAAAGTAATTTTCATTTCCTTAATTTAAGAGTTTCATAACTCTCGACAACTTTCAGTGTCCATTAGGACAAATATGTGGTCGTATTATTCCATGTTGAAGGTAACGGTACTTTTGCATTATAATATCGACATTAGCAAATATTCAAGATTAATAACATTCTTAATAAAATTATAGTTACAGACCAAAGAAGTCAAGAATATTAACTATAGTCTGTTTAGAAATGAAAGAGAGTAATAAAAGCTTATTATGTATGCAAATCGTAAATAAATGTAGTACTGGTGCTTATATTCAATATTTTTATATTATATATTATCGGTATAGATGAGGTGTACTTTTAAAAAAACTTGTGTGACCGGGTTGTACTAAATTGTAGCAGGTAGCTAAAATTTAATCCCCCACAATACATCTTTGTCTATGCCGCTTCAATTTCTCGGTCCATTTCTCTTATAAGTAAACAATATAAAAACAGCATTTCAAAACATGAGCATTATAACCGGGTTAAGAGGGTTTTTAGTAATTCAAATAAAATTATTCAATATTGTTATCAAAATATTTATTTAAATTTAATGAATGGACTTTTATTCCACACAAAAATATATGTATTTTGAAAATTCAAATTATGGTGAATTAATGTAGTGTTGTATAAATGTACGATAAAGAAAATAAAAAAGTAGGTATATTAAAATTTATCCTTATCTTCGTCTCCTAGATTGATAACGATAGGTTCCGCAGTAACGTCAATTAAATTATCGAGTTCCCACATTTTCTCCTCTTCTTTTTGTACATGATGTATACGTATTTGCCAGTTATCTGCAGTTACTCGTTCCAAGGAATTTTTTAACAAAATTTTCACGTCATTTAATTTAAACGTCGTATTATTTCGCGCTACATCTCCTTTTACCTGCGCCCAGACTAATTCGATTGGGTTAAGTTCACAGTGATAAGGAGGTAATCGTAGTACCGTTATTTGGCGAATTGTTGCCATTTCATCGATAACATATTTTTTCTTTCTTAAGATTGACGTGTCAAAAGTCCCTTTTTCACCATATTTGTTTCAAAAGAAATTTTTTTTCCGGATAACCATTGAATTATATCGGCTTTCCTCCAAGCAGTCGTAGGCGTCCGCTCGGTCTGCCGTGAATGGTAACTGGCATTATCCATGATAATTACAGACCCCGGAGGAATAAGATCTAACATTTGTGTAAAATACTCTTCGAAAACATCTGCGTTCATGTCTTCGTGATAGTCACCTGTATTTTTAGATTCAAAGTAAACCGCCATCTACAAAACCACTGGCACTACCTATATGTGTCACTATTAATCTCTCTTTACCTGAAGGTGCCTTGAACCCTGTTGAAAGTCCATCCAAAAATGCTTGTCGAAAACTTTTTACATTTTTATCTTGCCATACTTTTGTTACAGTATATCCCTCGTTGACCCAAGTTTCGTCTAGATAATAAATATTCCTCCTTTCGTCACAGAATTTTCTAATTGATCTTAAGTAGGATCTTCGCCAGCAAATGATTTCATCTTTATCGATAAGAACTGACTTCCTGTTCTGCTTTTCCCAGAAAAAATTCAACTCTCGTAAGAGGGCCCATAATATGCTTCTACTGATTTTTGCTAAATCGTTGTCCTCTGAAAGTTCACTTAAAATTTTGTTTAGCGTTGGTATTTATTTTTTTAAATATTTTTGAAGAAATCATCTATAACGACTTTTGACCTCCCTGTAGATGATTTTGGAGAATTTAGAGTATCTTGTTCATTTTTTGTTTGCTTTAAAAGTCTGTAGATAGTCGATTTTCCAACCCCTGTCATTTTGGAACACTTTTCCACGATGTCGTCAACACTGTTGGTAGGATTTTGGTGTTTCAATGCATTAAATACATTTAAGATAATAATCTCATTCTGAGACAGCGCACATCTTTTCACGCGTTTAGCAGGTACGTAATCTGATAAGCTCGACATTTTACCCAAACAATATTATATCCACTGGCACAATAGTCACTAAGCACAAGTCGAATTTTACTCTACTGCACTAGCACGTCTTCGTATATTCAGCTCTAAGACTGGATTGATCTGTCACAATACATCATAGGCTCCTGCCCTATGATGTATCCAGTAAAATATACTAATGTACACCCATTACCTATTAGCATAAGTGTTACCCGATAATTACTTGAAACGAAATATTACCACGCCCATGGTCGGTTCTTATCTCGTGGTTTTATTACTCTCTTTCATTTCCAAACAGACTATAGAGGGGAAATTGACGCTTATCTGAAAGATGCCACCCGATGACATATTTTTAATGATCAAGGTAAGTTGTCATCTTCAAGTGTAAAATAAAATTTACCTACATTATTTTTTTAAATAGATGGTACTGATTTTTGGCATATGTGCGAAGCTTGTCGTAGAGAAAAGTTATGTAACATAACAATATATGATAATCAAGATTTAGATAAAACTTTGCTAGTAACTATAAAAGAATGCAAGACTAAAATAGAGCGCATATTTAGCATAATTCATAACGAATACAAGATATTTGAATATGTACACAAGATGTGAGTCTCTTCCTCAATACTGAGCATTGGCGTTTTTGTTTTTTGTATATTATAACAATATTAAATGCTCCAAGCACGTAGTAGCGAAAAATACGTTGAGTAATACTCCGTACAAAGTAGCAAACTGTCTTAAATTACCAAACCCATATACACATTGTTTTCGGCGTTCTTTGGCCACTTTGTTAGCCGACGTTGGAGCACGTATAACTAACATATTAAGCGCCATGGTGGAAATCAACACTTGCTGAAGACTATATTCAAAAATTCAATGTCCAACAAAGAGGAAATAGCAAAAAATAATATTGGTACTAATATGCCTTCAGCTAGTAGGTACTCTAGATCTTCCGCAGAATTTTCTGCCTTGTTGTGCTTTGAAATGCACATGATCGGAAAGAATAGCCTCACACGTACTCTTGTTTATTCTTGGTATTTTCTATTGCCTTTTAGACATGATAATATATCAAAATTTATTACAAAACTTAAGTGACAGAGAGCAGGAAAGAAAACAATGGTAAACACAGAAACTACAAAGTTGACATATAGTTAAACTTCGTTTAAATTAAATTATCTTCAAAACGCATGCTCAGTAACACTAGATCTCATTAAGTTTTATTAATTATCAAAGTTAGTATTGTTTTATAAAGTTAAATAGGTATATAAATTCTGTAATGTCTTTCAGTTTGTCACTCAAGGTTTTAAGACTTCTTAAATATTTCTAATATTGCCAGAATTTTGCGTTATCTTAGGGTATGACAAAGAACGTATTTTTTGGCACTTATGTCTAATGCACTTAAGGTCGAAAAATATCTAGTAAAAGAACTGAAAAATGCTTCATGATAATGTGTAGTATAGGGTTGTCTATGATTTGGCGTATGTGACGTCACTACTAAAAAGGTCCATTATTATTCAATAAATTTAAGCTATTATATCTGGCATTTGATCAACCGTTATATAAGGCGATATCCAACCAACAAATTATTCAAAATATCCCACATTTCTCTCAAGGAGATCACTGAATTTAACGATCTTGAATTTTGAAACAAATTACACCAATTTTTTCAACATACTTCTTCCATCTGACATTAAGAATGGCCCTGGCAAGATGGATAGCCCGAGTATAAAAATTTTAGACTAAATGGGCGTAGAACCATTTGAAATCAGAAGAAGAGGAAATATATATTACAGCGCCTGGCTGAGCTGATACTGACAAAGCGCCAATGGCTACGAATTAATTATGATTTTTACGATTTCAATGCAACCAACTTGAAAGGATACATCCTGAATTTGCAAATTTTTGCTAATAATATTAAGGTCGTCGGTGTTAATTAATGTGGAAAAGGTCATTTCATACTCTAATAATCGTTCATGAATTTATTAAGCGCTGGTCTTGAATAATAACATTTTTGTTTTCTAATCATTAATCACTAATCCATATGCATTTATAATGCGTTCTTAATAACGCGCGGATTAAAGTTCTTGCCCGGAAAATAATCAGTTAATTATGCCTCAAC
This sequence comes from Monochamus alternatus, assembly GCA_037114965.1. Classification (NCBI taxonomy): domain Eukaryota; kingdom Metazoa; phylum Arthropoda; class Insecta; order Coleoptera; family Cerambycidae; genus Monochamus; species Monochamus alternatus. The sequence continues at coordinate 18,308,857 of CM073427.1, forward strand.
TGCGGTATAAAAATATTCAATTATATATGCTACCAGCAATAATGTGAAAAATAATTGTACTGGTAATGGTTTCCTTTACACACACTAACCGAAGTTATTTAAATACGTCGTTATATAAAAGAAACTGTCTGAGAATATGGGTAGGTATTCATTTTAATTAAGTCAGCCTTTTTTTATCTTATTAAGGGCGCAATATTGTTCAAATAGTATTTTCTACAAATATAAGTACAACCTACCCAATGGTATGGGTCAAAAGTAATAGAACGTGGGGACGTTTGTAACATATGAATAATAGGTAATAACTGGGTATCGAAAGTTAGTATTTACACGATATTTATTTATTGATTACCTATATAAAAGTAAGTTGTAGTGCAGGTACATAATATATTTTTTTATTTGAAAACAAAAATAAATACAAAAATAGAATAATGAAACAAAAATATAAAATAATATATTTTTTTTGATAATAACAAAGAATCCTATCTCTATCTGGATTTTGCACGGTTGCTACGCCAGACTCGTCCATATTCCATATTTGGGATGGGCCAAGTTTTTTCCAATCCATAACAATCTTTCCCACGATCTGTTGTTCCTTGTCTGTTGTTAGACATCCTAAATAAAGAGAATGAATTTATATATTCACACACAGTATAACAAATACTGAAGTAATTATCTGGATATCTACAGAATTATCATTTTAAATATGACAAATACGATCATAGGTATTAAATATGAGGGGCGGTTGTAACATGTTACAATCGTCCCCCTATGGCATTGTCACAATCGTCCCATTACGTATTTTTCACACAATTGACAGGATACTTGCTTAAAACTTTTTTTAACGGGTATTTTTAATTAAAATACCATGCTTAGGTTATAGCCAATATTGGTATTAACTGAACAAGCCAATAAAATAATTCAAAATAACGTTCAGTTCTAGGATTATGATAGATTAAGATAAAGAATGAAAACTTACTTTGCATATCATTTTGCACCGTGCAGGTCTTAACTCGAACTAAAATACACTACGGATATTGTTGTTCAAATAATAAGTTAATGTAGATTTAACTGCCGACTCTATGATGATATAATATCATAGACAAACCTCTTTAGAAAGACAATAGGCTTACTGTTACAACCAACCCGTGTTACTTTCGTACCCGGTCTCCCCTATTGAAGTAAAACGAATATATAATGACAGAAAGCGGTCTAACCAATACATTTTTGGGTATAGAAATCTGTAAAAAAATACGTATTTTTTTTCAATTCAACTGTAGATGTAAATATCGTTATTACATAATCTTACATAGTTCTGCATATAAGATTGTCCACTTTTGTTTATAAGTATGAGAAAATAATTGTTAAAATGTGGGGTTAGAATAGCAAAGTAATGCATTTTAAAAGTTCTATTATTTGAGGAGAATTTAAATAGTCAAAGGATAAACAAAACATTAATAATTTTATTTTTGATGTTACTTTTGTCATACGTGTTATATTTTTCGAGATTGCTGTATTAAAAAAAAAACATCATAAATTTGACCATTTTACGGCAACAAGAAAGAAATTTTTCTTTCAAATTTATCAGATTTTAAGAAAAGGAGAGTTAATTGAAAAGGCTGACACTGTGTAACTTTTAAACTTTATTTTTCGTCTGTTAATTTGAATTTGTAGTTACTATTGTATTGTATGACCACTGTTGTCTAGAACATTTTTCAGAATTTATAACTTCAGAAACAACAAAGCATTATTATTTTTATATATTCAGGTATTAACAATATTGTGTGAAACTAACTACTCTGCTGACTAAAACTCCAACCAACGTTGAATTATACCCAAAATATCTACCCATATACTCTTTATTATTAGCTTTACTGTATTGTAAAAATATTTTAAACTAATACAAATGCATTACACTACAATTTCTATCAATGAAGTCATATGTATTTTCTCGGATACCAAACATCTAGGTATGCTACTGAACAATTCCATAGACAAAGCCATATTCAACTATTTAAAATAAAAATTAATCTAGCTAAATTTGCTAACCTAGTTTAATGAAAACATTCTATAAAAATGCAGGCATAGATCAGATCTCATCTATTGTGGTTGAATTTTGAGTTCCCACAGTTTTAAAGGTGAACTTAAGTATTTTTTTTAAAAAAACTTTTAAGTAAACATAAAGAATCTGACCAAAGCAACGAATCATGAAATTTATAAAAAGTTAGCACATACCTTATTACAAAAGTTGTTCGAAATTTATCGACTTGTGCACACATTTAGTCACGTCTTATCCAGTTGCTCCTGGTTGCTGTTCTTGTAAATGCAAATTATTCGATGCAGTTGTGATACGCTCACGCAAATTCTCGACGAATTTCACTGCGGTACAGTACACCTCTCTTATTAGATGGCCCCACAAAAGGAAGTCAAGAGGGTTTAAATCGGAAAACCGCCGGAGGCCATACTACTGGTCCACCCCGTCCAATCCACCGTACTCCGTGGACTTGATGGAGATAATCTGTAAAGGCTCCTGTACACGCTTGGCCAACTAGTTGGGTCAATGATTTGGGTAAAAAATGAAGACACTGTTTACACGTTGACGTTGCTCATTCTGTCCTGGCCATTCAACGGCCATGGATGTAGCGCAACTACAAACTGAAGAAGAGGCCAACGTGTGAAAGCTGTTGGCGCATTGGGCCAAGATCTTTTGATGTGTGCACATAATACCGACAACATTCAGCTAGCCAGCCAACGCTGGTCGCAACTTGGTCGTACACCAAATGGTCTTGTACACGTTGGGCCAATGGGTTGGCGAAGTTGACGAAACGTGTACAGGAGCCTTAACATCTCGTCGAAAGTGAGGAGGTGCTCCATCATGTAAAAACCACATGCGTGGTCGCACAGGTAGAGGTACATTTTCAAGAAGGGCGAGCAAGTCATTACGAAGAAATGCGAGATATTGCAAATCATCAATATGATTGGGCAATATGAACGGTCCAATTAGGCAATAATTCCTGCTCAAACATTCAGTGAGAACATTGTTGGAAGTGGTTCCATTCAATTACATGCGGATTTAAACGTGTGTATCTGTTTTGTATTCCATTGCGAGTAAATAAAACCTCATCTGTAACCAGTACATCAGCAGTAAATTGGCGATTTTCAGCATTTTGCCCCAACAATCACTCACAGAACCTAACTCATAATGGATAATCCATTGGTAACAGTGTTTGAACATGCTGAATATGATATGGGTATAACTGAGTTTCGTGTAGTAAGCACCATGCCGTTGATTGGGATTGGCATTAACTCAGCATTGCTGTACACATGAGCTATTTTGAAAATTTTAAAGATTGACACTCACACGATAGATAAAACACCACTACTGACCTCGTTCGTTTACTACCTAGAAAGCATATCCCCACTCCAATCCTATTCGCCAGGAAGGCGAACTTCAGACGCTAAAATTTGTTTACTTTTTCTGTACATCAGATGTTGTTGGAGTATAGTTAGAACTTTAAATTTTTTTTATGCGAAATCTAATAGACTTATTATAATTTTTTTGGTGATATCCTCCAAAGTTTTTCGGATAAATTCTGAATCGTCCTGAATACTTTGACGATATATAGGTAGGTACTTTCACATTTTCTTAATAATAGATACATATCAAAATTTTGAAAAACACTTTAAATTAAATGAATACAAGAAACAGAAATTTGTATTTATTTTGACAGACCTGGAAGTCTTATCTGTATGTCGTCCTTCATATTCTGTTTCGCCATCACAAACTATTTCAGGATAGTCCATAGCCTCTGAAGGAATTCTTATCTCTACAAATAAGTGATCAAAATAACTTCTGACGTTTTCTTCAATAACATCATGCGATGCTAAGCGTGCATGTCACAGGCTGTACGTAGTTTTTGTAATAAATAGTCAACAAATAACAAATAATAATAAAAGTTTATCTCACGCGCACATAAATCATTAATAACAATATTATTTAAACTTTGTTTTAAAACATAGGTTGATAGTGTAACTATTTCAGTGGAGTGACGTTCATGAAACTCGCACGTACCGTAATATGGTTTTATAGTTTTTCTGTAAATCTGTTGTTGTATTTGAGAAAGTATATCTGAGCGATCCATAGTACTTACATTCAGAAAAAAACTATCAAATTATGTTGATTATCTTGCGTTGTTACTTTCCTCACAAATTCTTACAAAGTTTATGTGGATATCTTTATCGAATTCAACAAAGAATATATTTATCGAAATAGTAAACATTGTGTTTTTCGATATTTTATGCAAACGATGAAAACATTCCTGAATGAACTAAACTTTTACACGTCAAAGAAACCAGATTTTTCTCTAAACGGATAGAGATACAAAAAAATGTGCAGAGAGAAAAAATGATGAGAATGCAATTAAAAACCAGTTTTCTCTGCATGATTACAGAGAGTGATATACTTTCTCTTGTAAAAAAAGTCATGATAGTACCCACAACCACGCCACTGATGCAGATGCTGCATATTTTATATTTTTACAAACCTACCATACATACTACATGCAATTAGGAAACACCCTGTATACATACAAATAAGGTTTCCCGTTTATTTTGACGTATACTGACTGTCAAGGTTTCAGTTGTTCCAGGTTTCCCTCATTCCTGCACTGAACGGTGGCTACCAGGCCTACCAAGTTGTTTATGGACGTAAATGCGGTCTACTTTATGCCGCCCCCTCTCCCGCACAAGTCTCTGACTTCTGGGCTAATTGCCGTGATTAGAATGAGGCGTGAGGTATTATTATTATGATTATTATTATCTATTCTGCTTCTGTAAATATTTTACGGAGTTATTTAGTTGTTAGATTAACGTCATTCGCTCTTCAGTTCTTCTAAATAAAGAGAGGAACAATTTCACGTGAACACCATGTACCAGTTTCGAGCATAAAAGGAAATCTTCAAATTATGATCTTTCAATTTCAAAGCAGCATAGAAATTTAATGAATTGAAATACTAATAATAGTTGTTCATGTATCTGTTGCATACAATTTGAAAACTTACCTGGGAATATACTTACGAAAACATAATTAGTAAAATACGTAGGTATATACAGGGTGTCCGAAATATGAGTGCGTAAATTAACGGTGCGTTTTAAAAAAAAATGAAAATGTCTTGAAAAATGATGACAGAAAACAACCAAGAAGTAAAACTTTGTTATATTGTTCTACGGTCAGGAAATTAAACATTATCAATTAGTCGTAACAGGCTAGTGTATTTGATTGTCCTTAGTGCTTCTTTGATACTTGTGAATGTACATAAACCATGGCCAGCTGCATGACTTGAAATTTATGGATTGAAATACGGATTGAAATATGGATTGAATCTGTACAAAACTTTTTGGCTACGAGACGTTTATACGGTAAGCACGGCAAGCAACAGAAGGCATTTTGAACACTTCATATTTTCTTCTATGTTGTGAAGAAACTTTTAAAAAACCCCATCACAGTAAGTACCTATGTACTTATTTATGTCATGACATGGTATGTGAGTGAGTCATTCAAGATCTGTTTGCTGTCATAATAATTTTGTTACCGTTGGTCAGAGAAAAAAATTGTTAAGCCAGATATTTTATCATAGAGCAAAATTAAGGCACTCATAATCCGGACACCCTATATATTAACCAGAAAAAGCAATTTTGGTATCATTTCATGTATTGCTATCATTATAATTATTTCCCATTTCTCACATTAAGTGCAGCTTACATTAACTAAGTAATTACATAGGCGCTTGTGCTGTAATAATTATAATAAATTATAATTTCTTCACTGTTCATATATTGTTTATAACAATATAATAATATATCTACCTAAGTATATCAATTAGTTCGCTATTTTTCATTGTGCTACTACATCTACTTGGTTAGGTATAAGAATTGTTTGTTCTTGCTTTTTTCATATCTACCACTATTCCAATTTTCAACATTATTCGTTTTAATTTTTCATTCGTATTTTGCTATGATAACTTCTAGAATTATAAATTTAATTTTTACTTATTCATTGCCTGGATTTACTATTTTCCTGTTATCATTAATACGAATTTTATAATTACTATCGCTAAATGACGTATTCTTCGACGCGTTGTGTGCTGAAGTAAATTTTTAAACACATATTCTAGATAGGAAGAAATATCTATGTTTGTATCTGTTAAGGCATTGACTCCTCATGTTACGAAGATTGTGCGTGTAACCTTTTCACATTCTTGGAATTTGTGGTCGTTCTAGGTTCTAGGTTATTCAACGCATATTATAAAATCCAAACAAAATAAGTATTTGTGTCAATGTGTACGTAAATCACTATAACTATTTGTAAATGATGATACGTATTCTGTTGACATATTCCATATAGTTTAGGATTTAGTGAAAACATTAGTTCGAAAAAATATAGTGTTGCATCTAGTAGTTGATAATAAGAACAACAAAACAATTGTGACGCAAAACAAAAAAGTTTTCTTCCAAGTGTGCGGGATTAGACTTAAGCCCGGTCTACACGTAATCAGGCCTATGATTGAACATTCATGTTAGCGTAACCGATGACAGTTAAGTTACGATAACTGGGTGGGCATAACTGAACTCTTAACCGAAATGGAAAGATCGCTATGATCGAACAACCAGTTATCTATGCCTGTTATTATGGCCAGATAACCCTGTCATGGCAGTTAATTCTTTAACGTACGTCATCTGGCATCACTCATACGCCAAAATTTAAATCATAGATACTTAGCAGTGGGTACAAGTGGCACGAAGTTTAGGGCACATGATCCAATGCCAATATGAGGAAATGCTAAATTTCATTAACTGTATGAAAAGATTGTTGGGAAGCAAAGTAAACCAAACGCATGTTACTGTAAGTAGGTACTTTGGCAAATTTTTGAAGTACATATAAATTCTTTAGTGTATGGACCGCAAACAAATCCCCACCAGTGGTGGTAGGTAAGTGAAATATTTCATAATTAACTTATTGATACAATTATTTAAATTATTTTAGATTCATGCAGAGTGGAAGCAGAATGTAAAAAGAAAGAGCAGAAAACTTCATCAGGATCAAAAACTAGTAAAACCTGGATGCAAATATTCAATATTTATACACAGTTTACGTGGGTAATAAAAATGTACCTTTAGGCATGCAATCTGTGCTACTGTGCTAATTACAATTTACTACGCCTTCGTGGAGTCCATGTTGCAATATATTATAATTATAGGAGGATAGTATAGGATGTAGCATATCAGTGTTAATAGTAATCCATTAGAAATTATTGTCAAAAACACATAACTATCTAATAAAAATAATATTAAAAAAAGATAAAATGTATTATTTATACCTACTCTTTATAGAATCTAAATTATTACCAATAATTAAAAACTAGGTACCTAACTTTTGTCATTGTGGCTTTCTCCTATTCATAAATTAATTATTAATAATATTAGGTCATAATATATATTTCTTTTTGTTTGTTATTCATTTAGGTATCACTATCATACTCAGAATAGCAATCTTAATTGTATAAAATTGTAATTCCACTTAGAACAAACTTTAGTTTTTGTTAGGTTGTATCTACTGTCAAACTATTTACCGTATATTACTAATTATGTAAAACTATGATATGGCAATAAATTGATACTGAATTGTGCTATAGACAAATAATAATAAAATTATACATTATATTAATATGCCAAATGTCATACGTCAATTGCCAGAAATAGAATTAAAATTTCTGACCAATAAAAAGCTCCAGTTACATTTAACGGCAGGTTATTTCAAGCAGTTTCATAACTGGATCACGTGATCATTCTCAAGTTAAGTAACTGGGAAAAATACACTTGACAGGTGTGTCAATCATACGAATTTCTGATTAACCTACCAGTTACCGTTAACAGGCCTGAAAAACTGAGAAATAAGACTGACATAAATCGTACGGTTATATTATTCAAACTTTCATTCAGTCTTTCCTTCAGTCCACAGTATACTAATCAAATCAGCAGGGAAACTCAGTTTTCCCGTGTCTTCCAAAAATCCGCGATTTTGTTGGCGACTGACAGTTATTATTATAATTTCTGTGTGTCAGGTTTTTTTTTTTGAATTTTTGACATTACTACATGATTATCCACTCGTTATCGTTAATGTACTTATATTCCAGCTTTGTATGTCGTGTTGAGTGTTTAGTTATTTGTGTTTTTGTATTAGTAATTATTTATTAATGAGGAAGCGATGGAGAGAGGCAGTGGCAATAGATCTAAGGGAGAAAAATGTAATGTATTGGAAAAGAAAGGCGAAGAACAAATTGTGTGAGTGGAGGAGAATAACGCAGCTCTGGGCCTAAAAGCACTGTAAACAACATTCAATGCATATTAAACTTCGTTTAATTATTAACTCTCCTTTCTACAACCCGCCCTGAGCAGTAGAAGACCGACGAGGAGAATTTGTGAGTTGAAAGTTGTGGCCAAAAAGATGAGAGGGAGACCAAGTTAGACGTGGGATAGCTTAATTATTAAGAAAATCCTAAAGAAGAATTAAAACATGAAAGGAGACAAAGGATTTAACTTAAAATAAGAAAAGAGACCGCTTTCATACACGCATGAAAGAAACCACTCCATATAGCTAATAGGGTAACGGGGGTTTTTAATTATGTTACCTATCTATATATTCTGTAAACCTCAAAACAAATTGTACCTAATATACACGTTTTAATTTCATTTCGTACTTTCCCCAAAAAAATTAATTACTAAAAATATAAAAATTACACTGGCCTTAAATTTTATAACCTGCTAAGAAAATAAGGTAAACGTATACATTTTTGACATAAGGCAAAATTCCACAAAATATAAAATAAAACTACACTACTAGTTGATGTAGTTTCCATGTTTTCGAAATTTTTTTAATAAAATTATAAAATCCATACCGGTTTTATAATCAAATTCAAATTATATCTGCTAGAAACCTAAATTAAGAAAAAATGTGACCAAAAACTCAATTTACATGAAACTACACTGGATTACAACAGTTAATTAAGAATTAATGCAAAAGTTATGTTTACGCCATATTGTTAGCTATTTTTTCTAGAGTGGTGGTATTTGAAAATTGCCTAAATCCATGGGTCCGTTCTTGGCGACTTTTTCTAGAGTGGGGGCATTTAAAAACTGCCAGACGTATTTCATTCATAAATTGTTTAAGATTCCGTACTGAGTTGATTAGTATACTGTCTTTCAGTCATTCCGAAATTGCAATGGAGGAGGGACTAACTACTACTGTAACCTTAGTTACGTGCTTGCATCCTCCAGAGGCTTGATTTTTGAAAACCAAAAACTCTGATTCTGCAAAGGAAAATATCACCTGCCTAATTTTATATTAAAAACGAAGATACGTATTTTTAAACGTTATAATTCTCTAGACAATTTATGTCATATGAAGAGGATATATTTACAATAATCGACTAATCAAGTCAGTCTAGTTTCATTATGGACGATCCTGATGTAGAGTCACTCGATTTGGTTTGAATTTTGGTTTGCTTAAATTTAACCATAGATATGTTAATGTAAATGGTTTCAATTCGAAGAAAATATATTCGAACATACAGAAAATATTGCTTACTAACTTGCAGCTAGAGCATAGGTTCTCATATCAGAAGCGAAAAAAAGAAATTAAAAAGTATGGTTAGAAGCAATAAAAGAGCAAAATTCTTGTTTACTTTCACTCATAAAAACGTGAAATAACAATTTAAAATATTCTAAGGTTAAGTTAGTTAAGCTACCAAGTTATTTATGTACATAAAATCCTGGATACATTAAAATATACAGGGTGATTCAAATACAATTTTCTAAATAAAAATCAAAAAGACCAGTTCGAAAATGACTTAAAAGTACACTTCTGGATGGCACTGGAAACTGGTCGACTGTAAAACATAACAAGTCAAAGCATGCAATCGACGACCTGACCAAAAATTGAAAGAAATTCTCATGAAAAGAAATAAATAACATTTTATAACACTTATTTTATACAACAAATTCAACTGCTTTTGCAGTTATTATTATTAATTACTAATAGAATTAATTTGTGGTTTCAATTAATCAAATAGTTTGACATACCTGATTCAACAACAAAATTTTGGACCCATCTTACCCAGTTTCTACAAACAACACAAATGTTTCTGCTAGTTATCCGTTTTGAACTCGTAAGTTATTGGCAGCAGCTGTGATACGTTTGCATAAATCATCAAAAGTGTCCACTTGTGACACACTTCATTTTTAAAATATACCCATAAAAAGAAGTCCAAAGGATTTAGAGTCAGATAATCGATGCAGCCATGGTAATTCGGTTGCAAATCTTGTCGCTCCCGTGTTGCCCTACATTTGCGCTCACTGCACACGGCGGTAAAAGTATCTACATTTGGCACATGTTTACCGGAAAATCATTTGCATTTTCACTTCACCATAAATTAAAACGATATTCATCATCTCCGAGTTGCTATAAGTAATTTGGTATATAGTATAATTTGGTCAGTGGTCGCGCGGTTCGAGTCCTGCAGCAGGTAGACTATAGGTTCTGACATCTGGCAATGTCGATCGCAATGCCAAAGCTTACAAACGTCAAAAGTTGTGGGCAATATCAACAATTAGACGGACACACCCAATGATATATAGTACCCCAGTGTGGTTAACAGACTGTCAGGAGAGCGAAGTTTGACAGATAAGACTGACTCATGTCCACATTTACTGACTTGTCTACCCCCTTTTGCAAGTTTGTCAAACAACGTTCAGTTCCTGCAAAGCGTCCAACTTGCCATCTATACCTATTTACTTGAACATTTTACTATTACCGATAAGGCACGTTGCCAAGTTTGGTGCGTTCAGTTTGGTTCGGATAGACGTACTGACTTCAATACGCCTTTATATATTCCAAGACTCCAGTGGTCACTCTTAAATTTTGGACTCCCTGTACGTCTTATTTGCTTTTATGAAATGATAAAGTTACTTTTTCCAAAAATAAACTCTACACCACAAACGAAGAAATTGAATGTAGATTGATTTCAAATGGGTGAGGATGTGGTTTATTCAGTGGAATATTCCCAATACTTTTACTATACAGAAAAAAATAGTAGACCTGATATTAATGACCGCTGACTAAATTATCATTAATGTGATAAATTTGTCATTAAAACAATATACAGATTAAAGTAATAATGACAATGATGAGTAGATGGGTAATCATTTCATTTTTTCAATTAATTGGTTTGTACAAGCAGTTAGGAACTTGTTTGAAATCAGAATTAGAAATATTCACCCACCTGCTTCTAGTACTGTATTTAGTGTTTTGGTGTTCTTAGGTACAGAAATTTCTAAAAATAAAACGCGTAGAACAAAAGTAATAATAAAAATAAAATTCTTGATGTTTTGTTTATCCATATTTTATTTAAATTCTCCTGAAATAAAATAATAATTTTTAAAACCCAACATTTTACTGTTCTATCCCCACATTTTAACTATTATTTTCACATAACTATAAACAAAAGTGAACAGTCTTATATGCAGTAATTTTTTTAGAGGTATATGTTGCTTCTCTTACCTACATGGTGGTTCCCTAGTAAGAATGATCTGATCATGCTGGAAATAAGTCAAGTTATGATTTGCAAGGTAAATTCATTTGAATCGAAATCTTCAGTTATATTTTCTAGCAGCATCGAAAATACTTGGCATACCTAACTACTTTATTATAGGTTACAGAATAAACTGTATATTTGAGATTCTTCGTTATATGTTATAAACGTTTAATAATGTTGCAACAGTAGGTACTATTTAGCAAACAAATGAATCTGTAGAAAACACTATTTCAAGAATGCGGCGCCTTTAACATATTCTATATTTTTTACAGTTTAAAACCAGCCCATAATTCTTGCAGACCTATTATATCTACCCTGTATAAACATGCATTGATAAGATGAAAGAGAAATACCTTGTATAAATTACCAGTTTAATATTACCTAGATATCGTTAACAACACATTGTCACCTATGTCCACTAGCCTATGTCGATTTCTATCTTACGGATAGGTGTCTTTTGCATGACATGAACAATATTTTAATAATTGGGTTAGAATGGAAAACTGATTTTTGATAAAAATGAAATTCGGACTATGCCCATTTTTATCTTACACTTAGGTGACTTCTGCATGAATAATATATCAATAAGTCAATTAGAATATAAAATCGTTTTTATTTTTTGATAAAAATGGACATAGACTAGTTCTGCATTAAGGTGACAACATACATTATACAAAACATTCGTTATATTAAAAAAATTTTGTAGTATAAATGAATAATACGTGCACGATGCACGTGCAGACATTTTTTTACTTATTTTTATACTGCACTCGCGTCTTCTTCCATTCAATCAGTAGCAAAATATGGCATCAATGGCACCATCGCCAACATTTAAAATAATTGGAATAGTGTCTAATAAAAAATTGTTACATAAATCTCATCAGAATGTTACTTAACGCATCTAGACTGTTTGGATTGAACATTTAAATACTGGTTCCAAACAATTTTCATAAGGTCTTCAATCTCACAACGCATAAACCTTGGAATAATGTCTTATCCTTGGTGTACACTTCTTTAAACAAATGTGACATTATTCTTGACCTGATGTAAAATCTCCAAACGATAATGCTTATATTTTGTTAACATAGATTAAGGAATTAATTTATAATCTCATTCTTGTAAAGTTTATTCAAAAGAAATCTAAATTACGTCAATGAATACTAAATATATTATTTATAATGATTAATACTGGGTTTTATCAATAGAGAATGACTATGCATTATTAAAAGGGGAAAAATTCGATATTCAGGAATACCGACGAAAACGTATTTTACCTAGAAAGTCGTAGTAAATATCGTTTTCTAACAATACGAAATATTCTTGTGAGAAACCAAAAGATGACGAGACGGTAGCACGTGTTTTATTCCGGAAGTCCAGACTTGAGATAGTGCTATTTAGATAATTTACTATATAAAAGCATATTTTTAAAAAGTATTTACTATCAATTATTATGCGTTTCATAAATTTGACTAAAAATACGTCGTAATAACTTTGTTGATAACTTTTATATACTTACTGAACAGAACCAATACAAGCACAGTATCTGTAATATGAGTTTCAATACTGAAAGGCCTTCTATTTCTGACCAAAAGTAACAAAATACTTTTGTGAAAAAAATGTCCAACATGAATAGTTTTTCTACAAATACGTTTTAAAAATAAAATGCAAAACTGTATTACGAAATTGTAAGCTAGGGTATAATTAACACTAAGCAAAAATTTGATGTTTGTATATATGTATATTAATAAAATTCGATAACATTGCAATCTATTACTAATTGTTGTTAACCTCAAACTAGATCAAAATGGTTGTGCATTGTACATAATTAGGTAATTCATGGAAAAATCTTGTAGCAAATATTCATAAATGATATAATAGTAATGTGTAGCAGTAGAGTGACATAAACCATAGAATATAAGCTGTCCGGATGTAGAAAAATATGCGTTGCCTGAACCTATATTATTCGTCGGAAAATTCAAGGCAAATAAAAATCTATAGCTATAATAAGAACTGCAAGAACACAAATATTTTTAATTGTATCCTTAATGATCTAAAGTCATCTTTTAAACGGTTTTTGTAAGATGTTTTTTTGTTTGTTTTATCATTACATTTCTTTAACATAGGTTTCAACTCGATGAGCTCCATCAGTTATTGCTGTAATCAGATCAAAAAATTGATATGAAAGGCATACGCATATCAAGAAGTATTATTGAGGTTTACTACTTTTCAGATAATATAATAATGCAGTTCAGATTCATATTCTGTTATTGTTAGCTACTATTCTACATCTATAAAATTTTAGATCACTTTGTTTTTGGTAATATAAATGACAAAGAGTCAATAATAAAAATATTTAACGCAATTTTCGAGCTGCAATCTTATAGGATACATTGCCTTTCGATTTCTTTCCGTGTTCATTCGTTTTCTTTTGTACCTAGCTTACATAAAGAAAACAGAACACTAGTAGCTATGAGATTCAATCAATAATTCAGCAATTTTAAATTCCTAAAAATGCATTTGTTTACCTTCTCAAAAATTGTTGGAAAGTAGATCAATATTTTCTATTTAAATTTAAGATGACCAAACCAAAATTAAATAATTTTTCTTGCTAATCTTGTTATTGATATACTTCTGACAATGAAATATGGTGAATAACTCTTAAAAGACGCACTTTAATTTTGAAAATTGGTCATTACCGGCTGTAGTAAGTAATTTACACTATCAGAAACAAATTCTATTTCACTTTTGAATATTTTAAGAGTTGCATCATATTATAAAGAATTTTATTACAAACTACAGTTTTCTTATCTCCTCATTAGTGAATTCTGTAAAATTAGGGTTATCTTACAGAGGGGGAAGGGGGGTTTACCAGCATGGTTTTCCTCAAAATAAATAAGTATTGATCTTTATTCTCTGCATTAAAAACATAATGAAATAATAGCTATTTATGTAACCAGTAGACAAAATATGTTTACAGACAAGGCGTTGTCCAAATGTGCCGTACAATTGTGTTGTACGACATAATTGTACAATTCTGTTGGATTTTGAATATAGACACATAAAGACAATCTAGGTTATTCAAAATAACTTTTTTAACAGGCATTCGGTAGTGTATTATAAAAATTTAAAAAGTGCTATTGACCAATTGAAATAATGAGTGCTATTTGAACTCTATTAAAACATAAAGTATTCATTTATATACAGGGTGTCCGGGAAAATGTGGGAAATATTTGGGATGCAGATAGAAAATTAGAAAATTAGATGAAGAGTTCCTAAATTTTTTTTTCCTAAAAGTTTTCCCTACGGAGATAAAATGAACCGTTTACGACAAAAAGTACAACCTATGTTCGCATGTTGAACCCTCTTATGAAGTTTTTCAATAATTTCGTTAAGATGCTTAAAATTTCTGTTGCCTCTGGTAAACTAAAAAGCTAAATTCCTTACAAGTACTCATCACATTACATTTTTATTAAATGATATTGAGTACTTCAAAAGTTATTCAAGAAAACTGAAAAAATGTCAAATTTTAGGAGAGCTAGTTAAAGTTTTATAAATAATCTTACTCTAAATATTGGAAAATAAATAAATAATGTTTGAGTCATGTTAAAATGTTTGTGTGGATAGTTCTTAGTATTTTTAATAAAATTTTTTGTTTGCTTTGGTTTTTGGCACTTTGTTATTGTTATTTCTGTTAAATAATTCCGAGCTGTGACTCTCACATATTTTTTTACAAGTTTTTCAACATGAGTTTAGGTAATAAAATGAAATACATTTCTAATAAACTAAATTATTTTATTAAAGTAGACTAAAATAATACAATTTTAAAGATTATTATAATAGCTATTTATGATATACGTGTTAAAAGTAAGATTTTATTTTGTGAGTGAAGATGCGAGTTTTTTAACTTCACGAACAAAATAAAATCACTTTTAACACGTATAGCATACACTATTTTTTCTACAAAACAATCGGAAGAACTTTAAACTCAATAAAAATAAGAAATCAAAAAATACCACACAGATCGCAATGTTTATGAACCAAAATTTTCGTAGCAACCAGTGCTGTTGTTAGTTACGGAAAAAACGCAAAAATATTGACAGCATTTTCTAGTAATATTATAAGTATAATGAATAATCTCGATAATGAGCGTAACGAATCCATCCCTGCTGAAATCGAAGAAGCCGCCAGTCGAGCAACATTGGAATTATTGCCGGAGAAATCAAAGAAACAGTACGCTTTTCGGAATGGTGCAACATTAAAAAGGTCCCTGGGAAATGTAACGAAAGTGTTTTACTGGCATATTTTGAGGAAAAAGCCAAGATATGGAAATCGTCAACGCTGTGGTCAAATTATTCCATGATCAAAACTATGTTAAAAATAAAGCAAGATCAAGATATAAGCCAACATTATAAACTTATTGCTTTTTTAAAACGGAAAGGTGAAGGATATCAAGCAAAAAAGTCAAAAGTTTTGACGAAGACGTATATCGACAAATTTCTCACAGAAGCAGAAGACGAAAAGTATCTGATGATGAAACTGATGAAAGTCGCAGCAATAGTGGGTGTCTTCGGGGCGTGTCGCCGGCAGGAATTGTGTCAGATGACCATCGACAATATCGAATATTTGGGCACTTCGGTTGTTGTGACCATACCAGATACTAAAACGAAAGTGCCTCGGACTTTCAATGTTGTTGGTGAATTCTATTTAAACTTTTTTAGAAAGTATATGGCACTCCGGCCACCCAACGCTGACCATAGACGACTTTTTCTTAAATATATGAAGAATAAATGTGTGAAGAATCCAGTCGAAATTAACATGTTTGGAAAAATGCCTGCCGACATTGCAGAGTTCTTGAATCTAAATCCTCAACTCTACACCGGACACTGTTTTCGTCGTTCATCTACGACATTGTTAGCAGATTCTGGTGCAAATCTTACTACCATCAAGAGACATGGAGGATGGAAATCTTCGACGGTAGTTGAAGGCTACATTGAAAATTCACTGGAACAGAAGAAGGAAATTGCGTGCCAAATACTTCCTACTACTGCAACTACTAGCAAGACCACCAGTACTACCAGTAGTATTTCTACAGAAAATAGATGTGTCACACATGTTGACAGTAAAACCAACTTAAGTATGATGACTCCGCAGGGAATTACAATTTTAAATTGTTCTAATTTTACTATAAATGTTAATAGTAATAACTAGTTAAAAAGTTGGTTTGTACTTATTTAAAATAAAAAGTTGTTCATGTGTTTGTTAAAACGTTTTATTAATTTTCAAAACAAAATTTAAATAAACTTTGATTTAACACTAGTGTTAAAAGTAACTTACTTTTAACACGCGTGTCAAAAACTGACATTTTTAACATCAAAAATGACACTTAAAAAGCCCACTTTTAACAGTTTTGTAGAAAAAAATATTTATAATATTGCGCAAAATATTACGGTTTATTGTATGAAATGGGAACAAAAAATGTACTTAGCTTATGAGAATGACTGGTCTATTTAAAGATGTGACAGTTTTGCATATAAATACACATAAAGAAACTAGTTTCTTATTGATATTATTGCGACTTGTGACACTTTTTTCCAACAGTTGATCATCTCATCTCATTAAACGTCACAGCACGACTAATTGTGACAGTTTTGTCTAAAGCACAAAACCAATGTTGGAGATGTGATATTTCAACGCAGCGGCATTCGACGGTTATTAAGCAAAGCTCACTTGTAACCCTTGTAACTCTTTTACACATAAAAATATGCAATATTTGGAGTTGATACACCACTAAATCTTGAAAAATGAAAATTTCGAGTTAAGACTGTCTTGTTCCAAACTGACCATCTTTCCATAGGGCCTGTAGGAAAAAAAAATAGAAAATTTTCGTCTTATTTTTTCATGTTCTATCTGCACCCCACAGGTTTCATACATTTTCCTCGATACCCTGTATATTACGTTGTCTGTTTTTCCTATATATGCATTCTTAAATCTTATCACTTACCTTTTGAATGTGTTTGCGCTCAACAAAATAATATTAGTATTTAGTATATTAATTAGATTACTTTTCCTTTAAATAATTTTTTTCTTTAAGATATTAATTTCAATAAGTCATTATGCTTATGATTCGTTACATATATAGTATACTTTAAGTCACTTTTTCGACCGAGAGACCCAAACGAGAATTGAGCTCTCACGCGCGTAGCAAGACGGTGTGCTTGAGCCTTGTGTTTTCCTGGTGAAAACCGGCATTTCCTTATCTCAAGGAAAAATACAGTCCACAACTTGACCAGGAAGTGCAACCGACTTTTCGTAACAGGTAGGTCATAGGTTTTACACATTACCCAGTCGAGACTTTTTAACTCATTCAAATCAGAATGCTTATGTAGCAATTTCCCTGGACGACATTTCATATTATATATTGTCACGGAATTTGCCCCACTCACACCCAAACCGACGACTGTGGTATCGCGAAATGCTAAGATTGCCCGATCGCCCCTACACGATTCTGTTAAACAAACAAAAAAGCCGTGGATCGAGACGGGACTGGAAAAATGGGGAATCGACGAGAAGCATTCGAGTCGTACGGGAAAATGGATCTAGAGATACTAGAAAATACCTGGAATATTCGTTGGGTCTATAAAAGAAGAATAAACGGCCGATTTAGCTAGTCTTGTATTACAGTCTGAATTGAAGTGTTTAGTTGGAGAGATCAAAGTGATTTAGATAGCGATTAATTAAATAAGTGTTTAGTTGAGTTGTAATGAGTGTTCAGTAGTGTACTGAGTAGTTAATAAAGATAAGTAATTAATTAATGGATTGTTTTTCTGGCAATAGTAAAAGTCGTATTGGCAAATCCGTGACAATATCTTTTTTATTCTGGTTTGTTTATAATTTCACATTAAATACTTTACCTTTATTCACTTTAACTAAACATGAGTTCACTCTTTTCACCTTAGTAGATTCACAGAAGACAATTTTTTTATAATCGTAATTAATAAAATGTTTTATGTATAGTTTATTATAATGTTACAATTAAATTATTTAAACAGAAATGTCGTTATTATTTAAATAAAATAATACATGGTTTAATAAATTACGTTTCATTTTGCCAGTCAAAACCAGAAAACTACTATTTAAGATTTAATTTAAGAAGCGTGCTCTGAAAACGTTGCTGTCATTGAATTATCAAATGATATGTTACAATCTGGATCGCTTTTTGCAAATAAATCATTTTAAAGTAATTCGTTAATACTTATTTTAAAAACTATGCAACTGTTTTAACAGAAAATGTAAGTCTACAGAAACACAACGCTCACGTTCCTTAGAATTTGTTTACAAGGCATAAATTTGCTGTCAAGTAGAACTTTGTTAGATACTATACTGAATATTTCTCAATTTCCAACGTCCTTGCGAGTTCAATCGCCGTATAGGTATTGCCTGGAGGAATGTTTACTGAGTTCATTTATTTAAATACTGTAATATTCACAGTTTAAATTTTAAAGGTGAAATACAATGTTTGTTTTGAATGACTTGGATTGAGATAATATTTTCAAATACGAAAAAAATATCACTACAGGAATACTTTGTTTATCATAGTATTCAAGCAAGAGTATTCGTAGGTTACCTCAAATGTGTTATAAGTTAATTTTAATAATTTCACAAATTGTTATATAATAACAAAGCAGTTATATGTATACAGTGCGTCCCTAAAGTCACGCACAAATTAATTATTAGGTAAATAAAAGACATTATTGAAAATTCCCGAAACAGGTCGATTTTTAGTTTTAATTTACTTTTTTTCGAAATACTAATTTAATATACAGGGTGACTTATCTAAAAGTAATGAAGTCATCACATTTTTTTAAATGGAACACCACATTTTTTACCAATTTTCGGATTATCCTGACTGAGCTGTTTCCAAAAGTATCACAAGTTACTCCTAACAGTACCCAAACTATTTACAAATACCGAAGTTTTTGTCATAATTTCTTTGCCGCTTTTTTAATTTCATCTGTCTGATAGAACATGCTCATGCATTTTTTACAGTTTGCTAAGATTGTAAGATTGTAGGAGTGAATCCATTTTAACTGGTTCTTTCTTAAAGTATTAACTCATGAGGAAGTTTGTGTTTTGTTTAATAAACATATCCGAATCGTCCACCAATAAGTCGATCCACTGTAAGCCGAACTGAAGCAAATAACCATGGTCAAGTTAAAGATCTGCCCAGATCTGGTCGACCAAGTATACTAAATGCAGATGTGCAGTTACAAGCCCTTTTGACCCTTTATGAAAACCCGCATTCCACTATGAGAGTCTTAGCAGGTGATTTAGGTGTGAGTAAAAACACATTGGGTAGATTTCTTCAAAAAAGTACCATCTCTACAAAGTTCACTTAATGCAAGAATTGTCCGACGACGATTTCGACAGACGGACATAGTTTTGCGAAAAGATGATGGAAAAATTTCAGGCAGATCCGAATTTTGTCAAACGCATAATTTTCTCGGACGAGGCGTCTTTTTATCTGAGTGGCACCGTTAATAAACAAAATTGTCGGTACTGGTCAGGTCACAATCCACACTGGACGATGAAAGCACACACTCAGTGTCCCCAGAATGTCAATGTTTTGGCCGGAATTGTTGATAATCGAATTTTGGGGCCGTATTTCTTTGAAGGAGATTTAGACGGCGCAAGATTTTCTTCAATTTGATTTAGTTTCTTTTTTGGTTGTACTGTTACCCAATTAAGATGAACCAGATTTTCCCAATGACACAATTTGGTTACAGCAAGATGGTGTACCGCCGCACTATGCCATCGCTGTTCACCGCTACTTAGATGACGTGTTTCCTCATCGGTGGATTGGTAGAAGAGGACCTAAGGAATGCCAGATCGCCAGATATAACAGCGCTAGATTTTTTCCTTCGGGGATATGTAAAAAGCAAAGTATATGTCACTAAGCCAAATAATCTAGACGATCTCAAGGAACGAATTCGACAAGAAGTTCGTGCCATTCCGCCTGAAGTTATTGGAAATGTACAACAAGAATTTGTTTCTCGCCTGGTCCATTGTTTGACAGTAAATGGTGAATAATTTGAAAATTTAATTTAGGTTTTTGTGTCCAAAGAGTTTATTTTATTTGGGTATTGTTGCCCACTTTGTAACAATTAGGAGCAACTTGTGATACATTTTTGGAAACAGCTCATCTAGGGTAATCTTGAAATTGGAAAAAAATTTAATGTTCTATTAAATTATTATTTGAAAAAAAAGTAAATTAAAATCAAATATCCACCTGTTTCGGGAATTTTCAATAATGTCTTTTATTTACCTAATAATAAATTTGTGCGTGACTTTAGGGACGCACTGTATGTATTTTGTATATATAAAAACATGTCTAATAACTAGGTACATATGCATTAATGATATTTAAAGTAAAAATTGTCCTTCAAAACTTTAGTTATCTATACAAATTATTTGCTTCTTCAGTAAAGATTTTAACTAAGCTAGAAGTGATAGCGTACTATGATAAACATTTTCATGGCATGAAGGATGTTGTTCACCACATTGATTACAGTAAAAGCAGCGAAAATTGCACCACTTACTGCAGAATCAAAACATTGTTTTTTTCAGTTAGCGCAATAAATAAGAATCGCATAAACTGTCGCTAAGTAAACAAATTGAAATGCTGCTAAACGACGTAAAAATACGATAAATGATATTCTTTACTGCAGTTACAAATATATTTTTAGCATGGAAATGAATACATACCTATAAACTGTGTAAATTAACTAATTCTTCGTAAAACTCCAATGTAATTAAATGAAGTAGATATACTTTAAAAATTATACAGAGTACTCCAAAATTAAACGCCGTTCTGTTGATGAGAAATTTCTATAAAAATGAGTCCGCAAAAGTTTTGTTACCAAGATAAAACGAGTTTTAAGAAGCCAAGAAAAATAAATCTAGAATAATCTTTTAAAATATTGACATAGTAGATGGAAAAGACGAATTTGGCAATAAATCACTAGTAATCTAGGTATTATGATATAAATATCAATTCATTAGATGTCTATGCGAATTAATTATAGGCGAATCATTTTACCAGTAGGAACAAGAAGAAAAATAAGTTTACGGTTGATTTATTGTCGAATTTGTCTTCTTACATACTACTACTAAATAAGTTAGTAGTGTTATTGCACTATTAATATAAAAAATACTAAAGCATGCAATCAATATATGAGAAAAGTTCGTGGAAGATAACAATGAACACGTATGTAAACAATATTTTCAAATAGGTAGCAATATTTATCGAACATAACAAATTTATGTATTTTTTATTATTATATGTATTTAACATGTAGAAGGTTGCATAAAACATTAAACACATTACATATTTTTTAAGACTCTTTGTGATAATATTAATTTAGATAACTATGTTGTAATTTCGGGCAACTAGAAATGCCCACTACAGAATGTGCATTTAAACATGATGCATTTTTTAAGTCACGTTCAGAGAACCTCTCATACACTATTTTACAGCATTAAACCGTACAAACACTTGAAATGTCTCATACCAAGTCGATTTCAGCTGCACTGCAATATCTATAATACACATGATTATATATACAAGCCGATCATTATTGAATCGGGCCGCTATAGGCGCCTGCGTGGAAATGTGTTTACCATACCATATTGGTAATTGTTCTTAAATTTACTGAACATGACACGATTTGCTGCTAAAATTACAAAGTGAAATAGAACTATTGCAATATATTATGTGAATAACAGGACTATTACACGCTTAAAGTATTATTTCGAGTAATATTGAAATTTCCTTGATATTTGTAAAATAACACAAAATAATTGTAAAATTTCCATAACTGATATGCTAAATATTATATAAGTTCTTTGAGATTTTACAGACATTCTTTTTTCAGTTAACTTAATAAAAAAGAGAAGAATCGCATAAACTATTACTAAGTAAACAATCGCTGAACGATATACAAGTTATATATGCTGACAGCCAACTGACACAAAAGAAAAAATATAAATCTTGAATACTTATCACTGTTTTGTAAAATATGTAGGACAGGATGATTCAGTAATAATGTGCAAACCCCGAGCTAGAGATAGGATTGGGTCAAAGATACCTTAATACGATATCGGTACGGCTACGGATACGGTTAAGGAGATACAGGGTGTTGTAAATTGCATTTTAATTAGAAATTTTTCAATAATTTTCAAAGTTTTTATAACATCAACTTAAAAACTGTTGAATGCTTTTTCTTAGCACAACTTTACATGAAGAAAAAATATTGCTTTATTTACCAAAGCCATAGGATATAACTAACGTCTTCTATAAGCTAATTTCTTGACAAGTATGGTTTAATATAATAATTACTAACTCCATAATACTAATACCAAATAGTAATTATTGCTATTATTATTATCTAATATTATTGATTCCGGTTCTGTTGATAGCCACAAATCTCCGGTCTCCGATTATTAGGTACGTTAGATAAAATATATTCTAAATTAGATATCAGTTTTCTGGTTTTCTCTATGGTATTTTCGAAATGAATAATCGTGTAACATTTTTCAAAATATATCCTTATATATAATTATTTATTTTACGATTGGAATTTCATAGAGAAGAACATCCCGGAAATTAAAATAAAACTAGAAACATGGAACAAGTACAAAAGATAAACCAGTTCAAAAGTTCAAGAATAAAACACGATTAAGTGCGTTGTGCGTAAGATTCTCGCCTGATAAAAGCTCGTATTTGTCGACAAATACTAAAAAAAATGATAACAACGCTCCAAAGACGCATATGTGTATGCCTTCCGCTTTAGAAGAATCAGTGCACCTGGGCATACCTAGTTTATTTCCCTTAACCAAAATACGGGGCGCAAATAGCACAAAGCAAATTGTAGGTACTGTAAAAAAGAGCCTAATGTAAAAATAAATAAACACTACTGTTTTAAAAGTTGTACCTGCTTCGGCGGCGTGTGAGGTTCTATTTACATAAATTTAAATCATTAAATATTTGACTTAACGCTTTTAATTTGTATAATTTTTTGACTCTGTGTATGATCGTAAATTAAATGTTTAATCTCTGGAGGATCCAGCATAGCTGTTAGTTTGTTTTGACAGAAGAGTGGAGTATATTCTAACAGAAAGAAACATATTAGGGCTGACGCCTTACGGCGACAGAGTGGCATTTTTATTAAGATAATCATGACAAAGAAAATCAGTCAGAAATTCATTGAAAATTGAATATAAAAACGACGCTCTTTAGTGTTTATAAAGATACCACATAGTTGCATTACTAACTACTAGCCATTTTATTATGATACATGCAGAGAGGACCATTAATAGGTCTGTTTCAACAGCCGTCGAGAGCTGGTTTAAAACTGTCAGAAATAATAATAATAATATCTCTACCCCTCATTATAATCACGAGGATTAGCCCAGAACCTGAAGACTTGTGCGGAAGAGGGGGAGGTATATTATTATGAAGCTTGACCAACTCCGTCTTACGTCATAATTGCCGAAAGTACATCAACAACTGTACTGACTGAATAGTTCTTGACGGTTTGGAATCGATTCTTGGTATTGTTGGAACAAACCCAATAATGCACCATAGGGCATGGGCGACATCTTTGGGATAAAATATGACGATATGTCTAAATATGTTTTAGTGAAATGCTGCTGTGTAATATACACGGTATCAAAGTTGAAATAATTTTTTAATTTTTTTGTAATAACTGGAATACCGCTTAACCGATTATCATTAAATTTGGCAGAGAAACGTTTTCATGAAAAGGAATCATAATTTATGTATTAAATCAGGTTCGACCATAGGGGGCGCTTGATGATAAATTTCTCTCTTAGTTGTTTGTTGACGAAACGTTATAATCCGGTTGACTACTAAACCTTATCCAGACTTCATTTCTACGTAAAAAAGATACATTTAGTTAGAACTTGATAATTCCTACCGTTTTCGAGAAAGCTGCCCTAAAAGCTTTCTATTTACATGGGACCAAAATGCTATTGAAATTTATGTTCTCATTTTACAAATATTCAGAATGACTGCAAAAAAGTCTAATTCACATACATTTGGTTATCCTCTAGTAAATATTCAAAAATCAAGTATGTAGTTGTTATTATTATTATTTTTAATATGTCATTTACGAACTATATTTTACTCGGTGTGTTAAAAACAACATTTTCTGAAAATAAAAACAACGCCAAAAAAGATAAATTGGTTTCACTCCTAAAATAAAATTTTAAATGCAAAAGCGAACAATAACTGTAATATGATACACAAGCAATAGATACACTGAAGATGCCGGCAGTGAAGAGTAGCGAAACGTTTGGAAGCATGTGATGCGACCAGTTACAGAGATGGCTACAGGATGTCTCGAAAGACCGCCATTATATGGGCGGGCCCAGAGATACCAATAGAGGATCTAGCCCTAGAACAACAAAGGCAGGTCAAACAATCCCAAATAAAGTTAGGGATGTGCACTTTAATTCTGTTACTGGTTCAATTGTCCCTGAAGTTTATTTATTGTTTAAATCTCGTGACAAGAAAAGTGATCAAGAAAATGAATTTTAATACAGTAAAAAATGTTACAGAAGTTAATAATAAAGAATATATGGGTAGATATTGTGGGTGTAATTCAACGCTGGTCGGGACTTTAGTCCGCAGAGTAGTTAGTTTCACACAATATTGTTAATACTTAAAAATATATAAAAAAACGATTACATAAAGGATAAAAAAAATGTTCTGATTAAATAAGTAGGTAAATGTTATGTTTAATTTAAAATTGATTGGCAGGTTAAAGTCATCTTTGAAATTGTCGATATTTAATTTCAAATAATTTTAATTTATTGGTATAATAATTTTTATAGTTAGATATTTGACTCAACTTAAAGAAGGTCACCTGAAGAAGCAATCCTAAAAATGCAGAAATAGATCAGATATCATCTATTGTGGTCGAATTTTCGAGTTTCCACAATTTCAAAAGTGAACTTAGATATTTATAGAATGTAAATTTAGCAAGATTAATTTTTATTTTAGATAATTATTGAATAGAGCTTTGTCTGTGGAATTGTTCATTAGCATACTCAAAATGTTTGATAACAAAAAGTATACATATGACTTCATTGATAGGAATTGTAGGAGATTTGATTTCTATTAGCTTAAAATACCTTTCTAATACAGTAAAAAAATGTACAAGCTTGTTGTTTTTTTTTTGAGGTGAAAGAGCGAATGATATCGGCCGAAAAAGTCGTAAATTTTGACCAAGCATCTTGGAGCTTGTCATAGCGAATAACTGTGCAACTTGACATTCAATAATATCGAAGACTTGGAATTATGCGTATGCCAGACACAAAAACTAATGTGCAATGAATTTTCCTTATTATTCGTACATTATATTTGAACTGTTATAAAAAGTATATAGCAGTGAACACTAATTGTACAACAACTTTCATAAAATATATTAATAATACATATACGATGATCCCAGTTTGAATCAACACTTTTGGGAAAGTGCCTGCTAATATTGCTGAATTTCTAAAATACGAGTACTGGACATTGCTTTCGACGATCTTCAACTAGACTGTTGGCAGACTCTGGTCTTAATCTTATTACAATTAAGAGCTACGGTGTATCGAAGTCCAGTACAGTAGCGGAGGGTTATACTCGCTACAAGAGCATCGCTGGTCAAATTTTGTCTAAAACTGCGGTGGACATGGAATTACTTAATCTAATTCCTATTGCATGTTTAATTAAGTAAATACATAATTTCTTTGATTTATAATTTCAAAATTATGTCCAGTTTTACACACTGACAACATTTAGACAATGGCAGCATTAAAAATTATACTTTTACTGACGTTTGTAGAAAAAAAATAATTTTCACTTTGGCGTCATCTAGCGCCTAAACTAAGTACGCCTGTACTAAAGTACGTTTATCAATTCTTCAGATAAACAAATGCGGTAAGGTTTTGTCAAGACTTTTTAGAGATCCTATACATCCAAGACAACAGTATCAGATAGCTATTTATAATATAATTTTTGGCCAAAAATGTTATAGCACACATTTTTGTCCCATTCATGGGACTTGTTAAGTTCATGATTCTACTTCTCAAAGCTAAAGTAAATCAGTTGAGTTGTTTCTCTTTATACTTCGCCATAAATTTGAGATGCATATTTTGCTTTCAACTGGAGCGAACTATTTTCTAGATTTCAAGCTTTATCTGATCAGTAATGTATTGACTCAAATAAAGTTCTACAGGTTTCTCGGAAATTCCTAGGGTGGCGCCGCGTCGCAATTATTCACTCAGATCATTTGCTGATAAAGATAAGGAACAAAATCGGAGACGATGTTGTTTTCGATTGGTTTTTCGGAAAAAACTATTACTCGCGGATAATCTAGAATGTTTTGCCGGATGCATGATGATTACTTTCCGTCATATATTTACCAGAATGTAATTATCTGTGCAATTCAATTCATAATTTTTCCATGAGATGGTACTGGAAAGGCACTGAGTCCATCGTACCTTCATCACACACCACACCAATATCAAGTATATTCATAGTAATTTTAAAAATGTTAAATGTAATATGTAACACAGACATCCAGATCGCAGTTGAAGAAACTGGTACAATTATATGGTATACAAATAATGGTGCTGGGAATAATTAAAAATTATAAAAGATACTTTACAGTACCTGTCCATTTTCACTTAGCAACACGGAAACAGATGTTTTGTCCTGTATAGACATTTATTTCAAGTATATCGTATCCTCAAGAAAGACGTTTTTCTTTAGTTTAATTGGATATTTTGCCACACTTCTGAAAACATTAAGATTGATTGAATAAGCCCTTGCGTTAAACGGATCAGTTAAGGGGTTTCAATGACGTGTTATACAAAAACTTTTTTTTCGAAAACGGTCAATTTTATCGAAACAAATGTAGAGTACCTTTTTTAAAGAGGAATAATCAAAGTATTTAAAAATTCAGTTTTCACCGCTATAAAATGACACTTGTCAAAATTTTGGCCCAATGAGTATGGTGGCAAGTCCGTTCCTGACTTCCCTGATAGTATAAAACATCTACTGTAGTATGGTTTTATGAAACTTTATGGCCTACATAAAATATACAAATTTCATTAAATTATACAGGTCGGTTCAAAAGTTAGAGCCGAAAAGGTAAATCACTGGGTACCCCTTAGCGGCTCTGTATCTCCGTTAAGGAGCACTTTAGGAGAAAAAAAAATTATGGCAAACTAGTGTTTGACCTCCCCTATATACTCACGAAAGTATGCCATATACTTACTGGATACCCTGTATATTTTCCCCAAAACTATAATTTTCAGAAGGTACGAGGTGTGTAAATTAAGTAATGAGACTCGCAACGTAGCGTTCGATGTGGCAACACTGGAGGCTACCGGTTTAGCGGGAATGTGAGTGAACATGTGATGCTCTGTTAGTACGAGTTTGACCACGGTGGAGTCAGTTGGCTGTCCGTAATTTTTTTTTGCCAGAGTAATTTCGTCTATTGCGTTCTGAAAATGAATGATATCAATGTCGAACAACGTTGCTATCTGGTTTTGCTTCAGACTTGATAACGGTGCGACAGAAACATTTCCACAGCTTCAGCAGGCCTATGGAGAACACGTTTTATCAAGGGCGCAGGTTTTTAGGTGGTTTAAGGCATTTTCAGAAAAACGGGACCAGACCGGAAGGCTTGCAACTGCACGAATGGAAAACAATGTTGCCAGAATTCGGGATCTTCTGCTTTCTGATCGTCGTTTAACGGTCAGAATGATCGGGGAACGGAATTTAACTCACACTACCGTTCATCAGGTGTTGACCAATGAATTAGGGATGAGAAAAATCTGCGCAAAAATGGTTCCAAAAAACCTTTAGCAGGAACAAAAGAACACCAGAAGGGACTCATGTCTTGATTTATTGAAGAGACTCGAAAATGAACCGAATTTTTTACAACATGTACGACCCTGAAACGAAGTGTCAAAACCAGGAATGGCACACTTCAAGCTCACCAAGGCCGAAAAAGGCAAGAATGAGCAAATCAAAGATTAAAAAAATGTTGATTTGCTTTTTCGATAGCCAAGGAGTCGTCCACAAAGAGTTTGTGCCGCAAGGCCAAACAGTCAATCAATAGTTTTACCGAGAAGTTCTTGAAAGACTCCGAAAACGGGTCATGCGTGTGAGGCCAAACATCAAGAACAACTGGGTGCTGCATCATGACAATCCGCCTTCTCATACTGCATTTTCAGTTCGTGAATTCCTGGGCATCCCTGTGGCTCCTTAGCCCCCGTATTCACCCGACAGGTGATAATGTAGAACTCTAATTTTCATTCAATAAAAACAATATAAAAAATCAGTCTCATTACTTAATTTTCACACCTCGTATAATGTAATCACAGAATGCTTGAAAGATTAGTTGATGAAAAAATGCAAAATTTGTACGCCAGTGATTGTGGGTAATAATGCAACCTACAAAATAATACCGAAGTCATTGACTTTTGTGCTAATTTTTGTGGTCAGAATAAGAACGTTATTGTTTTATTTTTTATAAATAATGTGTTTGTAATATGTTAATGCAGATCGTCAAGGCTTCATGGACATTTCCTTTATAGCAGCTTGGTAGCATATCTGTTGGTAAAACGATTCAACAAGTGACAATTTGTATAAAGGCGATTTAAATACCGGACCTGTCTGTTATTACAGCTTGAACGACTGTAACGAAACTAAATCGATTAACAATTAATTCGTTTTATAACGTCGAATTCCGAATTAAATAAACTTCCCGCATCCGGATGTTTATTGGGCCTGACCCAATTTTTTTTTTATGTAAAATCATACAGAATCCTAATCCGACGATATAAAAACGCACCATGGCAGATGCATATAAGCCTGTAAAGGTCAACAACCGACAAGGTAAAGCAAGGTAAGATTTTAAAAAGTAGAATAGAGTTCGGTGCACTCAACGGCGTAGGCAAGGGGTTATAGCCGACAGCGTAGTCACACAGAGATCCGCTACGGGACTCCATGCGAGATAACAATGACCAATAAATCACGTTTGTTTTACAAAAAGTTTCGTTTTATTGATTTCAGGACACAGCATCACCATAAGAAATATACAGGGTATGCCGAAAATACACGTACTTGACCGCAGCCGACCGAAAAAATGCTACACTGATAAAAATGCGTGAAAATTTCCATATTTTGTTATGCTCGTTTTATATAATATTTACCGGAAAATTTAATTTACTTTATATATTAAGGAATAATCAAGTGTATGTGTTTTTACGTAATACAATTAGGAAATTTCAAAAATAGTGTGGTAATGTAATGTACTACAATGGAACTATTTACTGTTACTAAATTTATTATGAAATTTTACCGAAGTTTTCATGTAATTTCTGTTGCACACGCGCAGAGGCACATCAACCTCTAACCAAATACGTTTTAGTTGTGTGTTGTAATGTTAGCGTAACATATACAGTGGGAGTCAGCTTAAACTCACCAGTTCCATGGTCCATTCTTTTCTACTGCCATTTATTATACACGGTGCTAGAAAGAGACAAAACATGCAAGTGGTGACTTTAAGCTGACCACCATTGTACAAGATATGATGACAATCAAGATTTTGAACTATATCGTTAATAAAAATAGCAAACAATGAAGGTCCTAAAATGGATCCCTGAAGTACACCCGATGTAACTAGCACTGACTCAAAACATGTAACCATTACACTGAACATATTGATTGATTGATAATTCTCGCACGTTAACCCGTTTTGCACGTTCAGAAGAATATTGATATGGGTGTATACCGGGTGACAACAGAAAGTGGTACACGCTGTAACTTTTTTATGACTCCTGATACAAATTTTAAATTGGATAGGTTTATACTAGATGGTTCCATGAATTCTTTTAGGTCATTTCGGATTTCATGACATTTCCGGTTTGACCGGAAATTACCGTAAATTTATATTTTTAAATGGGACAACTGTATTTTTTGACATTTTTGGAATCAGCGGATCATTTTGCGTATGGCAAAACCAATTTTTAGACATTTTTTTTTAATTTTTAAAAATAAAACTAGAAGGCCGCGACTGGCACAAATTGTTTTCTTTTTGATGGATTTTAAACATTGTTGTACTCAATATTCAGAAAAAATCCTTTATTAAGAAATCGATAGGGCCCACCCTCTTTACATTTGAAAAAATGAGTTTTTAAGGAAATATAATAAATCAAAATTTTTAGTGGTAATAACTAAAACAAATGTACAAAAATATTGAAATTTAGAATTTTCCCCATAATTACAAACAAAAAAGAAAACAATTTCTGCTAGTCGCGGCCTTCTAGTCTTATTTTTAAAAATTAAAAAAAAAAACTTAAATCCAGCAAATGTGTCAGAAAATTGGTCCTACCATACGTAAAATGATTCGCTGATTCCAAAAATGTCAAAAAATACAGGGCGTCCCATTTAAAAATATAAATTTACGATCACTTCCGGTCAAACCCGAAATGTCATGAAATCCGATAATAAGTTCAAAATTGACTGTATTTGGATACAAAATTTTCTTAATATTGTTTGCATTTAATGTGGTTTTAATAAGATATAAAGTTCATATATTGTTATTGGATACTGACATTACGATCACAATAAATCAATTTGTTCTGTACAAAATAGGAATTTTTAAGGAATACTGATTTATAATGGAAAAGTTCAAGCATTATCTGTGCGCGATATGTTACAGTTCTTTCGTTTAAAAACAGTTTTGGTAATATGGCTGTTACTGTAAATACTATACAATAAATTAAATAAAACAAGGGAAATATTTTATAATAAGACATACTCATTCTGTCAATATGAATTAGATGTTTGTACATTTTCTGTTCAAGGACAATACAGGGTGTTTTAGTTTCACAAATGTTAGACCATAGATCTGTGAAAAATAATGCCACTCTGTCACATAATCTAAAATTATATACAGTGTGTCCCGTTATTCAGACTAACAACTCTAGAACTGTGAGAAGGCTGTGGGATTTCCGCAAGCCATTTTTTACAATTAGTACTCTGAACACAAAAGAACACAATACCGTGTCAATCGAGGTCCACATGGAATTGTGTATATTTTTACACATTTCCCTGTATGTAGCAGTGCTTTACACATTATCATGATAATTTTATTGTATAATAGGTATTGATATGGAAGACTCGCCTACCTTCTTAGTTTGTTAATTATGTTCCTGTTTGTCTTCGAAATAATTTTTAATAAATATAATTTTTGAAATACCTTTATTTTGACGTTTTCTAGAGGTTTTGCCAGTCGTCGAGAATGCATTGAATATGGCATGGAATGTTCTAGAAAACGTCAGAGTAAATGTATTACAAAAGGTAGGTGCAGAATTATGGTGCTAAGTAATTATAAAATAAAAGATATCGTCGCCTCAGAGCAACAGTAGAACATGTCAAAAAAATCGATTCTGAGGAAACTTAGATTAAAGATTTAACTGAAATTCAGTTTCTAATAATTTCGTCATTTTTAATGAACTTACACAAATTTTTGGTTACTTTCATAGATTTTCAAGCTTTATAAAAATATGTTTATTAATAAAAAAATATAAGAAAAATAACTAGAAAAATGTTGCTTTATCCTACTGTTGCTCCAAAGAATATTTAATTTCCATACAGTATCTTCCTGTTTTTGTTAGATATCTTAGTGCATCCCTAAACATTGTGTATTTAATATCGTATCTGTCAATCATTACTGCCAAAGTAAAATACATTTGTTTTTAGACTATTTGATTACATTTATATAAGCAAAATAAAAAAATATTTTGCTTACCTATTTAAATAATGAAATTATTTGTAATTTTTTTGTAGCCAACAATATACTTGAATAATTATATATAGAGAAATATAAATTTGATTTTAATAGTTATTTATGCAACAAGTACAAAAAGTAAGTGTTTACACGATGTCAAAAGGCTGTAGTAGAATGACAGATGAATGCAATAAACAGTTTCTTGCACTAGTGCAATAAAAAACCACTTTTTCCACTAAATATAGTTCAATAAAGATTTGTTTTTTGCATGAACGGAGAAGAAAGTATTTTAATATTTTCTTTTAACGTGGCAATGTAATATTGACTGACTACAATAATATTTACTTATTTTACTTATCGTTTTCTTTGTCTTGCTCTTTCTCTCTATATTTATTGGATTTTTTTGCCAAACAAACTAAAAATTGACTTCTGCTAGATACGTTACATTTTCGCTCAATTAGAACTTTCGGTTTAGTCATTTTCAGACAAATATTAATCTGCAACAGCAGTAATTATAGGTTAGGTAACTGACAAGAATACTCTAAGATATGTATATTGTAACTTACTGTTGCATTATTTGCGATCGGTATTAGCAGAAGAAAAATAGCGGAATACCAGGTTATGTGTGTTATCCTAGTGTTACATTTTATAAGGTTGGTTTAGAGTATTTAGGCTACACAAAGATAAGTGATGTTTTAAGCAATACACACATTATTTTTTGGTATCTTAGTGTTTCATTGAACAGAGGCGTTATTTCCAAATTATTAATACAGATATCTCTGAACTGCTTTTTTTAGATATTCTACTGTTGCTCTGAGGCGACGATATGTTAATTTTTATTAAAAATAAAATTTATTTCAAATAAACAACAACCAAGTTTGCTAACTAAATATGTATGTATTAAAATAGTATAGCAGTATAGTAGTACATATTCTAATAAAGGACTAATAATGTTCTAGTAAATCATAAACGATGAAACAACAAACAGCAAACAAAGATGTATTTAGGCACTACATAATAGGAGTTTACAAAAATTAACTGGTAGTGATCTGAACATATAATTTTCTTTCTCTAAAGTTACAAAAAATCAGATTACAGAGTATTCTAAAACGTCAGAATGAAATCGTAATATTTTTAAGAGTTATATTCCTAATTAGTTTTAGCTTTAATACAATTATCAATAATATTTGTTATAGTTAGGTAAGTACTTACCATTTTCCTTGGTTAAACCTCAATTTAAATTTAAATATTCCCCATTTGAACACAGTGAACGAGAGGTAACTGTAGACAACACCGATACATGACCAATATGGCGCAGTGACGTGTGTTGAATCAGCTGATATACTGCAGCTGCGCAGTTGTGCTCAACCAGTCAGGAGTAGGAATATAGACCACAATTAAGTTTTGTGCGTGTTAAGTTTACACAAAATGGTGTACTATTAACACATCACTGGTAACTATTACACAAATTCAGGATACTTTATTATAATACTAGTAATTTTAACACATTTTGTGTAAAACGTATAAAAAAGCCATAATGTGAAACATGGAAATTTTACACATCCTAAATTACACACTGGAAAATCTCCCTTACACAGCTTTTTTTACAGTATATGTTATACTAACCATTTTATTGATGTGACAAACTGACGTACTACGATTCTTTAAAAGGGTAATTTTTCCAGAAAGTAGTAATAGGATTTTTTTTATCAAAAAGATAATATTATCAGACTATTCAGCACCCATTAAAATATACATATTATATCAAGTTGGATGGAAAAATATATATTGAATGTTTTTTTATGGGGTGCAAACTTCGAAGAATCACAACAAAATAAAAATTATAATAAAGTCAAAGATTGCCATAAAAGTGAAAACAAATTGCAATTGGAAATATAACACATATACTACAAATTTACTGGCTACAGTAAAAATTATTCACACTACATTTTCCATTCGTTATTTCATTTTTTAACATTCTTTTTGTTGACTCTCATTTCTTATCGTCCTTGTAATCCATTCGACTTGTGTAACTTCATTCGGTTGTTTGTTTTAATCATTCATTCATATTTATAAAATATTCCTAGTACAATGTGCTATATTTTAACAAAGTAAACTGGTAAACACTGATAATTTTGGGCGGTTCTAAGGAGGAGCTTATTTGTGTCAAGTCCAAAA
The DNA here is from genome assembly GCA_037114965.1 of Monochamus alternatus. Classification (NCBI taxonomy): domain Eukaryota; kingdom Metazoa; phylum Arthropoda; class Insecta; order Coleoptera; family Cerambycidae; genus Monochamus; species Monochamus alternatus. The sequence goes on from CM073427.1 coordinate 18,343,556, forward strand.
CTGCTACAACAGTGTGAAAGATGAGGCAATCCAAATCTTCTGATACGACAATTTGAATAACAAGATGTCAAGTATGCATTGCATTGGCCTGTTGTTATATCTAGAATAAAACAAGCGTTGATTTGCATGTACTTATATCATTGATGGAATTTAAGTACATCTATTTCTTCTAGTCTACATTTTTCTCTAGAGCATTCACTGGAAAAATTACATGAAATAGCGTTTCCTTTTAAAACAAGGAGAATGTTATTTTATACCTTCTGAATATTTTGAAGAATCAGAAAAAAATGCAAGTAAATAGCAACTTAAAATAGACTAACCAACATGAAAGAAAATACGATTTTCTTAAATTTAACTATACACTGAGAGAAATATTGTTTAGCCTTTAGTATACTCATTATGTTCAGCAACATGTCAGCATTAAATAGGCATCAGAAAGGTAATATTACTGTTAACAGAAACAATTTTGCTAAAGGAACCTACTCGCGGTTACAAATTTTTTTAACTTTTGATTTATTGCTGCATACGTTCTTATTACAGTGAATGAACATAACTATTTCAAATTTTATTCTTTTTGATATGAACTATACAGAATAAACATTTTCGGAAACTTTTTTCTTAGACATTATTTGTAGGTAAATCAAAAAATACAAATGCAGGATTCTTTGAAATTGCTCTACTTTGTTAGGCGACTAAATTCATATAAGTAGGAAGTTTTATCTGTTTACTTCCTGCTCGGCCTAAGCGGCTCGACTTGCAAGAAGCGACCTACATTACAGCAGACCTGAAGACCGTGAACGTGAGAGTTAAGTGGTTATATCTCACCTTCACTTGGTTTATATGTGAACATACATATGACGGAACAGTCAGTTCAGTTGTCGGCCATCTCGCCTATGGCATCCTCATGAGGGCTAACAAGCCCGAAACCGGTCTATGTCTGGTGGTGTGGTCGACAAGGGTTATTGGCTTTTCACACAGATACTGCAGGTGTAATTCAATGCCGGTCGGGTCATTAGTCCGTGGAGTAGTTGTTACCTGCAGTATCGTTTATAGATTTAATGGCGCGTCTGCGTTTGAGTACCTGCTTGTTTCTTCAAGTGGAGCCGCTTAGGCCAAGCAGGAAATAAGCAGACCACTTATGTCTCACCTTCACTTGGTTTATATGTGAACATATGAAGGAACAGCCAGTTCAATTATCGGTCATCTCACCTATGGCATACTGATGGTCTGGTGGTGTGGCTGACAAGAGTTCTTGATGTGACAAAAATACTGTAGGTGTAATTCAATGGTTGGGGCATCAGTTCGCGGAGTAGTTGTTATTGACGATTCAGATTCAGATTCAGATACCTCCTTATTTATTTTATAGTGGGTATGAACCTATTGTAGATTGCGAATACATATTATTACCGTTATTACGATTCACAGAGGCATATCAAAAATGCCCCAACGTCACTGTTTACAAATTACTAAGCCAATATATTCTAATGATACTGGATGTAATAAATTCATTAGATGATTACAGTAAGCAATTAGTGATTGTTATTTGTTACTTATTACTGTCTCACCTGCCTCATCGTACTGACCTCCACTATCTGATATGGTAGATGTGCGACGTTGTCGCATATTCAAAATCTGTAGGCTGTTATTCTATTACCGTTGGTTAGAGAAAAAAATTATTAAGTCAAATATGTCTTGTTTAGTATATTCCAGAGATCCTGTATGTTAAAGATGCAGTCATCGCTGTTATTGAACATTTACAATACAATAATGCAAGATTACTTTTACATTTCGTCATATTAAGTAATTTTCTTAATTTATTCTTATAAAAAAATAACCGCGCGATAACATTTGTCCCCAACGTAGCAGAGATAAACCCCGTACAGTGGAAATATGTGTTTTGATGTAAAGTGGTATGACTTTTATTGTTATAAATAATACGTTATCGAGCGATTGTTGTTTAATAAATAATGGGAGGCTAGTACGTGACGTCACTTACGTCATTGGGGTCAAAATTTTATAATCTGTATTGTCGTATTTACTTCTGTGGCTTGATTGAACTCAAACCAATAGTACGTGTTAATCTAGATAGCTGTGAACCTACAAAGAAACTAATAAAGAACTAAAGATTGTGGGTATGTATGCTTGCGTAAAAGGGGCAGCAATGGCAACGGATTTACAGATATTTATCACTATCTGACTGACTATTGACGGGAAGAAAACCTATAGAAGTTTATTAATATAATTTATTCAAAAGAATTGCATCAAGATATAGGTTATATTGCATGAAGAACCTAATTATAGTCTATCAGGCTATGACAGCATCCAGAAAAAGGTTCAAAATTGTTTCCAAATATCGTGTAATATAGTAATTATCAGACTAAGGTATTCCATGATGTGTTGCTATTACAAAAACAAGAATATTGGATGAATCTAGAGGAAGTTCTATTTTTCATTAAAAATTATGCATTATCTTCTCTTTGTTTTGTTTTCAGATTACAGTGATGTGATCAAATTCACAAGTTTATTAACGTATTCAGTTAATTTAAGGCTCATAAAATCATATTGCAGTAGATGTTTTAGGGAAATCAAGAACGGACTTGCCACACCACACTCGTTGAGCCAAAATTTTGACCGGGCCCAATTTATAGAGGTGAAAACTTAATTTTTAAATGCTTAGGCCATTCCTCTTTTAAAAAGGTACTTTACCTTTGTTTCGATAAAATTAACCGTTTTCAGAAAAAATAAGGTTCAAACTAGGGTTATTTTGACCTCCCCTATGTACTTCGAGTATATAAAATATAAAATTCGGAACCAACTAACAAATTATGATAGGTGCTTTATGCAATATGGAAACTGCTTATGGAACAAATTGAGTGATTTGATAAGTGTAACTATTGAAGATAAACTCATTATTTTCCCTGGAACGTTGTCTTATTGGTGTTAAAGCTGGCAATATAGCTGACCATTTCAAAAAACTTTGTCTCCCGATCCATTGGTGGGAAAGGAAAAATTTTGAATTTCATCTACGGTAAACGAGTGAATTTGATTGCAAACAGTTAATAGCAGGCTTCAGACCTTTGCCGTAAATATATTACGGTTATGGTCTGGTATGGTTGGGCATGTATTACACTGCAATAATAATGGGACTACTTAAATTGAATTTGGTAATGCAATCTAAATTAACTTTCAACATTAGTTTTTATTCCACTCACCAATAGATATCCAATGAAATTTCTACACAGAATTTCCAGTAGTTCAAAATATGCCATTATTATTGCAATATATTGTACATCTTACTTTTTATTATAGTAATTCTGAAGAAGCACTGTAAAAGAATATGTAAAAATATACTGGATGTTTCATTTAGCAAAAACAGGTTAGACTCATATTTCTTCAAGTTACAGCTTTCTTATGTGACAAAAATTTCCACATTAATTTTGTGTACCTACCTATCATGTGTGAATATGCATCTTCTGTTTAACTTATTAGTCACTCATCCGGAAGCAATGCATTGCCCTAAAACTGACATTTTTATATAAATTTATGGCAGTGGCAGTAAATCTGTCTGTTATAAATAAACAAACAGGCTTTCGTACTTTGAAATATGTATTCTATAATTTGGCACCAAGGTACTTCTATTATTGGTCTATTATGCTAATCTACTCGTAACATAAGTAGTATGTATACTAGATATGTACTTATAATAATAATTATATATATATATATATATATAATATTTTTAGACTTTTAAGAACTGCCCAATAAACAGCTTAGCAAATAACAGGAATTAATATATAACGACAGAAAGCTGTCTAACCAACAAATTCTTAGGTAGAGAAATCTTCCAAAATGTGTGTTTTTTAAAATTTAACTGTAGATGTAAACATGGTTATAACATAAACATAGTTCTGCATGAGACAATAATTGTTAAAATGTGGGGTTAGAATAAACGCTTTTTAAAAACTATTATATTGTTTGAGAAAAATTTAAATCGTAAAAAATAATAAACAAAACATCAAAAATTTTATTTTTGATAGTACTTTTGTTCTATATGTTTTAGTTTTAGAGGTTTCTGTACCTAAGAACAACAGAAACTTGATGATTTTAAGATGACCTTGAAGAAATAGACATGAAAGGTACACACTACCTAGTTGATAAAAAATTGGAAAATCTATTGTTTATTTTAGATAAAATCTAAAACTAATAACAGAATTCTATCCTAGTTGAGATTTAATGCGATTTTATATCATTTTATGCGGAATGTTGCATTATTCCACGATAAAATTTTCTAGATCATTCATATAATTTGGTAAATAAGTATAATGAGACATTTTCAAGATATTTCAGTGGTTTGACAGTATACAAGTTTAGAAAATTTTTTTAGACTTATAGATTACGTCCATAGTTATATGTAAATGTATACTGAGAAAACGAGATCTTCATTTCGCGTCTTGATCAGTAGCGAGTAATACACACGGAAAATATGTCTTTATGGGGACGACCGTTCTCTTTCACTATTAATTATTGTTCCTGGTAGGAAAATTTGTGAAACTTAGTTTCACCCGATTTGAATTGCATATTTAACTAAATAGTAAATTTAATTAATACTTAATTATAAACCACAACGGCGAGACAAAATACAACAAACTCGAAACGCATCTTCTTACAGGAACATAGTAACTGATGGAATTTCTGGAATTCTGGAATTGAGGGGAGAGTGGCACAAAGGCTACAGCACTTAGGCGCCATTGGGTACCTCCTCCCATTAGGAGATCAGTCCTTCTGAGCTGCCAAGCAACCAACCTAATAAGGAAAAAAAGGTGGCGACGTTACTCAGGAGAATTTCTCTAATGTAGGCCATAGGCCTTCGTTCTCCCAGCACGGATTGCGGAGTGCATGAAGTATTGTCTTGTCTCCTACAAAGAGGTGTTTAGCACTTCCTCATATAATAGAGGTACTTCCTTAGCCACCAATGTCCAGTTTGAATACTTATCACCAGACGAAGATTCGTGCTAGACATAGCCAGGTACTTTTTGGCTGTATCCTTGCAGGAGTACTCTAGGAACTCCTTAGTATATTGAGAGCCTTTTGTTTCATCCCAACGTTTCCTAAACTCTTTGTGGGCGTCTTCTTTGATAATTTCAACAAATGCTGTAGGCTGTAGGGTCTGTTAAATACAAACTTGAGAGAAATAGTGCCAGTGTCTCCCTGCAAAAGGGACATCTTTCTGACGACCTCATTCCACAGACGACTCCTAAGTTCTCCACATCCTGTAGCAGGTATAATACCAGTATTTTTGAGGCGAAGCATGGTTGTCGCAGCCACTGCTTTTAGATAAGTATCCAAAAGTGGCAGACAAAGCATCACCTCCATTGCTATGGTAGGTGTGGTACGCATAGCTACAGCTATGCTTAGGCCGGCAAACTGATGGAATAAGGGAGTGAAGGGAGAGGTCACGCTGCTTGTTGGGATGCAGTTCGATAGTTGGCTTCCTCTGCAATGAAAACGGACCCGAAAGAGTTCGGCCTATTCTGAACATATTAAATATGAATTTGAACTACCAACTTTTTAGCTGTGCCGATTATAACTGATTCGATGTCCGCACGTAATTACTGAGGTTGAGTTTGGTTTGATTATGGTACTAATGACTAATCTGTCAAATAGTAAATATTCATACAAATGCGAATTTAATTGTTTGTCTCTGTGATTATTTCGCTGCTCTGTAGCGCTTGTTATTGAGAATGAGAAGGAGGAGGAAACAACAACATACGTCGAAATTCGGATATCCGGATTGTTTGTCACCGAATGTGTCTCGGACTGTTTTTTGTTGACAGCACGAGGGTTTTCTATATTACTATAAGTATTTAAATACGAAAGCCTCTTAAAAAAATTTCCAGTGAGCAGTGTTTTTTTATCTCACTATTTATGCAATGAAATATGTAAATGGTTTATTATTTGATGCGTTGGAGTTTTGTAATTTCAATATTAAATATTTTTTAAACTGAAACTTAATATGTTATATGTTACTTTTAAAAAATAATTTGTAGCATTCATTACATATCTTAACATTACAATAAGTAGTAGGAAAATTTTTAAAATTAGCAACGTCGCGTCAAGTCGACACAGAGTTGAACTGGAAGCTTAGTCAGTGACAGTCTGAAAAGGGGATTTACATAATTGGAAAATATTTTACTCGGCGTAAACATTGTGACTCTCTTAGGGAAAATTACACATGCGGGGCGGCAGCTCTCGGTCGGTGAACAATGGGTGTGAGTAAGGATTGCAAATTTGTGTATCAAAAATCACTGTATATATATTACCTACTTTCTGATGGTTATATAAGGGCGCCACTTAGTTTATAATTAGGTCTCTGATATTCATACTAAGAAATTACACAAATACACAGATGCGATTCAATAGGATTTTAATTTGATAAATATTTAATTACAGTAATATTTAATAAAAAGGAAGTGATTTTTGATGTGAGAATAGTCCAATGATAAATTATTGTTTATGTATAGTTTAGTTAACTCTTGAATTTGGATCACCCTGTAAATAGTACTACTTCAGGTTCACATTTTAGGCAAAATTAAAAAGTAATAAAATGGAAGGTAGGTATCTAAAGTTTTTATAACAAATGTTGATTATGACATTAAGTTTCTGGAAACTCTAATTATAGCGGCCCTGCACTTCTTTTGGAATTTCATAACTTTGAAACACTAGCATAAAAATAAAGGGTAGATCTGACCTGGTGATATCCTTAAATATCGTAACATAAAACGGTTTTTGGGACCTGTAATTTACGCCACTCTGGATAGGTGTGCCTAACTGCCTTGGAAACGGTCTGCCTCTTACGGTGCAGCAGGACAATGCAACGCAAGCAAATATTATTAGAGGTGCATCGGTACAGGGTATGACATCATATTGTAAGTGAAACAGCTTCGTGAGATTCGATTTCCACAAGTGGTTCTGAATTATTCGGCAAAGTAAGGTAACCAATAAAAATAAGGCCGACAAATCTATAAGAGAATTAATGTATTTTAACATATATTTTACTGCTAGGGACTGCAAAAAACTGAACACAATATAAAGAAACGTACCTTCTAATTAGAATGGCCTTTTCCTATTTGTTTGGCACTCAACAAATTTATAATTGTACATACATAGAAAGAATAATGGCGACACCGTCTTTACGGAACCTGCGGTCCGTCGTGCTCTTTTGGAATCGAATCCACTTTCGCCGAAAATCCTTTTAGAAAAACTATTGGCAATTACAATTAGTACTTGGCGCACGACGTCATCCTGTCCGCGCACGATAAGTCGAAAATAAGAAGGAAATAATATTCGGGTAGGCATTATGTTAAATAATGCACCACCCTCCAGAGTAAACTCCCTTTTATGCTACAATGTTATTTTAGAAATATAACAATTATGAATCAGTTTTATATACGTTCATTAAAACAAATGGCTTGACAAAATTATATAAATATTATTAGGTACTTGTGTATATACTGGATGTCCTCTAAAAATGTACAGAATTACCGTTACAACATGCATTTAATTTTTTTTTAAATTAAGTATATATTTATACTGATTTTCCGTATCTTCTCTTAAAATTAATTATCCTATGACAGAATCACTCTGAGTATAGAGTTGTCGTTGGATCTACATTAACAGTTTTCTCCGTTTACTACGATGATTTTATTTTAATTTATCCTACTACACTATGCATTTTAACTGGTTGGAGGGGGCAATTTAAGGAATTTCCTGTCTTTATAACTTCGCGATTTGATAACTTTAATCTAGAAACCTAAATAATATAACGATATTTACCTTCATCAACGAGTGATATTAGGGTTATCTTGATCAAATATAAGGTACTACTTTACTACGCTATTTAGGTGAAACAAACAGAAATCATGGAAAAGTTGTTTAAGAGTACGACGGCGACGTTGATAAGCCCAAGCATGCTTAATTGAAATTTTCCTATCAGGACTGTGTTTGAGTTCTTCAAGATAACTTTACATTGGTTGTTTACGAATGCTAGGTATAATTTATTGCGGGATATCAAGCATGCTGCGGATAAGTGATTGGAGTAGATCTTCTATTTGAAAATTAATTGCTGAATTCTTGCAGATTTTATGAGGAATAATTGTTGGTGCGTCCTCATAACTCTGAAATGGTGGTAATTAAGTAATTTAATGGGTATGCATTTATGGATGTAATACTATTGTAGTAACGAAATCATATTTTAATAACTCACATCTAGTCATGCGTGAAATGTGGAAAAATGTTGCATTTTTCTTGTTTTCATTACTGCCACGGTGTCGTTATACAGGGTGTTTCAGGAGGATATGTACATACTTGAGTATGTTTTTCTACGTTAAATTTTAAGCAAAAACATTCCTATGAACTTAGGTTTGGGACGGGAAATTCAAATTTTATCCGCAATTGGCTATATCTCCAAGAAGGCGCCACAAGCCGCCATTAGGATCACTTCAACTTTTTTGTGCTACGGTGTATGCCATTTTGGAATAGAAAAACATTTTTCCTTACATTTTCTACTTAAAATATGTAATCCTTATTGAAGTCTCTTAGAGCAGCCGTTTCCGTTAAAAACTCATCTAAAGATGGTGATGCATGCAAATTATGTATTAGAGTGCTACCTTACTTTTATCTAAAAAACAAGGCTGATTATTTTGTGAGAATTGCAAAAATAAAATTTCTAAACAAAATGTTCAAAACCTGATAATAACTTTCGATTCAAGTACATTTTTTAAATAGAAAAGGAAGGGAAAACTGTTTTTCTATTCCAAAATGACATACACCGTGGCACTAAAAAGTTTAAGCGATTTAAAAGGATCCTAATGGTCGGTTGCGGCGCCCTCTTGGAGATTCAGCGAATTGTGCATAACATTTGAAATTCCCGTCCCAAGAACTCCGCATATAAAATTTCATGAATTTAACTCAAAATAGTCGAGAGTTATTAAAAAAAATGTAATTATTTTTTTTTAAGTTGACATCCTGTATATCTTAAGCGAAGCATTTCCAGACCTACACAGAATTTTTTTGCTTAAAATTGAACGTAGAATAACATACTGAAGTATGTACATCTCCTTCTAAAACACCCTGTATATTATATATTTTTGTCTACCCATAGAAATCATAAAATATAACGCCAGAAGCCTATACATTAGGTATTTAAAAATAATCTGGCTATGGAAGAGCTTAGAAAACAGCTATTTAGGGAAAACTAAATATACGCTGTTGGTAGTACTGCATTTTAATCAAAACGGAATGTTTGTAATTGGCCCATAGGAGTACTGTCTCGTCTTCCTATTTGAACCCCTATAAACAGGTGGTTCATATTTCCTCATATAATATAGGGGTTTCTCAGCCAACAGTGTCCAGTTTTAATACCTGTCATCAGATGAAGATTCATTTTAGCAAATTGACAGCTGTTTGTTTCGTCCCACCGTCTTCTGAATTGTTTGTGGGTGTTCTCGATAAAAATTTCAAGGCTGACAGCATACTGGAGTAGATCCAAAGATATTAGGTACATTATTGTGTTCTTGACGAAATTTTATGGTTAGTCCGTATACCATTATCTATTACTAAAATCAATGACTGAGTTTTAAAAATATTTTGTAGAAACATTCCATTGCAAAATCAATTTTCAGGCACAGCCTGTATGTATCAATAGTGTGAGCATCCTACTTGACAAGAAGATTATGATGGCCACTTTATGGTTACAGAATTTATGTTGAAGTAAAGTCCTGTTCAGAGTGGGAGCGACGAGCGTCGCGATGCGTTAGCGTTGCGACGAGCGGCGCGTCGACAGTTTAACAACCTAGTGTTACCAAATTCAAGCATTCAGAGTGAGAGCGATCAGCGCGGCGTCGCGTTGCGATGCCTTCCAGCGACAGCGACGAAAACAAATGGAATTGATTGTTTGGAGCGTCGTAGCAGCGACCGGTCGTCAAAATGAGTCCAACAGAGGAGGACGTTGCTGAAATATTGATAAGTAAGTAAGTAATCAAAAGTTCGGATGGACATTCTCAGGTAATTCCAAAATCGGTCTGGATACATTCTCAATTTATAGTATAAATGGTGAAATTCATCAAACAAATGCTTTTCCCTATTTATGGGGTGAATTCCGACTTTTTTGTTTAATCGGCCAAAATGATATGGCATGTACCAGTAACAGTAACAAAAGCTCCAGTAACAAAAACAAACGAACTGCTCGAACTGCTCTTGTTGGAGCAATTTTATAAACTGAAAATATATTGTATTGTCGAATATTCGACGCGTCGCAGACGCGGCTGCAACGCTCCCACTCTGAAATACCATCGCGCCGTTCGTCGCAACGCTAACGCAACGCGACGCTCGTCGCTCCCACTCTGAACAGTCCTTAAGGTGAAACATATATTGTAACAGAAGCTCACCTACCTTTTTAGTTTGTTAATTATGTTGCTGTTCGTATAATTTTTGTAATATATTTATTTTAACGTTATCTAGAATATTTCAGGCTATATTCTATTTGGTTTTAGACGCGTTCTCGAGACCTACAAAACTTCGAGAACCCCAAAACCGTATAAGCGGAACAGCTGTATCTCCAAAGTTCAGTTTATCTTGAGAAGTCGAACGCGAATGATAAACGTCAAAGTAAAGATTTGACAATAAAGTTTCTTTCAGAGTCAAGTCAACGTAGAGGTTAGAATATACTTTTGTTTTTTTGTTCTCCCTTTGTTTTTGACTAACACGAAAAGTTCAAAACATTTTACAACAAAGTTGTAATCTATGAAAGTTAATTCAACAGTTGCATTATACATTCGGCGTCCACGAATTCTTACAAGTTTGGAATATCAATTTAATGTGAGGTTTCATAATAAGTACACTATGCATTTTATCAAATGAAAATTGAATTGTTGTCTTGCTACGCCTATAAGTACGTTGTCACTGTTTTTTAGGAGGAAACGCGTAGTTATCGGATTGTAATGGTAATGTAGATATTCTTTATAAAATCTAGATTTCGTTTCCATTTCCGTCAATTTTTCCACTTCCAAAAGATGTAACTACTTATAAGAATTAATTCATATTTGCAAGTACTGCGCTGACCTTTGTCATCGATATGGAAAGCAAATTTATATTTATAGTTACATGTGGTTTTTAGATAATTGTATCTGAATTTAGCATAATATTTATTATATTAAAAAAAATCATTCTTTTTTAACACAAAATGTCAGCACGTATTCACATAATTTTTAATTACTTTATAAATAATTACTAGATAATGATATCGTGTGTTAAATATATAAATACTATTTATATTTATTAATAGAGAGTTATTATCAAAACTTTATATTAGTGTGTTTATCTGGATTTTATCTTGCTAGCCCTGATTTTAGGTCACCTTTTGAACGTGATTCAGCTAAACGTATGAATGGTTGTTTGTAAGAATTAATAGTTTATTAACTTATGCATATTACGATTATTTAAATTTTGTTAGAATATATTTTTTTGTAAATACATTTAATTGACATCGCATTAGGCTGCGAGCAGATGAAGGTTTAAGTAACGGATGTTTTGGTGAGCGTCACGATGTACATTGCAAATGCATGTTGTTTTCTATATGAAATGAGCATAGCAAACGCAGGACAGTTAGGTATTTATTTTCCAGCTACTTATTCTAGAATGGGCGTCATATAATTTCGACGGATCACAACTATTGTGCATAGATATCAATTATTTGTAATATTACAGAGTGCATTGTTGGTTATTTATTGTGAATAGTGTAAAATAACACACCAGAATGTAATATTACAATTCTAGAAAATTACTATTTCAAGTATAAAATGTTACCAGTTCTATGATAAAATTCATATGTTTTTCATTTCTTTTGTATTATTACTTTAGGTTTTCCTAACTTAATTATATAATTTGCAAGTAAGATTTATATTAATTTTTTTCAATTTTATTATGTTGTCCCAATCTGCCTTATAGTGTGGATGTGGAATTAATATCAATAAATCAAATCAAAAAGTCTTTATTTGGCGGGGTTCAGCCTCTGGCTGCTTAGGCCCAACCACCAACGAATACATTTTTTTTTAACAAGATAAATACTAAACTATTACAATACTAATTAGCAATATTAAACAGAATGAAGTATAAGAAACAACAACAAAAAAGAACTTAATTCGAATAGGAACAGATGATAACAAGTTTAAAAATATATTCGTCAATTTTAATTATTTCTATGTATTTTGGTAAGTTAACTTAAAATATTCTTTAAGTTTATGTTTAAACAAGCTGTTACTTACAATTAATTTTAATTCCTTTGGTAATATATTATATAAAAATGTGCAGCTAAATAAGAATACGAGGATTTAAAGAATGAGGATGAGTGCAGAGGTATATGTAGTAAAAGTTCATTTCTCAGATTTCTATCGTGTACATTATTACCGAATATTAACTTTGAATTGAGATATGACGGAAATTTGTATTTATGATCTTATGTATTAAATTGATATAATGAATATTTCTACGAATTTCCATTTTGAACCATCCATCTAAGAAGCTTAGACACTTATTATATTTCCAACAAAATAGTAGCGTTGCATTCGTACAAAATAATGTTTTTTTTTTCAAGAAATATAAAAAAATTAATTAGTATTTAATTTTGACAATTAATTATTAAAAGTAATAATAGAAAATTTCTAGGCAACTAATTTGTAAAATACCTAGATATTAATTTAAGAAAAAATGAATGTACAGGGAACTGTTGGAAATACAATTTTGTAAAAAAAGTCAAAAATTTCAGTTCGAAAATGATTTAAAAATACACTTCTACACGGCACTGGAAACTGGTAGAGACATTATAAAACCTGACAAAGCATCCATAAAAATGAACAAGCAAAAAATTTAAATAATTTCACAAGGAAGGAAATAAAATTAATTTGTAGTTTTAATTTAAAAAAATATTTCACATAACCGATGTTACAGTAACTGTTCAAAATTTTGTCCGTGTAAAAACTTTTGGATCCACTTTCTACGAACTAACACAAATATTTCTAGTTTTTATCCATTTAGTTATTGCGCCTCGAGTATGACACGCCACACAATTGATTGGGACATTCCTTGTACTTGTTGAGCTGTTTGCCTGGTACTTATTCGAGGAATCTCTTCAACAATCTCTTAAATGTGTTTCTCAGCTACGGCAATCCGCCGTGGTCATCCTGGACATCTTCTACGATTGGGTTGTAAATTTGCCTTATCACTACCACGGTAAAGGCATCCGCATTTGGTACATGTCTGCCGGGAAATCGTTCTGCGTACAGACGAGAAGCTGCTAAAGCATTTTGTCTTACTTCATCACAAATTAAAACGATATCCATCAACTCCGAATTGCTATATAGGTACGTATATCTAGTATTTTTTTGCACCTGAAAATATATTTTAACCACTATCGTAAAAACGTTAATACTACAATCGGATTTCAGTATCCGGAAACGCCCGCATTCCGATGACGTTCGATACTACAGTAATCCAGCGATGTAAAGGTTGAAAATACTGCAACTTCAATAATTTTTTCTCGGAAACTATAAGGATTTTACAAAATATTTTTTACTATATTGACTCCATTTTTCATGACGTATCTATTCCCAAATTTTTTTAGATACATTGTGAATCACCCTGTAATTACAGGAACCAAATGTATATAGAGTAGCCGGTTTTTCATGGCTTCCCATTGGCCGAAATCGGAAAATATACAGGGTGGCTCAAATTTGAAAAAAGTTTAGCCTTTTTATAGAAATTAAGATAATTCAAACAATTCCAAGATATATTCTGCCGAAAAACTGAAAATAGCAATTTTAGAAAAGTCATCTAGCGTTTGCGTGCAAAGTTTGGCAGTGAGGGATAAGAATACAGAGTTAACTATGACTTAGTACAAATATTTTAAGAGGGGATAGGGAAAAATAGGAATTAATGGAATCACCCTTCAAAAAAATTCCAAAATTATTTATAAAGCCAAAAAAAATTATTATCAAAACTATATTAAATCCCTATTTATCGCCGTCACTGACCTTCTGTCAGCCGCGAGGTTAAGTATATTCTGCCAGTCAAAGGTGTCACTTTGAAAGAAAAAAAAATCTTTACAAAATGTAGATTATTTTTTAATGATTTAATGAGAAATACGGTATGGTAGCACAGAGAGGCAGCACCTACCTTACTAATATTTATTTCCAGGATTGATACTTGGAGAGATATTAAGAATGTTGAATCATCTTCTGTGTTCTTACTTGTTTATTAAAACCGACAAAGATTTTTCTACTTCCTGTGGACCTCTCCTTCCCTCGATCGTTCTTTTTGTGTAAAGCGGGGTACCTACTTGGTTTGGCGGTCTTGACCAGGTCGATTACTTACGTCGGGAAAAAGCACAAAGGATAACAACAAAATACATGTAAATGTACACAAATACATAAAAACACTGCCACACGTTTACCGCCACGACATAAAACAGCTGTTCGATGTGGTTCAAAAAGTATTCAGTAAAATATTTTGTATACTCGGGAAACATCTTTGAGGCTGCCGCACGATTATATGCACTTGTCATACTCCCATAAATCAGCACCTTATCCGTCATCTAGGCATTTGAATACGACATGTTTTTAAATACACATAAAATACGCGAAAAATTAAATTTGCGAAAAACAAGTACTGAAAAATTATTTCAAACTAATCAGAGTACCGTAACCGTGTATTTACGTTATTTGACATCTACATACGACATCTGACGACATCTGTAGGTCACTAATACAAGGTGCACTCACGCCGATAAATTTTTAAACTTCATGTGTTGTTGTGTAATTAAATTCCGTTAATTCTAATAATAGCAACAATATTAACAGTAATCGACGATGTTTGCATAAAATAATTAGTAATATTTTAAACTATAACATCCCAAGATGTGTACAGTGTTCTGTAAAAATGACCCTTAGATTATAACTAACTTCGCATTCTGGATGGTTTGGAGCATGGAGGGTATGCAATTAGCAATGCAGTATGGCATAACCTAGAACTTACTGTTACTTTAAATCAGGTAAGTGACTAATTTTAAACGTGTTATAGTAATTAAATAAAGTATTTTATGTCGGATATGTTAGTGGATAATTATGATGAATCTGCAAGGAGTGAAAATGTAGTTTGGCAGTGTGCAACGAAAGAACGAATACAAAATACTGCAGCTAACCGGATTAGCTGTTATCTACCAGGTACATAAACATTATTATTATTAATACAAATGTTTCGTTTCGTCGTTTCTATACTAGACAATGTTGAAAAAACGACCAGTAGTTGACATATCTAGCCATGACGGATGATGATTGATTGTCATAGGCGCCGACTTTCTGTGGGAAAAGAGGATTTTGCCCCATTTTTTAAACATCGAGCTAGAATTCCGAAATAATTTTTTTATTGTCTTTTAGACCTTCCTGAGCACGTGGTTAACATTTTTGTACTTAGTCATAGTTAACTCTGTATACCAGTTTCGGTATTTTTCGCCTGGAAAAACTAACTTCATTATTAATAAATTATTATTACAAACATCAATAAATATTCCTTTGTCTTTAAAATGGTAAAAGATATAGAATAAAACAAGCTATTGGAAGCTCTGTACATTCGTAAGAAAGTCAAACATACAAAATTGTATATTATTTTGATTCCTCCTATATACTCTATCATTTTTGACCATTAGTTTTTGGAAATATTTGCACAATCCTTTTTTCAGGCGTCGACACGTTTCGTAGTAAATTTTATTTACTCTCAAATATTTGCGCTTTGTAGATTGACCTATAATCCAACTAATTCACACGTCAAAAAACAAAAAAATGTATATTATCATCGATACTCGGTATTTTTTAATACGCGTGCATACTGTTTATGAAATTAGAACTATGGTGATTGCTTGTTATTTTCGCCGAAAATATTGGCGATACATCGCAAAAGTGAAAACAACAGAGAAATCAGGATTTATACAGGGCGTCCCTAAAATTTTGGGACGTTTCGTTACATAAAGTACAGCTGAATATAAGTCCATTTAATTAAACTTGTCTTAGTCCAAAAGTTAATAATCACGGAGCTATAGGGTGTCAAAAGTTAAAAAATAAATAGCGTTTTCTTTAATAACTTTCGACTGTTTCACGTGAATTTCACGAAATTTTGTATCCGGGGGTTTCTTTGGATTAAAAATTCAATTTTCTTGTCCATTTCGGTGTATTTTTTAGAGGTCGCCACCGGCGATGATTTCGAACCCTTTAAACCGTTACAACTTTTTTGTTCCACCCTGTATGTTATTTTGGACTAGAAAAATCTCTTCCTCTGCCTCTTTTAGTTATGAAAGATATACCTTATTGAAGTCACTAGGAGCAACGGTTTCCGAGAAAAACAGATCTAAAGCTGATGATTATTTACCTACAAAAATAAAGCGTAGATATTTTCGTTATGGAAGTTGCGCATTAAATCTTGTAATTTACTGCATAGTTAAACAAATAACTATTAAAGTGTCCCTAATTTTCAGGAAACTCTAGACATTTTTTTTTAATGTGGTATTATTTTTTTATTAAGATTAGTTGGAAAGCAATCATTTTTAATAGCCTCTCTTCCTCTCTTACCACTTAATATTTAGGGATGGTCTTAATGCCACTGATTTAATAAACGTGGTAAATATGCATAAAGAGCTTTATGAAGTTGTACATTACATTAATTCAATAGAATGGTAGGTGGTAGGTTTATAGTTCCCAAACACACTTGTCTAAAATTATCAACAGAAAGATGTTGTTTGTAAGGCTTATAGTTTGAAAATATGCCCCATATTTTAAAGATTTACACTATTTGTAAGTAAATTCTATCAAACTATGTTAAAGTTCATGGTGTACATTTCGTGTACCCGCCCTTTTCTGTTGTGTATTGTAAATATTAATCAAAAACTATTTTTTTTTATGAACTTCAACACTCTTTATCCTTGTAAGAAAGGAGGCATTTTGGAACAAAGATTAATTTGATTATTTTAAGAAAAAGTTTTGATTAATTTTTTTTACATCTAATTATGTTTCACTTTCTCAAATACTTACACTATGGTGAATGGATTAATAACAAATTTTAGATTCCAGATGGAAAACATCCAGAGTTTACAAACACAACGATTTATGAGGCAATCCTGTTGTAAGTGTCATAATCTTGATCATATTATCGGTGTTACATTCGTATTCATATTGATATGATAAGTTTCAACTACAGTTCCTGCCTTTATAGCAAGAATAACCGGCGTTTTAAGGAAAAAATAATCATTATAAAATGTGATTTATAAAGGAGGAAATTAGTTAGCAAAGCAAACAGATCAAGGCGCCTGTAAATAAGATAAACGTCATAGGCGAGTGAAAAGGTAAAAATACTGAATCATATCATGCGTGACGTCAATAAATCTCAAATATTGCCAGAGTACAGAAAAGACAAAATTTGAGTATTTAATTTGGCACAATGGGGAAATTTATATGGAAAATGGAGCACATGTTGGTTTTTATGCTTTTATCCATAACGAGATTCGTATCAATTAATAATCGTTTAGTGCATTTTATTAATATACAGCATGTTCCACTTTTCACTTGACATCCCTGTAAAATGTTACCGTGGCGGGCGATTTGTTCTGTTATTTTTTTGTAATTGGGTACTCCACACATGTACTTATCCAAGCCAGTGTAACGGTCAAGTTACCTTTCGATGATCTGCTATAATATTTTTACAATACAATTATTTTTATTCCTTTTGATTAATAAGCACATTAATATAGTATCCGTCATGAAAACACACATCAATAGATATACACATAAAAAAATCACATACAATATAATACACATATATATATATATATATATATATATATATATATATATATATATATACACAACATAAGTCGACATAATATAAATCACATTATACAAACAATTCAAATAATAATAAAAGAAAAAAAAACTTAGTACTTGAGTAAAGATTATTATTCTTATAAAAACACAAAAATGTTTTTGTACTAGAAATTTTAATTTCCATGAGTACCTAATGGGTTAAAAATATCTAAACCTTTAAGGAAAGGCAGAGCTTAAGAAATATTAAGTATTTTATAAGGAATATGAAAGTTACTTCTGTTTCTAATAAAATAATGATGATGATCGGCATTCCAAGCAATGTTAAAAATAGCCGATTTTTGGCTTAGCCGGGGGAACTCATAAATCATAAAAAAATCAATTGATTATTGTTAATTAACATTAGAAATGGCCCAGAAATACGCCAGATAGCTGGGGAAATGTCGCTACTACCCCTAAACCTATATAAACTACCCTTAAATAGCTTTAAATGGATAATCATTAATTATTGTTATAAAATTCGTGTAAAATGAAAAAAATGCTTGAAAATGATTTGAACAGACAGTATGTCAATATAAAAAGTGATAAATGACTGTAAAAGTGCCCATTCAATGGCGAAATAGCGCCAATTGTTCTCACTTTGCGAGCGCGTACTGAAAAAATGTCAATTTATCCTTGCGCCCATTTTTCAGGTCGCAATAGTATAAATGAACCTTAAAAGTGATTTAAGCATTTTTTTCATTCTAAACGAATTTTACAACAATAAATAATGATTATCTATTTTAAACTATTTAAAGGCAGTTTATATAGATTTAGGGGTGCAATTAATATTTCCCCACTTACTTAATGTACTCTAGTATCAGTTTATGCATTTTTTGACAGTAATCTATAATTTTTTTCTAGTAATAGGCGTTCCCTTGAACATTTAAGCATTATCTATTTTTGATGTCGAAATAAGCTCACAATTAGCTTTTGAAAGTCGTTTTTTTAATTTTTAGGGGTGGAATGGACATTTTTACAGTTATTTATCACTTTTTATATTGACATACTGTCTGTTCAAATCATTTTCAAGCATTTTTTTTATTTTACACGAATTTTATAACAATAATTAATGATTATCCATTTAAAGCTATTTAAGGGTAGTTTATATAGGTTTAGGGGTAGTAGCGACATTTCCCCAGCTATCTGACGTATTTCTGGACCATTTCTAATGTTAATTAACAATAATCAATTGATTTTTTTATGATTTATGCGTTCCCCCGGATAAGCCAAAAATCGGCTATTTTTAACATTGTCCTTTAACTTTTGAAAGAAGCTACGACAGGATGCGTTGATATACCCACCAAACATCTAATAATAAGTTTCTGACAAATAGACACATCGGATGTCATCATAGCCGAACTCTAAAAACATATACCATTCTTCATTCTACTATAAGCCTGAGCATAACAAACGGAAATGAGTTGATTCATATTAAGCACTTTCTTCAAATTTCGGCCGAGTATGCCATTTTCGGAGATGAGGCCACTTTGGAACACAGTCCAACACAATGATTTCTGCAGATCAGAGTTTCATCATTTGTTAAGCCTAAGAACGTTACCTTTGAATTGATTAACTGTCTTTTCCAGGATATCATTATTAACTGAAATATTTATATCAAAATCATTACAATTCTGTACTGTATGGAACCTTATGTAGTTAGTCTTGGAATTATTTAAATATAAATAATAGAAACTGAAGCAATCACGTAAATTGACCAAAGTAGTATTACAGTTGTTCTCAAGTATATTTTTATCTATATCGGAAATAACTGGAGAAGTGTCGTCGGCATAGAGTGTTGTAGACATATTGTGGGAGACAGTTTTCAAGGTTGTTACTATATTAGGAATAACACCGAACCGAGTACGCCCTGTGGAACCGCGACAGATACGTCAGTTAGTGGGATTTTCTTTAACTTTTGGGGCGCTAGATAATATGAAAACACGAGAATTGTACCTTATCATTGTGTACTGTACACCGTGAAAAACACTTAATAATTTACATCAATTCAAGTCTTATTAGTCTTTTAAACGATTTATGCAGGGTGTGACAATGTTTATAATGCCGCATACAATTTTTTCAGTGTACAGTTGATGTGTAAAATAGATTTTATTATAAAACATAACAGGTGAAAATGATGTATTTTTTCCTATTCTAAATGACTTGTCAGCCTAGAAACTGTTATACACATTGAAGAAAACTTGTATGATTAACACAGTGAAGAGATATTTGAAACTTACTCAGATTTGTTTAGGCTGTCTCAATAAGCAGACACGAATTTGTTGGAAATTTGAGTAAAAAAAGGCGCGCTTAAGAATAAAGAACATAAAAGGATAAAATATTATCATTGCTGTCAATTACAAGATAAAAAAATAAGAACAGTTGACATAGAAATAATCGGATGAATTTATTTTCCTAGGAGCATACATGGATCAAAATATGCATTTACTGCATATAAATATTTAGAAAAAAATAAAATTTATAGGTCAGTGGTCGCACGGTTTAAGGCGTCAGTACTTGAATCGAGGTGACTAATCGGTGTTGGTTGGAGCCCAGCTGCCAGTAGACCGTATATAAGCTACATTCGTGGAGAGGTTTGGCGCCCTCTCTGCGAGTATGGTAGGGTGGAAGAATGTTGGCTTGGGTCAATGTGAGAAATTGATACCGGTTGATATTTGACTACCCCCCTAATTAATGAGGTTTTCCAGGTTTCCCTCATTCCTGCACTGAATAGTGGTTAGGGCCTACCAACGTAAGTCGTTCCTGGGCGCAAATGCGGCATGCGCAAATAATAATATGCCGCCCCCTCTCCCGCACAAGTCTCCGACTTCTGGGCTAATCCCTGTGATTAGAATGAGAGGTAGAGATATTATTATTATTATTATAATACGTAAAAATATTTCAACAAATAATTCGTTAGAGAACTGTAGATTTAACTACAACTGGCTTTTTTCTTCTTCTGCTTCTTTTTATTAATTTGACACAGAGCATTCGATTACATCTGTCCAAGAAGTACAGCTATCTTACCTACAGCTGAAATTAAATTCGTATATACTTTATCGATTTTTTGAAATACATTGCGCAAATGCACGTTATATCTTTTGTACTGGATTATACTACATTGAAAATAGCAGTTATCACTAGGGTCATTGTTAAAAACACCGAATAATAACTAAAATAATTACCAAATTGTTTAAAAAATATATGACGGTGTTTTTCTCATTTTGAAAAAATAATATTTATGGTAGATATAAATGTTTGTGTTTTGCAATAATAACAAACGTAAGTATAGTTTCTATGGCAACAGTTAGTTATGGTGTTTTGTTGCAAAAGAGGGAGAGAGAGAACTCATTTTATTATTGAATTGTTTGTAAAAATTATCCCTCTCCAGGCTTCTTAGTAAAAATATTTTCTTTGTTCAAATCAGCAAAATTATGAAATGATTTCTTGGAAATATATTGGGGCTAATCATAATTGCTTACAGTTTTCAATAACATTAAGGTTACCATATTTCTTGCCGTAAAATGATCACATTTTTGGTGTTTTTCGGTACAGGAATTTAGAAAAATGAAACACGTAGAATAATAGTAATATCAAAAATAAAATTTTCACATATTTATAAACAAAAGTGAACATCTTATATACAGAACTACGTTTACGTCTACAGTTTAAAAAAAACACAATTTGAAAGATTTCTGTACCTAAATATTTATTGGTTAGACTGCTTTCTGTCGCTCGTTATACTTCGGTACCTTTGAATAATCGCAAGTGACGTGAGATAACATCCTGTTATTTGTTAAGCTCTGTATTATTCACTTCTTAAATATCTAAAATTATTTGTATTTGTGGACAACACTATTTCAAGAATGCTGGTTCTTTCATGATTAGTCTTTGTACGGACCAATCGATTGTGGTTGTGACAATTTTCAGCAATATAAGGTGCGATGGCTAGGTAAATAGCAATTAATTGATATATTAGTCCTAGAAGAAAATATTAGGTACTGTGTTAATGGTACTTAATCTCCTCTACATATGACAGTACTGTTAGAAAGTAACGAATTATAATATTCCGTTACTTTCTATCAATGTATTATTGCATAGATGAGTTGGCAAATACATTATAATGAGGTGGTTATTGGATTATGGTCGATGAGTTAACACTATCGGCACTGAGAAGCAAAGCACAAAATCACTTCAAGATCCTCTTACACGAAGATTAAAAATTCTGTGAATGATAAAAAAGATGCAAGACAAGAAGAATGTTAATTTTCTTATACGTTACAGCATAGAGAACACTTTTTCATTAATTATCATTTCGCATATATGACTCAATATCAGTGTGTAAAAAATACAAATAATAATATGCCCATGATAAAAGAATGTAAATACCTAGGAGTTCAATAATCAATTCAAATATTCTCTTTTTGAACCTAAATAGTTTACAGAAATTTATTTAAAAATGTATTATATTGTTATATATTACTTTTGTAACCATATTGTAGAGATGTCCACAGATGAAATTGGAAAGAGAAAAAACTTTTTACTTTTAATGTCATTGAAAAAATTGTCTGGTTAAAAAATTCTGCTTGATTAAAATGTACAAAAATACAGGCTTAATTGAGTACATATACATCATAGTAACAAATTATTAGAAATACAGTAGATTTTATTCAATAATACACTACGCAAGTTAAGAAATACATAAACAGCTACAGTTTTGATTCAACTTAAAGGAGACCATCTGAAGAAGCAATCCTAAAAATGCAGAAATAGGTCAGATCTCATCTATTGTGGTTGAATTTGTCGTGTTTCCACTGCCAAAAAGTGAAGTTAGATATTTATAGAGTGTTTCATTAGCAGGTTAGTAAATTAGATTATTTTCTTTAGATAATTATTGAATAGAGCTTTGTCTGTGGAATTGTTCATTAGCATACCTAGATGTTTGGTATCAGAGAACATACATATGACTTCATTGATAGGAATTGTAGGAAATTTGATTTATATTAGCTTAAAATACCTTTCTAAAACAGTAAAAAAAATGTTACAAAAGTTAATAATAAGCAATATATGGGTAGATATTGTGGGTGTAATTCAACGCAGGTTGGGGCTTTTGCCCACTGAGTAGTTAGTTTCACACAATATTATTAATACCTAAAAATATATAAAAAGAAATGTTTAATCATGAAAAACAATTTACAACATCTTTTTCACATTGAATGTGAAATGGGACCTGTAGCACCATTAGTAGGTCCAGTAGCGAAAACATCAGCATCGGCAGGTTGAGTAACCCCTTAGTTGTGAATGTTCAATACTTGGATCCAATTCCAAAAAAAGGATTTCGTAAAATAATAAAAATAGAACTAGAAAGCAATTCACAAATTTTAACAAGCTCACCTTCAATTATCTTTTAGAAGAAAAACGAGTGGAAAGCACTGAAGATCGCTGGAAAGTTTCTGTATGTAAAAAATAAATATGATTTCTATCAATTCGTTTCTATTAAATTACTTTTTTAAGAATTTGTGAAAAAAATTTGCACTTTAAACTACAATTCCGAATATACGCGATATTACCCTACAGTATACGCATCATTACCCCGCAGGGTGGGAAATATCGCGCATTTGTATTATTTCACATCTAACAAAATTTCTCAGAATCTAAAAATTATAAATGAACTAAAATAATACTGAGCACTCCTTAATAAATGCTGATTATGTTGTACTAGTTTTAATTTTTCAAATCACTTTCAAGCCTCGTAATGAATTATTTTCTTTAGGTGCGCAGTATTCCCCCACTCTCCCCTACTATTGATATGATTCAGTTTTGTGCTTGTAATAACACATTAGTGAGGATGAAGTAGTTTAGTAAGCTAATGCAAATGTTATTCAATGTTGTCCATAAAAGATTTATTTAACTGGCAAATAATTAATAAATTGTATTCTTTTGCAAAACAATTGGGTGTAGACTAGTTTTTTCTTAAACAATTGTGTTAATTTTGAGTGAAAATTTACTTGACTTTAAGGGGGCGATATCAGTTTGTCCAAAAATCGCTGGCGTACAATGTTATGCTAAAAATGAGTATTTATCGGCACGAACGCCACTGATGATTGTATATTACAAGAGAAATTTATATACATAAAAGTAGATCTTCAGTATATACTTTTGTGTACCAAATTTCATTTCAATATCTCGATCGGTTTTCAAGATATGAAGACTATAGTATTTAAGACAGAAAATTTTAAACAACCTGTATCTAGAACACGAGGCATATCCGGACACATAAACTTTTTTCTTATTTTTAAACATAGAACCTGCCTCTAGATTTTCTTAACATCATTCTTAACACCCTGTATATTTATTAATTATGCCTCCGGTAATTAAGAAAAAAACAAGTAACAAAGTATAACATAGACATGAGCCAAGAAACTCGATCCCACTGTGGACTGCGATCTGTAAGGTCTTTGCCATGCACAAATCCAACTTGTTTAAGTATACCATTAGATACATAACCAGTCCTGCATGCATATACCAAGACTTCGCCCGTTCGGATATAGCAGTATTGTTGCTGGTGGGCCACTTTCACTAGATTCTAGGTTATCCACGTGTCGGTAGAGTTTTATCTTATTTTTAGGAGGGAATGCTTTATTTTAATCTCGGTTTGTGTAGCACCGAATAACTGCAAAAGGACCGGCTCTTCGACATTTCCTCTGGTAGTCGTAAATGGTACATCTTTATTTTTCCAGTAAAAATTTGCAGGATAATTCGCAGCGCCTGTAAAAAATCAGAGAACAAAAAATTATCACAACTGATGCAAATTAGTGTTGTAAACGATGAAATATATTAATTTTGTCTGGTTATAAGGCTAGGTTTATATATGACAGTTTTCGATTAAAAAATTCCCCTGCACGAAAGTGACAACTCAAAAGGTTTACATTTTTTAGGAGCAAAAACAAATTTGTAGAAAGTTTATTAGTGTTAAACATTTAGAGTTCCACCGGGGACGGCGTCGATGGTTATCTGGGAAAATATACGTACTAATATGAAAGTTTGGCAAAATGGGAAAGTCCCTGGAGCGAACACAACTGACATATCTAGAACTTTCTAGCATTTCTGGTTATTTTTTAGTTTAATTGGGTATTTTGCCGCACTTGTGCCAAAAGGATCAGGCAAGGGTTACTTTTGAAATGAAGTTTGCCTAATCAAAAAATGTTAGCAATAAATAAAAAATTACAAAAATCACAACACTATCGCGCACTTTTCTATATTTTGACGTTTCAAAAAACTCCGTTTTCGTTCTCAAAAATTTGCAAATGTATTAAACGTAAGTCAAGTTTGACAGTTTAAAATTTGTTTATCTGCTACCATAAATATGTTAAATTATTTTTATTTTATTGTTACTTACTTCTTCTTGATACAACTGTAGCCAACAATGATCAATGTTTACTGAACAATTTGACACACACGTATCTATGTTCAATATAGGCATTTACATTTATAGTATATACATTTCGTTTTTTGTTTTATCAGATTTAACTTTCTTTCCAATACAATATAATAACAACTCTTGTAGCATTGTTGCCATCATTTTCGGAAGGCATAACATCTGAATCTGCCAAAGTTTGTGAAGAATTTGTACAAGTTACCTGTTCTTGTAACAAACAGCTATATTTTCCTTGGATTTTCCTTGAAATATCAATTTTGTGTTTGAGTACTTAGAAATATCAAGTCGTAGTAATATTTTTTTTATTAAATTTCAATAATTCTAACTTCACAAATATAACTGTGATGTGATTATGGATTAAACGTTTTATTGCATTCGTGTTTTAATAGCCTTTTATCCACTTAAGGATAATAAAACATTCTTAAAACACTTATACAATAAATAACTATTAATTTTTTACTGAACATTTTTAAGGAAAAGATATTCTCCTTATTCGATGGAAAGTTATGGGACTCCAAAGATAACCATGTATTTTTTAAAACTAATTTGTTACAAATTAGATTATTATCTACTAAGATCAAAATTATGGCAATTGAAATAAAATATATGTGCTAATTTTAGTCAGTAATATAGAATAAAAATAATTTTCAATTTAAGTAGAATCGAAAATACAAAATTCCTGTATTAGAAGCAATTTGGCAAATGAAACAATTACAAAATGAAAAATCTGAAATAATCCATATCTATGTGATCAAAATAATCTTTATAATTTTGTAGCAAGCTATACAGCTTTGTACTTTAAATAGGTAAATGTAGATGGAAATTTGCATCGCACTTGTGTAACTACATATTTGTGTAATGCATACGAAATTTGTTTCTAGTGTTAGTGAAAATGAATTTCACTGATTGTTATTCTACTAGGCTTGTTGTTGCTAGAAGCATATTTGATTTCATTTGTGAATGATTCGATTTTGGTCATTTGTATCTAACAGTTTACTATAGATCACAAAGATCTCTAATTTCTTGAGCTACCGATTTATTGGGTTTATTTATTTTATTATCTTTGAGTAACACTACTGAACAAGCCTTATGAAATACGGTCATCAAAATACCTACCATAAATATAAGTAATATCCTGATGAGAACAAATTGGATCCATTTTACTATACAAATGAATACTTCTACCTTCCTTGAATGAACTGTAGTGTAGACGTAATTTAATAGACTTAATAGACATAATAAAAAGAACAGTTATTGCATCAATTGCAACCTGATTCACCACAAAACCAAAAGAATTTTTAAATTATATTGATCTAATCTAAGTTATTTCAAGTATTTTTATTTTATATACCATCCTCCACAATATATTCTCGCAAGTTTTGAATTTCTAATGATTGTATTTATGTACCTATAAAAATTTATAATGTTACAACCTTACGTATCGAGATCGAGGCAGATTCATACTTGATATATGCACACCAATACTTATAAGTCTATTCAAACACGATCTTCGACCGTCTGTCACTATTATCGTTTTATTTACTTCAGATACACTTGATACACAGCAAAAGTTGTTTGTTAACAGATAAAAGATACGCCAAAATTTCTGCGAATGATGATGTATGCTTGACATATTTTACTCATCCAATCGTAGTTAAAAATCAATAATATCCCCTAGATTTTGTTTACTTGCCACTGATATAGGTTGACGGCGAAATAACTAATTATCTTGATTACGGTTTATGCGACCAAGAAATGTATTCGTATTACAATTGTTATTTAAGGTGTTAATAAAACAGATTTTCAAGTTTTTATTTTCTCGATATCGCTAATTTTTATTGTCATAGTAATAAAATTAAGTTTACAAGACACTAAAAGTAATTTGTTTAAGAACCGGAAGCTTTGGGTCTGGCGAATGTCCATTAGTCAGGTTTTTCTGGCTAGTTTGAATTACCGTTAGACAATTTAATATGTTATGGCATTTGTCTTTTGTAAGGAAAACTGCCCATTGGTAGCTCCTATACCTACTTGTTTAGTACTGATAATAACAAACAGATTTTAAATTAGAAACTGCAGTTGTAGGTGATTTGGAAATCTCACAAACTCAATGGTGGATGTGATATGTGGTATGGTAAGAAGATTCATAGATATTTTTGATAGAATTGCACTAAATTCAGTGGCGTAGCCAGAAATTTGACATGGGTGGGGGTTCAGTGAATAAAGACTACGTCAAACTAGATTTTTTTAATAAAAAAAATACCTTTTAATAAATTAAAACAATATAAAATAAATAAAAAACGATCTCATCATAAACATGTAAATAATAAACAGATACGAACAATACTTGTTACAAAAATGACAAAAATAAAATTAGAACCCTAATATAAGGTTGCCGTAGGAGATCTAATTCACTGACCGCGTTTCCAAATCTTGGCGAATAGAGTGATTGCAGGTTTATAGTATGACATTAGCTATATGACCCAACCTACCCAACGTCAAAACCCCCCGTGGCTACGCCACTGACTAAATTCATCTATATGTTTCTATATCCAATGAAGATTTTTCTTTGAGATGATCAAAGTTTTGTATTTAACTTTTTGGGTTGATTGCTTTCGTTAAATACACACTACTATAAAACCATTAAAGAAATTTCAAAATGGTACTTCATCATAGCTACTTATATAGGGTTAACTATTAAAGTATAAATAGTTTAAAAAGGGGTTAGAAAAAAATACGAAGTAACGGAATCGCTCTTGTAAAATTTTCAAACTTATTTATAAAGCGGCAAAGAAATGTTTGGATCAATATTAACTACTATTTATCGTCGACTTTGGCGACCGGTAGCAGCGATCACACGTTTGACGTTTAGAGAGTTAGGCAACCACCTACAATTTGTTGCCATAATTAAAACTCTGTGTTAACGTTTGTGATTTTCTGTTTTTTTTTCAGTTTTGTGCCTATTTTGTTAAATTTTAAACGTTTTACAGTAATTAAATAAAGAAATTTGTGTCGGGTACAGATTCTTGCGTATAATAAGGTTCTCCGGTTGGTTTTTGTAGGTTATCGGACAAGATTTTATAATTAAAACTGCCTCGGATGCATTTATTTTAATTTTATTTGTTTTTTTTTATTAATTTGTTAGTTTCATACTATTTGATAATTTGACTTTCAGGTTCATTATTTTTTGTTTTTACAAGATTTCATACTGTTCTTTTATATTTAGACTTTTATTTATTTTAAATAATGGATTTTTACTATGTAGGTATATTTTTTTACCTTATTTTCTCTCCCATTGTAATTTTATCCTTTAATTGGATTATACCCGTTGGATATTTTAAGAGTAAATAAATAAAATAAATAAATAAATATTTATTTTCGTCGTTTCTACAATTGGAAATGCAGTAAAAAACGACCGAATGGTAGCTGACAGTTCTTATCCATCTCAAACGATGGTTATCATAGGCGCCGATTTTCCGGAGTCAAAGAGTGGTTTGCCCGAGTTAGAATTCTGTAATATTTTTATTATCTTTTAGGCTCTTTTGAGCACTTGGTTAAAATTTGTGTACTAGTGTGCGGACACACGCTTCTCCTCAGTAGGTGTACCTTATAAGGGGATTCAACTGTCAAAAATACATTTGATGTCGTCGAAAACCATCTTTCACATACATACAGAGTGTTGCTTCAAAGAAGTAAAATATTTATGTCGTCATATTCAGAAATACCTTATCCAAATCAAGAATTAGTATACCGGGTGACAACGGAAAGTGGGAACACGCTGTAACTTTTTTATGACTGTTGATAAAAATTTGAAATTGGGTGGGTTTATACTAGATGGCGCCATGAATTCATTGAGGTCATTTCGGATTTCATGGCATTTCCGGTTTGCCCGGAAATGACCGTAAATTTATATTTTTAAATGGGAAACTTGTATTTTTTGACATTTTTGGAATTAGCTGATCATTTTACGTCTGATAGGACCAATTTTCTGAAACATATTCTGAATGTAATTTTTTTTAATTTTTAAAACTAAAACTAGAAGGCCGCGACTGACAGAAATTGTTTCCTTTTTTGACGAATATTAAAAATTATTGTACCACAAAATTCAGAAAAAAATCCATTATTAAAAATTCAATAGGGCCCACCCTCTTTACATTTGAAAAAAAAGAGTTTTTAAGGAAATACAATAAATCGAAATTTTTAGTGGTAATAACTAAAAAAATGTACAAAAATATTCAAATTTAGAATTTTTCCCATAATTACAAACAAAAAAGAAAACAATTTCTGCCAGTCGCGGCCTACTAATCTTATTTTTAAAAATTAAAAAAATTACTTACATCCAGGAAATGTGTCGGAAATACGTACATACGTAAAATGAACCGCTGATTCCAAAAACGTCAAAAATCAGGGTGTCCCATTTAAAAATATAAATTTACAGTCATTTCGGTCAAACCAGAAATGTCATGAAATCCGAAATGACCTCAAAGAATTCATGGACCATCTAGTGTAAACCCGTCTAATTTCAAATTTTTATCAGCAGTCATAAAAAAGCTACAGCGTGTTCCCACTTTCTGTTGTCACCAGGTATATGTTATGAGTGTGCTCCATATGTGTCGATGCCGCTACAGGCATGTTAATCTGTTGTTCTTCACAAAACAAACCGTTTTAAAATGTTCTGTATCTTTAATTTATTATTTAAAAAACTATATACTACACGTTGCTTATTGAAAATTATTTATTTGACGTTTTGAATTAAAGGAAGCGCTTATTTAATATACATCCTGTATACCTAAATACGAGAACTTTGAGTTATTAATCATTCCTTATTGGATTCCTTATTTTATGGGAAAGTAAAAATTATATAGAACAAAATGATGTGTCTTCTACGAGTACAACAATTCAGTTGCAAGAATAAGTAACTGTGGAGCAACAAATTTGTAATTTGCAACAGTTTCGTTACATCAGCAAAAAATCACCTGTAGCCATTTAGTTGTTTTTTCGTTTATTGTCTTCCAACAATGTTCCACCTATTTTGCTGCAATCTTGTGGCTGGTAACAATCTGAATCCACCGTTCGACAGGTGTAAAGTACCAATATTTTTTACGTTGTAAGCTATTTACTTAATTTCATAGTCTGTTATTTTTTCTATGAAACGTTCTAATTTCTTGGGACTACGCGATTTTCATTTGTGTTTGTTTTGTCTGATTTCTTTGAGTATTGATAACGTCATGACATGATCCCTGGCGTCAAATATTTATCTAAAATGTGAATAAAAACTGGATATATTTCTAGTAGATAGATTCGAAGAAAAAAATACTTCGAAAAGATAACTTCTAGTTTCCTTTATCAACTATGTATTATTGGAAAACTATTAGTAGTATTTGGATTGAAAAAATGACTAATGTGACCTCAAGACAAATCCATATCCTTAACATACTAACCAAATAACCATTATGGGCCAAATACATTCCAATTACATTTTAATAATTTATGCATATAGGACTATTATAGAGAAACACGCATAAACAATAATTCATTACAAAGGCAGACATTAAACACCAGCTTGTTAATAATTTGACACTTGTCTTCTTTGATTCCAAATTATAAAATTACACAGCAAGAAATCGTCTTTACACGCTACTATTTTGGAAGTAGTAAAGTAATGTTATGTAATAGTAATTTACAACATAAGTGAAGTGATATGAATTTACAATAACAATATCGTACAAAATTTTATCTACTTTCATTTAATAACACGAAAAAGTATGTATCTGGCAAAAAGCGTCAAATGACGCGACAAGAAGCTGGTGTATTTTCTGTAACAGAAAAATTACCTGCTACGGGTCAAGCTTTCTTATGTTACCATGGTTACTATCAAACTACTCAAACTACTTTGTCAAAAACACCCATAGAGTAAAGTCGGCATATATGAAATACCCATTCTTTAGGGCGCTATAAAAAGGACACCAAAGTGTTGGGGTCTATAATATTTTAAGAAAAAATGCAAATTCTTTACAACAAATTCAAACAAAATACGTTCTTCACTAATGCTGCGCAAAAACATTAAATACAGTAAAATCACAAACTCACCCTTTGCAACCATGTGCAGTTTTACCGACTGGGTATACTTATAGTAGTGATCTACAACACCGATAGTCATGCTAATATTACCATTGTCCAACAGATAGAACATTTCGTTTTAAAAATATCAGATATTCCATATTACCCGGTATATTCCATATATGCCGACTATACTCTACATATGAAAAGCGCTTTTCAAAAATAATCTGATTGAAGTCTATATCCTCTGATATAGAAGCAGCGCAAACGGAGCAATTTGGAGTAAAAGTTAAAGGAAGTGTTCTGAGAATTTGTTATAACACAAGGAAATGTGGCAGGTATCAACTGTTTAAATATTTTTCGAAAATATGCTGAGCTTTGTTTTGGTTTGTGTGTTCTATAGGCAAGCAAAATGTACCTCCCAACCTGCCAGAGTTAATACTTTTGGAAGCATTCCAAAAATGATTATAAGAAAATTTAGATGGAAAAATCCCGAAAAATACATTGGACATTGTTTTAGAAAGTCCTCAGCCACCTTTCTGGTTGATGACGTTGCAGATATGCAGATGTTAAAACATCATAGGAGCTAGAAATATTCTACGGCAGTAGGCTATGTTGAGAATACTCTAGAGAATAAGAAACATATAGCAAAGAAGATCATGGTGTCAAATACAGATTTAACGATTGGAATTCGTACTTAAACAGCTCCATCTACTTCTGGTATACACATTTCTAATTGTCTTTTTGTTGTTCTGTATAATAGTTATTTGATCTAATTTGTAAGTAGTAGCTAACTACAAACAATAGGACAAATAAAGTCTTAACGATTGCACCATACCAAAATTAGAGCAGTTTTTCCTACTTCCTAAATAATAAGTGATAAATAACAACAGAAAGCGATCAAACCAACAATGTTTTAAGTACCAAATATATTATGAAATTAGCTAAATTGTTAACTTTAATTGTAGTTATAAATATTTACTATGCAAATTTTTTCATTAAACTGCGAAAGGCATGAACTAAGTAGAAGTTATCTTATTTGAACAAAGGGACTGAAATTTATAACAATATTAATAAAATAAAATCTGTCAGGAAACGGAAGGATTTGTCAAAAATGAATTATTGTGTTATTATTTTATTCTAAAGTTGCATAGTTATTAATGAATTACGTTACATTCAGAATTAATAAAGAATAGTATGTGTACTGATTTTTTTAAATGCAAATATTTCAAAAAGAGATAGGTTTCCACAAGGTATGCTTTTTCACTAGAAAAGTTCAAATTATTATAATTTTAAATAATTTTTGCTCTAGTGTTGGGTAAAAAATAACAAGCTAAGATAGCTCAAAAGTTATATAATATTTAAATTTAACACCCCCAAAAACCCATCGATATCAAATTTAAAATCGATATGTCAACAAATGTTTTCCATTAGCATCCTCCATCTCTATTAATATTAACATTCGCCCCAAACATATAAATGTTGAGTTAAGCTATTAACAGGTGGCCTGTGACCCATTATTTATGAAACTCTCTGTTTATATAGTTTGATAACAAAAAGCCGTTGACATCCATTTCAATCAGTTTTGACATTTTCCAGTGTTATTAAATAGTTATTTATGCAACAGGTACAAAAAGTGACGTGAAATTGTCAACGAGGCCGTCAGGCCGAGTAGGACAACACGTCGAGTGCAATAAACACTTTCGTACGAGTTGTATACAATATTTTTTCTACGTTCATGCAAAAATCAAAAAATGTTATTTAGATGACACTAAGTCTAGGAAAATATGACATCTGACGATTTCAACGTTTATGTTTGTCATGATGACAAAATGCTGTAGTAGAATGACAGATGAATGCAATAAACATTTTATTGCACTAGCGCAATAAAGAACCACTTTTTCCACTAAATATAGTTCAATAAAGTTTTGTTTTTTGCATGGACGTAGAAAAAAATTATTTTTTGACGCAGTTTTAAAACCAAATTTTTTGTAATCTTCTAATATATAATATATATAATATCTAAATTTTCAGATACGTGGGTAATGCTTTTAATTTTCATAACTTTATGTTATACTTTGGCAATTTTTTCATGCTGGAATTTTCCGAGTTAAAAACATCTAGTTTTACAGCAAGGAGGATAAGGAAGGAAATAAAACAGTGAATCAATTTCTCTCGTCATCCAGACTGCCTGGGAGTTTAAATTTATAATTTTACCAATGTTGCCCCGCACAAAAATTAACATATAAAGGTTACCGTCTTACATAACGCCGTTATTCATCATTCGTCATACAGTACCATATAAAATAGAATCCCATACACCTATGTGTTCATTAATTTGGAAAAAATAAAAATGCACGGAGGCGTTGGAAAAAGTGAATGTATTCATAAACCGCATCCGCTCTAAACTGCAGGTCAGAAGTTAGGATATCGATCGTAAACAATGATAGTATTTATATAAATAGTAAGAAATTAAATAATGGTAGGTATTTTTATTCCGACACGTTTATAAGGATGCAGATATGGGTCCTATTTGTTAAACAAACAGATTATTAAAAAATTAAAACAAATGATATATTTATTTCGATTACTGAGAG
This sequence comes from Monochamus alternatus, assembly GCA_037114965.1. Classification (NCBI taxonomy): domain Eukaryota; kingdom Metazoa; phylum Arthropoda; class Insecta; order Coleoptera; family Cerambycidae; genus Monochamus; species Monochamus alternatus. The sequence continues at coordinate 18,377,602 of CM073427.1, forward strand.
AAGATAGTATGTTTATTTTTTTGCAATTTCAAAAAACTTGACAAATATGCCTTTATTAGTATAATTGTTTCTACCCAACGGATTCTAACCCATAGAAAGAGCCTTGTGGATGTAGTATTCTATTTTTAGCTGTAGCCAACATCTAGATAAAGAATTACCAATATTATCAATTGGATAAGGACAGAATATACTCACTGAGTAAAAAAAATTAAATATTTTAATCTGTACACAAAATTATACTCTATTATAGTTTACTCAATACCTCATATTTATCAATATATTTATATAATGTATGTAGAATATTACCCAATGACTTTGAATTCAATAAAAACGTTGCATACTTAAAGTCAAACCAACCAGGCTTTTGACAGAGTCAAGAACTTATCTGACTGATCACACATATTTTGTTAAATTTAATAATGCTAAATCTAAAAGTTTTATTTCCACTTCGGGTGTACCTCAGAGACCCATATTGGGACCGCTGCTTTTTATCCTATTTATAAATGACATCGCTGATTATATTAAAGCGAACCAAATTTTTAGTATATGCAGATGACTTGAAGGTTTATCGTAACATAACAAATTGGGATGATGTTGAAAAATTACAAAATTATGTCACAGCTGTTTCTGAATTTTGTAAAGATAATGGCCTAAGTTTAAATGAAGCAAAATGTAAACTGCTATCATATACAGGGAAGAAATGTTCTATAGTGGGATATATAGTGAATGATATTGAGATGGAACCTGTGAATAAAATCAAGGACTTTTTTAACAAAATTTTTTCATTTAATGAACATATCACAAGTAACCGCATAATGTTACAGGAGTCTTGGCTTTGTTCTTAGGACAAGCCAAGAATTTAAATCTAGCACACTTCAATGCTATGATCAATCAATTTTGTAAGACCTTTTATAATTCATTATTGTCAGCAATTTTAAGTTAGAAGTTTTAACAAAAGACGTTGTTTGTGCAGCGCGAACAAAAAAATTCGACTAATGTCCAGTATAGTCGTCCAACACTATTTTCTAATTTTTTTATTTTTTGAGAATAGTAGGCTATGAAATTAGGATAGATTTAAAACTATGCAGGGTATGATAGATTTTATCGACTACACCATATTAAAATAAATATCCCACAAAGGTGGAAAGCAAAACACACGTTATGCGCGTTAAACTAAAGCTTACATGCATATTTCTCATATTTCAACATAAATCGAATCTACTGCTGATAATTCCTAAACCAAGTTGGGGAGTTTATGTGCATGCAACGACGTGGGACGGCCGGCTCTGGGCGATCGTCTTCATATTTATTTACAGTTGTAAAAATCCAAGAATATCTTTCCAGTGCAACTCGGCAACTGGACCAGAGATTTATAACCATCCTAACAGTCCATGTTCCGTTATACTATCGCATATACAAACTATTAAACATTTTAGGACATGGTCCGCTCCAACGCGTAGGTAACCGTCATATCTACGCAGAACAGAGACGTATCAAGGCATACTTAATGCAGAAAGAATCATTCGCACAAATTTTTAATTATGTCACTTGTTTCATAACCTAAGGAGTAATGTATTATACTATATTATTTAGCGTCAAAACTATAAATACGATCAAGAAAATATTAATTCAAAATTGATACATGTGTCGTATTGCAAAATTCGAAGGAAAGAAGAAAAATCCTGTCAACTCAAAATCCTAATCAATCAATCCTCTGATGATGTGAGTTGATGGGATTTCTTTCCTTTGAATGCTGAAATATTAATTAATTAATAATTGCAATCTTGTTACCTGATGGTGATGACATGAAAGAATATAGGGTGCTCCGTTTTTACGGCTCATCATAAGTATTTAAAAAATCGTAAGACATACAAGGTGGCTCAAAATAAAAAAAGTTCGTTTTCATGGCCATCAATATAAACCATACAAATCCAAAATATATACTGCCCTTGCTGAAATATTGTGAAAAAAAAGCTGAAATTTGGTTTAGAGGGATAAATATACGGTAAACCGATTTTCGTCGAAATAAAATTTCTACGGCTACTAATTTCGGTTGTTTAATATTCAATAGATTTTAATGGACACCAATTGGACTTAAAAACTAAAATTACGAACAACTTAATATGGTAACACTACAAAGTAGTTTATTTAAATAATGATCCATAAAAAATCTAGTTCTTGTTGATGTACAACAATAATCAATGCTTCACAAAATAAAATACCTACACAAATATTTTACAATTCCTACATAAGTACTTCAAAATGATGCCCATTTTCACGCTCACAAAGCTCAATTCTCAATATTTAGGATATTTGTGTGAAAGAGACCTAAAAGCAGCAACAACTCTGTTAAGTAGGTCTACTATATTTGCACAGGACCTGTAATAAATTGTACCTCGAATAGTCCCATAACTGTGATCCCATAGAACAAAAATACATGGGATATGGAAACCGTGGATGCCAAGCAACAGGCCCGAGTGTTATTCCAATTATTTGGAAAGCATTGATTAAAATATTTGGACACAATTGTAGAATTTTGAGGCTCTGTGCCATCTTGCTAAATTTCTAATGCTTGTAATGGAAGATTATCAGTTCAAATTTTTTTATTTAAATTATTCAATTTCTTTAATTTAAGAGTTTTTCTTCTAATAAAATAGTGGCGTAATTTTATTCTCATCTGTTATTGCCAATTGAACTTTCTTTCAACGAAAATCATATATTATTATCCATCTATACCAAATTTGTGTCCTTTCTATTGTGAAATAATGACGTTAGAAGTAATTTTCTAAAATTATTTTTTTCAGTTATTTTTACATTATTTTAGTAACGACAACAGATTTCTTGAATTTTTTTGAATTATATTAATGGCTATGAAATGGCGCAATGTTTTTACTAGAAACTAATAGTTAGCCAAAGAAAGCAGACCACGCTTTATATTAACAAAATTAAGTAAATCATCTTCTGTGTTAGTTTACAGGCTTCTCTGACTTGGTTTGGTTTAGATTTCTTAACACTAAAATTCTCTGTTCGGTGTTCGAATCATTTCAGTTTTCCTTTTAATTTACTCTTCTTAGTATTATGCAGAATCTTCTCTCTCTCTCTCTCATCTGAATAGAAATATCAGGATTTGTCGCATAGCCCTGTATCTGCCGTGGCCATGGCAGTTGTACAACATATATTTTCTGCTACTGTTATGTTCTCCGTGTTGCTGTTCCCTAGGTGAAATTTGTGTTTCTTCAACCTCGCACTACTTGAATGCCTTTACATAGGATGTTGTATACAGTACGGCTTTATATCGCCCTTGTAGTTGGCTTTAGAAAAGGCAGCTCCTATATTTGCTAAAGTGTTGTAGACAGTACGAACTCTTGTTAGTGCATCTTTGAGACATGGTACTTAGATTTTTCAAAAATATTCCTTCTCCTAAATCTCATATGTTCTCCTAGTGACTTGTTTAATATGTCTGTTGGTATATATATTTTCTCTGAAAGCCGATCGCAGATGATGCAGTCTTTATTCGAGTGTGTGTTCACAAATGATCTATGCTCGATGCACTCGATCTATTGAAAATATCTTGTTTCTGGAGCGGGTAGTGATGTAGCTCAGCATTAAAATAACTACCAGTATTAGCATATTTCCGTAACAGTAACAATGCGTCATTTAATTTTTTTCTTTATCACTTCTTTGTTTCTTTCTATTCGCATGAAATAGAAGGTAACTTATATGGGTGATACTAGTATTATACATACACGAATAACTAACGAAGATAAAATGAAACAGTACAAATTTAACTAACATATTAAGAACATTACATATCAAATCTGGCATAAAATTAACACACATATTAATCCGCCTTCCTTCTTATTTAAGTAGGTTTTATCTCGTGATGTTTGAGATTTGAAGATTTTTACTCAAAAATAGATTTTTTCCACGGTCGGAAGTAGAAATCAGTTTCTATGATATCAAAATTAAAACAAAAGTAGTCGATTATTCCCAAGGGAGTATAATGCTCCCAAGGGAGTTTACATTATGGAGAACGTTTTTCATGCAAAAAAAAGATAACATTGAAATTATTTATTGACATTTAAATTAAATGTTACATTTGTACAATTTTCAAAATTAATATTAGAAGGAATATAACTTTCGCTTACATTTCAGTTTTTGTGATTGCGCTAGTAGTGGTACCTACTAAAACCTGATTAGCAATTTTGGTCTTATTTTCAATGGAGTTCTCGACATAACCCTCAGCGACTGTCGTTGATTTCCAACCAGCATGACGCTTTATTGTCCTGATATCCACACCAGCATCTGCCAGTAATGTTGCTGAAGATCTTCGTAAGCAGTGACCAGTATAACATGCAGCATCAGGTAATTTTAAATACGAAGCTACTACACTCGGAATTTTTCCCATGGTATTCTTGCCAACTGGCTGCGAACTACATTTTCCTACTTTGTAGTACAACAAAAGGCGCATATGCTTGACGTGGGGAGGACGAAGGGACAGGTATTTTCGAAACAATTCAAGCATACTTCCTACATCGGTAACCAGAAAGGTTCGTGGAATCTTTGTCTTAGTGTTTGGAATTTTTGCAATCAAGGAAGAGCCTACATACTCAATATCATCTACAGTTAAATTGACTAGTTCATCAGTTCGACAAGCTCCGGAAATCCCCAGAATTAATCCAACCTATAAAAAATCAAAATACTTAATAATTGAAATACCTAACAACAAAAGTAATCTTACCTTAATCATTAAGAATTCTTGGTCATCTGCACTTGATAGAAAACGGTCGATTTCACCCTTTGTCAATATTTTCGAATTTTTCGCTTGATATCCGTCACCGGTTCTTTTCAAAAATGCTATCAGCGAATACAATAATTCTGGTGCTACTTACTTCATAATGACAAAATATGTGTTTTTAAGTTAATGAGACCGTGGAAAAAATAGTATATACCATTCGGGAGAGATGCTATTTTGTCCTCGGTACATTGTAGCCCTCAGGTTTCAAATTGCACCTCTGCCAAAATAACGCATTTCTCTCCCTTATAGTATAATGTACTATTTTTTGTTTGCAACATTTCTAATTCTTGGTGTATGCCTCACTAATAAAATTGCTACGTTACTGCTTATAAAAAGTGTACCAGTGATGTTGACATAAACTTTTAGTAAGTCCTTTTGTTAAAACAGACAGAAAACAATCGTTATTATTTCCTAAAAAGAGTTTTACGGTACTTTGAAAGTGGAATGTGATGTAAAAGATAGTTTTCAATAAATTACCAAGAACGATTGAATTTTAATTTTAGTTGTACGAAAAAAATGATAATAAAATACCCAGACATATCGTTTCCTTTCTGTGCGGTGAGATAAACAACTAACTGTTAACAGTGTAATACATAATTTTATATCTTATTTAATAACGTCTCTAAAAACAATGCAAATGTATTCACAAGAAAAGCTTACCTTTTATCGCTTTTAATGTATTTAATTTTATCTACTTTCGGTTCCTTTATCGTCTCCTTTATTAATATCCGTTTCCACCCAGATATTGCAGCCGTTTAATTATATCATTTTAGTTTTGTATTAATTAAATTTGTCTTTTGTAAGCCGCATGCATTTTTTATCGTATAATAATTGGAATGTTTAATTTAAAATATTTCTGCAGTTTTAATTAATTAAGAACTCACAAAAAGTCGTTAGAAATAGCTAGAATATTTGAGGAAACAATTATTGTGATATAATCATTTATTGTCGATTAAAAAAGCCGCAGTTATGTCTTTACCATGTTTAGTATAATTGAAAAATGACATCAAATTGCCTTTACTGGATCACTCTCTGTAGGTACCTTTGATCTTTACAAAGCCCTTCAATACATTTGGAAAAGCAGCGGCTCGAGCCACGATGTATTGTCCGTCAAATAGTCCGCCGAACTTCGCCTGTCGAAATCTGTCAGACAAAAAAGCGGAGACTGATGGGGGAATGAAAATAGAGAATTATAGTGTGAGGATTCTTATCTTTATTTCGGTATTTATCTCTATATTAATTTGGTTGCTTTCGTGGCATATTTGAAAATTTTGGTTGAATGAATTTCAGAATTGAGATTTTCATTTTATTTTGGTATACACAAGTTTTGTTCGAAAAGTTAAGTACTGTTAAACTCAGAAAGTAATCTTCTACATTAAATACAATAAAATATAGGGTGATTTACAGTTTATCCAAAAAAAATTGGGAATAGATGCGTTATGAAAAATGGAGACAATTTCGTAAAAACAAATTCTAAAATCCTTATAGTTTCCAAGAAAAAAATATTGATGTTAGTAGTTTTAGTATTAACGTTTTGCGATAGTTTTACATTAGTTTTTTATGTGTCAAAAATGGCTTACGTGTATAGTAACTAGGAGTTGATGGATATCGTTTTAATTTATGCTAAAATAAGGTAAAATGCTTTAGCAGCAACCGAATTGTGGAAGAGATAAAGGTCCAGCGCATCCACGGCGTATTGCAGCAGGTGAAAAACACATTTTAGATATTGCTGAATGAAAATATTTTAAATCTAAAATGTGACATCTTAACACATACATACCTAATAATTTTTCACATATTAATTTGATTCATCTATTATAAATTATTATTAACAGATGAATTGCTTTAAAGGTTTACTTTTATGACTTTACAACAAAACATAATCCAAATTTAGGGATGTGATTTATCAACCTTAAAAATACATAATGTACTGAAAAAGAAATTGTTATTGATATTTGCCATGATAATTCACTATCTTTTCCTTAGCACAATGGATATCAGATGGTCTCTTGAAGCATTTATTTAATTTTAGCAATAATGAAATCTTCTTTAAGGACTGAAACTGGTAGGAGTTTTACTGTAGGCATAAATATAAAAAGTTTATTGTATAGTGGGTGGCATATAAACATTTCCCATCAAATATAAATAGTTAATTACTTAATCGCGTAGATTTCATTACTCTTTACTTTTAAGCTTGCATTTGCGCTCAACCTTCGATTGCTGACTCATTTTTCTCAAGTCATAATTCAACTGTAATATTTATAAGATATAAAAAGACACTTAACGGATTGCCTTTTACACGAAAACAAATGTAAAATGTTTGAATTTGTAAAAAAAAAACTTGATAACATTCTTAAACATATATGAACGTTGAATTGAGTAATGATTTCCACATCAATTAAAAAAAGAATAAAAACCAATCAGCGGCTTTTGTTTAGAAAGGGGTAATTTTGGTTTTATAACCGTGTGCTTAATATAACCACTAATTAACATTTTACTGAGTTTTGCGTAATAACGAAATTGATATTTTCTTTACGGTGTATGGCTATGGTTAATAATAATTACTACCTATTGATCAGCAGTTAATTTACTATCTAATAAATCAGTTTCTAACAATAGAACCAAAAGTGTGAGATTTTTTAGTAATTTGTTTTTGCCCGCATTTCGTAGAAAGGATTTTACTGCTAATAGAATTTTTATAAGTTCCGAATTTGACTGTTGTATACAGGGTGTTTCAAAAAGGCAATATTGGCAAGGCTGCTTGAGCATTCGAATATAAGTGGGGTTTGCTTAAGGCTGGCGTTTTAAAGACAAAGAGTCGTATCTAAAGGTGCACAAAAAAATGTACCCAGTGGAGGTTCTTATTAGCGTAGTACTAAAATGTAATGCTGTAATTGAATCATTTCCTTTAACTTTGGTAGGGAAAATGCACTAGAGAATATGAAAAACGGTGAATTGTATCTTATCACTGTGTTCTATAGACCGAGAAAAATCTACATCAAGTAATACTAGTTTTTTTAAATAATTCTGCGGGTTGTGGTAATGTTTATAATGCAGTATACAATTTTCTCAATGTGCAGTTGACATGTAAAATTCAGGAGATTTTATGATAAAACGTAACAGGTTAAAATTATGCTTTTTTTCTTATTATAAATGATTGGAAACTATCGCACAACCTGCACCGAACAACCGAACAAACAATTCAATTTATTTAAACATATAACAAACCTTTTTTGATGCAATAATAGCTATTTATGATATACGTGTTAAAAGCAAGATTTTATTTTGTGAGTGAAGATGATTAAAAAACGAGCGTAACGAGTTTTTTAACTTCACGAACAAAATAAAATCACTTTTAACACGTATATCATACACTATGTTTTCTACAAAACAATCGGAAGAACTTTAAACTCAATAAAAATAAGAAATCAAAAAGTACCACACAGATCGCAATGTTTATGAACCAAAATTTTCATAGCAACCAGTGCTGTTGTTAGTTACGGAAAAAACGCAAAAATACTGACAGCATTTTCTAGTAATATTATAAGTATAATGAATAATCTCAATAATGAGCGTAACGAATCCATCCCTGCTGAAATCGAAGAAGCTGCCAGTCCAGCAACATTGGAATTATTGCCGGGAAATCAAAGGAACAGTACGAAATCGCTTATAGACGCTTTTCGGAATGGTGCAACATTAAAAAGGTCCCTGGGAGATGTAACGAAAGTGTTTTACTGGCATATTTTGAGAAAAAAGCCAAGATATGGAAATCGTCAACGCTGTGGTCAAATTATTCCATGATCAAAACTATGTTAAAAATAAAGCAAGATCAAGATATAATCAAACATTATAAACTTATTGCTTTTTTAAAACGGAAGGGTGAAGGATATCAAGAAAAAAGTCAAAAGTTTTGACGAAGACGCATATCGACAAATTTCTCACAGAAGCAGAAGACGAAAAGTATCTTATGATGAAAGTCGCAGCAATATAGTGGGTGTCTTCGGAGCGTGTCGCCGGGAGGAATTGTGTGAGATGACCATCGACAATATCGAATATTTGGGCACTTCGGTTGTTATGACCATACCAGATACTAAACCGAAAGTGCCTCGGACTTTCAGTGTTGTTAGTGAATTCTATTTAAACTTTTTTAGAAAGTATGTGGCACTCCGGCCACCCAACGCTGGCCATAGACGACTTTTTCTTAAATATATGAAGAATAAATGTGTGAAGAATCCACTCGGAATTAACATGTTTGGTAAAACGCCTGCCGACATTGCAGAATTCTTGAATCTATCAATTTCTCAACTCTACACCGGACACGTCGTTTATCGGCGACATTGTTAGCAGATTCTGGTGCAAATCTTACTACCATCAAGAGACATGGAGGATGGAAATCTTCGACGGTAGCTGAAGGCTACATTGAAAATTCACTGGAACAGAAGAAGGAAATTGCGTGCCAAATACTTCATACTGCTGCAACTACTAGTAAGATCACCAGTACTACCAGTAGTATTTCTACAGAAAATAGATGTGTCACACATGTTGACAGTAAAACCAACTTAAGTATGATGACTCCGCAGGGAATTACAATTTCAAATTGTTCTAATTTTACTATAAATGTTAATAGAAAAATAAAAAGTTGTTCATGTGTTTTGTTAAAACGTTTTATTAATTTTCAAAACAAAATTTAAATAAACTTTGATTTACACGCGTGTTAAAAGTAACTTACTTTTAACACGCGTGCCAAAAAATGACATGTTTAACATCAAAAATGACAATTAAAAAGCCCACTTTTAACAGTTTTGTAGAAAAATACTTTTTTGTTAAAAATAAATTTTATCATTTTTTGCACGTAATATTTGTTTTAATGAAACAAATAATTATTTCATTATGAACATCTTATGAAAACTTAATTTTAAAAAATGATTTTCAAATAAATAGTTTTTTTCATTTCCCTATATAATTTCAAATCTGTATAAAAATAACGTTTTTAAGTAAAAAAAATTGTTCGGAATGAATGTTTCGAATCACATAATGCGTTTATGTTCAAAAAATTTTAATTGAGGGATGTGGAAAATATTTAATATTTTAATTTCTTTGTAAAGTTTTTAAATGAAGTTTTATTAGATTACTTTTGAAAAACTGTAAATTAAAAAAACTGAATTTCCTAATATAGTCGGATTGGCGAAAAAAGTATTTGTTTGAAAGGAAAAACTCGAGTTGTTTCCTATAAACAAAATTGCCAATAACTGGCCGCTAGATGTAACTATGCTATATTTCGCTTACTCAAGTTTATTGAGTTTGAGAGACATAAACAGCCAAGATTAGTCGTCAGTTAACTCACCACTCATCTGTAGCGTACTGATGAGAGCTAATAAACTCGAAACCAGTATATGTTGATTATTTGTTACAGATTTTTCAGATGTAATTTAATGCTAGTCGAAGCATTAGTCTTCAGATGTTTCATGAAATTTCTGAGCAATAAATTATTGACCTAAATATGCAGTTGTTTAATTGGAAAACAATCTTTGAAATCTATTTTATCATAGAATATAATTCATCATTTAATAGGAAATAATGTTCTTAAATGGGAACAGAATGCTTTCTTAACACAAAATAACTGTATTTTTGCTTTTTCAATAACATGACTTGATACCAAAAAATAAATATTTGTTAGACCCTATCCAAACGAATAATTTATTTCCCCAAAACAAAATTTTTTTACAGTCACCATTTTTTTTTCTTTCGGTGTAGAGAAAACTTATATAACTGATGTAGTGAAAAGATATTCTTCCTAACTTACTCAGATTTTCTTTGAACTGTTTCAACAGATTTGCGCATGAAAATCAAATTTTGGATACATTTTTTTAAAGAAGAACACATTTTATAAGAAATTGACACAGGTACATTTTTGCTGGCGCCGAGTATGCTGGTTTTGAGTTTTTTTGCAAAAAACAGAGGGCGCTAGTTGCTAACATTTACGCTAACATTTTATTCTTTTTTTCTAAGTCTCGTGATACATGTAAAATTTTATTTTACACAAAAAAGGCGTTCTTAGTAAATTTGTTAAGAATGCACCGTTTTCGATAAAAATGCAAAAACTGTGGTAAAGTCAACAAGTCTGTAATAGTACTTATTTATCAAGCGTGTATGTGTCAAACTAAGAGCTTTTCCATTGATATGTCATATTTTGTATAAAATAAACTCAGGTATGTTGTTTATTCTTTAGTTTCAATAGTAATTTCTTCTTTTAACGAATGTTGTAAACTTATTAATATTTCATTTTGCTCTGTGTTTGTAACGCGCTACTACATAATAATAATGGTAACTTATACCAGCAGTGCATATATTGACATTTATCTATATCCAAATTTGGATCAAATAAATACATTTTTTTAAATAATTCCAAAATTTAATTTTCTGAAATTATCTTACACACCCTGTACTTCAAAAATGAGTTGAAAACATATATTAAGCAAACCTTTGCAATGTTGTATCAGCCCAAGCAATATTACCGTGTTTTTTTTTTTTGAAACACCGTGTACATTTTTTTGTCAGCAGCAGAAATTTAAAGATAGTGAACATCATCCATCAATAAATATCCCATTTGCAAATAATTACTGATGAGTGGATGACAATCAAGAACCATCCTCAGCTGTTACCAGTGTAAAAGTTACTAATTTTTGCCAGTTGTAGCTTGATAAGGATTGAAACCATAAATATCTAGTGACATGCATTGGGTTTGTAACTCCGTTTGTTCCAATTTCAATGAAATATGATACTGAATGCTTCAAGTAACACTTTTTATTCCTACGATGACTGCTTGATATTCTAGTCCACTTTTCATGATCGATTTAGTCCGGAAACTAATGAAGACATTCTGGATTTCTTCAAGCTGCAGTACTCCTGAATACAAATATTAAAATAGTCTGACAAGTCTTCCATGCCTTAGATACTTAACAAACATATATTTTTTTTTGCATAACAACAATTAGTGTTACAATAATTTCTTGTTCGATTCTTCCATTAATTAAGCAAGAAATCGCTTAATGATAAACAGTTTTTACTCTATCCGTTTTTTCGGGTTTACATAATCCTTTTTAATTGTCCTATTTCTAAAAATTGCATTTGTGCACCAAAAAAATATCGAAATTTACACATCGAAGTAAAACTAGTAAATCAAATTATACCGGAATGGGACACCGGTAAATTCCGCCTGGATGTATATTCAAGGTCAATGGATATTTTTTAATACAACTTAAATTGGAAAGTATCGTGTTATATTTACTCACGCGCATTGTTGGTAATAAATATTTGTTAGTATTAAGTTGTTTTATGTATAGTAGAAGTATTGAAAACTAATAATAGTAATTTTAAGGCTTGCGTTTCAAGAGCAAAGAGTCGTATCTAAATATGCCCAAAACAAAACACCCAATGAGAAGTACGCATTTTACACAATGATAAATTTAGTTCATTTTAGCTTTTTTTCTTTTTATTCAAAAGGTACCACAACATCCGATGACTCTGTGATATCGATCCTACCTACACTGTCGCTGACAAACAATAGCTGAACTGAAAGGCAAATCTGGTGCATTAAATTTTGACCACAAATTCAGTATCTCGCATACAGTATCTGAGAGTACAGCACTGTCCTCTGAAAGGGCTCTTAAGGCTTTCACCGCCCGTGCTGTTTTTTATAATCTACTGCGGTTTTTAGTATGCCGTAGTCTAGCATACTAACAACTAGACGTCGACACTGCCATTATCACTATGAATTTCCTTACCTCATCTAGGAATCATAGACCTGCCCTTGTTATTCTCATACTATACTCTACATAGCATGTATAACTTACGGCAAGTGGACAAAACATCTTTTTTTTAGGAAAACAACTGTGACAAAAAAAGTTGGAGTACTTTCTAGTGCAAAATGTTAAAACAAAGCCGTACTTTCTAATTACTCAATTAATTTAACCATAGTGAACCATCTTCATCACATTACTTCTACATATTCAAAACAAAAATTTCTAGTTTACAAAATATCTGTAACATTCTGTACCTTGAAAGCAAAAGACATTTGAACAAAAATGTAAAAGAATTTTTATATATTTTCGAGGTCATTATGTGGTATTACGCTTCATACTATTTTCGAAGACGCCCTGTGTGTTTCTGTTTTTATAAATGTTTTTCTTTGTTAAAATGCTACAACATTAACTGTTTCACAAAAATAAGTTTAGATTTGTTGAAACTGAATCATTTCGTTTAATTTTAGTTACAAAACATGGCTACTCATTTAAATTCAGTTTCGTTTTATATCGAATTTTGTCAAAAATACTTCTCTAATAATTTATATATCAATTCAAACACTAATATGCTTTAAAGAATGCTCCAAGGTGTCATACTGTTTATAATGCGTATACGATTTTTATATGAAAAGGGCGTAGTAAGCGTATAAAGTTGAAGAATGATTGTAATGATAAAATATAACAGAAAAAAATATTAGTTTTTACTCCCTTTTATAAAATAAAAACTATCCTCATGTCAAAGAAACTCCAAAATCGAATTCTGATTATTTAGAATTGCATAGATGTTTGACAGGCATTTTTATTCTATTAATTTTGGAATAGATCGATCTAGATTCAGGGATAATTGTCTGCGAGATGTATTATTTATTTTATTATTTTGAGTGTCCATATGGTTAAAAATGCATTGTTTTAGTTGGTATTCGCATTTACCTGATGATTGTACACCTGATTCTGGTGTTAAGCGAATAATGCTATTAGCTCAGATAACAAACAAAATCTTGGTAAATTATGATGTAAGAGAATTCAAGCAGACATATATTTACTATATTTTATTTCTGATTGTACTTTTTTAAGTCACGACGATTGTGTTTAAGTGAAGTTTTATTTTATGTTTATTTTTAAGTAAAACAATAAATTTGTATTTTTCAAATATTTTTTTGTTTGCATATTGTAACATCTACGTCGACTTAGTTAAAATACGTCAAGTAAAACAGCAAGTTTTATTACTGTCTCTTCTTGATTATACAGCAACTGTACTTCAGACAAATTCACAGCTGTCAAATCTTTACTTTGACGTTTATGTTATTCGCGTTTGACTGCTCAATATAAAATGAAACTGTGGCGACGAGACCAATCCGCTTATATATGTTTTTAGGATTCTGGAAGTTTCTGAGGTCTCGAGAAACAAATAGAATGTAGTTCGTAATAATACACCAATGTAACTTCTACGTTGACTTTACCTTGAAATATGTCTCGTACAAAAACAAACTTTATTTTCACTACTTGATTACACGGCAACTGTATTTCAAGCAACTGCCAAGTCTTTACTAGGGTTGGGAATAATTATCGATAATATCGATAATACATACAGATACAAAATTATCGAATTATACCGATATTACCGATCATATCGATATTAGCTATTGATAGTTTTCAATATTATCGATATTATCGTTGCTATAACGTTACTATAACGGTAGCAAACGATAGTTTTGATAATATCGATAAAATTTTGAATCACGAAGAATCACGTTTAGCCGTAGCTTGAAGTTTGAAGCAAATAATGATTTATGCGACTTATATGTAAACATTTTCGTAGATTTTAGATTTATTTATATCACACCTAAAAGTAACCTAAAATTTAGGGAACAATCACGAAGTGGGCGACTTCTGTTGAGTAGGGTTGAGAATAATATCGATATTATTGATAATTTATCGAATTTTTATCTGTATTATTATCGATATTGTCGATATTATCGATAATTCGATATTTTTTTTATTTGTATTATTACCGATATTATCGGTAATTATTGATAATTATCGATATATCGATATTATCGGTTTATTTTATTTATCGATAATCGATAGTTTCAAACTGTTATCGCCCACCCCTAGTCTTTACTTTGACGTTTATGGTATTCGCGTTCGGCTTCTGAACATAACAGAACTGTGGTGGCAAAACCGTTCTGCTTATATATATTTTTAGGGTTCTCGAAAAGAATAGAAGTAGATAAATTCACTACATTTTATTTATGATTGTGCTTATCACGAAGATTGTGTTTTATATTTAAGTGAAGTTCTATTTTATGTTTATTTTTAAGTGAAACAATAAATTTGTATTTTACAAAAATTGTTTGCATGTTTTCAATTTTTTATACATATTTTTAATATTTCCATTTGGATATTTGGGTACCTATCCCTACTGATTAAATTTCATTAACTAGGAATCATAACAGTACATCCTGTATATCTATGGGAAACTTTTTGGCTCTTAAAAATGTAATAATTTTATTAAGTTTTACTTCATCCGCATACTTAAAGGAAAAATGCAACAGAACACTGAAAATACTATGCAAGTTAAAACAGTTTAGAAATCAAGGGGGATTTACCGACGCCCGCGAAGCCTGGTGGTCGGCATACTTGGATGGAGCTCGTGTACATTATACACTTTCTAGATGTAACAGAAACCAGGTCACCAAATGAAAGCGAAAACATAGGCATTCTCACACAGCGCCACTAGCTCGCACCAACATTTGAATACAAAGGAGTCTAAAAAATAAATTGCTGTTTTAATTTTAATTTACGACTCCTAAATGTTAATGGTTACGATAAATTTACCTGCAGCCACTACAAAGTAAGAGTAAATCTATTCAAATTCGTGCACATATTGTACTTAAATGGAACAATGACGGAATAATAATGGAAAAATGTTTATTGATATGTAGACTTGATAATAATATTCGAAAATCTCTGTTAAGGCAAAATTTTGACATTGTCCCAGTCATACCTGTTACTCTAATCAAGAATTTCAATTGCAAAGGCTCTGCTAAAAGAGCTATATCTCCTGAGATGTGAGTGAATAGAAAAAGAATATAACAATGAATTTTCCACTCTATACAGGGTGAATCTTAAATAAGTACAAATATTTTAACCAACAGTATAGTTTGGTGTGTAGAACACATAATTAATAGTTTTTTTACAAACAAATCAGTAATAAAAAAGTGAAATTTTAAATAAATTTCGTAATTTTTCAGCAGAAAACTTGTTGAGGACCGCTGGCCTAGACAGACCCTTTCATACTTTTATGTCATAGTGCTGCAGACTGAACGTGTGGTTCACAGTGTTGCCAGTGTTACACAAATGTCTTTGCTTCAAGGGAGTTTTAAAATCTTGTCCTTATGGACGCAAAATTTGCGAATATTCGCTCGAATTATTTGATGGTGGGAAAAAATCTCAACTTTGAGCGAATTTCGTCAACTGTAACATTTTATATTATTTTTATTATCAAACTGTCATTGACTGTCATGACAGATTATCGGAAGCCCAAGTCAAACTTGCTAACCCCACATAATGCATAAAAATAGCAAATATTTTACGGTAGTATTGAACTTGCGGAAATTCATTTTTAATCGTTTAAGTATTTTAAGGTTAGTTCAGATGTTAAAATTTATGTTAATATTGCTGCGTATCATACTACATACCCAATTTTACTGTACTTATGCATAAAACAAGTATTTTTAAAATAGAACTATTACGTTAAAGGAAACGTAATATTTATATTGGAGGAGATATGGCAACCTCGCAACAAATCATATGTTTCATTAGGTTGTTGGATGAGATATCAGCCAGCGGTCCTCAAAATGTGGGTATTTTAAAAAAAAATTAATATCTCCGTAAATATTAGAAATTTTTAAAAATGGCTTTCACTAGACTAATCTATATGACGAACTACATCAGCAGTTAAAATATTTGTACTTATTTAAGATTCACCCTGTATACGTCCCCATATTACTGGTCGTTGACTAACATAATTTTAACGGGCAATACATACATACATCAAAATAAACAAAAACACCTTATACAGATCCTAAACCCAAACATTTTTTAAAAAAAGAAATCAAGATATCGAATGATAAATAAATTATGTGCAAAAGTTTATTTAATTTAGAAAACTCTCCCTAACTTTCTGCGTAATAAATAATAAAAAACAATGTTAACTATTTCTATGAATTTATTTACTTTTTTTAGCAGCAAAATTTTGTTCTTATTCAGTAACTCAATAAAGTTGATATTGAATTCACAATATGAACTTTATTAGATTTTATTGATTAAGAGAAATATTCTACTAAAAGTAAATAAATTCATTTGTGACATTTTATATGCAGAAAATCACGGAGAAATTAATAAATTAGATGAACTTCTACACATATGCAATTAGATATTTTGATAATATTGTCACGGGTTTCCTAACCTGACTTTTTCTTTTACCCGAAAAACAAATAGTTAATTTTTAGTGATATTTATTAACTACTTGGTACACTACACAATACTTATTACAACTCAACTAAACACTATTACACTTTGAAACTCCAGGAAATTTCCTACTAGACACTCCAATTCAAGACGCTAATTTCAAGACTGTAATTCAAGACTGGCTGACTCGGCCGTTATTCTTATTTTATGGATCAAACGAATATTCCACGTATTTTCTAGCATCTATGTCTCGAACCATTCTCGTCGATTCACAATTTCCAGTCGCGCCTCGATACATGGCATTATTTGTTTGATTACCAGAATCGCGTAGGGGCGATCGGGGCAGTCTAGCTTTTCGAGATACCACAGTCGTCGAATTGGGTGCGAGTGGGGCAAGTTCTGTGACAATATCTTTCTCGTAAATGATTGAGTTTGGAGTCAATGCTATATAAGGTTATTTGTTTATTTTAATAGATATTATCGCATGTTAAAAGTATGGCAGTCGAACCTCTGAGACTTTGTATAGTCAGAAAAAAGAAAATGAAAAAAAGTTGGAGAATGAAATGATTTTAATTTTGTCATTCATTTGCTTTGTAAGTCAATTTTTTTATATATACATTATTAATTTTATTTTTTTATAAATATATATATAATGTAAATTTATACATATTGAACAAAATTAATTATTCTATCGGCACTAATTTTGTTTTTCAATAATTCGATTTTATTTTCAAAACTGTAAAATATAAATATCCTGTAAAATATGTTTTTGAAAAGCTCTTTTCAATGGCGTAAAAATATACAGAGTGTTCCATTTTAAAAATGACATATCATATCTACAATTTGCATGGTTTACCCTGTATACATAAATGTGATATAAAAAAATGAGAAAATAATATTAAAAATCGGCGTGTTCGGGAATTTTTTCCAAAATTTTATATTTAATGATCCCTGAATTTTATTCAGCAATACTTATTTTTTGTGTAATATTAAAAAAACACTTCAATTTCACATAAGTTATTATCACCCTGTACCTACATTAAATTCTAAATTGCAATTATTCAACAAGCAAAAATTTGTATGAAAAATTAAAAAAACCATAAAAAAGTTCAAAAATCAAAAGGGTTACTATGTAATAAGTTTTTTTTATTAATCTATTTTTGTTTCTGTTGTATAGTCTATCTGGAAATGAAAGAGAGTAATAAAACCCCGAGATAAGAACCGGCCAAGGGCGTGGTAATATTTCGTTTCAGGTAATTATCGGGTAACACTAATGCTAACAGGTAATGGATGTACATTAGTATATTTTACTGGATACATCATAGGGCAGGAGCCAGTGTATTGTGACAGATCAATCCAGTCTTAGAGCTGAATATACGACGACGTGCTAGTGCAGTAGAGTAAAATTCGACTTGTGTTTAGTGACTATTGTGTCAGTGGATATAATATTGTTTGGGTAAAATGTCGAGCTTATCAGATTACGTACCTGATAAACGCGTGAAAAGATGTGCGCTGTCTCCGAATGAGAAGATTACTATATTAAATGTATTTAATGCATTGAAACACCAAACTCCTACCAACAGTGTTGACGACATCGTGGAAAAGTGTTCCAAAATGACAGGGATAGGAAAATCGACTATCTACAAACTTTTAAAGGAAACAAAAAATGAATAAGATACTGCAAATCCCCCAAAATCATCTACAGAGAGGTCATATGTCGTTATAGATGATTTCTTCAAAAATGTCATTCGCAGAAATGTACACTCATTTTTTTTTAAAAAGGACAACGATTTGCCAAAAATCAGTAGAAGCAAATTATGGGCCGTCTTACGAGAGTTGAATTTTTGCTGGGAAAAGCAGAACAGGAAGTCAGTTCTTATCGATAAAGATGAAATTATTTGTTGGCGAAGATCATAATTAAGATCAATTAGAAAATTCCGTGACGAAGGGAGGAATATTTATTATCTAGATGAAACTTGGGTCAACGAGGGATATACTGTAACAAAAGTATGGCAAGAAAAAAATGTAAAAAGTTTTCGACAAGCATTTTTGGATGGACTTTCAACAGAGTTCAAGGCACCTTCAGGTAAAGGGCGAAGATTAATAGTGACACATATAGGTAGTTCCAGTGGTTTTGTAGATGGCGGTTTACTTTTATTTGAATCTAAAAATACAGGTGACTATCACGAAGACATGAACGCAGATGTTTTCGAAGAGTATTTTACCCAGATGTTGGATCTTATTCCTCCGGGGTCTGTAATTGGCATGGATAATGCCAGTTACCATTCACGCCAGACCGAGCGGACGCCTACAACTGCTTGGAGGAAAGCCGATATAATTCAATGGTTATCCGAAAAAAACATTTTTTTTTAACAAATATGGCGAAAAATGAACTTTTGACACTTGTCAATCTTAATAAAGATCAGAAAAAATGTGTTATCGATGAAATGGTAACAAATCGCCAAATAACGGTACTACGGTTACCACCTTATCACTGTGAACTTAACCCAATCGAATTAGTCTGGGCGCAGGTAAAAGGAGATGTAGCGCGAAATAATACGACGTTTAAATTAAGTGACGTGAAAATTTTGTTATAAAATTCCTTGGAACGAGTAACTGCAGATAACTGGCAAAGATGTATACATCATGTACAAAAAGAAGAGGAGAAAATGTGGGAACTCGATAATTTAATTGACGTTACTGTGGAACTTATCGTTATCAATCTAGGAGACGAAGATAATTCATCAGAATATTCAGAGAATGAATTTTAATATTTCTACTTTTTTATTTTCTTTATTGTACATTTATACAACACTACATTTACTCACCATAATTTGAATTTTCAAAATACATATATTTTTGTGTGAAATAAAAGTCTATTCATTAAATTTAAATAAATATTTTGATAATAATATTGAATAATTTTATTTGAATTACTAAAAATCCTCTTAACCCGGTTATGATGCTTAAAGTAGCCTCGTGTTTTGAAATGCTGTTTTTATATTGTTTACTTATAAGAGAAATGGACCGAGAAATTGAAGCGGCATAGACAAAGACAGATTGTCGTGAATTGAATTTTAGGTACCTGATACGATTTAGTACAACCCGGTCACACAAAGTTTTTTTTAAAAGTACACTTCATCTACACCGATAAAACATAATATAAAAATATTGAATATAAGCACCAGTACTACATTTATTTACAATTTGCATATATAATAAGCTTTTATTACTCTCTTTCATTTCTAAACAGACTATAGTCGGTTATTTTGACAATTACGTCAAATGTCAAAGATTTCTTCAGTTAAACTATTTGTATCTTCAGTAGGTTTTATAAGTTTTAAATACATATTTCAATAGCATCAATAACTGTTATAGGTACAAATTATCATATATTCTAATTTCGATTTTCTTGAGTAGATTATACAAGGGAAACCGCATTATTTTGATAACTGTTTACATGCGTAATGTACGTAAGTATATTAATTTCGAGTATCTAACAAAAACTTGTGACAAAATTAATAAAGAAATAAAATATTTTTTCAAAAAAGTATTTAATTTTTTTTAATTTTTAGATCAATTGGCAGTAAATAGATTTTATCTAGTCCTATTAATTTATATATTAATTATTCAACTTCTGGGGTTTCTACAATGATAATTCGGTATGTAAATAGTGTACGCACTAAATTCTTGGAAATTTTTAAGCCGATAAATACGTTCCATTGGTGTAAAATGGAAAGAATTCTTAACAAGTGGAAAAGGCGGAACTGTCAATTATTATCATTGAGGGGACCACAGACCAACTAGACTGAACTATAGGGCCAAGCCAGTGAAGCCTTCCGTAAGCCTAACCTCAGCCCAGCTGGCTTCATGCTCTCAGTCAGTGTTAGACATTCGTTGTGGTAATATCGCGATTATGATCGGCTATTACAATTGTCAACAATGCACTTCCCCATAATTACACAGTGATTATAACTTATTAGAGCTATTTCTGAAAAATATGTAGATGTAAGAATAAATCATAAAACAAAAATAATCAATACCTTAAAAGGCACAAAGCAACAAGCATTAAATAAAGTAACTCTGTTTAAAGGGCGATAAAAATTTTAATATAACTAGAATTTTATTTTAAACCCTGATTTAAAAATATTTCACAAAACTTCTCAAAATAATGAAATATTTTATGTTAGTTTATTAAAAATATATTCCTTCCTATTTCACATTACTTTTAAATAAAAATTATTAACTTTATTAAAATTTCATGAAATATTATAATAATATACATTTTACTCAGACTCTGTCAAAAGAGGCGGAGCCAAACTTCCGCAAACACTCCACTGCTCCCCTGTCGAGGCTTCATTGGTATCGTTGTATTGAATAGCATGGGTACAGTCTAGTTGGTCTGTGGAGGGGACTAATGCCATTTGATATTTTAACAAAATAATTTTGACGTTTTCAAATCAATTTTCTTTCTCGATACTTGTATCTTAGTATTTATTGTTATAGTCGTAGATAAAGTATAGTATTCAACTTGCGGTAATGGTCATAACTCACTTGATGAATTACAGCACTCGCCTGCGGCTCGTACTGCAAACTTCATCTGCGTGAGTTATGACCTGCATTACCGCTCGTTAAATAATATACTATTACTATTTCCCTGTGTGAAATATGCTGCATTCATAGGTGGGGTAAGTGACCCCATTATCGGCAAATAACAATACTCGTTTTTCAGAAGTCAAGCGAGCGATTTGAAGGAACATAAATAAAAAATTACGTCGTTGCGGTTTTCATATTTAAATGATAAATTAACAAATTAAATAATCGAAGAGCTACGACCAATTCGATGTTACAAAATCTAGTCAAACCAGTTATAATTTTTATACCAACAAATACAATTATATTAAAATCGCCAATTGTTTGAATAGAGCACATCAATTGGAATTTGAAATGGTTTACGGTTCACACCGTTTTTCAAAAGGGAAGAGAAGTTTTAAGACAATCACCAGTTATGATCTGCATATTTAGCTGATACTGCTTCAGCATTGTGTAATAACATGTAATAATGTAATAACATTATAACTTAGATAAAATAACAGATGACAGACAAAAGATAAAAATGTTTTAAATTATCTAGAATAAGATAACAGATAATCTAAGATTGCCTAGATAGATTCCAGATAAAAAAATTACATTACTTTAGGCTTATCAAATAATAATAATAATAATGTTTATTTTAGAAAATACATTACAAAATGGTTATAAGTTTACCTTAAAAATAAACATACAAAAATCACAGAAGTATATTGCTATACTTGTTCGTGATTGTCTTTCTATTTTTATCCTTATTTTTAACGTAGTGTGTACCTATCTTAAATACTTATACCTACATATATATATATATATACAGGGTTAACCTTAAATAAGTACAAATATTTTAACTGCTGGTGTAGTTCGTCATATAGATCAGCCTAATGAAAGGCATTTTTAAAAATTTCTAATATTTACGGAGATTTTTTTTTTTAAATACCCACATTTTGAGGACCGCTGTTATAACCTACCTAATGAAGCATATGCTTTGTTGCGAGGTTGCCATATCTCCTCTAATATAAATATTACGTTTCCTTTAACGTAATAGTAAAGTAATATGGTTAATTCTATTTTAAAAATACTTGTTTTAAGCATAAGTACAGTAAAATTGGGTATGTAGTATGATACGCAGCAATATTAACATACATTTTAACTGCTTAACTAACTATAAACGATTAAAAATTAATTTCCGCAAGTTAAATATTACCATAAAGTGTTTAGGAAGATATTACGTGATATTACTATATCCAATGTTCAAAAATTATACATAAACGTGCACACAATCTTACCTGTTTGTTAAAAAATTAACTATTTAATCAGTAATCCACATTTCACAAGTTAAATGTCATTGTACACTGTTAGAAAGAGACACAAGACACAATTTCCTTAAGTTATTTTATGAAGAATAACGAAAAACTATGATTTTCACACAACATATTAAATTTAATTTGTGATAAATCAGTTGGAGTGTAGTAAAAATTGATAATGAACAAATTCTGGATAACTATGATTGTGAGTAGATAATCTGGTTAATATTTTCAATTTATTGGTAAGGTATAGAAATGACAAAGGGGATCCATTAATATTTTCATAAATAAACATATTTCAATCATTCTTTGACATGTCTAAAAATTCTAATGTAACACTGGCAACGCTGTGGAATTCACATCCACCATGACTCCCGGAACAGCGGTCCTCAACAAGTTTTGTATTGAAAAATCACGAAATTTATTTAAAATTTGACTTTTTTTATTCCTGATTTTTTTGTAAAAAGACTGTGAATTATGTGTTCTACACAGTGAACTGTACTGATGGTTAAAATATTTGTACTTATTTAAGGTTCACTCTGTATAATAGACTTCCTGTATCATTAAGAACAATAAGCTCATTAATTAAATTTAAAAAAGAGATAAAAAATATGTACTATCTTCTGATAGTAATGCGTTAAAACAAAAATAGTTGAATTGAAGTATTTGTGTTGTAGGTATTTGTAATTGAGTATTTAAATTTTAATGTTTAATATTACTAAATTAATTATTATTCATTTTGCGATGTAGTTGTTTAACGATTTTTCTTTTTTTTTTTGAGGGTAAGAAACTATTTTTAAAATAATAAGTATATTATTTCGGTATTTGTTTTATTTGCTTTAGTTGGTATAGGTACATTATATTATTATTGTGTTGATATTATTAGCTAATGTGGATATGTATGTAATTAGATATGCATGTTGATGTACGTGTGCTCGTATATCTGTATGCATATGTATATAAAATATTTTTATATTTTCATTGAAATTGTTTATATATTGCCGGGTACATATGTAAAATTTACACGGACAAGGTTTCTTTTGTGTATTATTTGCGTTTGTTTACATTAGAAAGCAGTTTGGATGAGATGATTGTAAATATGTCTGGTTAATTGTCGTAAATAAACGAATTTATTATGATTATTATTATGATTATCGTTATAGTCATCGTTTATCGGTATCTTTAACGTTATCGTTATCGTTATCATTATCATTATCATTATCAGCTTCATTGTCATTGCCACTGTCATTGTCATTGTCATTATCATTGTCATTATCATTGTCATTATCATTGTCATTATCATTGTCATTATAATTATAATTATAATTATAATTATAATTATAATTATAATAATTATAATTATCATTATCATTATCATTATCATTATCATTATCATTATCATTATCATTATCATTATCATTATCATTATCATTATCATTATCATTATCATTATCATTATCATTATCATTATCATTATCATTATCATTACCATTATCATTATCATTATCATTATCATTACTGTAGACAAATCATCACTCTCATCTGTATCTGAGCATTAAGTTATGCTCAGTAGGAAACATATTTTTACAATAATACGATCACTATCAAAGAAAACTTAGTATCTGACAGAATGCCTTCAATTTTTTCGTATTGTGATATATCTGAAGATTATTTATCAGATATTGCAGTAAAATCAACTATTATCTAAATTCGTAGTTGAAATGAAAGATAAATGGATATTTAATCTAAGATGAAAGATATTTTGTCATCTAGATAAGATAAATGGTCATATTTTATCTAGATGATTCACCTAGATACTGCACAACACGGTACTTCTTATTTATTTTATTCAGTGAAAAGAAATATTAAACATTGTAAAATTTAATTGATTTGCACAAGATGCAAGTTTTAAGGCAATTACGTTTTGCAACTGATTTACATTAGAAAAACTTGTCCAGTTAAAATATTACAATATACCCTCATTGTTTTTGAAAACTAATTGTCGTTAATTTCTAGAATCGGGTTGCCAAAGCGTTTGCCCTTACTTTACCAATATTTTTTCGAGTTCCGTGTCGAATCGAGAGAAAATTTTGTATCCAAATATAAAGGATAACCCTGTACCCGTTCTTTCACCTCTCAGCTTTTGGTTGATTTCACAGTCCACTTTTCGCGCCTCGAGAAAAAGCTGGAACCGCAAGCGCAATGCGAAAGTAAAAAATCATCCAACGCATTACGTTTTTTTCTTAGCGTCGTAATTACGGTAATTAAACCTTAATTTGATTATTTAATTTTATTAAATCAGTCTGTGGACTTTCATTTTTAGTTTTGTTGGGACTGCGAGCGGAACGAGATTTAAATTTAGGGTTATGTAAGGCGATTTTTTGTGCCCCAGAATTGTGCAACGCCATATTTATCAGCCATTTCGGGTACAGTTTGTGGCTGGCACACTTGTTTATAGAGCATATATAGGTATCACACTTCAAACGAATAATAAACCAGAATTTTTTATGTTTATTTACAAATAAAAAATTAGAATATCGTAAATGGTGAGGTGGTCGGCCTATATCATAGGCATAGAGGGCAGTTTGAAGATAACTGCGATAATAAGATGGAGCATCAAAAATGCTTGTTTCATTCAATCATCCCAAATTCTCTATACAGTCATTAATTTTATGAGGTGATAGGGAAAAATGAGTATAATACTACTATGCGATTAAAAAAAATAATTGCATATTTACACTGAAAAAAATATAGTTGAAAATCATTATTTAAACCTCCTTTCAGCCTCACTAACCGGTTCATACAACTCCGAGACTAAATTGGCCGCCTGGGTGCAACGTTGCCAAATTTAATCAGAAATAAGCTTGACTACGTACTATCTATGGTCATAACAATAGCACTCTTTAAAACGAATTTGGTGATTTGTTTTAAACTGCTGACGTATTTGTAGTGACATCTACTTTCAATTTTTGCCATAAGTTCTTAATTCTTCCACTTACAAAAATCTAAATGAAATAAAATGTAGAATTGCATGCCACGTTGGTACTGGCAGTGGCTAAACATTTGTGTAACCATTGTTCCCTGCTACCATCTTGATCAGCCTCATGGTAGGGTACAAATACAGAGCTAGAAAGAAATTCATTTGTCACCAATGGAATGGGGTTGGAAATGCACTGTATATGGTTTACTACTAGTAACCACTGAAACAGAAACAGCGCCATCAGCATTACTCAAGATAATGGTGGGTGGGTGCAAGGGCAATTACAGTTGTCGTAATCTTGGACTGAGCTGTTCGATCATTTTTTTTTCTACCACTTGCACAAGGTCGAACTATAAACCCACTGACATCCATTTAAATAATTTCCTGACAGTTGAACTATCAGATGAGGAGAATGAAGAGGCAAGAAACTGGAGATTGGGGAAATTGAAACTAATGGATAAAATAGAGACCTCGACCAACCAACGTCACATCACTTTGATGAACATCTCATACGTAAAAACGTAGATTAATTGAATAAAGAAAACAGTTTATGTAATATTTATTTGAAAACTTAATAGATAAAATGAAGTTATATCATTACTTCAAATTTTAAACAATTATATCTACCTTTACTAATAAATGTCTGATGCAAATCCTTAATTAAGATATTATACATTTAATAATCTTTCATACCTCAACAAATCAACGACCGTAAAGTGTTCAGTTATGGCCAAAAAGTACCTTTTCTCAGACTAGCAACATTATCATATATTTGGTTCAATTTGTTAGTTGATTCTAGGTAAAAATAACAGCAAGGTTGTGTGAACTACATATAATATTTTATTATTATTGCGGATGTCATACTGTATGCACTCGCATGAAGGACAGCTGTTTCTTTGCAGAATTTTCATATACCTAGACTGATGTCTACCACTCTTGATGTTGACGCTGATAACACACTTGATGGATGGCGTTAAGCGTTTGTTACTGAAGGATATAAAGGAATCGTTGGAGAAGAAAAAGACTATAGCCTGAAATGGTTTCAAATCGAGATCCTGTTGACAAATTTTTTCCAACTAATGATGGAGTTAAGAATGCTGTAGGTAATGTTCATTTACCCTTGAATTTTTTGAATTAACACAGAACAGTAAAGTAACCTGTTTCTATTATTATTTTGCCAGTAAAATAAAATATACAACATTTGCCATCAAGAAAATTTCTGACAAATTGTAAATGTAAATGAACGTAGTTTTATCATGGATAATATGAGACAATTCATAACCCGAATATTAACGAATTTATTATGCACTTATAAAAACACCGACGAATGACAACTTAATTCGCAACTTAGTACCAGTCGATGAAAAGCATAAAATGGTAGTCACAAATGTAACAAAATTTTTGAGAACGTAAGATATTGCCAAGTCGTTATCGGTCGTCGATACAAATTGAGAAAATATTGTCATAATGTGAAGAAGATGCATCCTTCTTTATGTTGAACAATTTTTACTGTACTGCATATATGTATATTGACTGACATACTACTCTGGGTAGTTTCCAAACTACGTTAGCTAGATCAAGGTCAACTAATTGATCACTTTATATATCAAGCTATTATTACAAATTGTTTATTTTCTTCAAAGAACATATTGATTTGCCGTCCCTACATAATTCACATTACATTTTGAGAGTTTATACCCTATACATCTAACGATTCCTTAAACGTTTTTACAATGTTAAAAGTCAATAATAATTATTCACTTCTCGAGCTCTAATTACTATTGCATCTTTTAGATAGTCTATAAATAACATTAACGAGAAGTTGTAACTCATCTTGTGCAATCCTAGTTCATCTTTTACATTTTAAATGGACCTTTTTTGTCGCATGCTTCATTTGAACATGTCCCACATATGTTCTACAAGCTCAAGTCCACGATGTACCTATATTGTTTAACTTTTTAATTTCAACTTTATCGACATAATAATTATCTAGTATGTGTTACACGAACACATGCATGTGCATCTAATAGTGTCTATTTAAGGAAAAAATCATGATCTTCAATGGGTGCATTATCAATTTATTACATTCTTTATATAATATTGCATTGAATGCGTGTATTATTGGCGTTGCTATCCTATTATTTAAAGGGTTAAATAGTTCAACAACAAACAATAACTTATTAAAAAAATACTTTCGAACATATTGGAACATACGTTCTGACAAAGCAGCTTTTTGTTCGTTTAAAAAATATGCAAGTCGTTTCAACAATGATTTACATGGAACTGTTAGATCCAGATTTTCACATGGTTTAATTTTATATAATGCAGAATCGTGCTGCAACAAACCAATAACAATAGTTGAAATTCAATTGGGTTGAACCGTAAATAAAGAGATGAATATATTTGTGGTCCAGAATGATAAATCTGATGGGATTCAATTATTTCCTTTTACTTTAAATGATACCTATTTCGAAATCTATTACTTTCGCTGCAGAATCAACAGTTGTTTTGTTAACTCTTTGTTGTTTACACCAGCATTCTAATCAGAGAAACCATATTATTGCTCTTTTATTGAAACGTGAGGAAGAACATCGGTTAGAAAGAAATTCGTTAGTCATTTGATAACAAATCATATAATTAAAAAAAATATGCCCAGTACTTCTTTGTAATTGTAAATTATACCTACCGGAATAAAAAAATAGAATTAGGAAAAAAGGGTAATAATGATTATGCCTCCTGTTTTTTTTCGATATAGTTTCTTAATTACTTGCTACTAGTCTTACAGAGAATAATAAAATCTTCATAACATCCGGAAAAACCTAATTTTAAATTGAAATGACCAAGTATTTTGTAATTATAATGTAATAATTTGTATAAGATCAATATCTTGTGGGTAATACTGCAACCTTCAACATCTCAATTTGGGTTAAGTTTAATGACCAACCTCGTATGTATTGAAGAAATCCGGCATATTTTGAATTCTTATACAATTTTCTATTTTTATTTAAATAACAATTGTGAATTGGAAAAAATAATGGATTATTTCCGGTGTTTAAACCTTTAATAAAACCACTTTTGCGAAATTTATGTTAAATAGACCATCTCGTTTTTTTTAAGAATTGATTGGCGTAATTTAAATGAATCATATAAAGAGGTGTCCGGAAATAGTTAGGCACAAATAATCCCTGAAGTCTCAATCATCGTATATGCCTATATTTATTTATTTCAGTTCAGCCAATGGAATAAAATTCAATATAAAACACCTTCTCTATACACTGTCTGAAGATGTTATATGACAATTATAATTTGAAGACCAAATACAGAGGCATACTCCAATTTTGGCCTGACAAAACTGTTAGATAATAATCGTAGATGTGGCTATATTTACGAAATTTTAATAAAGGCATAATATTATATTAGGAAGTCTTTAAGAGAAGCTGGTTACTATTGCAGTATATATTAAGCAGGTTTAAGTCATGCTGCAGTTACATACAATCGGATTCGGTGTTAATATTTAGGTAGAGCTTTAGGTCAAGAAGCAAATAATCGGCGATGTTCTTAATAAAGAGTGTAAAAGGCAATGGACCCAGCTTCGAACTTTGTGGCACGCTGGACGTTTGGTTGAATAATGAATGAAGCAAGTCCAAGTCATGCTGCAGTTGCATACAATCGTATTCGGAGTTAATATTTAGGTAAGTAATTTTAGGAGCTTTATGCGATGTCATTAATAAACAGACTAAAAAGTACTGGACCCAGTATCGAGCCGTGTGTCACACTGAATGTTTGGTTGAATAACTGTCACGGTACTGTCATTTGCTGATTGTCTGGTATGGCCATGGGTTAGTACTATTATGGATCAGGATAGTAACCCTTTATAACGACCATTTTGAAAATCCAAACCTACGCCACTGCGGATAAAAATTACTTAATCCACAAAGCCCCAGCGTTTCCCAACGCATTCTGTTGTTGTTTTAAGAATAACCTGATTACCGACGGAAAAAAATGCGGGATTATCTATGGTCTTTAAATCTTAACGCAATTAATTCAGTTTTTCTGATTTGCCAAAATCCACGTTAAACTGACCATCTCAAATGAACCGGCGATAATGCAGGCCGCCGCAAGGGATTGCGTCACCGCCTTGCCGGTGTGCGATGTTAGCCAGCGAATTCACATCAATTAAGGCTTACATAACGGCGTAAGTAGAGCATGCGCCCGCACTCTACCGTGGAGCATTTAACAATACCACCGCTGAGCACGACACCGCCGATGAGAGGAAAAGTCGGCCGGGTTAATCCGCTCGTTTAATCGCCTTTTGATGTCGCTGTCTCCCAGAGAGCCAACCGGTGATACTGGAAATAGTTATTTGTCATGAACAGCCAGGCCCATTCGCCGAAATACCGGTATATTCTGATTTACGCATTTCGCGAATTGTATAACCTACGTCGTTGAGGTTGATATTCTCAGGAAGAGGAAAAATTGTAAATAAATAGATATACAGGACACAGAGCAGATGCATATTGAAATTTAACCAAACCTACATGCAATAGCTGCTTCTCTTTTTCAGCCAACTGAGTACGAATTACATGTGATCTTTTCTCTTAGTTGTGATTTATCTTGTAAAAGGAACGACCATATGGGTTAAATATAAATATAAACTATTAGCTTTTTTGTTTAATATATAAATAATATGAAATAAATTTTATTAAAAAATATTAGACACACATATATATTATGGCATTGTTTATTAAAATAATGCAGGTACGTAAGTAGTATTTTATGATAGATAATTATAAATATATAAATGTATTATATGCATTTTATTAAAATATGCATTGTAATGGTACTAATTTTTTTATTTTTTTTTTTTGACAAACATACCTAACCTGACTTTAAGCAACTGAGTATAAAATGAGACATGTGAACAAGCTCTCGAACTTGTACAGATAGCAGTAAGAGGAGGAAAAATTTCTCAGCTCGAACTCACTTTTGAAAATTAAAAGAAACGTTTTTTATATATTTTTAGGTATTAACAATATTATGTGAAACTAACTACTCTGCGGACTAAAGCCCCGGCCAGCGTTGAATTACCCACAATATTTACCCACATATTCTTTATTATTAGCTTTTGCAACATTTTTTTTACTGTATTGGAAAGGTATTTTAAGCTAATATAAATCAAATCTCCTACAATTCCTATCAAAGAAGTCATGTATGCTCTCTGATACCAAACATCTAGGTATGCTAATGCTCTATTCAATAATTATTTAAAATAAACATTAATCTAGGTAAATTTGATAGGAATTGTAGGAGATTTGATTTGTATTAGCTTAAAATACCTTTCCAATACAGTAAAAAAAAATTTAAAGAAACGCTCAATTAAGTGAGTCATGACGTCATATGTGAGTTCGAAAATAATTAATGTCTGAATTCCTTTAACTTGGAATAACCAAATTTGGTACATGATTTAGGTTTATTATTGGTCTTCTTTTACTATGAGTTCAAGTAAATTGAAATACTGCAAAATGTTCATTGTCACCTCTAAAATTATAACAAACTTTTTTCTATTGATCGAATTTAAAAGGAATCATAATATTCTGCGCAGAATTTTTTTTAATAGTGTTTATTAGAAGAAATCAGTCAGTAGCAGGGTTTGTCTTTAAAGTTTTACAGTTAGTAATAAAACTATTTTCTTTCTGTTACTGTTTAATTGTCGAAAATGGCTGGAAAATTTGCTTGTGCTAGGTTCTGTACACCGCATTCTTAAACGTAATATATCTAATCCTTTTGTGAGTTTATCATGCTTCAGGATATTAATTTTCAATGAAAAATGAAAATTCTTTTCACTGATGAGGCTTCACTCACTCATTCAAAAGATATGAATTTTATTCCATACTTCTGGCCATCCCTGTATATAAATAAGTAAACAGGGTGGTTTCGAATGGAGTCACTCAAATTCTTCATCATCAAATAACTGCTATGGTAGTAGGTAAGGTGTTAGCTGCAGTATTTTGGAATAGCCAAAGTCCAGTAGAATAGACTTCCTAACTAAAATATGAAAATTACATTTGGTAGAACATGGATCTTTGAAATTGTTGTTTGGTGCCTTACTTACAGAATGCAAAATATTCCATTATCCATTGTGGGGTTGTTAGATTAGAAATAACAAGTCCACGGTTTGTAACACGTTAAATATATTAATACAGATACAACAGCTCGGAAAGAATGTTCCACCAATATAGAAGTCTGGACGGATGTTTTGTTGAAGGCAAGCGAAAAGTAACTGCCGTGGTCCTCGCAGGACCTTTCGAAGAAGGTCTCGGAAGGCTGGCTAATGTCTGGCCATGTGTTTACTTTCATAAATGGGCTCAGATCTAAGGGTTAGTTTTATGGTTTTGTTGGCATTGATTTGTTTGGTGCCTTAGTGAAAATGTCGTAAATTGTAGGGATCACAGATGTAGGTCGGTGACAAGTGTCGGTAACCGCTACATCCATTCATTTTATTAAGAGTTGGAATTTATTTATAAATTTTTTCTATTTTATTTTCAGACTATTACCAAGTGGGCCCGGATTTTGACATCTATCAACTGCATTTTAGTTCCGTCATAAGCAGTCAGAAGGAAGCAAATAAAATTATTTTGATACGATATCAAAAAAATATAAACACGACCAAGTACATGCTTATTAAGAGGAAGTTTATGGTTAAACATTGATTTCATGCTAGAACCACTCAATCTGTATAGTGTCAATTTGGAGTGTAAGAAATTTTATAGCACACTTACATGAAGTAATGAAAGAGAAAAGTGTGTCGTCTCAAACGGATGATTCTTCAGACGCTACAATTACAGCAGTTAATCGTATACCAGTAGATGAATATATCATGAACAAAACTAAGGTAGCAAACAAAAGAAACGTTATTCGTTGTGTTAAAAAAGTGCAAATAAGAATAGAGGGTTGTGTTACTACTACAAAATCTGAAAATTATAATACTTGTATCCAATCGGGAGATGTTGGCTCGTTTGCAGAAAATTTCGTGGATGATATTATAAATGAAGCTGAAGGTATT
Organism: Monochamus alternatus; assembly: GCA_037114965.1. Classification (NCBI taxonomy): domain Eukaryota; kingdom Metazoa; phylum Arthropoda; class Insecta; order Coleoptera; family Cerambycidae; genus Monochamus; species Monochamus alternatus. The sequence continues at coordinate 18,410,612 of CM073427.1, forward strand.
ACAAATATACGTGCGTAATAAGTAGTAACAATCTGACCTTTATTTTTTTTAGGTATAATAAATAATTACTCGAAAAGAAATAGTCTCTGTGCGTCAAAAGCCTTATATAGAAAAAGTTTATATTCCAAAATATTTAAATAATTACATTGATCTCCAAAACTCCGAAGGTTCTAGTTGGATAAATGTTAAGTTTTGTAGAAGAGTTGGAAAGTTATTAATTAAATAACACCATATCTCTTTATACAGGGTGTAATGGTACCAGCCATGGACTGTTGCAATATCACAATTTTTTCTTGTTTTTGAGAGAAGTAGTGTTAAAGATCCTTTAAATTAAATTTTAAGGAATTAAAAATCTCAATGTTGTTAATTTTTCTCTTATTTTACACAGCTTGGAATATTTATCAGCAATATTTACTTACATAACGTCTTCGGTTTGGATTTGTTGTAATACAACATTACACTTTTAAATGAAATTGACAGTCAGTCAACTTCTATACCAAAAAAACGCTTTTAATCAAGAGACAAATCTCATTGTTAGTCCTTTTATTTTATTATTTTTATATTTACTAACAGCAGAATTACTACTATAAGTCGATTTATAAAAAAATTACAGATTAACAGAACGCATTTAGGAATTTGATTAGATTTTGACAGTCAATGGTGTTTCATTTCGCCAAACAATTTTTTTTTCTATGTAATTTTACGTTACAATATATATATAGCTCGAAAAAGGTTCCAGTAACTGTAACGCCATACTATAACCGTAGATTCGCTATCGCATAAGTTGAAAAATTTTGATGTTTGTAGCTGTAAGAGTCCAAGAAGATATTGACCGCAAGGCCCTCAAATGTACAAAGGACCCTGCACATTTTATATGGAAAACGGTCTTCAAGTGAAATTCGCTGAAATTTTGGGAAATTGTTCGTTTTGTACGTCTGATCAAAAGTCTCAATGGGGTCGAAGCTCGAAATGCCCATCTTTAGGCTCTACGGCTATTTTTAGTGGCCAAAAACGGTCAAAATTCATTTTTTTTAAATATCATGTGCAATGCTGGGAAAGTGTTCGTTTTGTACCCCTGATTAAATATCTCAATGGGGTCGAAGCTCGAAATGCCCATCCTTAGGCTCTACGGCTATTTTTACTGGCCAAAAACGGCCAAAATTCATTTTTTTGTAAATATCATGTTTAATTCTCGGGAAGTGTTCGTTTTGTACCCCTGATCAAAAGTCTCAATGAGGTCGAAGCTCAAAATGCCCATCTTTAGGCTCTACGGATACTTTTAGTGGTCAAAAACGGCCAAAATTCATTTCTTTTAAATGTCATGTTTAATGATGGGAAATTGTTCGTTTTGTACCCTTGATCAAAAGTCTCAATGAGGTCGAAGCTCAAAGTGCCCATCTTTAGGCTCTATGGCTATTTTTAGTGGCCAAAAATGGCCAAATTTTCAACGAATTTCATCGGAAGGCCGTTTTCCATATAAAATTTGCGGGGTCCATTGTGAACAAAATAGTCTTACTTAAATTGACAGCAAAGTAATGGTTATAATATGCAGTAAATCTAACCTAAAAAAATTATCTTATAATGCCAATGAGAAATATCGGAATTAGTGACCTCTATAAAATAATCTAAAACTAGCAAATTAACGACTTACTCAGATACTTATCTATAACAAAATTTCATGCAATATATTTTCTACAAGAAGATATAACCAAATTTTAATTTATAAAAAAGGAGAATAAGTTCAGAACAAAAAAATGATGATGTTCTATCAGCTACTAGTAATGATGGCACTTGCTTCCAAAATACCTTGTATATCTGCTTTCCTGTTTTCGTTTTATGAGAAAGTATGTTACATTCTGCTATTGTTCTGCATTAATTTGGGAAGGATCTGTAACAGTGTTCTGCACATTTAATTTAATAAAGAAAAAGTTACGTATTTAATTCAACTCAACTTGATCGTTATAGATGATATAGATTGTTTCAAAGTCATTAGCTACCATCAACATAGAACAAAAATGACAGCCGGATATAGATAACAGAGGCATATATATGTGTTTAAATACTATGGCATGATAAGAGTCAATTCACGTCACAATGCAAAACGACTACTACTTCCTTATATCACTTTCTTAGATCCTTTTAAGATTGAAAAAAAAATAGGTATAAATACCTACCAAATCAAGTTATGACCGGGACAAATTACGAGGAAGTCTATCATTGGCTTTGGATACTTTCATTACATCACATTACCGGTTAGTCTTCCATTTTGTGAAACAATCTTTCACACCAATTATTCGACCTCTCAAATTCTTCAATTCAGATAAAATCGAAAAGTTTCTTGGCAAAGGTCATTTCATTCGCGGCAACATCAACAAACTGTTCTACTCCATTTATTGCTTATTTTATGTTTGCTGATTCCCGGTTAAAGTGTAAATTGAATTAAAAAGTGGCATTGACACGTTTTTGTAGGTTCTATGTTGGTTTACATTTCTCGTTCTCTTAGTCTACATTTTATAAAATATTCCGTAATACGTATTTCCAATAAATGCATTTGATTTGATTTTTAAATAAATTGTTATAAAAAGTGTATTGATAAACATGTGCATCTCTGTTTAATACATTTAATATATACAAGGTGTTATTTACAATGTATAAAAATTTTTGCTACTAAAATTCGCAACGGTTACAAGCGCTATAATTTCCCGACTATACATACACTTAAACTATATTTGCATATTTGATAACAGTAAATTCATTATTTTTTCAGTTTATTGTATCAATTTGTGCATAAACTAAAATGTTAAGTAAAGTAAAAAATACATTTTTTAACGTAATCGAGACCTATCTATCTTTTGCCTCAAAGTTTCCTAAAAAACTGGACCAATGCCCGTTCTTTGATCTTTTAGTGAACATGAACTAAATAATATTGCACAAAAAAAAGGTGACCGTACCATACAGCTGACCTATGACAAGTTCTGGAGTGATTATTGTTGATTTTAAGGAATGTTAAATGCAATGCTCTGGACCGTAATCGTTCCGTACATGTTTGACAAGTTAACATACGACCGGTTTTCATATTTTTTCGAAATTCGATTTCCAAATATCGTTAAAACACTGTTTAATAATTTTAATACATTATAAACACCAGACCTGAATATTCTTGTGTATTAAACAGATGGATTCAAAGTTCCTCTGTCTAGAATCATTCATTGACTTTTCTCGTTATAATACAATAATCAATGACTATCACAAATATTAAAAAAGTAGAAGCATTAGCGATGACAAAGTATGGTAAAACGAACCAAAGATACGAGGTCTATTCAAATAGTTCAAGGACTAAGACTTTACCAATTTATTGAGAAACATTGCAACCAAATGTATCTGCCTTTATATTTCCTGCAGCAAATTTTGTTTCAACTCCTCAGTCGTGTAAAATTTCTTCTCTTGAGTAAGGAGATTCAAGCTTATATATATGAGCTCTACAGGCCTAGAAGGCCCATGGCTTTGTTTATAATTTTCCTCTATTCTTTTTTATTCGCTACTTTTTGTTTCCACTGGGTAATATTAACCTCGTCAATATCCTTTTCCACTTCCTCTTTTCACCTTGCTCTTGGTCTGCCTCTTCTCTTTTTACCTCCTATACTATGTTCCAGGACTTTTTTGGGACTCTATCTGGGTACATTCTCGTAACGTGTTCCAACCACCTAAGCCTTTGCACTTTTACTACACCTATGATGTCAGCTCCCTAGATAGCTACATTAATTTCATGTTGGACCTTCTCTCCCACTTTTTTGCCCCCAAAAATTTTCAAGTCTCAAGCTTGGAGAATACAAAAATCATCTTAAACCAGATCAGTCGATTATTGAGATTGAGAACTCATATAATTTTTTGTACAAACATCGCTAATAAATGAGGAGCGGTATTATCATGATTCCCATGCTAATATAAAATAGGTGTCGGTCGTTGACTGCATGCTTTGCTTTGCACGAGGTCAGGTTTTATAAAGGACCAGTTTACAGTGCCGTGCAGAAGTGATTTTTTATTTTTTTACAAACTGGCATTTGTAAGAGTCTCCTGTACATTAAATTTTTTTTTATAACTTCGGAATCACTCTGCAGATAATTGTTATGCTCAAAACAATTCTGCCAACTGCACGACGCTTCGATGACTGATTGCTGTGTAATTCAAACAGTCCTGCAACCTTTTGATCAGACCTCAAGGTGTAGAATAAAGAAGTAACACGAGTAAACCATTGTCTTGATCTTTCGCATGATTTTGCAAATATTCGGCAGACATATTTCTTCCTAAAAAGCGCTTGCCGCCAATGATTCACTAAGGCAATTTATCGGTTCCCTACTCCTTCTGATGTTGCAACAGAAAGAAAACCAATTAGACGAAAATAATGAAATCAAAAAGATGTCGCGGCAACGAAAGACCTACATGCTCATGGGCATTGAAGACTACTTGAGCAACCTTAGCTGACTTTATTTACACTTTGCGGCACGCTTTAACAGCTATTATTTTTGCGACACCGTCGCCATGGCAAAAAATTATTTCAATCCTTACGGATAAAAACGGTGTAAAATACACATTGCAGTTTTTGCATTATTTATTTTCGTAAAACGGTATTCTAGAAAAGAGAAAATGTGTTCGCCTTAAAAATTCAATATTGGCAAACAACGCTCAGTTTTGTGATTTATTTTTTTGCTATTTTTAATTACAATCCAAATGCCAGGTTAAGCTTGCGGTCGGCGGGCAACCTTGTAGGTGCTGTTTAATTGGTGCACAATCACAGTAAAGACAAAGTACCAAATTAAAGCACAACTGTCGTTTTGAAAATTGAAAGCGTAAAATTCGGTCGGTTTCCTTAAAGTGTTAACATGTTGGTCTTCAGATTTTTTGTGATAATTACGGATTTAATTATAAGGAAGTAGGTCTTCTGTTTCTTGCCGATTTGACACTTTACTCAATGCATCTGAAAAACTCAGATTGGCATTTTTGTGAGATGGATTACAAATCTGTTTTCTCTCAATGAATAAGATATGTCTTTGTTTTTTGTCAAACCAGTCACAAAGAAAACGAGGATTTAAATAGCATATTTAATATTTTGACACATAATTCAGGTAAGTTATTTTTCTATGATATCATGCACATAATATTCACCACTCTACCAGTTTTTATCATTTATATACAGGGTGTCCGGGAAAATGTGGGAAATGTCTCGGGTGCAGCTGGAACATGAAAAAATAAGATAACATGTTTCTATAAATTTTTTTCCTACAGGCCCTTCCTACGGAGATATATGTCCCTGAAGAACGCTGCTGGAAATCGGTTTTTCTTGAATAACTTTTAAAATACTTAATATAATTTAATAAAAATTTAATATGATAAACACTAGTAAGGACCTCTTAAATAGTATCCTTGAAACACATTTAGCTTTATTAGTTTATCAGGGGCGGGCTCAATTTTACAACGTAATGCCTACATTTTTAACACCCTGTAAAACCTTTGGCTAAAAAAAGGTACATTTGTTTATTGTCGATAAAATGAACCGTTTACGGGAAGAAGTTCGCATGTTGAACCCTCTTATGAAGATTTTCAATAATTTCGTTAAGGTGCCTCCTTGAACACCACTGCGTTTTTTTAATTTCTGTATTCTTTCTGATTAAATATCTTAAAATTAAACTTTCCTTTTGTTTGAATGACTTTCGCATCGCACATAAATTTCGAAAAAAAAAATACAAATGATGACCCTTCTTATTAAAAATAAAACATGAATTCTTTTTTTTTTCGTAAACGGTTCATTTTATCGACGATAAACAAAAGAACCTTTTAAGTCAAAGGTTCATTATTTTGAAGTCTTTATCACACAGGGTGTTAAAAATTTAGGCATTAAGTTGTAAAGCTTAGGCCGTCCCTGGTAAGATAAAAAAGCTAAATTTCAAGGACACTAGTGTCCATCACATTAAATTTTTATTAAATTATGTTGGGTACTTTAAAAGTTATTCAAGAAAAACCGATTTTCAGCGGCGTCTTTCAGGTACACATATCTCCGCAGGGAGAGCCTGTAGGAAATATTTTTATAGAAACTTGCCATATTATTTTTTCATGTTCCATCTGCATCCGAGAGATTGTCCATATTTTACCTATATACTTTGCCTCTTTTATTCTTCATGAGCGTTTATTTTCATAGTCACGCTGTTACAATTCTGAAGGGTATATTTCCTAACATTTTTTCATCTTCAGGACCTTTTTTGTTAGCCATCTGATAGCAGTCAATTGTTCTAAATGACCATTAACCATTATGTTTCTTCGTACTCTCATAATTGTTCTAATTCATCTATAGAAATAGCGACATTTCTTTAATTTTATAATTTTCCAAGTTTCTGTGTTAATATCGTTTTGGTTTTATTTATTATTGAGTACTTAGTCCTGATGTAGTATTATTTGTTTGCTTTGTATACAGGGTGTTTATTAAAGACTGGGCTATACTTTAAGGCTAGTTTCTGTGAACAAAAATAAGGTGATTTAAATCAATTTAACTTAGTACCATCTTGCTTGGTGTGACCATTTTAGGGTGGAATTCATAGATCACGCTTAAGATTAAGAGTGCACTTAGTTTTGCAATTTACAAGATAAAAATGCAGGGTGACAATTTGTTAATAGTTTCGTATCACACTTTGATAAGTTTACATTAAGTTTAGATTATGAAACATAATATTGAAGAGCATCTTATTTAAATATACCTTAAATGAAAAGCCACATTTAAATGAAGTGCTGACTATGAATTCCGCTCTTAATGGTAAAATTTGTAAAAAATAATCACACAAGTAGTCCAAGTATGTATCCCATTTTGGTCATAATAATATTTACGTTATTTCAAAGTTATATGTTATATTTCACCACTTTAAATTGTTGTAGCTTGTATCCCCCTGTAACTATTAAGAAATGACGGAGATGTTATTTCTTAGACTTGCTACAGACTATGCGTGTATTCGCGATTCGTGATATGTGATGAATTCGCGAATAATGTGTAGTCTTGTTTCTTAAAAATTCAATCATAAAAATCTTACACACTATGCACGAATTTCTTACAAATCGCGAATCGCGAATTCACGCATAATCTGTAGCAAGCATTACACGTTATGTAGTACATAAAAATTGGGTGTCGCTAGTCGCTATAAGGTTTGTTTCTACATAGCAATGACTGATAGTTTACAGCACTGTTTGCAATGCGCAAGTGCAATTCATGTACTAGTTTGCAGTTTCTAATTCTTTTGTTGGAACGACACGTTTAGTTCAAGCAGTAACCGTTAGGGGTATAGTTTGTTTGAAGTAATTTTCATTTTTCGGTCACTCATGTATAAGGAAGTGATAAATCTCGTCATCACTAGAATTCGAGGTACTGCTGTAATTGCTAACTTGCTCTTCTTCACTAGTCACTCATTTTGAAAAACTAACTACAGAATTACAAATCTGCATTAATTGTGCAACTATAATAATTTTCTCAAATAGCATTATTACATAAAACTTTAGTTACGTTCATTACCTAACCTACCAAAAGTTGAGTTCTGTTAGCGGTTAGATTCTATCTGCGCATGCGTCTGACTAGTGGTTTCCTAATAATCGTCAAACCGATTTGACTGTCAGCAAGCAGTTCCCAAACCATCCACTTTTGTGTTGGAACAAAAAATCTTGCAACTAGTTCCCGGATTGATTGTGTTGGAACGGTTAAATTCGTACTGCGCAAACTCGTGACAGTTTGCTGCTATTTTGATGTTGTGTAGGAACAAACCTATAGTTTAAGATATGTGTTTTGAATTTTGAAAGTAGACGGTTTAAATTAACAGCGGAATTAAAACCATTTTCGCAATTCCTCAGAGACACAAAGCATTCCGGCAGAGCTAAAATTACTGCTTCCTAATTTTATTTTTTGATAGGTGGATTGGTTCTAGTATCTGCAACATTATTATTTTTAACATAAGGTAGTTACCAGACATGTATTAGTAATAATTTTAAATTAGGACTGTCTCAAAACAGTTAGTAACTGTATTACACAGGTAACCAATCATGAACATTTGTTAGAGAGAGTTTATATCATATGAAAAAGAAAACAATAATAGAATAGAATAGAACTTGCAGAAAGCAAGCATATGTGTTCCTCAATAAATTGCCCTATTGAACCATTACTAAACCTAAATATTTTTTTAAATTCTTCATCAGACAAATCAAATGGGTTACTTAAACTTTTTATCCTTCTGCGTTGGATGTTGTGATTTAAATTTTACAACTAACTTGCTTTCGATGCGCATTTATAAAACCGCGAATTAAATGTAAATTTAATAAGACGTCGAATTTCACAATTCAAATAACACATATAAAATATGTTCAACTATAGCGACACCTAAATTCCTTGTCTCTGTTACAATTCTACACAACGTGTTAGAAATGACATTGCCGTTATTTCCTAACAGTTACAGGGTGATATGTGTACTACAAAAATTTAAGGAGATGAAATATAAAATTAAACCTTGAAATAACGTAAATGTTATTATGACCAAAATGGGATACATACTTAGGCTGAATATTAACTTACTATACTCGCGACAAGAATTCAGACGGCTTCACTGAAATGTACGATATGGAATGCGTTTAGTTCATTTGAGCATCCAAATAAAGGTACCAACCCTAGGAGCAGACAAAAGGAGGCACATGAAACTCATCAAAGACATACTTCATTGATTATGTATGTGGCTGCGAGAGAGACAACCATCTGCACGTACGATATGAATTGTGTTCTTAATTTCCCATTATTTTGTTTGTAAACACGTCATTGGCGTACAATGTGGTTTCTTCTTTTATCTTGTATCTCATTAGTGTTATTCTTTGTGTATTTTTGTGGGTGTTATTGTTGGAACAAGTAATGTTTTATAAGGGATTGTAAAATTAACCAGCATATAGCACGAAATAATTCTCCATATCCAGAATTCAATTTCATTTCAATTCACAATCAGCTAAGCCCCTACTGCTCCGCCATTGCTAGAGGCACAAAACAAAATATGGCGCTGATCATGAATAATCCATTCGCGCAGCTTCTAGCGCATTCCAGTCATCATAATATAAAATTACATTTCAGTGGACGGCTTACGTCATACGAACAAATGAATAATTCATTGTATTTTCATAAAAATATTTAAGAAACTTCAACTGATAGTAATAAAACTATATACTACACTATAAGTTTGCATTATATATTGCACTAAATTGCAAAAAATGATTGTGTTTAACGCGACCAAATATTGAAAATTACGTTGACAATAAAAACAAATGTGTAACGTCAGCCGTGACATAAGACGTCTGAATTCTTGACGCGAGTAAATGTATTTATTTTCACAAATTGTTGCTGTGGCGATTTTAGAACCAATTTGGAATGCTGTTATGCACAATTAGAGTAAAATTTTACTTGTATTTTTCTCTGTGCATAAATTCTATCTAAAAAAAACAAACTCAACTCCTAAACCGTTTCTTTCAACCACGTGCGGCCAGCACAGTCCAGAAATAGTTTAAGGAAATGACTTTCAAGCTGGTCCTGTTGGCAAAGAACTGAGCTTACCTACATTTACACTTTGTTTCTGTACTAAAAATGAAGCATAACATCCAGACACATCAACAAAACCAATAATTCTTCTTCTTTACTAGGTAACATTTCGCGAGAACTATAAATTTGCTAGTAATTGTACTCTGACAATTACGAAGTGGCAGTGTGAGTACGACACATAGGCGCTGATTTAACGGGGAAAGGAGGGCGCCGGTCCCTTCCCGCCCCTGCTAACTAAAGTAACGTTCAGATAAACGTTAGTGCAATGGCACTACAGTTATACTGTTGTATTGTAATTGTATGGTGTTAAATATTATTTACTCTGTTTACATAAAATTACTGTAGACTTAAGAAGTTGGGAAATTTATCCGCTGTAAGTTGGCGACATGCAAAAACTCAAGATTATTGACCTTCAGAGAGGTTATGTTTATGTTTTGTCAACTACGTCCCTATCTACCGAAATTGTTGGTTTTTATCATTTGCCGAATAGTAATTAAAAGCCTACCCTAGATAAAATATAAGCCTATAACCTGCAGGAATAGATGGTCTATTTGAATGTTTGGTTATATCACAGTATACTAGTATACTGTGGGTTAAATGAGGCCCCACTAATTTCAGCAAGTCATCAAACACTGCCACTGTCATTCGGGTGAAATGAAAAAATAATCGACATTCTCATTTCGCATTTCTTTATATAAATTATAGAAATCACCTTGCATGTGCTATCTGCGGTTAATAGGTCGCACCCACCATCTCCGAGTTCTTCTTTTAATTTTTTTTGCATGTATAGTTTTTATACATATTGACGCCGCTGCGAATAAGAGCAGCAAAAGTAACTGTTTCTAAACCAAACAGTCCTCTTCATCCATTTTTTTAGAAAGAAATCAATTCTAAACTAAATATCTAAATTAGAATCTAATTTAAAAACTTAACCTGAATCTTCTGTTTACTGTCAAAAAAGCAGTTTTCTGATTGGTCCTTGTATGATTGTTGGAAAAGGATTGGTAAAAGCTAAAATGCTTTTAGCTTCTGCCATACAACTGCAATGCAAAGGCGTTACTGTTAAGTTTATCTGAACGTTACAAAAGTCACCCGTATTTCTCGCAGTTTTACTTCAGTATCTTTGAATATTTGCAGGTGGGATGAGTTAACATTCCTATTATTTGCTAAACCCTAGATTATTCAGTTATTCACTTTAGCATAATGTTTCCAGCGTTTTAATCAAGGCTGGATTATTCATTAGTAAGTAGGCTAGTATATCCTAGGAACTCATGACTTGGGGGGCTTTTGGACTGGTTTTGTTTAGTTATAATAAAAATCCCTAAAAAAAAAAAATAATAAAAATTTACCTAATTAAGTCCACGATAACATATTTTTTCTTTTTATCGTAATATAATAATAACAAATAAACGATAATAATAAAAAAATAAAGACATTTGATAATAAAAATTATTTCATTTAAATCTAGCTGCTAATGTACTTCAAGAGCAATATCCAAAAAAGTAATAAAAGTGTTTGAGATAAATAAATAACATTTAGTTTTTCAAACGTAGATGTTGCACTGAGTAATAATATATTTTTTTACTAGTAGTATCTAACTGTATTGGGGATTGAATATTTTCAGCTTTAGAAAAAGTAATCAATCATAAACGAAATTGTGATCTTTCTTTGTCGGCTATACAAAATAGTCTTAATAATGTTCGTACTAAAAAAATTATAGAAAGTCCTGCAGCTTTAAAAAGGGAACGGCCATTTAACTGAATAGGGTACCTATTCGAATTAGGTATATATATATATATATATATATATATATATATATATATATATATATATATATATATATATATATATATATATCCTATTTTGTACACGTTTTTGATGCGCTGAAGTTGGCTTGAAAGGGCAATTGACGTTTAAAATAACAAATAATGTTCCGACATAGCCTAAAGTTCTGCCCCTGTACAACCAGGTCCTGCCTTTGTACTACCAGGTCTTGATTCGTATTGATAAGAGAAGAAATCTTGAGAACCCATAATTTATAATACACTCAATAATGTTGTAGGTAAGTTCTCATATCTCATTCTAACCTATCTAAACTTCATGGGTAAGAGCTGTTAAAGTCTCCGAGGGGTGCTGTGAACGCAACAGTCTGCGGCCAATTATTTCGCAGATATGTTCAATAGGTGACAGATCCGGCGATATTGGTGGCTAAGATAAACGGTTGATCTGATGTCTGGCAACATGAGGTCTAGCATTGTCTTGCTGGAAAATGGCGTTTTAGATGTTGTGAAAATATGAGATAATATAGGGCTCCACCACTTCCTGGATGTAGCCTTGGGCTGTCATGATGCCTCTAATGAAAACTATTGGTGATCTGCTACCATACGCAATAGCATATCGACCATCGCCCCATTTTCTTCAAGCCACTGATTTGCAATAGCCCTGCTGCTGCTAAATCAGTTTCTGATAGATAAAAATCGCAATCGACGATCTTCATCCTCTGTGATTCCTCTACGACAGCCGGTGCCTCTCGCTCTGTGTCTACGGCCACGTCTGGTAACACCGTACTATGGTACGTAAGGATCTGTAAGTCCTTCTAGAAATGTCTCTCACTAACAAACCTGTTTCGCGCAATCCAACCCGTCCCCTCTCAAAGTCGTTAAGCTAGGAAATCTGCACAATTTACGGACTCTAGGCATAATCAGCTGTAAAAAAATGTTTTTTGCAAAAAGTTTCACAACAGAGATCAGTATCTCAGAGGCAGAAAGTTTCAAGTCCATCCTAAAATAAACAGGTTAGACAAAAGTCTTCAAGATTATACCTGTTTTAATTCAAATCTAAGGTAATAAATGTAATCATAATAATAATAATAATTTTACAAATAACATTCTTATAATAAAAAAATAGACTTGAGTCGAATAGAAAAAAATACCAGTAGTGCTTTTAGCTCTGTAACGCCGAAAATGGAGGTAGGTCTTTCTTCCTAAGGTATTGAAATGTTAGCAGAAATTTTTAAGACAGAATGCTACTTCACCAAAATACGACCTATGCAAACTCCAAAAAAACCTAACAAATAAACCTGAAATTTAATTTTTTTTTACTTCCACCGAAAAAAAAACATGTAAAAATTATCAAAGTTAAATGATATTTAATGGATGTTTGTCTCTCTTTGTCACGTAGTATATTTTGTACACCTACTGCTATAACACAGACTACTACGTCACCAACCATTGTCCCGGCAATCCTCTAGTTTCAGCGCCTATGGTACGAAACAGAAATATATAATTTTAGTGCTTGGCAGTAACCCCATCCACCGCAAAATGTTCCCATCCAAATACTTTCATTAGTCGCACCACCTACTTATTGAATTTAAATCGGTCTTTAAGTGATTCATGGGTATATCTCGCCGTTGTGTTACACTGAAATAGGTTCACGGTTGAGAGACCATCTAGACTCCGTAAAGCGCTCACGTCGCACTTTGTCTGTCTTGTGCAACTGCTGCAAAAATAGGCGCATGGAAGTGAAATGGAAAACAACGCTAACTGTGCCACTAAATGAACTGTTAAACGTGCAAACCATAACTTACGTAACTAGCCTTCTTTATATACGGAAAGTTTTCCTTCTCAAGGTTGCCGTGCAAGAAGTTGTTACGGCGTTTTTGTTTTGTTTCACAGCCAACTGAGTTAATAATGCCGCTACCGATATATAGGTTATCGTAACAGCTGTAATAGGATGTAGAATGGAGGCGCATTCACAGAACCATGCGCTTAATCGAGTCATTTTTCATTATTTGTCTTTCAGTAGTTCCCATGTGTATGGGAACAATTGAAATTGTTAACGATCTATACCATATTGGATGGTATTTTTTATTTCTTCTTTTGCTACTCGCAAAATAATATATTACAAGAACTAACAGTCTTAGTCATCTTGCTGTGTGAGTGTTTTATGACTGTAAGATTGATATACAGGCTGTATCACATAAGAGGGCCACTCCCATGGATCTCGCTTAATATGCGAGACACGTCAAAAATCTTTAATTGTTTTTTGTTGCATTACATTGTCTGTGTCAAAATAATTTTAAAGACCCAATTGCTTCTAATGTGAAAAGCAATAAAATAATATTATAAGAAAATCTGTATTTTGCATATAAAAGTACATTCTGTTTATTATTTTTTTGCAGTTGACGTCTTTAAAATAGATTCTACATTATCTTGAGCAACACGACAATATTTAGGTACATTTTTTTTAACTAAAATTGAAAAAAAATGTAATAAATACAAAAGATAAGGGCAACATGTATATTGCATGAAAGACGAAAAAACAGACAATGTTTTGTAGCCATAGCCTGCTTCAATAAAAAAATTTTTTATCCGCCTAGAGGGCGCAGCGAACCACATACGATATTTCAAAAATCTGTTTATATTAGGTGGAAGGTATCAATTTTGCTATAAAAATTTATTACCAATAAGTTTTCTCTATCTCTTAAAATAAAAAAGTTAGACAGCCTTAAAGTTTGGGCACTTTATAGGTTTTTTTGTTATTACTCATAAAGGCCTCCAAAAATGCAACAAAAAACAATTAAAGATTTTTGACGTATCTCGCATATTAAGCGAGATACATGGGAGTGGCCCTCTTATGTGATACAGCCTGTATATACAGACGTATTCGTATTACATTTTATTCCTTTCATATGTTTTGCCTTTCTGATTCCAACAATAATACATGTGCTTTGTTTATTTATTGCCGCTCTATAATAGAAAAACTCAAAATTGCCATAGAACTCATATTCTGGTGCTATTAGGTTTACCGATCAAATTTTAAATATTTTATGAAGAACAGAACTATATGTTAACTGTAATACCCCAATCTGTTCTACATAAAGGGTAATAGGCTCCCTTAGGTTATCTAAATTATTACACCTTTGGTGTCTCTATAGGAAAAACTTCAAATTAGTAATTTTAATGCAATCAACTGCAGATATACTACGAGGCATATTAGACGACCACCATTGTCGGAAAAATCGTTTCAATAGTAACGCCCGTATGACCAACGAATCAAAAGCAATAGAGGGTTCAGTTACGGTTAGGGAAGTGCAAATTGACCCATAAAAAGCGAATTTAGATAAAATAAAAAACAGGGATTAAATATTTTTTAGTGTTTTATCGATGTGCAAAGTTTGGTTTCAAGTTTCAATCAGTTAATGACACTTGGATAGTGTAATTTGTAAGGTTGGTTATGTGTGCAACAAGAAGGAGAACATTGTAATTACTCCGTCTTATAAAGATCTTTTAGTTTCATTATTGATATCGTCATTATTTAATTATAAATATTTCAATATCATCAACATTCATTCGTCTGAATGCACAGTAGCAAAACTTATATAATCTATATCCATTATACCCATAGGCAACTATATCTTAATTTAGGTATAACTAAACCACTTTAAGACAATATATAATAAAAAAACAACGTAAATATTTTCGAAATACAGCGTGGATTGTTCTTAGCATCCAGTGACCAGTAACAACAACAACTTGAAAGAGATAATTTAATTAACAGAGATTGAAAGACAATTAAGTAATACCAAACATAAATAAACGAATCAGGTACGCATAAATATAGGAACAAGATTCCATATCTATTATAGGTTCGAGGCCGTCTAGAGATCACATAAAAAAGTGTTTATTATATTCGCATGCAGTATGACGTAACGTCAGCTGGCTGTTCGCCAAACGCTCGCAAAAAATCGCGAAACTGCCCTATCCTAACCTCTCAAGTGCGACTAAGGTCGCGGATGTACAAAATTATCATTTGACTTACCAGCCAGACTGTGCAGCTGGAAGTTTACCGTTTTACACACACTTCGCAGTGGCGTATTTAAAGGATTTCGATTCCAATTTTTTATACTTATGAGTCGCATTTAAACACGTTAAGAACAATTGTGTAAATGTTTCAAAGTGGACTGTTTGTCACCTTTTCAAATATTGCCTTTTCCATATGAAATTTAAAAGAACTAAACCCGTATTTATTATATTTGTGTATGAAATTGTTATATATGGCAAATAAAATATTTGTTTAAATAAAATTACAAACTTATGATATAGTATAAGAGGTTAAACACCTAAAACAAAAACCTAAAGCTGTTTTACAACGCTATGCTTACTCTTAGAAAGTGCGAAAGAAAATGATGTGAATCCATACAAGTTGCATAACGTTAACAATTACTTTTAATTTACAGAATCTTAATGCCAATAGAGCATTTTGGCTACAAGACTGACTCAAAATGACGACCTTAAACTTCATTACACCTATGAAGGCGACAAGCCAAATTGTTTGGAATACACTGCATGGCGCTGGAAACAGATCCACTAGAAAACCTAAATTGCGCAAGGCAAATTAATTAGTCGACGACCGGCACGACGGCAAAGTGTAGTAAAAAACAAAGGGACAAAAAATTGCAAGAAATTCTCAAGGAAAGGAAAAAATAAAATTTTATAACAACTACTTTTGCCACTATTGCTATTATCAATTAATAAAATTAATTTGTGGCTTTAATTAATAAAAGGTACAATAACTACACAAAATTATGTCCACCGACGTATAAACACATTTGGACCCACCCTACCCTGTTTCTACGAACTAACACAAATGTTTCTGGTTCTTATTCGTTTTGAACTCGTAAGTTATTGGCGGCTATGATACGTTCACCTAAATCGCCACTAGTGTCCAATTCATTCTTTAAATACCCCCACAAAAAGAAGTCCAAAGGATTTAAGTCAGGAGATTGTGGCGGCCATGGTACCGGCGCTCCTCGTCCAATGCATCGTACCCTTGAACTTCATTAATGCACTCCCGCACATTTTGTCGAAAATAAGGGGCCGTCGTGCAAGAATCGCATTCGGAGTCGGACAGATAAGGACATATATTCCAGAAGTCCAGGTAAATCATATCGAAAGAACTCGGGATACAGGATGTCATTCATTCGATTTGGTAATATGAATGGTCCAGTCAAGCGATCATCTACAATCCTGACCCAAACATTGAAAGAAAAACGTCCCGTTAAATCGCGTTGAAAATTTCGCGTATCACGCCCGCATTGCGGTACCGCGGTAAAAGTAGCTGCACTTGGCACATGTTTACCGTGAAATATTTCTAAAGCATTTTGTCTTACTTTAACATAAATTAAAATGATATCTATCAACTCCGAATTGCTATACACGTAAACCATAGTGGACCTTGAGGGTTGAAAATACTAAACTCCAACCTCTGTTGTTTTTTTAATAAGAACTTTTTTTCTAAACGTTTCTCGATAAGAAAAAATTACAGTAAATAGAACAACCAATTTACTAAATTTTTCCCCTCTTAGTATTTTTATGTAAAGACACGCGTTTTCTTAAAAAAAAATAAAATTCACATACGTACATATCCTCGGGTGTGGAATATGCAAGTAAAATAATTCATATGAAACGTAGTATGCTGGTGGTTTCAAATTTTAACATATGTGTCAAATTTGAATCATTTTTATCAAGTAGTAGTAAACTAAGAAATTGGAAAGTGCGAAATGCAAACTGTTTATATATGGTGGCCAATGTGGCAGTCGGTAAAGAACAATCACTAATATTTGTTGTTGTAAATACATATACATGAAGCTACAGACTAAATTTAATTTTATTAAATGTTTACATGTGGTGTTCAAAATGCCTTCCCAGATGTCGGTCACATAACTGAACTCTTCGTAAAAATAGTACATTATGCTATAAGGGAGAGAAATGCGTTATTTTGGCAGAGGTGCAATTTGAAGCCCGAGGGCTACAATGCACCGAGGACAAAATAGTATCTCTCCTGAATGGTATATACTATTTTTTCCACGGTCTCATTAACTTAAAAACACATATTTTGTCATTATGAAGTGAGTAGCACCAGAATTATTGTATTCGGATTTGAGCATTTATTTAGTAGTCGTTGAGTTATTGTCATAACTACAAAATAAACAAACAAAAAGAATTGTCAAATTAAGGTGCTAGTTTGGTTTAGTTTAAAGTTTGTTTAGTGCACAATGAATAATTGTGAGTCGGGAGAGATTGTGGAGGCTGCAAATATTGCAATAAGCAATTTGCTGCTTACGAAGTCAAGATCTTTATACGATATAGCCTACAATCGGTTCAAAAAGTGGTGCGTCGAGAAAAATGTTAATGTTAAAAAGTATACAGAGAGAATGTTTTGTTGGCATACTTCAGTGAAAATGCAAAGAATTACAAGTCTTCCACATTATGGGCGCAATATTCTATGGTTAAGTCATGCTTGATAATTTACGACAACATAGATATAAGCAAATTCCCCAAGCTGATCGCATTTTTGAAAAGAACCGGTGACGGATATTAAGCGAAAAAATCGAAAATATTGACAAAGGGTGAAATCGACCGTTTTCTATCAAGTGCAGACGACAAAGAATTCTTAATGATTAAGGTAAGATTACTTTTGTTGTTAGGTATTTCAATTATTAAGTCTTTTGATTTTTTATAGTTTGGATTAATTCTGGGGATTGCCGGAGCTTGTCGAACTGATGAACTAGTCAATTTAACTGTAGATGATATTGAGGATGTAGGTTCTTCCTTAATTGTAAAAATTCCAAACACTAAGACAAAGATTCCACGAACCTTTCTAGTTACCGATGTGGGAAATATGCTTGAATTGTTTCGTTTTTGTACTACAAAGCAGGAAAATGTAGTTCGCAGCCAGTTGGCAGGAATACCATGGGAAAAATTCCGACTGTAGTAGCTTCGTATTTAAAATTACCTGATGCTGCATGTTATACTGGTCACTGCTTACGAAGATCTTCAGCGACATTACTGGCAGATGCTGGTGTGGATATCATGACAATAAAGCGTCATGCTGGTTGGAAATCAACGACAGTCGCTGAGGGTTATGTCGAGAACTCCATTGAAAATAAGACCAAAATTGCTAATCAGGTTTTAGTAGGTACCACTACTAGCGCAATCACAAAAACTGTAAATGTAAGCGAAAGTAATATTCCTTCTAATATTAATTTTGAAAATTGTACAAATGTAACATTTCAATAAATAATTTCAATGTTATCTTTTTTTGCATGAAAAACGTTCTCCATAATGTAAACTCCCTTGGGAGCATTATACTCCCTTGGGAATAATCGTCTACTTCTGTTTTAATTTTGATGTCATAGAAACTGATTTCTACTCCCGACCGTGGAAAAAATTAAATTTGCACAACGCAGTATCTGACGGAAATTTTTGATTTCGTTAGAAATATTGAAAACTCATAATTGCAATAGAAATTAACAAAATAGCTAATTTGGTGGTAGATATCTGACATTAATTGTTAATGATAATCCAAACAATAAAACCATCAAAGTGACAGCAGCCTACTACGTTTCATATGAATTATTTTGCTTGCTTGAGGATATGCACGTATGTGGATTTTATTTTTTTAAAAGAAAGCGCGTATCTTTGCATAGAAATACTAAGAGGGGAAAAATTTAGTAAATTGATTGTTCTATTTACTGTAATTTTTTCGAGAAAAGTTTAGAAAAAAAAGTTCTAATTAAAAAAACAACAGAGGTTGGAGGTTGCCACTCTAGTAGACATTTGGTAAAAATAAAAATTATACTCAACAATGTCACTTAATTAACTAAATGTAGTCACCGATTTTCAGATTTATAAGTTTAACCGTTTTTGAGGAAAAAATGAAAACCGAAAGTTTTTCAATTTTTTAGAAGCCCTTATCTCATCAGGGAGAGCTCAAATCCAAAAAATGATGCAAGGAACACACCCTCCAAAGGGGCGCACATCATTATGGGGCACCCTGTATAATAATAATGGAAACTTATACCAGAGTTTGGTAATCGAAAAGAAACATTGTTTCGTTCTCAAAGAATAACGGCGCCAGATTACAGAAAAAATATAGCGAAACACACGGTACATTTCTTAAATAAGCTGTATAAATGCAACAATTCGATAAAAAAAAATTGACTGTACTTAAATACATATTGATCTAAATTGGCCCTCGTCTTATCTTAAACAAATTTCATGTTTGGGTGACTTTCAAGGACGGATTTAGATAAAAAAAATAGGTGTAGCGAAGACAGTCGCGTGATAGCCAATAGTATGACAAATATTTAACAGGTTGATATGAAAATATAATCTAAGTAGGTTTATTTTTAACTTAACATGGATATAGAATCACGTCATCAAAATTTGTTTTCATTTTGAAATTGGACTATGGTCTAAATAATGTCTTTCTTTTGTAATTATACAGGGAATGTATTCGTTCTTAACATTGGTAATGATAAGGCATGAAAAAGTAATAGAGATTGTTCACATAACGGTTTTCTCTGTGACACCTCGTTTTCTTCTTACGGGCGTTTAACTTATATCTCCTATGCATCAAAAATACATTATATACTAAATATACAGTATGCGCCAAAAGTATGGAAAAAATTCAATAAAAACGAAACAATTATTTGTTGGGAAAAATCCTCGAACAGGTCGATTTTTAATTTAAAAAATACATATTTTAGCGTAAAATGCGATTGTCAAATGTCATTTGTTTTCGAGTAACGACGTCATCGATTTTTTAAATGGCAACACCATATTTTTTTCATTGATTCTGAAAAATCGTTTAATTCTCTATCAGACAGTACTAAAATTTTGCCCTCTTACATAGGAAAGTTTTCAAGTAAATGACGATTGAATGTTAGAAAACGTAAATCAATTAAAATAAAGCAAAGACGTTATCAAGTTTAGTTTTTCGAATTCCATATTTCTTTTATGGATCACGTAGGTGAAAATCTTTGCAAAGTGTCATTGTCACACCGACTTTTTAATAAGTATTGTAAGCGATATAGAAATTATTATTCAATTTAAAGTATTATGGCACATTTAACTGTTACTCAAAGAATTGAAATTTTAATTCTTTTTTTTACTGTTTTATAAAGGTATTTTTAGCATACCTAGATGTTTGGTATCAGAGAACATACATATGACTTCATTGATAGGAATTGTAAGAGATTTGATTTATATTAGCTTAAAATACCTTTATAAAACAGTAATAAAAAAATGTTACAA
Organism: Monochamus alternatus; assembly: GCA_037114965.1. Taxonomy (NCBI): domain Eukaryota; kingdom Metazoa; phylum Arthropoda; class Insecta; order Coleoptera; family Cerambycidae; genus Monochamus; species Monochamus alternatus. Next base: position 18,431,309 of record CM073427.1, read on the forward strand.
AAGCTAATAATAAGGAATATATGGGTAGATATTGTGGGTGTAATTCAACGCAGGTTGGGGCTTTTGTCCACTGAGTAGTTAGTTTCACACAATGTTATTAATACCTAAAAATATATAAAAATTTTAATTCTTATCGGATGCGGGAATGTGACTAGAACTCAGCAGGAAGTTTGCGATTTATTTAATGAAAAATATCCAGATCGCCCTATCAGCCAGTCAGCAGTCAGTAAGGTAGAGTCTAAATTTAGAGAAACTGGCAATGAAAATCAGAAACAGAATATTTTGATAAGTATGGTGGATAATCCTCATAATTCTTCACGATTGGTTGTATTAAACAATGACACTAGTCAGAGCACAGTGCTACGTATCTTGAGGAAATATCATCCCTACAAAATTCAACTTGTGCAGGAACTCAATGAAGATGATCTCGATCGCCGCTTACACTTTTGCGAAATTCTAATGGATTTATGTCAAGGATATAGAAATTTACACCGGCAAATACTTTTTTCAGATGAGGCCACATTTTGTCTGAATGGTACAGTAAACCGTCAAACTTGCAGATATTGGAGTCGGGAAAATCCTCATTGGATGGCAGAGGCACATACCCAACACCCTCAGAAATTAAATGTGTGGGCTGGAATAGTTGACGACAGAATAGTATGGCCTTTCTTCTTTGAAGGAACCCTTACAGGACAAAGATATTTAGAGTTTCTAGAAAATGACCTTGTTCCAGCCCTTGCAGTAATTTTTCCTAACGATAATGACCCTGAAATTCCTGACGATACTATTTCAGCAAGACGGTGCACCTCCGCACTATGCGCGCCCTGTACGAGATTTTTTGGACAACTGTTTTCCTGGGAGGTAGATCGGCAGACGCGGACCGATAGAATGGCCTGAAAGATCGCCAGATCTTACACCTCTTGACTATTTTTTATGGGGATACTTGAAGTCAAAAGTGTACATTAATAAACCACGTAATTTAGAAGAACTTCAAAATCGCATTCAGGACGAAATACGCAGAGTTACCCCAGAAATCATTCATAATGCGCAAGAAGAATTTCTTCACAGACTTGCGCATTGTCAAGAAGTTGGTGGATGGCAATTCGAACATTTAATTTAAGTATAAAATTTAATCAATTGTATTTTATTTTACATACCTCAAAATTGTTACTTTTTTATGGATAAAATTTACGTTTTCTAACATTCAATCGTCATTTACTCGAAAACTTTCCTATGTAAGAGGGCAAAATTTTAGTACTGTCTGATAGAGAATTAAACGATCTTTCAGAATCAAGGAAAAAAATATGGTGTTGAAATTTAAAAAAAAATCGATGACGTCATTATTCGAAAACAAATGACATTTGAAAATCGCATTTTACGCTAAAATATGTATTTTTTAAATTAAAAATCGACCTGTTCGAGGATTTTTCCCAAAAAATAATTGTTTCGTTTTTATTGAATTTATTCCATACTTTTGGCGCATACTGTATATAACCTATACGCATAAACTTGTGGCATTATAACTGAGGACAAATGATGATGAGCAGTGAAAACAAAAATATATTTAGTTTTGGAAGTTTACAAGAAGGTGAAATTTTTGTTTATAAAAACTAAGAAGTAAACAAGTCAGGACCATATATTTGGTATTTGTAGCGGCATTTTATTATCAGGTGTGGTTTTGTTCGAGTTTATTTTCGCCCTACTGTAAAAGTATGGAGCGTAATTTCTCAAACCAAGAACTTATGGACATGATACTGGCATACTGGTAATCATATCAAAATTCTGTGGCTGCAGCTCATCTTTATGCGTAAAGATTTCCCCAGAGATGTCATCTGAGACGTCAAACCTTTTTACGTTTGGTTCAGCGGGATAGAGAAACTGCCAATTTGCGGCCGAGGTCTGGGCAACATTGGAGAGCCATTAGATCTAGGCAAATTTTGAATCTCGAGGAAGAGATTTTAAATGCCGTTGAGAAGTAGCCCGACATAAACACTAGGAATTTTCCGTTCAAACTAGTTACATAGTAATCGTAAACAAAGGTTAACATTTTGATATGAATACATGCAAAAGCCATTGACGTAATTAGTGAATTTATTCGTAGTGCAACCATCTAAACTTCTAATCCAACGCCAACGGTGAACAGTATTTTTGTCAGGATAAATATTCAAATATTAATCTATTCTCTGAAAACGCTCTACATAAAATATGTGTACATTTATTTCTCTCTCAGATTGTTGTGGAATACAAAAGAAATTTCTTAAATTTTATGTAAAATTGTTTACTATACAGGGTGTCCCATAATAATGTACGCTCTTTCGGAGGGTGTGTTCCTTGGGTCATTTTAGGGGGGGGGGGGTTACTTTCTATAAAATTTTTCGATTTGAGCCCTCCCTTACGAGATAAGGGCTTCTAAACAATTGAAAAAATTTCGGTTTTTTTTTTGTTTTTCCCAAAAACGGTTAAACTTATAAATCTGAAAATCGGTAAATAGTTAATTAAGTGACATTGTTGAGTATGATTTTTATTTTTGTGAAATGTCCACAAGGATGGCCAACTACCAACTTCTGTTGTTTTTTTTTAATTAGAACTTTTTATTCTAAACGTTTCTTGATATGAAAAAATTACAGTAAATAGAACAATCAATTTACAAAATTTTCCCCGTCTTAGTATTTTTATGCAGACACGCGTTTTCTTTTAAAAAAATAAAATCCACATATGTACATATCCTCGGGTGTGGAATATGCAAGTAAAATATTCATATGAAACGTCATAGGCTGGTGGTTTTAATTTTAGATGTGCCAAATTTGAATCATTTATATCAAGTAGTAAACTCAGAAATTGGAAAGTACAAAATGTTTAAATATGGTGGTAAACACTAATATTTGTTGTAAATACATAGACATGAAGCTACAGGCTAAATTTAATTTTATTAAATGTTTACAAATGTGGTGTTCAAAGTCTTCGTAAAAAAAATAAATTTACACTACGCAGTACATGAAGGGAATTTTTGATTTCATTGGAAATATTGAAAATTCATAATTGCAATAGAAATAACAGAAAAGAATAACTAATTTGGTGCTAGATATCTGACATTAATTGTTAATGACAATCCAAACAATAAAATCATCAAAGTGACAGCAGCCTACTACATTTCATACGAATTATTTTTCTTGCATATTCCATACCTGACAATATGTACGTATGCGGATTTTATTTAAAAAAAACGCGTGTCTGCATAAAAATACTAAGAATGGAAAAATTTTGTAAATTAATTGTTCTATTTACTGTAATTTTTTCATATCGAGAAACGTTCAGAATAAAAAATTCTAATTAAAAAAACAACAGGGGTTAGTGGTTGCCATCTTTTAGACATTTCGTAAAAATAAAAATCGTACTCAACAATGTAATTTAATTAACTAAATGTAGGCACTGATTTTAAGATTTATAAGTTTAACCGTTTTTGAGAAAAAAATTAAAACCCAATTAATTTCAATTTTTTAGATCTTATCTCTCAAATCGAATAATTTTATAGAAAGTACCCCCCTAAAATGACCAAAGAAACACACTCTCAAAAGGAAGGCACATCATTATGGGACACCCTGTATATAACATAATTAATTATTTGTGGTTCACCTATATTTCTCATCAGTTTCCTGGAAGATGATTAAATTTTTATATTTTTCCATGACTAACTTTTGCAATTCATTGGTTGAAATATTCAGCTTCACTCTCACTTTATAACATTCTGCAGTATAATCATGACTTGTTACTATTTTTAAGAGGATGAGGAGAGGAGTTGTTTTTAGATAAAATATTGGAGTTAACTATGTGTTTATATTAGTTATTATTATTTATTTATATTCTGTTATCAGTTCACATCTTTCATTATTTGAGAAAATGGTTTGGTAAACTTTCTAAATATTGCTTATTAGTTCAGAAAAATAAATATGTTATAACTTATGTAGGTATATTTAACAGAACGTAGAGTAAAGTCGGCATATATGAAATACCCATCCTTTAGGGCGCTATAACAAGTACACCAAGATGTTGAGGACTACAATATTTTAAGAAAAAATGCTTTATGGTATCTTCTAATGGCATTACTTAATATATAGGAATTTTTTTACGATGATTAAATATGGAGGCTAATATGGAATAGTGCGGTGGGGTAAAATGGAATAGAGCGAAAATAAGAAATACTAATAATTAATAAAGTATTTGTTAATATTTTAATACAAACACAATATATACAAATATTTATTTGCAAAAATCGCATACAAAAATATCTCCTTCGGCAGTCGTACATTCATCGTGAGCCCAACCATTTCAGATAACGTACATCACCCATATCTCTCTACTTCGGCTCATGAGGAATCTTTCTTGACAAAATATACATTCCGCATCATTATTGCTTGATTTTGAAATGTAATAACTTAATGGAAAATCATCATCAGATGAATAATCAAATTCAAGGTTATTTTCAGATTTAGAAGAGCTAGAAGACACCTGTTTTGTGGATTCTGCTTTTTTGTTTTCAATCCACTAGGTCCAGTTTTATCGGTAATTTTTTGAGTAACTTTTCCTCGTGAACTATTATTAATTAATTGTTCAAGTTCTTCCTTGTTCGGTGTCGATGTAATGATTTTAAAGACGAAAGACGAAAATGTGTAGTTCTTGGAACATTAAATGGTTTAACTAATCCAAACTTTTGTTCTTACTGCTTCTATAGCTTTTTGCATATCGTCAGAACACCACAGTTTATTAGTTTTCTGGCAAAGACAGCTATATTTCTGTAAAAATAAATATTTGCAATAAATTGAAAACATCGGGTAATATGGGATATTATCAAGGCGGATAATATGGAATATTCCATTATCCTATTACTTACGTAAACGTAAACAAATACCACTACAAACATTTTTTGAATAATATTATTGGGGTAAATTGTCAATAGTTAAACTAAATTATATTATAGTAAACTCACCTTGTAATAAAAACAGATTCTTTACAACAAATTCAAACAAAATACGTTCTTCACCAATGCTGCACAGAAACATTAAATACAGTAAAATCACAAAGTTACGTTTTGCAACCATATGCAGTTTTACCGACTAGTTATACTTATAGTAGTGATCTACAATACCGATAGTCATGCTACACTGTCCAACAGATAGAACATTTCGTTTAAAAAATATCAGATATTCCATATTACCCGTTATATTCCATATATGCCGATTTAACTTGCTGCAGGTGCTTATCCCCATATCTCATTTCCACATGCTGTTTTAGAATGTCGCAGTTATTCTGCTGCCCAGCAGGAAATACTTGTAAGACGTCAAGAGCTTCCCCTCGTAGAGCAACTATCAGAGCAGTAGCCTTTTCACAATCAGACCATTCGTTTGCTGCAGCTGCTGCTTCAAACTGACGCAGATAGACATTCCAGGAGACCTTGCCGTCGAATTCAGGAGCCTTCGTTTTCTGAGTTCGGATAAAAGGTCCTTCTGATTTGGTTACGCCCTCCTTTGTTATCTTGTCTAATTTATGTCGAAGCTCTTCGTAGGTTTCTCTAACCAAGTTGATTTCTTCATCTATTTCCTTTTTTTGTGCTAACAATTTCTCTTCTACTTGTGTTTCCACATTAAGTGACTGCTCCTCTAGTTTTACAACTTCGTCTGGATTTCTTTCGTCTGATCTCTCATTTCCTGTTGTATTGTCTATATCTGTTCTTTCGTTTTATACCCTTGTTCTTCTAATTTCTTTTGCATCGTCTGTCCCTGTTGTAATTTCTTTTCTAATTTCTCCTGCATCGTTTGGGACTGATCTTCGATTTTATGCCCTTGTTCTTCAAATTTTTCTTGCATCGTATGTCCCTGTTCTTCTAACTTCTCTTGCATCATCCGTCCCTGTTATTGCATCGTTTGCATGATTTCTAACAGTTTCGCCAGCTGTGCATCCATGTTGACTTCTAGTTGCAGGCATAGACTTTATTTTCTTTGGGAAGTTCTAGAATGTCCACGAATGTGTTTGTAAATTCCATCGTCCACTTCCTTACGTCAAGACAAATGCGGTGATATGTCACACTTGGGTCTTTGTCTCACTTCCATATAAAGTTCTAGAATGTTTGAGATTGTCCTTCTCGAGTAACACCGTTCACCCACGCACAGGGTTCCAGAAAGTTCTTCAAACTTCCACTTAAATCCACTTCCGACACCAAATTGTCACGTGTTTCCCTACCCGACTTTTTCTTTTACCAGGAAAACAATCCGTTAATTAATCACTTATCTTTATTAACTGCTCCGTACACTATTGAATACTAATTACAACTCAACTAAACACTATTTAATTAATCACTATCTAAATCGCTCTGTATTTCCAGGAAATTTTCAACTAAACACTTTAATTCAAGACTAACTAACTCCGCCGTTTATTCTTCTTCTATAGACCAATCGAATATTCCAGGTATTCTCTAGCATCTCTAGATCCATGTCTCGAACGACTCTAGAACGCTTCTCGTCGATTCTCAATTTTTCCAGTTGCGCCTCGATACAGGGCATTATTTGTTTGCTTACCAGAATCGCGTAGGGGCGATAGGGACAATCTAGCGTTTCGCGATACCACAGTCGTCGAAATGGGTGCGAGCGGGGCAAATTCTGTGACAATGTGATTGTTTCCCATTCTCAGCAATTTTTCGCAAAATCTGGAGTGATGCAGCTGAACAGAATCCATTTTTTTTAATATATAAGAGCATGCGATCTAGATCAGGAAAAATTTTTCCGAATTTTCTCGCGCTTATTAATGTAATTTTCGTGATATTTAACGATGCCTTTTTCAACTATTTCTCGCAATTTTTGCCAGCTCAATAGATTTCAGATTCGAATTCAACTCATTGAAATACATCCGAAACACACTTGACCAAGATAAAAAAAATCCGAATTTTTTTATGCTCGCTAACGTGGTTGTTTGCGATTTACTCAAAATTTTGTGAAGATATTTGATCTAAACGGACTTCGGATTCGGATTCAGTGCGTCAACATACATAAAGATAAGTGGATCTAGTCAAAAATTCAGACCACTTTTTTGTGTGTTGCTGTACTCTTACCACTTACAGAAAATTGGTTTGCGAACTGCTTGATTCATAAATACAGTGCGTCCCTAAAGTCACGCACAAATTCATTATTTGGTAAATAAAAGGCATTCTCGAAACAGGTAGATTTTTTATTTTAATATACTATTTTTTCAAATAATAATTTAATATACAGGGTGACCTACCTTCGAGTTATGACGTCATCATATTTTTTTTTAATGGAACCCGGAACCTGGATGGAAATTATTCGCTAATAAAACCTTTGGACACCTAAATTAAATTTTCAAATTGTTGACCATTTACTGCCAAACAATGGGCCAGACGAGAAGCTTAGTGACGTATACTTTGCTTTATACATATCCCCAAAGGAAAAAATCTAGCGGTGTTAAATGTGGCGATCTGGCGGGCCATTCCTTAGGTCTTCTTCTGTCAATTCACCGATGAGGAAACACGTCATCTAAGTAGCGGCGAACAGCAATGGCGTAGTGCGGCGATGCACCGTCTTGCCGTAACCAAATTGTGTCATTGGGCAAATCTGGTTCTTCTTCATTGGAGAACAGTACAACCAAGGAAGGAACTAAATCAAATTGAAGAAAATTTAAATATCTTGCGCCATCTAAATTTCCTTCAAAGAAATACGGCCCCAATAATCGATTATCTACAATTCCGGCCCAAACATTGACCTGAGTGTGTGCTTCCATCGTCCAGTGTGGATTGTGATCTGACCAGTACCGACAATTCTGTTTATTAACGGTGCCACTCAGATAAAAAGACGCCTTCGTTGTTCAAACTATGCGTTTGAAAAATGTGATGACGTCATTACTCGAAGGTAGGTCACCCTGTATATTAAATTATTATTTGCAAAAAAAGTAAATTAAAATCAAAAATCGACCTGTTTCGGAAATTTTAAAATAATGTCTTTTATTTACCTAATAATGAATTTGTGCGTGACTTCAGGGACACACTGCACTGTACAATTACTTCTGGTGGCAGGTACGATCCCTATTCTACTGATATTATAACAAATTATTTTGTCAGATTAACTGAGACGTGTGGGACGGCCCCTGAAATATCAAGGAGAAATTGCTGAAATGAGTGTTTATAAATATCTCGTTAACGGGTTCCGACGAATACAAACAAAATATTTCTGTTAATTTCAATATTAGCTGCTACTCTTTAAAACGTAACGTTTATGTAATAATATTTCCAAGTTCAAAAACAAGAAATTGTTTGCAATTACATAATAAGTTGCTTAATTTTAGGCACATAATGTCACTATTTTTTAATGTCATATTTTTTTGATAAATGTTGATAAATTCAATAAAGAATATAACGCTAACTACACTGAAAAAATTGCACACTGAAACAATGATTTATGTAAATCATGATTATCAGTGCCTATGGTGAAAAATCAAACTTATACCTGGTTTAAACAATTTTCGTTACAATTCGTAACACTAATTACTAATGCCATTTATTTGAAGCATGGCAACTGATGATTGAAAGAATTATCAAAAATATGATAGCTGATAAAACTTTAATAGTGATTTCCTGCTAAACATTTATCGACTTTAATGAAGAGTACATAATTTTTTCTAATATTGTTTCTCTTTTCAATAATGTGGTATCTAGCACTAGAAAAAAGTTATGAATAGAACTAATCCTCAGTTCTAGGTAGTGTCCTCTAGCGGCGCATAATAAAACTTTTTTCTTACTGATCCAATAAAGTTTAATCTACTTAATAAGTTATTGTCACAAAATTTGCCCTGCTCGCGATACTGGTAAACAAACAAAATAATGCCGTGTATCGAGGCGCGACTGAAATATTGAGAGTCGACGAGAATCGTGGAGATTCAGAGCGATTTAGATAGTGATTAATTAAATAGTGCTTAGTTGATTGTAATTAGTATTCAGTAGTGTACAGAGTGTTAATAAATATCAGTAAAAAATAACTGTTTGTTTTTCTGTAGAATCATCTCCCAGAGTTTCCTGACGGACTTTTAGAACACCCTGTATTACAATATATTATGTGAATAACAGAACTATTACATTAGGTATTATTGCAATTAATATTGTAAATTTACCTAATATATGAAATATAACATGAGACAACTATAAAATTTTCATAACTAATATGGTAAATAAATTATCTCTTTGAAATTGTGTTAAAGTTTGGTTTTCCGCTACACCGTCGTCTCCCAGGTAGATTTTTTAACAGAAAATATATATTCTATTTGCAACACAAACATTATGAATGAGAACAAAGTGCTTATTAATGCCATTGAAGCGAATATCTTTATAAAAGATATATGTGTCTATGAAGTTATTGTCGCATCTGTAAAACATTTTTATTTTTCCATATAGTATTTAATGCTTTACCTCTGCCCGCGCAAACAATTCAGCAATATTTTTCGTCTGTTGACAGAGCACGTACGAGTTATTTCTACTAGTAGATATAATAACTTACAAGATAAACACATTTTTGACATTGTCCCGGTAAATAAGTAACAAAAAATAGCTTGCTTGTATTACTACTGACCTTCGCAATGTTACTATGACTAACCCAGCGTATGTAAGTAAACGAAAATAAAAATTATTAAAATAGAAGGTCTGTATTTTCAGGAGTACCATGTAGTTACAATTTTGTGTAAAATAATTTTAAAAAATAATTCCTCTTTTTGGTCTAAATGTTGGGAAGAAAATCATCGTTCTTATTACATTATACTATAAGGGAGAGAAATGCGTTATTTTGGCACAGGTGCAATTTGAATGCACCGAGGACAAAATAGCATTAACTTAAAAACACATATTTTGTCATTATGAAGTAAGTAGCACCAGAATTATTGTATTCGGATTTGAGCATTTATTTAGTAGTCATTGAGTTATTGTCATAACTACAAAATAAACAAACAAAAAGAATTGTCAAATTAAGGTGCTAGTTTTTTTAGTTTAAAGTTTGTTTAGTGCACAATGAATAATTGTGAGTCGGCAGAGATTGTGGAGGCTGCAAATATTGTAATAAACAATTTGCCGCCTACGAAGTCAAGATCTTTATACGATATAGTCTACAATCGGTTCAAAAAGTGGTGCGCCGAGAAAAATGTTCAAGTATACAGCGAGAAAGTTTTGTTGGCATACTTCAGTGAAAATGCAAAGAATTACAAGTCTTCCACATTATGGGCGCAATATTTTATGGTTAAGTCATGCTTGATAATTTACGACAACATAGATATAAGCAAATTCCCTAAGCTGATCGCATTTTTGAAAAGAAAATATTGGCAAAGGGTGAAATCGACCGTTTTCTATCAAGTGCAGATGACAAAGAATTCTTAATGATTAAGGTAAGATTACTTTTGTTGTTAGGTATTTCAATTATTAAGTATTTTGATTTTTTATAGGTTGGATTAATTCTGAGGATTGCCGGAGCCTGTCGAACTGATGAACTAGTCAATTTAACTGTAGATGATATTGAAGATGTAGGCTCTTCCTTGATTGTAAAAATTCCAAACACTAAGACAAAGATTCCACAAACTTTTCTGGTTAACGATGTGGGAAATATGCTTAAATTGTTTCGAAAATACATGTCCCTTCGTCCTCCCCACGTCAAGCATAAGCGCCTTTTTTTGTACTACAAAGCAGGAAAATGTAGTTCGCAGCCAGTTGGCAAGAATACCATGGGAAAATTCCGAGTGTAGTAGCTTCGTATTTAAAATTACCCGATGCTACATGTTATACTGGTCACTGCTTACGAAGATCTTCAGCGACATTACTGGCAGATGCTGGTGTGGATATCACGATAATAAAGCGTCATGCTGGTTGGAAATCAACGACAGTCGCTGAGGGTTATGTCGAGAACTCCATTGAAAATAAGACCAAAATTGCTAATCAGGTTTTAGTAGGTACCACTACTAGCGCAATCACAAAAACTGTAAATGTAAGCGAAAGTAATATTCCTTCTAATATTAATTTTGAAAATTGTACAAATGTAACATTTAATTTAAATGTCAATAAATAATTTCAATGTTATCTTTTTTTGCATGAAAAACGTTCTCCATAATGTAAACTCCCTTGGGAGCATTATACTCCCTTGGGAATAATCGACTACTTCTGTTTTAATTTTGATGTCATAGAAACTGATTTCTACTCCCGACCGTGGAAAAAATATTGTTATGGCGGGTTATAAATATACACAATACAATACAATTTTGTATATGAGTTTATTTTTTGACTTTTTGTCGCTTATTATAGCCATGCAGTCATTTTTGTTTTATGGTGGTTAGGTTCAAGCTGTTGAGGTGCTTATGACAAATTACGAATTGTAACCTTAACTGCGCGTATGCTTAGCCATAAATCTCTCATAACAATGCTAGTTGTGTCATTTCAGTCAACAGATAAATTTTGTATAGAATTAGAATGTTTTTTTATTAAAAGAAATCGTTAAATATATAGACCATTTCCAGAGATAATAATAAAGAAAAAATTATTTAATTATAGAATTTCAATAAAAAAATCATGTTTCAGTGCTTCCTTGAGAGGATTTTTGAGATATCTTCTATGCCAGTTAGAAGAATTCTTTAAAAGTTCTAACATTATCGAATCCATTTGGTACGACATAAACGCTAAGTTTAAATTTCTGAAATACAGGGAACAACATTTTATAAACAAAGTGAAGTAATTACAAAGTTATTCATCTACTAATTAGAAAATATATAAATAATTATAAATTAATTGCTCTTGTAAGAAAAACTTAATAACTTTAATATGGATACAAATATTCAATACAAAATGTCAGTTATGACTGAACAAACTCTATAAGTACCATTTTGTTATAACTAGGGTAATCCAAATACACAATGCGAATATTTTGCATGTCATACATGAATTTTGTGAAATACGCATATGTTGTTAAAAACTGGAACATTCTGCATAAAATCGAATTGAAAAAATTTAGAATTACATAGATGTTTAGCAGCCATTTTTATTCTTTTAATATTGAAATAGATTAGTATATGGTTTAATAAATAAAGAACAATAATTGGAAAAGTCAGTGATTTAATGCCCTCATATGCCTAAGGTTGAAAATGCATTGTTTTAGTTGCAATGCACATGTATCTAACGATTGAAAACTTAATACGGGTGTTATTAGAACGAAGTTATTATCAATATATATAAAAACAAAATATTGGTAAATTATAATTACAAATGATCCATTTCTACGTTTTATTTCTGGTTGTGCTTTTTGAAATAAATATGAATATTCTGATTAATATTTTGAGTAGGTATTCAAACCAAAATTATATAGTACTCATATAGTATCTACTACCTAACGCATTATCATATATTTACGAACAATAGCTGTGTAACCTGGTCACCCAGTAAGCAAATTAGGTGTATTTTAATTAATAAAAATATTGCATCATTTTTCTAGTAACTAATAACTCATCTACTAAATGAATCATTCAAATATAGAAGGAATGTCAAGCTGCTATGGAAAGCTCCTTCTAATTTCTTTTGAGCATTGATCTTCATATCAAGACCTCATACCGTCTCTCAGGTAGAACATTGCATAGAAAATTGGGCCACAACAGGCCCAAATTTTTGCTGTGGACAGAGCTATTTAACCAAGACAACCGGAGCCTTCATAGAGTACCCTGGTACTACTACTACTCTCCAGGTGAAACATAATGAAGTCCGCTAGCTGTATAACAAGGTTAAGTTCAACTAGACTTTGATTGAAATCAATATAAAAAATCTTAATGTCATTTCATGAGTCTTGTTCAGCAACAGGTTTGAAAGAAATTCTGTGATAGCATTGAAGTTCTTTCTGCCAATGCAAAAATTTATGCAATAAGAAAACGAAACTACGAGTCTAGTCGCGTCAAATTAGCATGAAAAATGTGAAAATAGACAACTTTTTGCGGAGAAGTCCGATTGAGATGCGGTTTTCTGCAAAATGTTCAGCGAATTTTTTATAACAAAAGGTACATCTAACCTCTCTACGCTCGCAAATTTTTAATTGTTTATTTAACAAATGATCCATTTTTGTTGAACATATAGCAAATGTCACACACGATTCAACGAAAATGTCTGAAAAATGTTCGCTCGGGGTTTTCGAGGTCCTTCTTTATCAGTTTGGTGTTAGCTTTATTATTTATTGCTAAATTGTTGTAATTGGGTTAATTAACAAATTAAAAACTCCACCCCCGAAATCACTAGAGAACCGGAATTGTTTCCAGGATTTCTGGCTTATTAAGGCAAACCATCGGCACAAGATTTTTGCAAATATAATTGTTTACTTCTCGATTGTTGCAACCTCGCTAATTAACAAATTAATAACTCTTCTCCCGGAATCGTTAGAAAATCGGATTTTTTTTTGCAATAATTCTGGGATCAATTGAACAATAAACAATTATATTTGCAAAAATCTTGTGCCGATGGTTCGCCTTAAAAAGACAGAAATCCCGGAAAAAATTTCGGGTCTCTAGTGATTCCGGGAGCAGAGTTATTAATTTGTTAATTAGCCAGGTTGCAAAAATAGAAAAATAAACAATTGCGTGCAACAACCTTGTGCCGATGGTTCTCCCCATGATCCCAGAGTTATTGCAAAAAAATCTGGTTCTATAACGATTCCGGGAGAAGAGTTATTAATTTGTTAATTAGCGAGGTTGCAACAATCGAACAATAAACAATTATATTTGCAAAAATCTTGTGCCGATGGTTTGCCTTAATAAGCCAGAAATCCTGGAAAAAATTCCGGTTCTCTAGTGATTTCGGGGGTTGAGTTTTTAATTTGTTAATTAGCCCAGTTACAACAATTTAGCAATAAATAATAAAGCTAACACCAAAGTGATAAAGAGGGACCTCGAAAACCCCCGAGAGAACATTTTCCAGACATTTTCGTTGAATCGTGTGTGACATTTGCCATATGTTCAACAAAAATGGGTCATTTGTTAAATAAACAATTAAAAATTTGCGAGCGTGCAGAGGTTAGATGTATCTTTTGTTATAAAAAATTCGCTGAACATTTTGCAGAAAACCGCATCTCAATCGGACCTCTCCGCAAAAAGTTACAAGTGAAATGCTAATTTGACGCGACTAGTCTGAGACAGACGCTCTTAGGCATATACAAGATATATAACTGATTGGCCGGTTGTATACTAATTTAGGCTTCTGGAGCCTTTTGAAACTTCTCTACATCACCATGATCACTAAACATCATATTTTAATTAAAACTGTTAAGATCAGTTCCGGCAGAGTGTTTTTTCCTTAGTATTCAAGCATTATTTAGTTCATACTGTGTGATACACATTACTACAGCTTACAATTTTAAATAATACTGTATCATAGTAGTATAATATTTAGGCTTTCACGATCAGTGCTATTATTTGATATATTTGATATTTTCCGAGTTGTTCTGTCATGACGTCGGTAACTGGCCGCTGCCAGTAACAGAATTAAAGTGCACATCCCTAGATTTAGCTAGGGCTAGGCTCTGGTGGGCCGACCCGCTACCAGTATCTCTGGTCCCGCCCATATATTGACTTCCTGTTGTTGGCACACTCCCGATGGAATGGACCAGTTAGAGAGGCGGAAGACCATATAGTCTCGGAAGACCACTATTATCCGAGGAACGGTTTCGGCTGTATCAGTCGTAACACCAGCAACGGGAGCCAAAATCAATATAGGTATGGGCGGGCCCAGAGATACTGATAGCAGATCAGCCACAGAACCTAGCCCGAGAATAACAATGACAGATCAAATAATCTCAGCAAAAAGTTGGGAATGTGCACTTTAATTTCTGTTACAGGCACCGACCAGTTACTGAGGCTATGGCATCACAACCCTGAACATCACTGTATCATATCGATTCAGCCGTGATACTCGAATATAACCGTCAATGTGTTGGAAAATATTCGTATCGTTTTACTAATATTCACGAAACATTTACTATTTCTGCGAGAATTTACAAGATCATTTATATTTTTATTTTTCTGGGATAAATTAAAACTAACAATTGGAGCATGTTGGTTGCGCTATAAGCGCTTTGTCATAAACATTAGCATATGATACAATTTCCTCGATCCGTTACATTCCGTGGAAAAACAAGATCTTTTAATTAACCGAGGAAAAAAAGCAATAAATGTTAATAACTACTGAAGTATAAGTAGCCTTGATATTGCTTCAACAGATCGTGAAGGTCCCTTGAATTTTCTTTGCACCTGCATTCATTGGTAGCACTTTGTACATTCTAAATTTAATGGTGTTTAGCTACTAACTGTTTATATTTACCAAGTATTCCGAGATGATTTGCTTATTTTAAATGTTTGGCAAAAAAATCGTTGGATTTTTTGCAATGAACGCTTCACAGTTGGCAGAACAAATTATTAACAAAACGTATTTTTATTAATACGTCAAAAACTTTTTTTAATTGAGAATGAAATTGGAATTTTATTTATATTTTGTTATTTGGTACCTATTATTTATATTTTAATGCGTTTACTACGCTATTTTTTATATAAGGCTATATAACTTCCAATAATTTATTGATGTAAAAAATATGTAGGAAATTTAAAAAATCAAAGTTTTGAAAATATAGTCTGTTTCGAACTAATGAAGTATTCAAAGATTAACTAGTTGTAATTATAACTGCTTCGCAGAAAAATATTCTTGCAGTATACCGCCAGTTCTAAAATATTGTAGCTAATTTATTTTCAGGCACTTGACAATTGACTGAACAATTTCTGAGCTACTTATCACGTCAGGCACTGAGTCTTTGAGCTTAACAATATGCAGTAAAAGACATTTCATAATTTATACTAATAGTTTGATTAAGGATAAAGCTCATATAGTACGAATAAAATGTTTCAAGAACATTTGTGGTAAACAACGAAGAAACAGTTAAATATGTCGATATCTATCAAAATTTGCTACTTTGCGTTCTATCCCTCACCTCAACAAAATACCGTCAACTGTATATTTAATTTCAATGTTTTTTTGTTAACATTCTATTAGTTGAAATAACTACTTAATAATTACTTGTTAATGTAATAAATTGGTAATTAAAATAAACTGTTTCGCCTGATTAGAATTGTCATGATCGTAGGAAGAATATTGTACCTAACACGTGCGGGAAGTAACTTTTCCGCACTCAATTGCAACTATAATCAGCGTGCAGAAAAGTATCCCTTTCCGCACTCGTTAGGTAAATAACTATTTACTGTCAAATATCATAATTGTTGTATTTTGATCATATGACGAATTTAAAAACACCTATAACTTCTAAGTATACTTCACCAAAAGTATGGTGCATTTACATACAGATTTCTTTGAGTAATTGGGAGGAGTGGATCATATTGATGACTTTACGGACACACAGTTAGATCGTGTCGCGTTGCAACGTCGCAACTATATCCATCATTGTCTATCGTCGTTTTACTGACTTACTTTGTTCTTACACAGAAGTAATATACGTTCATAATGAAACAGCGTATAAGTATTGCTTTCGATTGAAATTTAGATGCATTTCCGGATATAAAACTTGTTTTCCTCAGCCGTCAATAACACCACTTAACTAACGATGATTCGGCGCATCGACGATGTTATTAGTTTGTGTAAAAATACACCCAACGTTTCTTAAAATTGGAATGACACAGTTTTGTCATTAGAACACACCTAAACCGTCTGCCTCTTGGCTTCAAGCTCATCAGAGATTACGCAAAGCCGAGCGAACTTACTGGACCGATAAGAAAGAGGTAACAAGCATTATACCTTATCATTAAGAAATAGTTTTATTCCATGAAACGGATGTTACCGGTTGGGCTACTTTACCAGCTTAATAAAAATCTTAATTAGTTTCCTAAAATTGCAAATCGACAAAAAAAGATCATCAGATAGCTAAAAATAGACCTTTTTCTAATCTAAGATCAAATTTTAATTACACAATGCAGCTTCTTCGTTGAATTTATTTAAAAAAAGAACATATTATTTTATAAACTCATCAGAGCAACCGAAAGAGTTTGAAAGTTTCTTTATATAATATCATTATTTAATGTCGTTTCATTTGAATGAATACAGCGAGGATTTTTTTAATGTGTGGATCAAATATTGTGAGTTCAGGAATAAATTGGGATAGATAATATTTAACTAGCTACAATAAACAACACCTAAGCTTGTTTTAATATAATAGGTGAAGTTTCAGAAACAGTAAGAAATAATTAAATTCACATTTATTTCAGATATTTGATTTATTGAAATTTTGAAACTAAAACTCGTTATTACAGAGAGAAGTATTTTGTTTTGTATACCTATTATGACAATAACATTATTTTCACTTCTCCCGATTTCTATATTTATAAAGATCAATTTCACGAATTTCTATGAAATAATGATACATTATTTCTCCAAAGTAGATAATAGCTGATTTAGGTCATATTATACAGGGTGTCCCGAATTGAAGGGGCCAAACTTTACCAGAAGCTATAACTTCAAAATAAGAAAACAATGTAAGTATATTTATGAGCTTAACCTTCAGAAATATTATTGGGAATCATGCCTAAAGTTAAAGAAAATCACTTTATTGGCAAGTCTACGTTTCGGCTGTATTTAAGCCTTCTTCAGGACAATCCAGAAAAGTTTTTCGTGTAAAATACAAATATATCAAATGAGTAATATAACATATTATAGAAGACATAGTTGTACATAACTTAATAACGTTCGGAATAATAATATATGTATTATTATATTCATATAAGTGTGGGTAGAGTAATGCTTAGTTTGTAATCGATAGGGTAACGCTTAGTAAAATTTTTGAAAAAATTAATTCTTTAGTTATTGACCCTAACTATGAAGATAAACATTTGAAAATTGCCAAATATTTTCTACTTTATGCTACTTTTTTGGAACCATATACTTAGAGGGTCCAGATACTTATTCCCCTCCAAAAATGTTTTAACGTACGCTTATGGTCTTGAAACTACGGTCATTTGAAAGCAAATTTAATTAACAAACTTTTATGTTTTTTGCAATTTTTTAAATTAAAGTACAATTTTTTACATACTCTACATTCTTAGTAAATGTCAATAACTTTTGCCATAAATCAGTATAAAAATGTTCAAATTTAATAAAACAAGGCACTTATTAGAGAAATAATATTAACAAAAATTGATCTTTTAATAAAAAAAATATGAAAACAATGCAAATCAACTATCAAATGCAATGATGTTTTGAAACCATAGGCGTACTTTTAAAAATATTTGATGGAGATAAGATAAATATATATTTTTTTTCAATATAAAGCAGCATAAAGTCAAAAGTATTTGTGCCAATTTTCAAATTTATGTTTTCACAATTATTAAGCTCATCTCAAAATTTTTGATACCCAGTTGACGTAGCATCACGAAAACTAAGCATTTCCCGACCCGTACTTATAGAACATAAAAAGTTCTAGCATCTGGTAAAGCCTGGTTCTTGAAATTTGGGCACCCTGAATAATCTAGAAAACCCTTCATTGGATTCAAAATGAATTAAATTTGTGTGTAGTAAAAGTGAACATAGTCAAAATAATATATTCCAACCCTATATGTTTATACTGTCTCCCATTTGTTTTCCTCAATTTTAGTAAATGTACCAGAAAAAAAGGACAGTTCATTTGGTCTAGTGGCTAGTTTTATTCACGTTTCTCTCATTTTAATAAATATAGCTGCAATCTGTAGACAGAATAGGATCCCATGATGTGTGTCATGCTTTATAAATTAATATATTTAAAATATTTAGAATCACTCCTATTAAAATTAGATCCGTATTAAAAAAAACATATTTTTGGATGACCTCCGAATTATAATCGTTATAATTCTAGAGATGAAATTTGTGTTTCTATTTCTCATATTTGGAAATATATTTTCAGTACTTAATTGTACTAAACCAAAGTCTAATGTTATGCAGTTTTGTACATTAAATAATACACAAGTTATTTAATGCTTTAAGTGTGATATGATGACTCAGTATACCACCACATTCACTTTTAAAATTTTTCATGTAGTTTGTCACTAGAAAGAATTCAATATGTGGGTAGCGTATATCAATCTGTATTACATTTAGCTTATGGAATATTCAAAGGATGTATAAGATATTCGAGAACTTACAATGGATATTTGGAGAACAAAAAAGATATCAAAAACCCCTTGAAACCATTTATGTAACGTGTGAAAGAATTTTCATGGAAAAACTGTACAATACATGCATCTAAAATACAGCAACACATATTTTGTTTAATGATCACAACAGTTTATTAATTTAATCCATTTTAGATTTATGTACTTAAATGACATTCACATCGTGAATTTTCGTACATAAACAACAAAAAGATCGTATGTATTAATGAATGTATATATCAAGTAATAAATTAATAAAGTAATTTATTTTATAGACATCCGTTTTTTGTGACCCACCTTATATAAATAATTAAATATTACTCTAGAAAGCAATATAATATATACAGGGTGATTAAGAACTTATAAAAAAATTAATATATACAAGACTTAACAAATAAAATTTTGTAAAAAAAAATAGTCAGAAAGGGCAGATCGGAAATGATTTTAAATACACTTCTACACGACACTGGAATCTAATTCACTGTAAAACCTGACCTTACGCAAGGCAAAACATGCAATCGTAAACTGGTAGAACGCTAACGTGTAATAAAAAATTAAAATTTGCATTGAAGTGAAAGAATTTTCCAAGTAAAGAAATAAATAAAATTTGACATCCATTTTATATCAGCAAATTCAATTGCTTTTGTTGCTGTTGTTATTATTAATTAATAAAATAATTTGACATAACGGATGTTACAACAACTGTTCAAAATTTTGTCCATCGACGTTGTAAACACATTTGGGCCTGTCTTACCCAGTTTCTACGAACTAACACAAATGTTTCTGTTTCTTGTCCATTTTGAACTCGTAAGTTATCGGCAGCAGCTATGATACGTTCGAGTAAATCATCAATAGTGTCCAGTTCGGTGCGATTCACTTTACTTTTTAAATATACTCACAAAAAGAAGTTCACAGGAGATCGTGGCGGCCATGGTACCGGTCCTCCTCGTCCAATCCATCGTACCCCTTGAACTTTATTAAGGTACTACTGAACATTTTGTCGAAATGCAGGACACCATCATCGTGCAAGAACCACATTCGGAGTTGGACAGCTAAGGGCACATCTTCTAAAAGTCCAGGCAAATCGTGTTGAGCCTCGTATATAATACGCCACACTATATATTGAGGCATTCCTTGTACTTTACGGTTGCAAATTTTCCATGTCACGCCCGCCTTGCACTATCGCGGTAAAAGTAGCTGCTAAATCATTTTGTTTTACGCCACCATAAATTAAAAAGATATCCATCAACTTCGAGTTGCTATACACGTAAGCCATTTTTTATACTTGAAAAACTAATGTAAACACTATGGCAAAAACGTTAATACTAGAAACGCGGATAGAATGCATTTCGATGAGGCTAGAGACTGCAGTAGCAAAGCGAAGTAAAGGTTGAAAATATTACAAATTGGTATTTTGCGAGTGTAACTTTTTCATCTTTGACTTTTTAACAAATTGGATAGCAAATTCCGTTTTCCCAAACTGTTTTACGTTGAAAAGGCACTCTTGTTTCAAATCGTTATCTTTAACGGTTTCTGAGAAAATCGCTCTTGAATTAATCCCACTTTGGTCAATTTTATAATATATAATAATATAAGAATAAATTAATATTTCAATAAAATATTACTGTACTTGAGGAATAGTGAAACAAAGTTAGTGTTGGAATAAGTGTATCAATCTTGAAATTGGTATAGCGTCTTTCCGTGTACTCAATTTATTTCCTAGTATCGCTGAATCACCCTGTATATTGACATGAACATAATGATTCATCTAGTTCAACAGATGGCAACAGTAGGTATTTAAATTTTAGAAATAGAAATAGTTTATTGATGTTATCAACTTATAGAAGTTTTACACAAGTCAAGAGTGTACATAATATATATAATATATTGTATAAGAAAATTAAAATACGTAAATAGATAACACACATTAGTTTCGACAAACAAGTATATAAAATAACAAATTATGTAGATATACACACATTAAAAAATAGTTTTAAACAATTTCATTCGAAAAATCAGTCAACAAAAATTCGTCGAAATTATAATAAGCTTTACTTAGCAATACATTTTTAACTCGACTACAAAACTGTTTGTACGGTAAGGAAATAATTTGGGTTGGAAGTTTATTAAAAAAGGTAGGTCCATAATAATTTATTGCATTTCTACTTTTTTCTATTCGTAGATATCTTAGATATTTTATTCATTTAATTTAGGTGTTCTTTTACATAAACCAAGCATCGATATATATAAAAGGAAGGAACTGTTAATATTTCGTGTTCACTGAATTTATGTTTTACGTCATCCCTATACCCAAGACCGGATATCACTCTCACAACGCGTCTCTGCAGCCTAAATATTCTGTCCAAGTGAGGTGTATGGCACCATGTTAGGATTGCATAAGAAAAAGTCCCTTGGAACAACGAATAATAAGCTGTTTTTATGACGTTTAAGGACACTTCCCCAGCTAAGTTTTTTATCATATAAACGCACCCTGACAGTTTTTTTGAGACATAGTCAACATGATGGTCCCAAGACAGCTTGGGATCTAGAACCACTCCCAGAAATTTTACATTATTTGGATTTTGATAGTTTTCAATATTGCGGGTAGAAAAAACCATATTTGCTGTCTTGGTATCGTTTAAGCATAACATATTGGCTTGAAACCAGTCGCAAGTGGTCGACTGTGTTCGCAGCATAACACTCTCCAACTCACTCAAATTTTCATTGGTGTTCACTTTAGTTGCGTCATCTGCGTATAATACGAAATTAGCATTTAAAACATATTGGGGTAAGTCATTGACATAAATCAAGAACAACAGAGGTCCAAGAACAGACCCCTGTGGTACTCCATGATTTACATCAGCTATTGCAGATGTTGTGCCATTATACACAGTGATTTGATTTCTATGTTCTAAATAACTTTTAAGCAATTTTAATGAAGTAGATTTTATACCATATTTTTCCAATTTTCCGAGTAATATATTATGCCGAACACAGTCGAACGCTTTTGAAAGGTCACAAAATGTGCATCCTGCATAATCCTTATTTTCATATGCATCAGTGATATATTCTAGGAGTAGGCTTATAACATCTGTTGTTGATTTCTTTGATCTGAAACCAAACTGCCCAGTAAAAAAAAGATTGTTTGTTTCAAAATAGTAAATTAATCTTTCAAAAATCTTGCCAAGAATGGGTATAATTGATATGGGGCGATAATTAGACATATCATTTAAGTCACCCTTCTTAAATATTGGGATTACTTTAGACGTTTTTAGAGAGTCAGGAAAAATGCCTTCTTTTATGCATTCATTAAATAATTTTGTGAGTGGGCCAATAAGTATACCCATGACGCATTTTATGATTTTAATATTTATTTCGTAATAATCTTTACTAGCTTTATTTTTTATTGAATTTATTGATTCCCTCACTTCATTAGTTGAAAATTCAATAAACTGAAACTCTATATTATTTGTTTACTTGATTATGTCTAATTTTACATTTTCTCTGACTTGGAGCAGTTGTATTGCCCATTGCGTCTGAACAGTGTCGAGCAGGAAACGGTGTGCATTTAAATGTAACTTTACAATTACTGATAAATTGCATGCATTTACACCATTTAAATTTAATCGATCGTATAAGGTAATTTACCCATAATGAATCACTTAAGTGGGTTTCAAATCATAAATAAATACGTGTCAATGGTATTATTATCTCCGAAGTTGAGATAATGCCAGGCATAGTAAATATTTATATCCTCTAGATAACCGTTTGCGTTGGCTTAATTAGAAACACGGAATTTCGAATAGAAGAAATATTACAAGGATAACGTTCTTAAATCTTGTTAATGAAATCGCTCGCCTTTATGGGATCGTTATTATTTATAACTTATATCAGCGTTCGACCTTTTGAATGTAACAAGAGGCCTGCAGAATGATAGTTTCCGTATTGTTAATATTACTAATCAACATAATCTTATGACAGGGTAAAGACCTAAGAAAACTATAAATTAATCTCATTGCAAACAATAGCAGAGCTGTAGAATTTCAGTTTAACTACCAGCATCTTTCTGTGGATATGCCTCCCATTTTCAGAGATTGGTTGGCATAAATCATACACTGTAAAAAAAGTTGCTGTGTAAGCAAGATTTTCCAGTGTGTAATTTAGGATGTGTAAAAATTCCGTGTTAATAGTTTTACACACTATGACTTTTTTGTAAATGTTACACAAAATGTGTTAAAATTTCTAATATTATAATAAAATATACTGAACTTGTGCAATATTTACCAGTTGTGTGTTAAAAGTACACCATTTTGTGTAAACTTAACACGCACACAACTTAATTGTGTTCTATATCCCTATTCCTGATTGGTTGAGCACAACTGCGCAGCTGCAGTATATCATCTGATCCAACACACGTCACTACGCCATATTGGTCATGTAGCGGTGTTGTGTACAGTTACCTCTCGTTCACTGTGTTCAAATGGAAAATATTTAAATTTAAATTGAGGTTTAATCAAAGAAAATGTTAAGTACTTACCTAACTATAACAAATATTACTGATAATTGTAACTAATTAGAATATAACTATTAAAAATATTAGGAGTTTACTCTGACGTTTTAGATTACTCTGTAATCTAACTTTTTTGTAACTTTAGAGAAAGAAAATTATATGTTCAGATCACTACCAGTTAATTTTCGTAAACTCTATTATGTAGTGCCTAAATACATCTTTGTTTGTTGTTTAATTGTTTATGATTTACTAGAACATTATTAGTCCATTATTATGATATGTACTATTATACTGTTAACTATAATACATACATATTTTGTTAGCAGATTTGGTTGTTGTTCATTTGAACAAAATTTTATTTTTTTAATGAGATCGTAAAAAGTAAAATATCTTTCTCAATTCTTTATATTGATACGGAAGCTCACCTACCTTGTTAATTATGTTCCTGTTTGCTTTTGAAATTATAATTTTTAATACATATATTCTGCCGTTTAATAACATACCGTAATTTTTAACATTTCAGGTTATATTCAATGCGCTCTCGACGATAGGCAGAACCTCTAGAAAATGTCAAAATAAAAGTATTTCAAAAATTATATTTACTAAAAATTATTTATCTGGGCCTAAAATGCCTGTAAACAGCTTTTTATAGATATAAAAATTATTTCGAAAGTAAACAGTAACATAATTAACAAATTAAAAAGATAGGTGAGTCTTCCATATTAATACCTATTATACAATAAAATTAACATGTTAATGTGTAAAGCCTACACCTTCAATGATACAAATAACACAGAAATGTGTAAAAGTTACACATGACATTTGTTATATTAACACTGCTACATACAGAGAAATGTGTAAAAATATACAGAATTCCGTGTGGACCTCGATTAACACAGTATGGTGTTCTTTTGTGTAATTATTTTTTTACAGTGAGTTTACCTTATTCTGTCTATCCCATTTTCTATTGCTAGATACATTGTTATCATATTTTATATTTTTCATCCTCAGGATTACATAATAATACATTGCTTTGCAACGTAAGTTATATTAGGTTAAATATTCAACGCATGGTCGAGGCAGAATAGCTAGTTTGTACCCTTTAGTGTTAGTGTTGGTTGATACGATAAGACTTGTCTTCTTTTGCAATGACAAGAGTTTCTTTAAAGTCTTGTTCTTACTCGATCTTGCAATATTCTTGCGAGACTAGAAAACGATAAATAGAAACAAGGAATTTTATTACGAATTTGGTAACGGTGGTGGTTGTTCTCGGTCGGCTACGGTCCTGCTCGGAGCTCACGCATAACTATGTGCGATCGTCGACAGTGGTCGATGGGTAGACGTCATAAAGTATAGAAATGGCCAGTTTTACATAAGTAATGGACGAAATAGCCGAAACAGAATCGAAGCTGTTTCAGTCAAGTAATTTCACATAACTTTCAGTTGGCAATTTGTGACCAGCGTAAAATAATGTGAAATAACATAATAATTTTGTAAATAATAGAGTAGTAATATAACCAAAACAGACGTGGATAAAATGCCATACTATGTAATGTGATTTTCAACTATTATGCTAAATTCCATGGTACATTTCCAACACTATAATTGATGTTGACTTTTACATTGTAATTTTCAGATTCAAATTGTAAAATATATGTAATTTTACTGAGTAGATAATTTTAATTTTCTTATATTTTATATATACTTACCTTTAGAACTACAATTGAAAAATATGCATAGAGAAAACTTTTTGAATAACTAACATTATTTCACAATTTAAATAATAAACAATATGCACATATTAAATACCAAAGAGTTCATTAATCAGTTCAAATGTCTCTTATTAACAAATTATTAGCAATACAGTAGATTTTATTATTAAAATTCAACAATAAATACACTATACCTACGTGAGTTACATTTTTATTTATAAATAGTTAAAAAGATCTTATGTCTTGTCAGGAAGATTTTTTTAGAGGAATTTGTTCGTCCGTTCTCTAAATATAAGTTATCCATCGTTTTCTTTAAAGGTGTATTGTTCATCCATCACCTAAAAAGTATTGCAATGTATTACCCTCGCATTACAAAATATGTTGAAATATTTTCGCTATATTCGCACTATAGCTAATTTTTATTGTCACAAAGATAAATATGTTGTTTGAAATGAATGTTGTATGGTTTGGAGACACAGGTAACTATGAATTATATGACATTTAAATTGGAATAACCTACAAGTGCACACGTAACAAAATTTAATATACTTGCTCTTTTACGAATATAACATAAAATGTCTTTATTAACGAACTGTACGTGTTTGTCTACTACACTTCAACACAACTAAAACGCATTAGATTAGAGGTTGGAATGATGTGCTTCTGCGCATGTGCAACTGAAATCACATGAAAATCTCTTCAAAATTTCACATTATTCCTAATTTTATTAAAAAACATATATTCTTGATTTTTCCATAACACCTACATAATATAAATTAAAAATTACTAGCAAACATTATGTAAAAAATTATCTCTATTTCTAGTTCAGCACTCGTTAAATAGATTTCAAAAATAATTGTATATGCTAGATGTCCTCTAAATAAATTATTTTTTTACCTAACGTTCACTTAAATATTACCCCTTTTTATATTTGCAAGATTTACTTTTCCTAAATCTAGTCATGTCTTGTAATTTAAGCTGTCAAGTCTCGCCTTGACCACGTCTTGTCTTGTCTTGACCTTGTCTTGTCTTGCAGGACAAGATTTTGCGAGACAAGATCAAGAAAATACAATAAAAGACCCAATATTATTTAATATTAAGGTACAGGTTTTCACCTAACATACTGTCATAGGTATAGTGGCAGCAACATAAACATTTACAACATAACCCATACATTACGGCGAGAGCATATATATGTTTTAAGACATGTATGCATATCCGTTTTTTCCATAAATATTATTTATTAAATTAAACATAATTTCAGTATCAACAAACTTCCTTATCTCATAATCTTTGAATTAATCAAACATAAATAACATAGTCGTAATTACGCATGAGTTACAATACGCAGAAAAATTCGTACTCTGTATCTGATGACTGTTTATCAAAAATACATTTTAATGTTTGCGTTTTCTTATCTGACACACCTCTAAAATTTCTGGAAGTTGCTGGCGCGTAGATTATCGTTGAAATTAATCTGAGGAAAAGATTAGAAGTTTGGAGAAACCAGAGTCCAACACTTGACAAACAATATCTAAAGATAACATATTTTTAAAATTAATCCATTCATGTCCTGATAAAAATAATTAAAACAACCACAATGTGACATACACACAACTAACTGTTCTATAAAAATTGTGTATAATTGTAATGGTAAAGCAAATAAATATAGTCTGGACTATATGTAATTCAAATTAAAATATACAAGGTTGCAGTTGTAAAATACATATAATTTTATTACACTTGTAGCAATAGAAATGTTGAGATTCTTAGTGAAGATGTCTACCAATAAATATCTCCATTATTAGCGATGTTTTACCTTTCAACTTTCTGCTAAACGGTGAATGGTGTTGTGTTACACGTGACTATCATGCCGTGACGTGGCAGCAACGGGGAAGGTACATGCATTTTATATTGGTTTTATTTATTTATTTATTAACACGCTTATATTAGCTTCACCTGTATGTATGTATGTATGTATGTATGTAACGGAATCTTTCAGCGTAATTTTCACCAATTTCAAGAAGTCTGATCAGCTTGAAAATTTGCACAGGGGTCAAGGACTGATGACAATACAATTATTTAATAACTTTGTTCTAATGTCCTGACTAGGATCATCAGAATAAAAACTATTTAGATTACTTTGCAGGTTAAGTGTATACAATCCATCAGTGTTGTTTCCAAGCAGGCAAGGCAGGGGCAGGGGACTGTAATAGATTCGTGCTCTTGCTTTTCACGTATAGATGGCGACCTGACAGAATTAGTTTTCGGTTTTCGCCTAATTTTAAATTAAAAATTTTTATAAATAAATAAAAATTTGATAATTTATAACAAAATTCAAATAAACATTTTGATTTAAAAAATTTCGAAAAAATACAGAATTCAAAATTAAAAAAAAAATTCTAAATATAAAATTTTGGAGTTTAAAAAAGTTTTGAAATACAAAATTTTGTAAATAATTTTGGATTGTGGAATTACATGATAAAATCAAATTTAAAAAATTTTAGAAATAAATAAAAATTTGATAATTTATAAAAAAATTCAAATAAAAATTTTTGGAAAAAATTTTCAATTGAAAAATTTTAGAATCCAAAAATTTAGAAAAAATTTCTAAAAAGACATTGAATTTTAAAATTTTTAAGAGCGTAAATTTTCAAATTCAAAGAAATTTTGATTTGAAAATTTTGGCAAGAATTTTGAAGAAAGTTTTGAATCTAAAATTTTGTAAAATTAGAAAGAAAAAAAAAAGATTTTGATACGAGAACGTTGACAAAAATTTTAATTTGCATATTTTATAGAAACAAACAAAAATGAAAAATGAAACTATAACACAAAGAAAGAGGAGACTGGAGAAAAAAAAATGTATAGGAAAACTATATGAAATGGAAAGGTTACGTAAACATGAGTGAAATGAATTTAGATTTATTGTCAAATATAAGATATTTTAAAAATTAAGGCTCTTAATTATAATTACTTTTGTTATTGTTTTGAGACTAAAAATTAAGAAAATAAATTATAGTTTAAAAAAACTAAAAAAACACGCTTTAATAGTAAACCGAACTAAAAAGTAGAAAATAATTTTGAAGTATCAAGAGTTTGTTACAGCAATAGAAAATTCCGACAATCAATTACGACTAATTAATTGGGAATAAGATTAAATTAGAAATTAAATTATTAATAAAATAATTCAATTATAGTAAAAAAAAGCGTGGGGTGCTTGATATTAAATGTTACCATTATTTCAGTAGTGCAGCTATTTATAAAAATAGTCATTATGAAAATATAGTAAATTGCACCCCACGCTTTTTTTTACTATAATTGAATTATTTTATTAATAATTTAATTTCTAATTTAATCTTATTCCCAATTAATTAGTCGTAATTGATTGTCGGAATTTTCTATTGCTGTAACAAACTCTTGATACTTCAAAATTATTTTCTACTTTTTAGTTCGGTTTACTATTAAAGCGTGTTTTTTTAGTTTTTTTAAACTATAATTTTTTTTCTTTGTTTGTTTGACTGTCTGTCTGTCTGTCTGCCTGTCTGTGTGTCTGTCTGTCTGCCTGTCTGTGTGTCTGTCTGATAATTGCTTTGCATTTGGAATAATGGAGATTTAACTAAGATATTAGTACGGACTTGTGGTATCAAAAATAAACTGTTAAGTTGGCTATTAAAGGTAGGCACTCGAAAATTCAAATAAGGTAGCAAAGGATCAGATTTAGTATTGTAATGAATTAATTTAAAAAGGAACATTACGGAATACATTTGACGCCTTGAAATAAGACTTTGTAATTTAAAACGATTATAAAATATATCTTGTGGTGTACCCTAACAGGATAAAAACCATCTAGGATAAATGTTGCAGATTTAAAAAAACTCCTCTGAACCTTTTCAAATATAGAAATCTGAGTCTCATATATGGGGTGCCATATTACAGAGCCATATTCGAGTTTGGATCTAACAAAGGTATTATATAACAGGCAAAACGTGGTAAAATCTTTAAATCCTTGGAGTTCCGTATAGTAAACCCCAAGTATATATATGCTTCAGATATGCAGACTTCCATGTGACGCGAAAATCTAAGTTGAGGATCAAATAGAATACCCAGATCTTTAATAAATTCAGGTCTCTCAAGGACATTACTGCTAAGTGTGTAATTCAGTATTAGAGGTTGTGCTGTGTGGCAAAAGGACGTAGACATACACTTGAAAGCATTTAAAAAATTATTATCAATACACCAGTTGTTAAATGTAACGAAATTGCTTTGTAGATTTTCACAATCAGTTAGACAAGCAATTTCACAGTACAATTTTACATCGTCAGCATACAGGAGGTAATGAACATTAAGGTCTTTCACAATGTCATTAATAAATATTATAAATAGTAGTGGGCCCAAAATAGATCCTTGGGGAACACCAGATGTCTGGGGGAAAATGTTAGAACTGAACGAACTGGTAGCGATTTGTTAGACTGGAAGTTTGAGCAAGCTATCGCATAATCCAAAATTAAAAAAAGTTTCTGTAATAGTATTATATGGTCAATTCTATCGAATGCCTTAGAGAAATCAGTGTAGATAACATCTATATTGAAAGGTTAGAACTTGTGTCAATTACGGCGACAATGCTGTTGGGTATGTACCAGACAGATGGCTTTATTTGAGGTATTTATGCCATCTGATTTTACATTAAGGGCGCCGTATTCTTGAAATAGTGTTTTGTACAAATACAAGTAATTTTAGATATTTAAGAACTGAATAATATAGAGTTTAGCAAATGACAAGAATGTTATCTCATGCCTCCTGCGAATATTCGAAGTAAAATCAATATATAACGTCAGAAAGCGATCTATCCAGCAAATTTTTAGGTACTGAAATCTTTAAAAATAAAAATGTGGGGTTAGAATACCGAAATAATGTGTGTCATACAAATGCATTTTAAAAGTTATTATATTAATTGAGGATAACAGCACGTGACATAAAAATAACGTATTTCTGGTTTTAACATCTACTTTTGATGCAATATGTAATAATTTCTGCAGAATTTACGGAAGAAGATAAAATAAAACTGCAAATAATCCAGTTTATAAATTTTGAGATAACAGAGAAACTTTATTTGCTCCAGATTCCCGTTAGGCATGCTTTCTATGAAAATTTGGGAAGGCGCCAATATTAAATATAACACCTAGGTGTTGTTGATTCAAGATAAGAGCAATTGTTGTAAATAAAATTGAAGGTCTAAAAATATGTACTTTAACCAAGGCTTCGAAAGTACCTACAAATTTATAATTTATTGTTATATCTCAGAAGATTAAAACATTTTAAGAAGAAAGATAAATACGACAGTTTTGATCTAAAAGGGGGTTTTCTCACATGCAAATGGGAGATTTTATAAAATATGTACAGCCATGTTTCTAAATTGTTCATTAGCAGCCCTTTTAGAAAACTTAAATTTGCGGCTACCAAATTATACTGAAATGAAAAGCAAAAATCGCAAACAGTATAAGAATCATAATGAGATCTAACTAAAGATGGAGTCTAGTATGGATTACGAATGGCTCAATATGAGCAGTGGTGACATTTACCGTTGGATGAAGGAACTGAAGAAAATGAAAAAGCAGATGAAGTAGCAAAAAAGGAACTACAACTTTTCTAGAACAAGATTAGCTTTTGGCATTACTTCTAGTGGCAGCAGACTCTGGATAGGTGGAATAAAAGATCAATTTGAATTCTGGATTGACCAAGGCAAATTCAAAAGAAAGGAAACATTGAATTTTCCTTTATAGAAAAGAGCTAATGAAATGCTGCCGTCTGAAGAAATATCTCTACAAATTAGTGAAAAATTCTTTCTATCGGGATGCATTAGTTAGTAAGAAATAGCATTGACACGATATTTTCTTACCTTTTTGGATGTGAGAAACCTAATGCATAACTGTATAATAGTACATTATACAATAAGGGAGAGAATTTACAATGCACCGAGGACAAAATAGCATCTCTCCCGAATGGTATATACTATTTTTTCCATGGTCTCATTAACTTAAAAACACATATTTTGTCATTATGAAGTAAGTAGCACCAGAATTATTGTATTCGGATTTGAGCATTTATTTAGTAGTCGTTGAGTTATTGTCATAACTACAAAATAAACAAACAAAAAGAATTGTCAAATTAAGGTGCTAGTTTGGTTTAGTTTAAAGTTTGTTTAGTGCACAATGAATAATTGTGAGTCGGAAGAGATTGTGGAGGCTGCAAATATTGCAATAAGCAATTTGCTGCCTACGAAGTCAAGATCTTTATACGATATAGCCTACAATCGGTTCAAAAAGTGGTGCGCCGAGAAAAATGTTCAAGTATACAGCGAGAATGTTTTGTTGGCATACTTCAGTGGAAATGCAAAGAATTACAAGTCTTCCACATTATGGGCGCAATATTCTATGGTTATGTCATGCTTGATAATTTACGACAACATAGATATAAGCAAATTCCCCAAGCTGATCGCATTTTTGAAAAGAACCGGTGACGGATATCAAGCGAAAAAATCGAAAATATTGACAAAGGGTGAAATCGACCGTTTTTTATCAAGTGCAGATGACCAAGAATTCT
This sequence comes from Monochamus alternatus, assembly GCA_037114965.1. Taxonomy (NCBI): domain Eukaryota; kingdom Metazoa; phylum Arthropoda; class Insecta; order Coleoptera; family Cerambycidae; genus Monochamus; species Monochamus alternatus. Next base: position 18,463,364 of record CM073427.1, read on the forward strand.
TAATGATTAAGGTAAGATTACTTTTCTTGTTAGGTATTTCAATTATCAAGTATTTTGATTTTTTATAGGTTGGATTAATTCTGGGGATTTCCGGAGCTTGTCGAACTGATGAACTAGTCAATTTAACTGTAGATGATATTGAATATGTAGGCTCTTCCTTGATTGTAAAAATTCCAAACACTAAGACAAAGATTCCACGAACCTTTCTGGTTACCGATGTAGGAAATATACTTGAATTGTTTCGAAAATACCTGTCCCTTCGTCCTCCCCACGTCAAGCATATGCGCCTTTTGTTGTACTGCAAAACAGGAAAATGTAGTTCGCAGCCAGTTGGCAAGAATACCATGGGAAAAATTCCGAGTGTAGTAGCTTCGTATTTAAAATTACCTGATGCTGCATGTTATACTGGTCAGTGCTTACGAAGATCTTCAGCAACATTACTGACAGATGCTGGTGTGGATATCAGGACAATAAAGAGTCATGCTGGTTGGAAATCAACGACAGTCGCTGAGGGTTATATCGAGAACTCCATTGAAAATAAGACCAAAATTGCTAATCAGGTTTTAGTAGGTACCACTACTAGCGCAATCACAAAAACTGTAAGTGTAAGCAAAAGTAATATTCCTTCTAATGTTAATTTTGAAAATTGTACAAATGTAACATTTAATTTAAATGTAATAAATAATTTCAATGTTATCTTTTTTTTGCATAAAAAACGTTCTCCATAATCCCTTGGGAGTATTATACTCGACTACTTCTGTTTTAATTTTGATGTCATAGTAACACATTTCTACTCCCGACAGAGGAAAAAATTATTTTTAAGCCTCCAAATGCGCTTATTTATAAAATAGTATTATAGTTGTGTTTAATCTATAAAAATATTCCGTTTTATAAATATGTTATAGAACAAAACTGTGGCTTGAGAAAACAAAATTATTGAATATACTGCGTAATAAAATTCCAAACCAAACCTTAATTTTTGAACTCCTAAGGTATAGTGTATTACAAAGCACTCATCAAGAAAGAATACAAACAAATTCTTGAAAGTAACGTTTCCAGTCAAACGTGCCGACGTTCAATTTTACTTATAGGTTTTATTATATAAATAATGATGGTGTCCATGTTCGAGAACTCATATTAAAAACGCTTCATGGCTGCAAAAAAATACGAAAAACCAGTACGAGAAATTAACTTTCACTTAATTTTTTGGTAATGCAATAATTAGGTTAGTTTTAAATTAAATCTATTATTATAATTAACTAATAATACTTAGCTAATACCTAACAATATTAATATAGGTAATGATAGTACATAATATTTTAAATTTCTAAATTTTTTATAAAACTTGGCAACTTCTTTCGATGCAACTTGCGCACACAAATAGATATATTTAAGACTATAAAAACATTTTATCGTATAAAGTTCTAACACTAAAATATTTTGTTATTCTTTTATGCGGGATAAAATCATTGTATTATAACTCGCCATTTTTAAATGAAGATTTGTTGGATCAGCGACTGCCGTCATTATTAGTTGAAAGCCTTATTAAAATCATATCTAAAACATAATTTTACTATTTTTGGAAGACTATTTTATAACAAGATCATTAAATATAATTACACAACGATATTATAAATTAAAGCAAGCATAATTTTAAATATTTTTTAGATTTATTTTTTATAATTTTAAAGCAAATGTGGTCTAAACTAAAGCGCATAATTTTTTTTGTCACAGACATATCTACAGTTTATCAATAAAATTTGCGGAGCAATAAAATTTTCGTTGTTGAAACACTGATTGTTGAAATGATAATATTGTAAGTATTATGCCTATCTACCATTTATACAAACGAGCGCCATTGAGTGACCCCGTTTTTAAATATAAGTACAAATAATTATGAATCTGCGTCTTAAAATGATTTGGTACTAATATTCTTCACTAAAAAATATAATGTTTCTTTAAATTATACCAAAATATAGACTACAAAACGTTTTTATAGTTGCTGTATAAAATTGTTTTAAAAGTGTTGTATACATTTTTTATAGACCTGTTACATTACCAAAGTGTTTTATAAAAGTGGGCCCTTTTCGATTCTATAAGTATAGTATAAAGGCATTTAACCACATTATATGAATTTGAATCTCCTATAAGATTTATGTTACAGCAATTTATACAACCTTTATAAAATTTATTTTGCTATTTGGGATGCAAGTGTAGTGGAGGTTTCAAAGAGGAAAATTTGAAACCAAAATGGAGGAAGAGATGGAGGTCCATGGTCCACGGCGTATTGCAGCAGTGTGGCGTATCGTACACGAGGCTCAATTATATCCGTGCCATGTATAGCATATCCAAGCATTAATACTAAAGGTACGGATTCGCTGGTGCGACTGTGGCTGCGACTGCGACTGCGACTCGTCGGCGACCAATAGACAGTCTGAATATTGTCATCAACTCCAGCATTTAGACTTCCTATTGGCCGGCAACGAGTCGCAGTCGCAGTCGCAGCCGCAGTCGCACCAGCGAATCCGTACCTTAAGGGATTGGACGAGGAGGACCGGTACCATGGTCGCCACGATATCCTGACATTAAATAATTTGGACTTCTTTTTGAGGGGATATTTAAAAAATGCAGTGTATCGCACCGAAGTGGATACCTACTATTGATGATTTAGGCAAACGTATCATAGTTGCCGCCAGTAACTTCTGAGTTTAAAACGCATAAGAAGCAGAAACATTTGTGTTAATTTGTAGAAACTGGGTAAAGGTACGGATTCGCTGGTGCGACTGCGGCTGCAGCTCGCAACTGCGACTCGTCGCCGACCAATAGGCAGTCTAAGTGCTGTAGTTGATGGGAACATTCAGACTGTCTATTGGTTGGCGACGAGTCGCAGCCGCGAGCCGCAGCCGCAGTCGCACCAGCGAATCCGTACCTTAAGACGGGCCCAAACTTTTGTTGTAACATAAGGTATTAAACTATTTTATTACTTAAAAATACAAATTAATTCTATTGATAATAATAGCGACAAAACAATTGAATTAGCTGTATAAAATAGGTGTTATAAAATATTATTTATTTCTTTCTTTTGAAATTTCTTTCCATTTTTTGTTCGGTCGTCGACTGCATGCTTTGCTGTCTTATCAGGATTTTACAGTGCTAATATATAATGGGTGTATAAAATTTTATTTGTTTCTTACCTTGGGTAATTGTTTCAAATTTATATCAGTTTATTTTTTATTACATTTATTACTATGCTTTGCCTTGCGCAACGTCAGGTTTTACAGTGGACCAGTTTCCAGTGTATATGTATTTTTAAATCATTTTTGAATTGCTCCTTTCAATTTTATTATTACAAAATTATATTTGTAAGAGTTCCCTGTACATTAAAATTATTTTTTTTAGATAAGTCCTGAGTTACCTTCTACAAATTCAGAGGCTTTTGTTGCATTTTTCCTCTATTGTATTTTATTTCTTATTTTCCCCTCAAGTCCTTCTCCACTGCTTGTATCCATTTTTTTTGTGGTCTTCTTCTTCCTCTCTGTCCTGCCTAACGTCTTACATTATCTAATAATAACATTTATTTACTTATTTTACTATAGAAAAACATAAATACATTCATGTATTATGTTTCATGTTAAAAAGCAATTAACTGTCGATTTAAATTACTCACTATTACTTATTTATGCTAAGATTTATTAAGTTAATGGCTGCTCATTCATCTTAACTTTGCTTTCTGTTGATGCCGTTCACTTATTTGAATTTTACCAGTTCACATGAATATATGTATCAATTTAACTGTCAAATTGGATGTTACTTGTTCATTTTGTAACCGACAACGTAAATTATTGTATTAATTTAATCAACAAGAAATGAATCTCAGCTATCTTTAAAATGCATCCTCTTCTACACGTATTGTAGAAACATTATTTTGAAACTTACGTATGTTTGCTTAGTTAGAAGAAAATTATAAGTGACATCTTTTTCCTCACATTTTTTACATGATATGTTATATCTACTTGGCAATTTTGTAAACAATAAGTATATGTTAAGATAATGTAAATACACCTATTTAAATAATAAATTGCTTTTAAATAACTTAACTATAGTCTGTTTACAAATGAAAGACAGTAATAAAAGCTTATTATGTATGAAAATCGTAAATAAATGTAGTACTGGTGCTTATTTATATATTATGTATTATCAGTATAGATGAGGTGTACATTGTGTGATCGAACCGTAGGTACGAAATTGTAGCAGATAGCTAAAACTTAATCCCCAACAATCCGTCTTTGTCTATGCCGCTTCAATTTCTTGGTCCATTTCTCTTATAAGTAAACAATATAAAAACAGCGTTTCAAAACATGAGGCAACTTTAAGCATCATAACCGGGTTAAGAGGGTGTTTAGTAATTCAAATAAAATTATTCAACATTATTATCAAAATATTTATTTAAATTTAATGAATAGACTTTTATTCCACACAAAAATACATGTATTTTGAAAATTCAAATTATGGTGAGTAAATGTAGTGTTGTATAAATGTACAATAAAGAAAATAAAAAAGTAGGTATATTAAAATTCATCCTCTGAATATTCTGATGAATTATCTTCGTCTCCCAGATTGATAATGATAGGTTCCACAGTAACGTCAATTAAATTATCGAGTTCCCATATTTTCTCCTCTTCTTTTTGTACATGATGTATACATATTTGCCAGTTATCTGCAGATACTCGTTTCAAGTAATTTTTTAACAAAATTTTCACGTCACTTAATTTAAACGTCGTATTATTTCGCGCTACATCTCCTTTTACCTGCGCCCAGACTAATTCGATTGGGTTAAGTTAACAGTGATAAGGTAGTAACCGTAGTACCGTTATTTGGCAATTTGTTGCCATTTCATCGATAACATATTTTTTCTGATCTTTATTAAGATTGACAAGTGTCAGAAGTTTCTTTTTCACCATATTTATTTCAAAAGAAATGTTTCTGCCGTGAATGGTAACTGGCATTACCCACGACAATTACAGACCCCGGAGGAATAAGATCCAACATCTGTGTAAAATACTATTCGAAAACATCTGCGTTGATGTCTTCGTGATATTCACCTGTATTTTTAGATTCAAATAAAAGTAACCCGCCATCTACAAAACCACTGGCACTACCTATATGTATCACTTTTAATCTTCGCCCTTTACCTTGAAGCCTGTTGAAAGTCTATCCAAAAATGCTTGTCAAAAACTTTTTACATTTTTATCTTGCCATACTTTTGTTACAGTATATCCCTCGTTGACCCAAGTTTCGTCTAGATAATAAATATTCCTCCCTTCGTCACGGGATTTTCTAACTGATCTTAAGTAGGATCTTCGCCAACAAATAATTTCATCTTTATCGATAAGAACTGACTTCCTGTTCTGCTTTTCCCAGCAAAAATGTAACTCTCGTAAGAGGGCCCATAATTTTCTTCTACTGATTTTTGGCAAATCGTTGTCCTCTGAAAGTTCACTTAAAATTTTGTTTAGCGTTGGTATTTCTTTTTTAAAATAAAATTACGATAATATTAGTTTTAGGTGTTTTACAATAAAATGTGCGTGGATATCTTGACTGACTTCTTGGTACATAGAAATTAAATTGACTTAAGAGACAGTTGCAATCTATTTTATTATTAAATATTTTGCATAACAGTGCTAAAGCGGCACAATTCCTCCTATCAGCTAAAGATAAAAACTTGAATTGCTCCAGTAGAGCAGCGTGATCAAAACCCCTAGGCGGATAGTAACCATTACTTTTGAAAAACATATATTTTATGCATTTACGTTGGATGGATTAGAATGTAATTTAGATAGAGAGGAGACCAAATAATTGAGGCATACTCCAATTTGCTTCTAATAAAGGTTATATATAATAATTTAAACGTATCTATATTTGAAAACTTGCTCCAATTTCTAAAAAAGTATCCAAGTAGTCGTTTTATTGATCTACATTTGCCTTTTAAGCGCATTAAATTAGATTTTTTTAATTATTTACAACTGCATTTCAATTAGTGGAAAAGCATGTGGTTTTTAATGATAGGAAAAATGTATCGATTACGACAAACTGAAGCCTCCTGAACTTTATCACGTATAATTTGACATTTTACTTTAAAACCGCACGCCTATCTAGAAATAATAAGCCCGATAAGGATGTTTTTTATATCTAAGTGGCAATATGTTAATTGTATAGGGTAGAAATACAGTGGAAGCAAATTTTCGTGCTAACTGGTAGCCCGCGACGACAGACGCTTGTATGCTTTGCAAATTATAACATACTTTTAAATTAACTCGTACACGGTCATAACAGGTTATAGCAGGTCAGAGTCGGAAACCTGTCCGCTTTTATCAGATTGAAATTTTAGTTTATTCATTTGTGATTTAAATTATATTTTTCTTAGCTTGGTAGGTAACTAAAGAATCCACAATAATTAAATTATCATAAGATATGATGACATTTTGTAGGGAAACAAGGGCGTAACTGATAATATTCGTTTCTTGCTTTCAACAGCTTTTATTTTTTTAAACAGGTTCGCAAGAGGATCAAGAATGTTTAGAACAGATTCACTACGAATTTCTATTCTCTAACGACTGTAATTGATATTGCAAATGTGTAATTTTAGGAAACAATTGCTCTATGGGTTGATGCTCCCACTAACATTAAATTACATCTGAAAACCTATAGTAAACAGTGAATTTGCATTAATAAAAATTTGAATATCTAGCATAGCAATATGAGGGGCGGGGAAACTATTCCCGGTATCAGCAGAGAGGAAAAACAATAATAACTTAATTTTTCAGAATAATCTCGCATGTGATTTAAATTATATTTTCAATTCAATGTAATAAATGCACATCTTTCTTGTCTGAAAAATGTATGTTAATTGCCGCATTGACCTCTTCATTAACCGAAAATCACTATCCACAAACATATTTTAAATTTAGGGACAGGTAATAGTCACTGGGAGCTAAATCGGGACTATATCTCAAACTCTCAAATATTGACATTAGTTAATACAAAAATAAAATTACCCACATCGGTAGCAGATCATATTATATCGAGAATACTTTGAACTCCCCTCGTATTATAAATAGCCCTCGTATATGCTATGTCATAGGTAATGTCTTGTAGAACTTGTTGATATCCCTCGTAACGCACCTGCCAAGTTGATTTACGACTTCAGACAAAAAACCGTGCTGGCTTTGATCACATAAAAGGAGAGTTCAAACTGTTTAGTTATGTATCTGTGTATTGTATCTGTGTCTGTACGTTGTGGCACATCATGTACTTACTTTGAAATTGAAGATATATTAGTCTTGTATTGGTTTCGAATTTGAATGATCCTGAAACAGTTCTACATGGTCACCCAGTTGTATTCTCAGCTTCCGATCACTTAACAATTCTTATTAATAAAATGCACAGTCATTTTGAATTGTTCTGGAACAGTTCACTATAGGATCAAAAACAAGACTATATTGAGTCACCCTGTACTACTGCATTTAATGGAGCCATGTAATCTCGATCTTCATTTTTTCACAGTCATAAATTTAACGTGCTATCATTAATCTTTTGTTTAAAAGATAACACCATATACACGAAGGCCGGATATGATAAACTGCTACAACAAATAACTAAAAGTTAAGACGTAAAAGTTTCATTTTCCGAGAACGGTTTAGCAGCGGATTAATAAGAAATCCGTAATCTTGACCCAAATGAATAATGGGGAGAATCCACTATTTCGAATCTTAAGAGAGTAGGAATATTTTGCAGCAGTCCCGGTAATGATGATGATTATGTAGAGAGCGAATTTCTAATGGTCTGTTTTTTATAAGAACAGTTGATTTCGGAATATGTGTATGTTATTAATTTTTGCAATTGATTGACACATCTACTTCTTATGGTTTTTCATTATTTCGTCACTATTTATGCAATTTTGTATTACGCATACATACAGGGTGATCCATTAAGAACCAAGACACCCCTGTTAAATTAGTGACCTTCTAGATATTTACTGAACCAATAACGACGATCCAGGCAGTCACCCAAAATACAGGGTGTTAAAAAAGAGTGTAAAATATTTCAGGAGGTAATAGTATGAACCAAAATAAGCAGAAAAGTCTATATAAACATGGGTCCGCAAAGTAACGATTGCGGAGATATGGACCACTATTCGCTTTTCAAACATTTTATTTTATTACGAATAAACCGAAAGGAAGCTTTTAACAAACAAAAAACAAAGTTACAGAAGATGTTCAAAGTGCCCTCTGTCCATTTCCAAGCAGGCACGACATCTTCGTCTCAACGATATTCGAACTCTTTCGAAAACACCCTCCTTGATTTGGATTTCTTGACACTTTTGATTAATCCGTAGCTGCAGCTCTTCCAGGTTATTTACAGGAGTACTATACACTAATGTCTTCAAATATCCCCAAACAAAGAAATCTAGAGGGTTCATATCAAGCGATCTTCGAGGTCATAAAACAGATCCGACCCTTCCTACCCATCTATGTGGAAAAGTTTGGTGTAAATGCTCTCTAACGGCCATGGAAAGATGAGCTGGAGCACCATCATGCTGGAACCACATTTGTTGCCTCTGATTCAAAGGAATGTCTTCCAAAAACTCATACAGTGTGTTCTGCAGAAAGTTGAGGTAAGCAGCGCCTGTTAATTGGTTTGGTAAAACAACAGAACCTAGAAACCTGTCACCTACAATACCCATGAAAAACGTACCTGATTCCAGATTCTATTAGAGCATGAGGATTTTCGTTGGCCCAAATATGCGTATTGTGAAAATTAAACACTCCATTTCTTGTGAACCCGGCCTCATCAGTAAAAAGAATGTTTGCAAGAAAACGAGGGTCTTCAGCATCATGACCCAGCGGTAAAAAACCAAACGTGCTTGATGACCATTTATTGTATTTAAGGCCTGTACTCGTTGCACATGGTATGGATAAAGCAGTTGCTCGTGAAGGAGTCTCCAAACAAGAGGACCACTAATTCCTACCTCGGCTGATATTCTCCGCACACTCGTACCTGGATTCTGCTCTACCAGTGCTAGAATTTCTTCTTCTGCTCTAGGAGTGGATACCGACTTTAGTCTTCCGGATAAATGGAACTGTTTACTCAAGGAACCGGTATCACGCAATCTTTGGTGAATTCTTCCAAACATGCGTTGTGAAGGAATCTGGCGATTTGAATAAGCGTCAACATAAAGACGTCACGCTTCGGTGTTCCCATTAGCACGACCATACATAAAATGCATGTCTGTTAATTCTGCGTTAGAGTAATCAGCCATAGCGAAAAAAAAACTTGTGCACTGAGAACAACTGTGAAATACGTACTGTTTATTTCACTAAACATCAACCAACTAAGAAAATACACAGCGTTTCTGCAAAATAAAAAAGGGGCTAAAAAACATTCCATATCTCCGCAACCGTTACTTTGCGGACCCATGTTTATTGAGACTTTTCTGCTTATTTTGATTCATACTATTACCTCCTTAAATATTTTACACTCTTTTTTTAACACCCTGCACATTTCGTTATACAGATCTCTAAAAAGTCTATAAACCACAAATTTCTGAGGCTAAAATATAAGAATCTAGCCAAGTTGATAGTTTCCAAAATACAGGGTATGAAAGTTATTATTTTTTAAAACTATCTGAGATTCAATGTCCGTTCACAGTGCAGATCAGCAAACCTGCACGACTTCGCACATTTGTCCAGCACGGAATAGCAACCTTTTGTGCAGGTTCTGTGTGTGTAGCAGACGTTTTGAAGTTTTTAAGTAGAATTTGAGTGTAAAAACAAATTTTTATTTTAGCGATGTGGTATTAAGAGGAGAAACAGGAAGAATCCAGGAAAATGAAAAAAAAATGAGTTTCCCTTATCAATAAAAAGATAAGTGTATTGTGAACTTCTTCATTATTTCCTGAACTGGAGAGTGATCAACGAAATTTTTTCAATATTTCCGAATGTCACAAATAGTTAATTTTGTTACTAGTACGTAAAATACAGTTTTTTTCCGAAGAAACGTTACTGTCCGTGTTGGTTCGTGCACGCACAATGTGCGCGATCTGTAAACTTCACAATTTTTCTCGCTATATTAAATTTATAGTTAAGTATTCTTATTCCTATGCATATTTTGCCCAAAAACAATACACTTGGGCAAAAATTGCCAAAGAATAATAATTTATAATTATAAATTTAATATATCGAGGCTCAAAAAGTTATGAAGCTGCAAATGTAGTCAATGCCACCAGTAGTAGTCTATGAAGAGATTTCGATTTCTCATCCTAAAAAAATCCGGAAGCCCCAAGTTTCATGCAAATTATGCTACTATTAAATTAAATACTTACAAAAAAATATAACTTAAAACACCAGTATTACAAATTTAATCAATTTATAATAAGTAAAACCATTTTTTTGTAAGGTACCGTATAATACAAAATCCTAAATGTTCTATTCTGATTTCAAGATATAGTAGATATTGTCTTAATCATTACGCCTTTCCAATGCTTTCTAGGTTCTTAAACTGATACAGAAAATTAAATAAATATGTAACTGCAAATATATAAACGGTTACTTGTTAAGGCCATATGTTATCCAGATTTTTAATTAAAAAAACCGTTTCCAAGAAATTAGTTACTCGAATAGCGTCCCAAAAAAATTTTCGATGGTATTCTGGTTTTTAGTAGTCGACACTATATTTCTAATAGTAAGTTTCATATTTTGCCTTTCCCTGCATTTATTCATTAGCTACGTTATTTTCCAATTGAATTGACTGAATTTATGGACATAATAGCTATCTATGATATACGTGTTAAAAGTAAGATTTTATTTTGTGAGTGAAGATGATTAAAAAACGAGCGTAGCGAGTTTTTTAACTTCACGAACAAAATAAAATCACTTTTAACACGTATATCATACAATAGTTTTTCTACAAAACAATCGGAAGAACTTTAAACTCAATAAAAATAAGAAATCAAAAAATACCACACAGATCGCAATGTTTATGAACCAAAATTTTCGTAGCAACCAGTGCTTTTGATTTACTCTTAACACGCGTGTTAAAAAATTACATTTTTAACATAAAAAATGACAATTAAAAAGCCCATTTTTAACAGTTTTGTAGAAAAAACATTTTTTCTACACTAGTGTTAAAAGTAAATCAAAGTTTATTTAAATTTTGTTTTGAAAATTAATAAAACGTTTTAACAAACACATGAACAACTTTTTATTTTAAATAAGTACAAACCAACATTTTAACTAGTTATTACTATTAACATTTATAGTAAAATTAGAACAATTTGAAATTGTAATTCCCTGCGGAGTCATCATACTTAAGTTGGTTTTACTGTCAATGTGTGTGACACATCTATTTTCTGTAGAAATACTATTGGTAGTACTGGTGGTCTTGCTAGTAGTTGCAGCAGTAGGAAGTATTTGGCACGCAATTTCCTTCTTCTGTTCCAGTGCATTTTCAATGTAGCCTTCAGCTACCGTCGAAGATTTCCATCCTCCATGTCTCTTGATGTAGTAAGATTTGCACCAGAATCTGCGAACAATGTCGCCGATGAACGACAAAAACAGTGTCCGGTGTAGAGTTGAGGATTTGGTAGATTCAAGAACTCTGCAATGTCGGCAGGCATTTTACCAAACATGTTAATTTCGACTGGATTCTTCACACATTTATTTTTCATATATTTAAGAAAAAGTTGTCTATGGTCAGCGTTGGGTGGCCGGAGTGCCATATACTTTCTAAAAAAGTTTAAATAGAATTCACCAACAACACTGAAAGTCCGAGGCACTTTCGTTTTAGTATCTGGTATGGTCACAACAACCGAAATGCCCAAATATTCGATATTGTCGATGGTCATCTGACACAATTCCTCCCGGCGACAGGCCCCGAAGACACCCACTATTGCTGCGACTTTCATCATCAGGTACTTTTCGTCTTCTGCTTCTGTGAGAAATTTGTCGATATGCGTCTTCGTCAAAACTTTTGACTTTTTTGCTTAATATCCTTCACCCTTTCGTTTTAAAAAAGCAATAAGTTTATAATGTTTGCTTATATCTTGATCTTGCTTTATTTTTAACATAGTTTTGATCATGGAATAATTTGATCACAGCGTTGACGATTTCCATATCTTGGCTTTTTCCTCAAAATATGCCAGTAAAACACTTTCGTTACATTTCCCAGGGACCTTTTTAATGTTGCACCATTCCGAATAGCGTCTATAAGCGATTTCGTACTGTTCCTTTGATTTCGCCGGTAATAATTCCAATGTTGCTCGACTGGCGGCTTCTTCGATTTCAGCAGGGATGGATTCGTTACGCTCATTATCGAGATTATTCATTATACTTATAATATTACTAGAAAATGCTGTCAATATTTTTGCGTTTTTTCCGTAACTAACAACAGCACTGGTTGCTACGAAAATTTTGGTTCATAAACACTGCGATCTGTGTGGTATTTTTTTATTTCTTATTTTTATTGAGTTTAAAGTTCTTCCGATTGTTTTGTAGAAAAAATAGTGTATGATATACGTATTAAAAGTGATTTTATTTTATGAGTGAAGATGATTAAAAAACGAGCGTAGCGAGTTTTTTAACTTAACACGTATATCATAAATAGCTATTTCTTTAACAAGGGCATTATAGTATACTAATAATCAATTTGAGACTATTAAGATACATATAAGAATGTTTTTGAACAGTTTAAACAGTTATGCCTTCAATAAATTAGATGTTTAGAAACAACATGGGTCAGTAACCTGAAAGTCTAAAACCATAGGCATTATAGGAGATATATATGTTTGTTGACCCATGAGATAACATCTCTTCAGTGCAGTCTAAAATATTTTTTTTATATAAGGAACTATAAATATGGCTTACACAGTTGCATAAGAAATATTTTAGTGCGAAATATACAAAAAAGTAAGTAAAAAATAATGCATATATATCACCATCTACATGGTTTTGTACACATAAGTTACTACATACTTCATCTATGTTTTTGTTTGTGGCCACTAAAATATAAAAAAAATATTAACAAATAGCCAGTGAATGGGTTGATCTTGCAAATTTTGTTTTGCCTAAATCACTTTATACTGTTATACTCAGCTTTATGAACATATATTTTATACTTGCAGTGTATTGCGATTACCATAAATAAAAAAGCGGTTAGAGATCTATTTTATGTAGTTCTTACATTAATATTTAATTTACTTTACTTTAACTGCCCGGGATATGGTACATTTGTAATTTTATATTTTATTCCGAAAAATCTACGTTCAACATTCGACCTACATTTCAATGTTTTACGCCCGAATCTAATTTATCTAACAGCCAAAGGCTAACCAAACACAACCCATATATCAATACTGAAAAGTAAATAAATACATTGTTTTTTATATTTAATCCAGTACTAACGTAAACAAAACATATTTTTTATTCTCTTATCTAAAAATTTACATTTTTGTTTTATTTTTGGATATTACGTTATCTTACGACAACGTATTGGGTGGGACAAGTACAATTTAGAATCATGGAAGTTAAATGGGAAGACAACCATCATATTGATACTCTTTGCGGTAAAGGCAGCCAAAAGTACAAACAATTGTTTTCTAGAATACTTGAGTATGAAATTTGATTTAATTTGCCATTAAAACACACCAAACGTTGATTCTTTTCTAATGTCTTTACAAATTAATAATTCATTATATTTTCATCAAAATATTTAAGAAACTGCAACTGAGAATAATAAAACTATACAGGGTGAACCTTAAATAAGTACAAATATTTTAACTGCAGGTGTAGTTCGTCATATAGTGAAAGTCATTTATAAAAGTTTCATATATTTGCGGAGATATTATTTTTTTTAAATACCCACATTTTGAGGACCGCTGACCAGATAGACCACTAATGTAACCTAATAAAATAAACCATATGACTTAGTGAAGGGAAGGTTACCATATCGTCTGCAAGATAAATAATTGTTTAACGTAAATGCATTTTTTGTGGTTGTTTCTAATTTAAAAACACTTGTATTTAACAATAAGTAAAATAAAATTATCATAAACTATTAAAATATGAATTTCCGCAAGTTCGATACTATCACTTAAAATGTTTAGGAAGACACTTTGTTCAATGATCCATAAATGTGCATAAAAGCTCACCTACTTACTGAAAAAGCAACTATTTAAACAGTTATCCACATTTAAGAAGTCAATACCATTGTGCAGTGTTAGAAAGATTATCACAAATTATACTCTTAAATTATTTTATGAAGAATAATTTAAAAAAAACTATAATTTTCAAATAACACCTTAGAGTTAATTTTCGCCACATAACCTCAAACAACGTGTAAGTGCTAACTATTTCGTACTTCGTAGTGGGTGAAACAGATTTTAAAAATAAACGCAAAACACGAAATAACAAAATAACTAGCTTGATGTATGCGTTCAATATAGAGAAGGCAAAGTAAAGTATTTAAAAGCAATGTCAATCGCATGCAAAAAGGAAACTAGTGCCATAGGCACAGATAACAGGTAAATGTCACGAGCAATGTCACGAGCAGTAAGTGAAATGTCCCATACCAGCCCTACTCTTTAGATTTGATAGTCGAGGTCGACAATGAGGTTATGTTGATACCGGTGCACAAGCGCAAGGTAATAAGCTGTGTGCAAGTTACAAGTGGAAACAAAACATGTAATATTTATGGAAAGGGATTTGAGTTAATATGAGATACTTTTGTATCTTCTGAAACTAATTGTTTCTTTAAGTAATACACTGCTTGAAGCATCTGTTTTAAGAGTTGCGGCACTAACGTATAAAACATATTTAAATTATTATTTTCACGGGTAGTGTTTTTCCCTTGTGTATTTAATTAATATTTTTCGTGAAATACAGTGTGATTAAATAAAATATGGCGCATTATTCAAAGAATGAAAATGTTGACATGTTAAAAGCATGTTTGTCAAGTAGTGATAATCAGTGATAGTGACAACGATAACGTATTGTGATAAATCAGTTGGAGTGTAGTAAAAATGGATAATGAACAAATTCTGGATAACTATGGTTGTCAGTAGAGAATCTGGTTTATATTTTCAATTTATTGGTGAGGTATAGGAATGGCAAGGCGGAGGAGATAGCCATTAATGTCTAAAAATTCTATACTTCATTTTTAACTAAGAGGAGTGATTCAAATTTTTCGTGCTTAAACGCTAGCTTATTATTGGCTAACTTGTCACGAGGTTTACATAGCCCTACATAAATTCATGTTTATTGTCAATGTCAATACTGCCAACTACTAATCTTCAAAATGTCAGTTATATTAGATTAACGTTGCCACTTCGTAGACTTATTTTGTGATTATTCTTCATCCTTGTTAATCCAAATGCAAATAAACAGTTTTTTTCATAACCAAGCAACGAATTGTATTGATTTTAGTGCATATTTTCTGTATTTGTTTTTCAAATTTACCGCCAAACTGCTCTAGTTATATTTTCTAGTTGCTTTCTTCTGTGTATATATGACTTCTTCATTTACTCCTCTTAGTTTAAAAATAGAGTATAGTTAACTTTGTTGGAGCCTATTTGAAAACATTAGTGTAACACTGGCAACGTTGTGGAATTGACATCCACCATAACAGGTATGAAGGGTATTATATATTGCAGTAAATTGCAAAAAATTATTGTTTTTAAGGCGAACAAATATCGAAAATTATGTTGTCAATGAAAACAATTGCGTAACGTCAGCCTTGACGTAGTGGTGATTACTCTAGGTCGGCTACGGTTCCGCTCAGAACTTACACGTAACTATCAAAATGGTTGATCGTCGACAGTGGTCTATTGGTAAAGTATAGAAATAACCAGTTTTATATAATAAGTAATAAATAATGGACGAAATAGGCGAAAAAGAATCGAAGCTCTTTCAGTCAAGTAGCAGTGAATCTATAAATAGTTCAGTTCAACAGGACTGTCAAGTCGAGTCTTGTTTTGGTCTTGTCTTGTTTTGTTTTGTGAGACCAAGACAAGAACAAGAAAAAGCAAGGCAAAATTGCTCTGTTAGTTGCAAAAGTTTAATCATTAGAGAAAATAGTTCTTTTTGCGAGATGCATATTATCAATCAAATGTGGGCCAATCCCTTAACTAAAATTCAGACATTTGACATTACCACCGCCATCTTTACTTTATGAATCTAAAAATTTTATAAATGAGATTTGCATATATTTAAATTTTGAGCGCCTTTTCTAAATGGCACTATTGGAAATTCTTTAGCATTATTAGTCGCAATTACAAACACATTATCATTATAATAATACCTCTTTCTTCATACCTACTATTCGTTCTGTTTCGATTTGCAAAAAAAAATTAAATTAAAAAAATCCTTTTCGGGTACTAATCTACTTACACAATGTATATGTGCAACTTAATTCTTCTTGTACAAGAAGTAGTCAAATAAATTATGTGTCACCATAAAATCAAATTACTCTTGCTCCTAAATTAATTTGCATCGTAGTGTAAATGTTGCTGAAGAAGATAACGTTCCAGTTTGATCTATGTATAGTATTTTTATTTCATTTTATCCTCAAACAGGTAAGATACCTTTTTACATGAGAAATAACATTAAATAAAGTGTAACAACACATAATAGAATAGAAAATGTATACACACATTTAATATTTTTTAAATTACACAATTTAAAAATAATAATTAAGAGAGTAAAGAAAAAGGTACATACAAGATTAACATCTTGTAGTATCCAAACATAGATGAGCATGTGCGGCAATATTTCAGACTTCTTACGTCATACGAACAAATGAATAGTTGATTATATTTTAATCAAAATGTTTAAGAAACTACTGTATTTTTTTACTGTTTTAGAAAGGTATTTTAAGCTAATATAAATCAAATCTCCTACAATTCCTATCAATGAAGCCATATGTATGTTCTCTGATACCAAACATCTAGGTATGTTAATGAACAATTCCACAGACAAAGCTCTATTCAATAATTATCAAAAGAAAATAATTTACTAACCTTCTAATGAAACACTCTATAAATATCTAACTTCACTTTTTGGCAGTGGGAACACGACAAATTCAACCACAATAGTAGAGATCTGACCTATTTCTGCATTTTTAGGATTGCTTCTTCAGGTGGTCTCCTTTAAGTTGTATCAAATATCTAACTATAAAAATTATTATAAAAATTAAAATTATTTGAAGTTAAATATAGACAATGACAAAAAGTGACATCCTGTCAATGAATTAAATATGACAATACCTACTTGAAAAATGTTCACCTTTTATGTAAAAGTTTTTATATATTTTTAGGTATTAATAATATTGTGTGAAACTAACTACTCACTGATTCAACTCCAACAATTTAACATCATCAATGACTTTTTATGAAGAAATGAGGAGATTATAATGTGGAAACTACGTTTATTTACTCTTGTTTCCTACTGTAGCCCTGATGAAGATTTAAAATAAAATCGATACGTTGGCTTAGTCAGAAAATCTAAACCATTAACTATATTGTCCTGTTATACAATTATTCCTTCCTAAACATTAATAATAACGATAGCAGTTGAATTTACCGATATAAGATAGGTATTGTAAAATTTTATTTATTTCTTTCCTTGGAAAATTCTATAAATTTTTGTCTGTTCACTTTTTAATTACACTTTGGCGCCATGCCGATCGCCGACTGATTGCATTGCCTTGCATAAGGTCAGGTTTTACAGTGAACCAGTATCAATTCTTTTGGATGTTTCAAATCACCCTGTATAAGTGTTACATTGTTACATTTGCAGTTTGCAGTTCCATATTTTGTAAAACATCATCCGAATATATTAATATTGGTAAAAGTATTGAGTAAAAAATAAGTAGTAGTAAACCTTGCCTGAACAAATGTTCTTTTCACTTATTTTGTTATTCTGATTTTCAATCTTTTACGTAAATAATTTGTTCAAATACTTTAGTTACTGTGCATAAAACAGCCATTGTCCTTTAAATGTCAGTGCGTGATATTTTATCGCCCTTAAGAATGGGGGTGACTACAGTTTTCTTCGATAATTCTAGAAATCTACCTATTATTAACTAAAACTAAATGTATACGTGGCATCAGTTTGTCTCTTAAGTATATGGGAAACAAAGACATTTGAAGCGTGTCAGTTAGAGCTGTAGGTGAACCAATTTGGTTGATTGGCCAATTCCCCACAGAAATCATAGTATTACCCTGCACTATATGCATGCGAAAAGAGAAATGAGCGAAATTAATTAAGATGTCGTCTGTGCAGTGCAAAACTAGGAGAGATAGGTCAATGGCGATATTAAAATGCAAATGCAATTAAATGGAGATTTATCGGCACCAAGGCACCTTTTACTGCAAAAAAACTGTATCAATTATATAATTACTGGTTTTAATGCGGTCAGGAGATACGATCAGTTGATTATATTGCGAGATCTATTGATATTTTGCATTACCGGGATCATAAACACATGCCTGTATTTTATAATGAAATTAAAGCATTATTTAATTGCATAATTACTTCTATTTGTATGGTAATATGAATAATAATTATCTGATGATTATGCTTTTCTAGGTGTGAGTTCAATTATATTTGTTGATGACTGTTAAGAATGCCAAGAAGAAATTTAAACGATAATTGAAAAGTCACGTAATGTTCAACCTAAAGTTTAATAATACAGTTCTTTCGAAAAGTAACGAATAAATTTATTATTTTTGAAATTGAGAAGTTTTCGAAAAAATCCCCTGGCACGTCGATTTTGTTTTTAACACGTTGACTGCCGATGACTCAACTGTTGGCTCGCGTCGGTCCTCCACGAAAGACCGATGACTCGACTGCTGGGTCATGTACAACCAAGTTTATCATAAGCCGGTGTTGCTCCGGCTTCTGTGAAGATAACTGCATATCATGTCGGCCTGTTGATAATATATAAATACATATTTTTACTGTTTCGGTTTTGCGCACATGCTCGTGATTTTTGTGCAATAGATGATCAAATCCCGGGACCATCAAAGCCTAAAAGAAGACTTACAGACTATGAAAAAAAGACCTTTACCGTTATCTGAACAAGCACTGCTTAATTTGTCTGAAAGTGAAGAACCGTTTGTGGAGAAAGAGAAAAATGGAGAAAGTGAGTATGAGCCCGACGAAACCAGTTCAAGCGAGGGAGAGGAAAGGAAATGAAGACGTTTCTGCTGTAGATAATAGACCAACCAGGACTTTGCCTTGGAAATTGTTTTTGGATGTACCAGACCTAAGAAACCGATGACTCAACCCTCGAGTCATAGTAGTTTAAGGTGAATGAGCCATTGAGAAAGATTATTTGTATTTAGTAAAACAAAAAAACACTTTTTTTACGAGTTTAAATGAAAAAAATTGTCGGCCATCTGATAAGACCCTAAATTTGCTATAGGCAGTCAACGTGTTAAATAAAACACTTTTTGACATCGACCCACATTTGTGACGTCATCGTTGTTCGAGATATGACGTCATCGACAATTTTTTTAAATAGCAACCCCCAATTTTGACCATGCCGTTTGCAAGAGCATGTCATTCTACATACATATCATCATGAAAAATTATGGCAAAATTTCAAGAAAATAATGTTTGAAGATTTTAAAATTTACTTTTCACAATACTGAAAATGATAATGATTATGTAAAAAATCTTCTAAATTAACCGGTCTAGTAACGTATACTTTGCTTTTTAAGTATCCCCACAAGAAATAACTAGGGGTGTCAAATCAGGCGATCTGGCTGGCCACTCAATCGGCCCTCTTCTCCCTATCCAACTATTCGGGAAACAGCTCATCTAAATAAGCACGGACAGTTGCATAATGGGGAGGTGCACAGTATTGTCCTAAAACTATATTAAACTATTCTTTCCATTGATCGAATTTAAAAAGAATGATAATATCCCGCGCAGAATGTAATTTAAAATACTTTATTAATTTTGTTAAATTTTAAAAAACTTTAAGGTTTTCAAGAAAAATGGCTTTAATTAAAACAAGATTTTAATAGGTAGTATTTATTAGAAGAAATCAAACAGTAAATAAACGTAGTACTGGTGCTTATATTCAATATTTTTATATTATGTATTTTCGGTATAGATGAGGTGTACCTTTAAAAAACTTTGTGTGATCGAACCGTACTAAATTGTAGCAGGTAGATAAAATTTAATCCCTGACAATCCGTCTTTGTCTATGCCGCTTCAATTTCTCGGTCCATTTCTCTTATAAGTAAACAATATAAAAACAACATTTCAAAACTAGAGAGATTTATTTAAATTTAATGAATAGACTTTTATTCCACACAAAAATATGTGTATTTTGAAAATTCAAATTATGGTGAGTAAATGTAGTGTTGTATAAATGTAAAATAAAGAAAATAAAAAAGTAGGCATATTAAAATTCATCCTCTGAATATTCTGATGAATTATCTTCGTCTCCTAGATTGACAACGATAAGTTTCACAGTAACGTCAATTAAATTATCGAGTTCCCACATTTTCTCCTCTTCTTTTTGTACATGATGTATACATCTTTGCCAGTTATCTGCAGTTACTCGTTCCAAGGAATTTTTTAACAAAATTTTCACGTCACTTAATTTAAAATTTAAACGTCGTATTATTTCGCACTACATCTCCTTTTACCTGCGCCCAGACTAATTCGATTGGGATAAGTTCACAGTGATAAGGTGGTAACCGTAGTACCGTTATTTGGCGATTTGTTGCCATTTCATCGATAACATATTTTTTCTGATCTTTATTAAAATTGACAAGTGTCCAAAGTTCCTTTTTCACCATATTTGTTTAAAAACAAATGTTTTTTCCGGATAACCATTGAATTATATCGGCTTTATTTAATGGTAACTGGCATTATCCATGACAATTACAGACCTCGGAGGAATAAGATCCAACATCTGTGTAAAATACTTTTCGAAAACATCTGCGTTCATGTCTTCGTGATAGTCACCTGTATTTTTAGATTCAAATAAAAGTAAACCGCCATCTACAAAACCACTGGTACTACCTATATGTGTCACTATTAATATTCGCCCTTTACCTGAAGGTGCCTTGAACCCTGTTGAAAGTCCATCCAAAAATGCTTGTCGAAAACTTTTTACATTTTTATCTTGCCATACTTTTGTTACAGTATATCCCTCGTTTACCCAAGTGTCGTCTAGATAATAAATATTCCTCCCTTCGTCACGAAATTTTCTAATTGATCTTAAGTAGGATCGTCGCCAACAAATAATTTCTTCTTTATCGATAAGAAATGACTTCCTGTTCTGCCTTTCCCAGCAAAAATTCAACTGTCGTGAGACGGTCCATAATTTGCTTCTACTGATTTTTGGCAAATAGTTGTCCTCTGAAAGTTCACTTAAAATTTTGTTTAGTATTTGGTATTTCTTTTTTTTAAAAAAAATGAGTGTACTTTTCTGCGAATGACATTTTTGAAGAAAACATCTATAACGACTTTTGACCTCCCTGTAGATGATTTTGGGGGATTTACAGTATCTTGTTCATTTTTTGTTCCCTTTAAAAGTCTGTAGATAGTCGATTTTCCAATCCCTGTCATTTTGGAACACTTTTCCACGATGTCGTCAACACTGTTTGTAGGATTTTGGTGTTTCAATGCATTAAATACATTTAATATAATAATCTTCTCATTCTGAGACAGCGCACATCTTTTCACGCGTTTAGCAGGTACGTAATCTGATAAGCTGGACATTTTACCCAAAAAATATTATATCCACTGGCACAATAGTCACTAAACACAAGTCGAATTTTACTCTACTGCACTAGCACGTCTTCGTATATTCAGCTCTAAGACTGGATTGATCTGTCACAATACACTAGCTCCTGCCCTATGATGTATCCAGTAAAATATACTAATGTACACCCATTACCTGTTGGCATTAGTGTTACCCGATAATTACCTGAGACAAAATATTACCACGCCCATGGCCGGTTCTTATCTCGGCGTTTTATTACTCTCTTTCGTTTCCAAACAGACTATAGTAGTAAAACTATAAAATAAAAAAAATAAATTAAAACTAAAGAAATTGTTAAAAATGGGCACCCTTTCTCTGAAACATAAATTTACTCTTTACTGAAAATTGAAATTTACTCCGTCTAATAAATGATGATCATTTCTTATAACGTTGCATTTATTCACAATACGATTCCACAAATTTGGGGATTCAGTTGGCGACAAATAAACAAAATCCTTCAATGATTCCCAAAGAAAATAATCACATTTGTTGAGGGCGTGCGATAAACCAGGACTCTAGTCGCAACGGTAAATCTCCAATTAAATCATGGAGAGTCTTTTGCAGAAATTCGAAATAACTTTCATTCAATCATTCAATCAATTTGGCAAAATAACATATATCTTAAACTCGCATTGAAAATCTCTAGGAGTTATTGCATAGAGGTTTACATCCGAATATTCATGAAAGTTATGAACATTTGTAATTCCTCCACGAGTTAAAGAAGTCTCATCAGTGAAAAAAAGATAAACTAGCAAAAAATCACTCGTCGATACAACTCTTATGGCCGGTTTCTCAATATTTGGCGCAATCCATTCGATAACTATCGAGTACATAAATTTATGAGACCGATAACTTTATATTGGTTTCTGAACGCATGCCTTCCAAATTTTGTTGAATACATAACAGTTGAATGGATATCTTAATATCTGCAGTTATCATAGAGGGAGCTAGCAAATGCACAACTGTTTGCAGATGCTATTTATGGAAGGAAGACACTTTCAAGAAATAATTGTAGATGGCGCCACTGTCGGCTACCTAATGATATCTTATCACATTAACTAAATAAAAATATATACAAATCTATTGCATACAAACGAAGTTATTAAAACCTTTTCTAATACTGATAGTAAATTTGTTCTAATACTAGAGACTTGAATACTATCTCCTATTAAATCTATCAGTAAATTTACAGTTTCTTTCGTTAAGGCCGCCGTATTTCTCACCGTAAAATGGTCAAATTTGTGGTGTTTTTTAGGTACTGAAATTTTGAAAAATAAAATGCGTAGAACAAAAGTAATAAAATAAAATTACTGATGTTTTGTTTATCCACTTTTACTATATTATTTAAACTCTCTTCAAATAATATAATAACTTTTAAAATGCGTTTATATGACACACATTATTTCGCTATTCTAACCCCACATTTTAACAATTATTTTCACATACTTATAAACAAAAGTGAACAATGTTATATGCAGAAATATGTAAGTTTATGTTATAACAATGTTTACATCTATAGATGAATTTAAAAAAATACGTATTTTGAAAGTTTTCAGTACCTAAAAATTTGCTGGATAAATCGCTTTCTGACGTTATACATTAATTTTATTTCGGTACCTTTGAATATTCGCTGATGGCATGAGGTAACATTGTTGTTATTTGCTAAACTGTATATTATTCAGTTCTTAAATATCTAAAATTACTTGTATTTGTAGAAAACACTATTCCAAGAATACGGCGCCCCTAAACCTCTCTCGAAATTCTGTCGCTGTATTTTTCATACTGGTTTTATCTTTCATGATAACGTCTTGGCCGTTCAAGATATCTGACTATATTTAAATATTCTTCATCTGAAGAGGCAGACGAATCAGAATTTTCCATTGCACAAAGTAATCGTCACGAAAATATCAAAAAAAGTTGGGTTAAGCATTACAATAAAGATGTAAACAAGCAACAGCTAAATCGCTGCGCGCGTGCGTTAATGTTTATTGGACAGATATCTTGCCATTTTTCTTTGGATATCTGTTCGATAACTTATGCAATAGATAAGCATTATCGAATGGTTCAGAAACCCAATTCATGGGATATCTCCAGTTTATGGAATCGATAAGTGTATTTAATAGATATCTACTAGTTGAGAAACCGGCCATTTTAGTCGTAGTACTTAGATTACGTTTAAGAACTCGTTGTACAGAAGTTCTTGATAATCCAGTTTCCCGAGATAAACGTTTAGTACTTATTTACGGTTCATCTTCACCTCTTTGAAAAATATTTTCTTCATTTTGTACTCTTATTACACTAGGACTTTCTTGGACATTATTGAAAAACTTTCCTGTCTCTCGAGCTCATCTTTCAATATTAGAAAATATTTCTCTATGGGGGATCACTCGATTTGGAAACCTCCTATGATATTCCTCCACATTTATTTTACGGATCTTTCACAGAAACCTAGCACAGGTAACATGTCAACAACAACAAACAGTAGCAGAAATAAAATAGTTTTATTAGTAACTGTCAAATTTTAAATTAAAGACAAAGCCTTCTACTGACTTTATAATTTCTTCTAATAAACACTATGAAAATCATGTTTTAATTAACGCATTTTTTCTTGAAAACCTTAAGTTTTTTAAAATTTAACAAGAGTAAAAAAGTTTTTTAAATTAAATTCTGCGTGGCATATCATCATTCTTTTGAAATAGAATGATCTTTGAAGATTGTGTTTATATTAGATATATCTTATCTCTATAACATTTTTAATTTTTTCTTAAGAAAATAACACTTTATTTTTGATACAATTCTACATTTTTATAGAAAAGCAAAAGTTATTGGAAATAATTACCTTTTTCAAAAAAATGTGAAATAAAAAAAGTTCACAGGTATCGTTAGGTCCAGTCGTAGACACACTGTGTATTAAAATACTTTTGCCTGATATGAATAATAGCGTTCTTTTTGCCTTGTTAAAAATGTTTACATGTTCTCTTCAGTAGCTTCACAAGGGTTCTGCTAAATCTGAACTCGACTGGGACAATTTGGCTTTTTTCCAGTGAAATTGTTGAAGTCACACTAATCGGTTCTCTTATAAAAGATAAGACAAAAAAACTGTCATATGTTTACACCCGCCCAAAATAATAAATCAGCATTAAATTTAACTATAAATACAATTTCAAAAATAAATAATTATTTCCACATCTGGGACTGGTCATTTTTCCACACCGGAACACAATCTTTCATAGTTTTATCGTCTTATTACCACACTGAAACTTTGTTTTCATTACTCAAAAAGTGAGGTTAATGATGAAGTTAGTTTATTCAATATTGCAAAATACTTAAAATTTTGCAAATAGATAGTGTTTTAAAAAAGATGCGAAAATGATTCAAATATTAAAATTATGTTTTTTTACTCAAAAATTTAAGTTAATAGTGATGTTACTTTACTTTAAAATACTATGCGACTCAGTAAAGTATTATCTATAATTAACATTATTTATCTTCAAAAAGTTGCAACATTTTGAAGTTTTCGTATTGAAATATAATTTAGGAAACTTTACTTTTCTATTTATTGCCTTGTTTTTATTTTATTTTCTTATCAGTTGTATTTTCCTTAAATTGAAGTAAACACGAAAATGCACCGTTAATACTATGTCTTCTCTACAAGAGTATACAGAAATATTTACAATTAATTTTTGCTAAATACATCCAATTTCCTTTGAAGACATATGTTTATTAAATTCAAATTTAATTTTCGAACCAAAAGGATCAAATATGTGATTATTTCAGGATGTTTTCGAAAGTAGAGTAACAGAGATATTTACATTATAAAAAATTTTTAGTAAAATTTCACTCAAAATCAGTACAATTGGTTTTTAAAATGAGTCCTCACCAGATTGTGTTGAAATAATAACACAATTCGTTATTATATTCACTCAGTTACTTTGTTAGTTAAATAAACCGTTTATGAATAACATTGAGTAACTTTTGACTTAGGTTATTGAACTATGTGTTACTACTAACACAATATTGAGTTATAGTATCAATATATTTCGTTATATCTTCCACAAATCATCGTTTTAACTAGAAATTGTGTTGGTAAACTCATATCGGTTGTTAAAATGTTTAATTACTCAAAATTCAACACCACAATAATTTCCCTCATAAATGAGTTTGAGATTATTCAATCATATTTTTGCTATGTATCTGCTGAAGCTGAAGTTAGTTCTGTAGTTAGTGAGTTCTGCCATAAATAAAAGTAAATAAAACCGATTTATTTTTCGTTACTACGCATTTGAAATAAATTTTTTTCATGATCTTGTTCAGTACCGCAACACACAATTGTCAGATAATGTAAAAGATGAGTAGAAGAACAATTGAGATCTTTAATGCACATACCTACATTATACACGATACTTAATTCGATTCAACTGGTAGCTATTAAAATTAACCATTTTCCAAAATAATTTGTAAATAAATAAGTATTTGAAAAATAAAAAATTATACATAACGATAGAATTCCTCAAATGGCTGCAGTGGAAGTTATTTTATAGAGAATGTCGACCGACATACCTGATGACTGGCAATTCTCAATAAATAACATAATCTTAAGGAAAAAAATAGATATCGATTAGTATCTAGTGGAAGATTGAAGTTAGGAATTTTGAGAACTCATACTTGAAACGAAACCTGCTTGCTGAATTAAATGAAGAGAAAAGAAAAATAAATACTGCTGTACATAATATATTGTAATGTGAAATTTGATATATGTAATGTGTTTTCCGGATAGCTCAGAATTAATTAATTTACTTACCTTGATTTTCTAACGCGCCAGTCTGAAGCGTAACACTTTTACCTTTAATTTTGAATACAGTTCCTGAATTATTTTGTTTTTATTTATTTTTAAAAATTTTTATTGCTTCAGACACTATTCTGTATATTCTCTCTTTTTAAAACAATTTATTTAAATATATTGTTAGCATGAGAAATCTTTATCTCAAGGGCGCTTCAGCGATGTTTTTTTTGTATTATTATTAATTTAGCTGTTAAATAAAAAGGTAAGACAATTTTTTTTATATTATAGA
Organism: Monochamus alternatus; assembly: GCA_037114965.1. Classification (NCBI taxonomy): domain Eukaryota; kingdom Metazoa; phylum Arthropoda; class Insecta; order Coleoptera; family Cerambycidae; genus Monochamus; species Monochamus alternatus. The sequence continues at coordinate 18,490,273 of CM073427.1, forward strand.
TAGATTTCAATTTATTCAATATATTTTTTTTAATTTTCTTAAAAATTACCCTACGTAACCTGCTATATCTTAATTATTATAATTAACATTTTCATTCAAATTTCAACAATTTCTTTTATATACCCCTGTTTTATGTCCCTTTAATGAATTGCAAAATACTTTAAAAAGTCTATTAGTTTACCTTCTTAACCCAGTTTTCTTTCTATTCAGTGGTTGTCCTTATCAGCTCGTCTTCTTCTTCTCTGGATATCGCGTTAAACTGCTTATTTTCGTGTTTATATTTAGCGCCTTCTTATCTGTCAGATTTGATGTCAACTCGGTTTGTAAAGTCCAGTTTGTGGTTTTTTAGGCTTTGGAATAATTTATTATTAAATAAATACCTTGTTCTGGAGTTATTTGTTCCCTGTGATGTGCCAAATATTTGTTATATTGCTCACTATGGTTTTCTTCTGCTCTGGGACCCTGGATTTCAACACTGCAATGTTTATTCTTCTTGCAGGTTAACTTTGTGAATTCAGGTAATGTTTTTCTTAATATATTCTGATAAATTTTCTCCTCTTCACAAATTCTGCTTCTATTTGTTTATATTCAAAATCAACAACTTCTTTATTTTTTTCTCGTTCCTATGCAACGTTTAGACTATCTCCCAGAGAGTTTTAATATACTTCACTAACTATATTTACTAATTATAAACTAAGTTGAACATAATTTTCTTTTTTTTACATTTTATTATTTTATTTTGATATCTATCTATATTGTTTTATAAACTTCAAACTTTTATTAACTAAATGTTTATGTTTTTTTATCATACACTGCCCACTCTCAAAATTGTCCTCATGTATACAAAAAATTTTCATAAATATACTAAATATGCTTTTTAAATTCCTCCTCTTTTTTATTAACTGAAACTTTTATTTCTATTTCCTGTTATTTTAACCTTTGTGTTCATTACAATATATTCTGATAAGTTTTTTTGTTTACGCTCCCAAAAATCTATTTTACGGACTCAGTTCAGTGCCTAAAATGAGTCTTTTTCTGATTTAATCCCAAAAAGTTGCCATGATGCATTTTATACAAAATAAACGTCGATAGTTATTTTGTGTTTACATTGCACAATCTAGTTACTACGATGGTATGATAATAATAAAATCCAAAGTTCCCTATTTTCGAAAAATAGTAGCTCTGATCGCTTTAATTATACATAATAAGAGGTTTGAATGTGTTTTTTGAGAGGTTCGCCTAGTCTGCATTCGTCTGAAACAAACTATATTTTTGATAACAAAAATAACGATAATGAAGATAAAACGTCAAATGTAAAAAAAACTCATTTAACACTGTTAATGAAACAATCGAAAATAGTGATATTTTTATTGTCTGTAAATCCAGATATTATACATGTATTGAAATTATAACATAAATTTCAATTCTTTCTTTAATAAAATATTTTTGTATAGTTATGAACAAAGGCAGTTTACTCTTGAACGATTTTTATATTTACCGATCTTTTGATCACCCTGTAGATGCAATTTGAAAGTTGTCCATGCCAACCGCATTTTAAAGGGGAGTACAAATTTTAATCAAGAATGCCTTTTTATCGTAGAATACAAATAAAGATGTTCTACTGTCCATTTCTATCAAAGTAGGCGGATTTATGTACAAATTGAAATTGTAATATAAATTTAAATTCTAAGCAACTTTCTTTAATAACACATTTTTGTATTAAGGAAAACAAAGGCAGTTAATTCTTGAACGATTTTTATATTTACTGATTTTCTGATCACCCTGTACACGCAACATGAAAGGTCTCTATGCCAACCGCATTTTAAACACAAGCAAAAATTTTAATCCAGAATGCCTATTTTCCGTAAAATGAAAAAAAAATATTTTCTCTCCTTTCCGTTTTAACCGTGGAAATACTGTATAGAAAAAAAAAATATGATAAGAATATTCTGAGTGGTATTACAATTCGGTATACAATAGTAATATTTCTATTTCAATAGCAAATAGTAAAATAATGCGTGTCTTCCAAACGCTTTTTAAAAGTTATTGATTTATTTGAGGAAAATTTAAATGAATAAACAAAATATCAGGATATTTTTTTCTATGTGTTTTAGTTTTCAAGATTTCTGTACCTAAAAACAGCACAAATTTGATCATTTTATGGCGAGAAATATGGCGACCTTAATAATATTTCTTCTATTAACATTTCTAAATAGATTTGAGATGTGCCTTAAAAAACCAACGTCAGGATCGACATGGAAATACTACAACCTATAGAAAAAAGAAAAAATTATGGTTTCCTTTACATTTTCAAATTCGCTCTTTAAAATTCAAAAGCATTCACATCTCCAAATACTAGATCCCAACATATATTAGATGTCCAAGAATGACATTGCAATAAAATGTCGAACAATCTAAGTGCAGCAACCAACCAATTTGCTTCCTGTTTTAATTATGCCAATCACTATTTTTTCTGACATCTAGTATATTTATAAGATAACATTATATAATAGAGATCATCGAATTCAAGGACGCTACGGTCCACTTGGAAAACGAATGAGATATAATAAATTAGCCGAAAGTAATTAAGAATTTACAAAAAGCTGTTAAAGGACAAACTTATAAGAACGTAGATGGTGAAAAAAATACAATCGTGTGTTTTTTTACTTAAAATAATTGGAATAACTGCCAAGTATTTTTTTATTTTTCAGAAATCAGTCAAATATGCAAGCTTTTCAAACAATCAGCAATTTTCATAATAATTAAATACCAAATATTATACAGTGCTTTCGAAATGTAACGAATAACATCATTATTTTTGAAATTGAGAAGTTTTCGAAATAATCCCCTGGCACGTCGATTTTGTGTTTAAAAAAGGCACTTTTTGACATACAACCCACATTTGTGACGTCGTCGTTGTTCGAGAATTTTTTTAAATAGCAACCCCCAATTTTGACCATGCCATTTGAAAGAGCGTGTCATTCTACATACATACATCATGAAACATTATGGTGTTACATAACAAAAATTTCGAGAAAATAATATTTTAAAATTTAATTTTTACATTACTGAAAATGATAATGATTATGTAAAATATCGACTAAATTAAATGTTCAAATTGTGCACCGTTAGCTGCCTGACAGTAGCCAAGACGATTAATAAATTTTTTTTGGACATTATCAATAACTTCAGGAGGTATACGATGTATCTCGTGATGAATTCTTGCTTTTAAATCTTCTAAATGAACCGGTCTAGTAACGTATACTTGGCTTCTTTAGTATCCCCACAAGAAATAATCTAGGGGTGTCAAATCAGGCGATCTGGTTGGCCACTCAATCGGCCCCCTTCTCCCTATCCAACGATTCGGAAACAGCTCATCTAACTAAGCACGGACAGGTGTTGCATAATGGGGAGGTGCACAGTATTGTGAAAATTAAATTTTAAAACCTTCAAACATTATTTTCTTGAAATTTTTGTTATGCAACACCATAATTTTTCATGATGTATGTATGTAGAATGACATGCTCTTTCAAATGGCATGGTCAAAATTGGGGGTTGCTATTTAACTCGAACAACGGTGATATATGGATCGTATGTCAAAAAGTGTCTTTTTTAAAAACAAAATCGACGTGCCAGGGAATTTTTTCGAAAACTTCTCAATTTCAAAAATAATGAATTTATTCGTTTCTTTTCGAAAGCACTGTATGTACTGTATTTGAAACTTGATATGGTTGCGGCAAGAATTCAGATGACGTCACGGCTGACGTTACTCAATTGTTTTTATTGTCAATATAATTTTCGATAGTTTGTCGCGTCAAAAACAATCATTTTGTGTAATTTAGTGTAATATAGAGTGCAAACATTTAGTGTAGTACACAGTATTACTATACTCAGTTGCAATTCTTGCCGCAATTATATTATTGCAATTATTTACAGAAAAGTAATTTTAGCAACAGCAGCCTACTAAGAATACTCAGAAGTATTTTGCATGGTTTTAACAATTTTTGTCTCTCAAAAACTAAGAATATGAAATGTTTGTAAGAGACAAAAAAGTTTCTGATTAAATAAAGCTATCGAAATTTAAAAGTACCTGAAAGTTCGGAAAATAAATATCGATATGGTGGTTTATTTACCCTCTTATAGCAAACCAGTAACACGAGAAATGTGCTAGTAAAAGGTTATTTTAATAGTATTACGTTTCTGGCGTTTGTTTATATTTAACTGTTTTTGAAAAAAATATTTTTTGTCTGTGCTGTGTTTATTAACATTTCGCCGTTTAACTTATTACAAGCAATTGTAATTTTTTCTTTCAAATGATTAATATCTCGCGATAGTGTTTTGTAAACCCTATTTTTTAAAACCCCCCATAAAAAATCGAAGGGTGTTAAATCAGGTGACTTTCCGGGTCACTGAATAGGTCCATTAATCCCAATCCGTTTTTCTGGGAAGTGTTATCTAAATATTGCTGCATAACCCACCCTTGTGGGGTGGAACTCCGTCGTGCTGAAACCATCGGTTTCTCCTTAGCTGCAAAGGCACATTCTCCAGAAGAGCAGGAAGTTCTTCTTGTAGGAAATTTAGGTAACTCACGCTGTTCAATGTATGTCCATAAAAATAAGGCCCAATTAAATGCCTACCGATGATACTTTACCATACATTTACTCCAAAATAGCCTTGGTTTTGGACTAAATTTGCAATGTGGGGATTTTCAATGGACAAGTATTGTTCGTTGCGCCTGTCTGGTAAACCATTACTGAGAAACCGACTTTCGTCCTTCCAAAGAACGTCCGAAAAAGGTTCTGATCAACAGGTTCTACATTTACTACAATTTGAGCTATAAAATTAAGTGTGGTATTTTTTTAAGGCTCTAATAAAAGTTTATTAGTATAAGAAGAGAACAGGAAAAAAATTTGGGTATGTTTCTGGAAAAAAATCGATTGAGACAGAGTACAGGATATCTTATTAAAAAGTAAAAAAAAATTACTAGTAAAGGACTAGTATTCATCTATTTTATAAGTATTAGAAAATATAACATCTAAAATTATAATTTAATTTTTTATAAATAGGTGTAGCGGTGACCCTCAATGTTCCATTTCTCAGTAATCAATTAGTTGAGAAAGAGGCCAAATTAGTAGAGAATTTTGCTTTTTTTCCTCATCAACATTTCGCCCCTTATTAAATCATCATCAGAGTTATATAAGTTGCAATATTATGTACGTAAAATTCTAATCACAATGAATAACATTATTCATAAAAACATACTTTAAATTAAAAAAAACAGGTAAGTGATACTGAAAAAAAAATCTCGTTTGCCGGTACCTACTTCATTCTTTTTACTTGAGATGACATTGATTACGCTTTTCTACGGAAAAATAAAGATTCCATTACGTGTAAATTCCATCGAAGGTTATTTTTTTATTTGTATTCCCTGCGTTAACCTTGCATGGATGACATGTTACACACGTTTTTTAGAATCGTAGTGGGATCCAGTGCATTTCTTGGAAAAACTATGCGTAACCCGCAAGTCACCAAATCATGAATTTATTATATTCAGGGGTAATTACCTTAGAAAGAAAAACAATCCACGGTTTCCGGTGCTTTTGCAGCTAACAAGTAAAAGCTAATAAAATTCTAGACAGTTATTGTCCTTCCTAGTTAGATACTATCCAAAATATGTCAAAATTTCAAACATGAGGAGAAACTGCTACTTATTTCATCTAAATTAAATAGTTTAACCTTCTACAAAGGTTTTCTGTGTCTGACCAACCAATATCCTGCAGTATTGCGCACACAGATTTCTTAAAATTTATCAACGTAGAAGCGGTCATCGGCTTCTGAGGTTTTTATAGGCGACTGTCTGCTGCATTTCCTAATGCTCTGAAATATTTTTCTTTCCTGAAATATGTATTAAAAATTGTACAACACTTAACTCACAAATTTTCCTACTTAGGAATTTTTCTAATACTATGACTTATAGGATGACGATCTAAAGCTTGCTATGATTTGTTATGTCTCTGAAATTCAATTTAAACGTTTAGTGATTTTTTTATTTTAAAATCTGATAAGGTGGTGTGAATCAGGACCCCTCAAAACCTCTATTTGCGAAATTTCAACAAAAACTACAAACAGAGCGTTAAAGTACCAATATTTGTCAATTTTTTAAATAAACACAAAGAAAGTAAAGCAAAAGTTCTAGCCACAAAAGACAAAGGTTTTAAGGGCAAAAGACAGACCGTAAAATTTCACTCAAAATCAACGCAATTGAGTGTTAAAACTAGTCTACACCTGAATGTGTCAAAATAATAACACAATTCGTTGAGCAATAACTGGGCGAACAGTTATTTGTTAGCTAAATAAATCTTTTATGGGTAATTTTTTAGTTAGCTGTCTGAACTATTTGTTACTTCAAACACAAAATTGAGTTATATTTTCAATATATTTCGTTGTTTTTTCCACAAACCAACTTTCTAACCAATAATTGTGATGACTAGATCAAATTTTTATTTACTCAAATTTCAACACCAAAATAATTTCACTCATAAATAAGTTTGAGGTTACTCAATATTATTTTTTACTGTGTGTTTCTGGGCACCAAAACCTATAGAACTGAAAATTAATGCTGGTTTAGTACCGTTCAAGTTTGGTAGTTTGCTCAACTTTGAAAGTGTTAAAAGAAAAACTCTAAAATCGTTAAGCGCTAAGATGAGAAGAAGCGGTTTTCGATATCATTTATAACAAACAAATATTTGTTAGATTATCTTGAAGAAAGTTTTTACGAATATGCACACAATTAAAACTTTGAGATCGTGTAAAGGAAACACTATGTACAGTTTTGGTTCAAATTTCACACATAGAGGTTTTGAGCGGTCCTGATCCTTTTTAACGTTTTTATTGATATTTAGGGGTATACAAAAATTATAGCGCAGCGAAAAAAAAATCAATTCAATTTAATATCAAGAACATATCTTTTTTGGTGTAATGATCACTTTTTTTTCAAAATAAATTGATTTATTTGACGAGTATTTGTTTAAATGAAACAAAAAGTTATTTCATTTGAAAAAACTTAATTTTAAAATATGATTTTCAAATAAATATTTGTTTTCCATTGCCCTAAATAATTTGTTCAAATCTGTATAAAAATGAGCATATCGAATGAAATAATGCGTTTATTTAATTAAAAAATATATTTTTTAATTGAGGGATGTGGAAGAGGAAAATATATATAATCTTTTAATTCTTTTTGTAAAGTTTTTAAATGAGATTTTAATAGATTACATAGCTTTTGAAAAACCGTAAATTAAAAAAATCCCGTTTACCTAATATAGTCGTATCGTCGAAAAAAGTATTTATTTGAAGGGAAACGTTCGAATTGTTTCCTATAAACAAAAAATAATTGCGAATAGGTGGCCGCTATATGAAGCTGCGCTATGCATTTCATCTCAGGTGTGTCAGATTTGAGAGATGATGAGAGCTAATAAGCTCGAAATCGGTATATGTTGACTATCTGCCATAGATTTTCAGGTATATGCTGGTCGGGGCAATAGCCCGTAGTTGTTTCCTGAGCAATAAGTTGTTATCCTAGACGAACAGTGGCTTAATTGAAAAAAAATTCTTTGACATATACAAATATTGTTTTTATCATACAGTATAATTAAATCAACGCCTGCAGTGTATCATTGAAAAGGAAATAATGTTTTTTAATGGAAACAAATACTTTCCTTATACAATTGTTCCTGGTTGTATTTTTGCCTTAAAAAAAAAGATTTTGTATAAAACAGTAAATATTTTTATTTGGCTCTATACAAACAAATAATTTATTTCTATAAAACAAAATTTTCATCTTAACAGACCTAGTATTATCAGAAGAAACGGACTTCGATGCTATTTAAAGCAAAAAATAATTATTAGATTATCTTGAATAAAGGTTTTATTTATTTGTACACAAATAAAAATGGTAGTTCTAATTATTATTCGTTTAAGTTCATATAATAATTAATAATAAGTTCAATAATTAATTATGTTTAATAAATTCGATTTGTAATTGTTCTGCAATGTTTTTATGACCAATGTTGAAAGCACGTTCAAGTGCGCACAATATTTTGCACGTTCTGACAATAATTCTGTACTTTTACCAAAAAGTTATTTTTCTTATGGTACTTAAGTTTCCTGTGTTCCAATTTCGGTGGAATTACGGGTATCTCGGATGTATACTTATCCGCCCAATTCTGAATGAAATAGATGTTTTTATAAAAGTCCTGATAAGAAGAAATTAAATTACTTGACATCGGATGTGTGGTGACTGTCGCGAGGGAAGGAAAACCGCATATTTGCAGGAATTAAGTTTTGAGGTCGGAAGTGTATGGCCTGAGTAATTTTACATTCATTCATGAAAATATATACAACCACCCACATATGAGTAATAATTCAGCCCCATTGCGCATCACTTGTGTGAATTAATCTGATGCGTTTCTTTTGCGGTCAGATAAGATTCTATGTCATACCGTAGTGGTCAGTCATGTGATAGATTTAGTTTATTACGTCTTGCTTATAATCAACATTCGTTGTAGTAAAACAAACATGATTTAGTTTATTTTGTGCGGTTGGAAACTAATTCGTTTTAACCGTTGGAAAAATTTTTGTCACAGATTTTCTTAGTATTAGTATTATCATCTATTTGCGATTATTAGTTTTTATAAGTTTGTTGTTCTGAAAATAATTATAGGTAATAATTCAAACGATTCAACTCAACTCAAAATTTTATTGGCCAATAAAACTGATCTTGCATCCATTAAACGGCATGGTGGATGGAAGAGCTCCTCTGTAGCAATGAGTTATGTTATCTAACAAAGCTGATATTGCAAGAAAAATGTAGCTGTTCCTTAAAAGAAGAGGCATCTGTAACTTGTGCAAATTCTTCACAAACTTGGGCAGATTTAATGCGTTCCGAAAATGATGGCAAGAATGCTACAAGGGTTGTTATTAATGGAAAGGAAGTTAAATGTGATAATTATTATATTACTGTTACTATAAATGTCAATGTTAATGTTAATAAATAAATAATTTAAATTTGATTTATTATAGGTCTGATGCACCAGTCATTGCTATTAACCTACTGAGATTCAGTTACGAATTCTTTATAATACGTGCTGATTTGATTTTTAGAAAACTATATTTATACGAACTGCTTTCCTTTTTCTTTGGAAGAGATATCTTGTTTACCACTGCCCGAATGTCTATTCATTTTATTTTGAGCATGAATTTAATAGTCTAAATTTTCAAATAATGTTAAGGTTAAATAAATTATAGAACACAGCTAAACCCAGAAACTTTACAAATGGTTAAATTGACTAAGAAACTTGAAAGAACGATAACATGAACGGGAAATAAGTTCCTTTTGAGTAAAAGGTAGAAAACTTCCTTAAAAAGATGAGATCTCATGTAAAACATAAAGACAATGCTGTTAAGAATAAAAAATTATGCGAAAAGTAAGATTCTTAAATTATTACAACAAAATCATTTTAAACTCATCGGCATAACAAACCGACCACTAAAAACTAGCCCCAATTTTAAAGTTGGCTTCCTCGCAAACCGCTCATTTGATTTTGATGATGTTTTTTTTCAAATTGTACATTGATTTCTCAGGAACGGATGCTATGCCGGAAATTTTTATTCGAAATTTAATTTGAATATATACGGAGCGCAATAAGTTTTTTTCCCGAAATTTGTAACACCCTGTGGGGTGCAGCAGCTACAGTCGCTGTTGCTAACTAGAGTCACTCTGTAGTCTCATCTTTTGTGAACATTTTGTTTTTTTAATCACGACATTATCTCTGTTCTTATTGGAGATACACTGTTTTAAAACAAACGCCTCGGAAAAAACAGAAAACAAGTTAAATAAACATCAAAACGTAAATTTAATGTGAAAACAATTGAAATTTAAATAAAGATATACAAATTTTGAAGAACTAATATCTAGTGTGACCTCCTCGCTTCAAAATGGCTTCTTTCAATCGACGTGACATCGAATCAATAAGGTTTGTAACAAATCCTTGTGGAATTGCATTAAATTCTTCCTGAAGTGCAATTCGCAGATCAAAATCTGTTACAGATAATGGAATTTTTTTAAATTGTAAACTCTTAATTGTCATATTTCAAACAATCAATCCGTTTCCGCCTATGCCGCCTTGATTATTTACACGTAGAAATTTCTGCCTGCGAAGCCTTTTTCCGAGGCGTTCGTTTTAAAACTGTGTATCTCCAATAAAAACAGAGATAATGTCGTGATTAAAAAAAACAAAATATTCATAAAAGATGAGGCTACAGTGTGACCCCAGTTAGCAACAGCGACTGTAGCTGCTGCACCCCACAGGGTGTTACAAATTTCGGGAAAGAAATTTCGACTTTTTGTTGCGCCTCGTATATACTCAAGTTAAATCAATGTACAATTTAAAAAAAGATCATCAAAATCAAATGAGAGGTTCGCGAGGAAGCCAACTTTAAAATTGGGGCTTGTTTTTAGTGGTCGGTTTATTTTGCTGGTGAATGTATTAGATTTTCCTTTTGGTTTACTTTAGCTGGGTTAAAATTCATTCATTCATTTAGGATAAATGCATCGTAGCACTAGTTTTCCTCAAAATTGATAATGTCTTTTAAATCGTTATCGTAAATCAATCTTGTTGGTGATTAGCGTTATGGAGACGAAAATATATATCTAATCAGGCGGAAGCATTTAACTGTATTTACTTTATTTTCAGAATTTAAGGAATCGCAAGTTGTTTGTCACGTAGACGAATTTCGGGAATTTCAGTTTTCCTCAATTAAAATAAATAAACAAAAACATAACAACAAATCTTTAATTGCCTTAATCTCTTATCATTGTAAAAAATTATTGGTGACGTGTTTCAGATACTCAACAAGCACGTGTAAACACAAATCAACGTATTTATTTGAATTAGTAGCTAATCTAACGTTTATATACTAATTTCTAGACTATTTTTCCAAAATTTTATCATGATGACATAAAATTATTGATAGCAATGACAAAAATAATGAAACATCGAGTGAAGTAAACACTTTTGTGATTCATACTATTGTTAGCAGTCATGTCTTGCTTTTTTCGTCTTGTCTTGGTCTTTCAAGAAGAACCAAGATAAGACTTGGCAGCTAGAGTTGCAAGACAATATTGAAGAATAAAGTCTTTGAGACAAGACAAGGAATATTGCTACGCCAAGAAGTCTAGAAGTCTTGCAAATATAATTAGGGGTAATATTGAAATGAATAATAGCTGAAAAAATAAATATTGGACTTCTATTGTAGCTATATACTTTATTTAAAGAGCTTCCAGCTTTTAAAATTGTTTCTAAAATCAAAGTTTATTGAGTCTAGATCCAGTTCTGCTGAAATGAACTAATTATAAATTCACTGCCACTTGACTGATTCTGTTTCGCCTAATTTGTCCGTTATCTATAACTTGTTATACTAGCGTCAAGAATTCAGACGTCTTACGTCACGACTGACGTTACACATTTGTTTTTATTGTCAAAGTAATTTTCGATATTTATTCGCGTTAAAACTAATCATATTTTGCAATTTAGAGCAAAATATAATGCAAACTTTTATTGTAGTATATAGTTTTATTACTATCAGTTGCAGTTTCTTAAATATAGGCCCACAACTGTAAAATGTACCTAAAACCTATTTTCTTGCAAATGAAATGTTTTTTTAATTATCTCGACATTTTCTCCAGAAAGAAGCATTTAAAAGAAACCGTATAAATGATACATTTTTTACTACAAAAAATTAATTATTCAGTCATTTTAAAGTAATTTTTTTCAGTACCGAGTATTAACTCCCTTATGGTTTACTGGAGAATACTTTCCCACTCTTCCAATAAGGCTTCTCGAAGTTGTCCAATATTTTTTACACTCCGCCTTCTGACACGTTTGCTTAACTCATCCGAAACGTGTTCTATCGGATCCATATCCGGGCCGCGAGCAGGCCAGTTGAGTTATTCAATAATTGCAACTAAGAAATGTTGCAGCTGCGTATTATCGTACATACAAATAAAATCTTGTACATATGGCTCGTACTCAATGAGAATAGCTAAAACTTGACAAAGAAATCGTCCAAATCAATGGAGAAAGAAATATACAGGGTGAGTCAGTCATAATATCATTAATTTTAACCACGACAGAAAAAAGGCAGAAAATCGAAAAAAAATTTTTACTCGACTTTTAAAAAAATAAACTAATCACCCTATAAAAATCGGTAACACGACGCTCTCGATAACTTTTATAAGCATCAAATCAGAGGTGTGCCATTTCTGTCTTGGACAGTTTTTTGTCGACAACACGATGGTTTTTTATTACTTAGTATTTAAACACGAAACACTTTTCAGCTTCTCTTAATAATTTACCCATTGGGTATAGGTTTTTTATGAAATGTATGTAAATGGTTTATTACTCGGTTTATTATTAGATACGTTGAAGTTTTGTGATTTCAATGCTAAATATAACTGTAACTAAGCTAATTTCTTTGCTGTCATAAGAGTCACATTTGGTCAGACGAAAATCCACACGCTAATCGTCGGTTTAGCGTTTAGAGGCGATTTGTTGTCAACATATGGGCAGGAGTGTACGGGGATCGTTTAATTGGACCGTATTTTCTACCGGAAAACCTGAATGGACCGCGTTACTTCCAATTTGTTATAGAATTATTTGATTATTATTATTTGATTTCATTGGATATTAACATTTTAAATTATTATTGGCTGAAGTTGAACTGAGCAAGAAAAATTAGATTCTAAAATAGTCAGTACAACCGTTTTTTTGTGATATCTAAAACCTAGGTAGGTACTAGGAAAATATTCCAACTTGGCAACATTGCATCAGGCCGACATGGAGTTGAACTGTGAGCTGTAAACGACCAAGCCTGTGGGCGATCAATGACAGTCTGAAAAGGGGATTTAAATAATGATTTGAAAATATTTTTTTTCGACGTAAATATGCATTTAGATATTTTTTAAGCGCGTATTCGTATACTCTTTATTCCCTATCTTAAAATTAATGACATTATGACTGACTTACCCAACAAACTTTGGCAAAATTTTAGATAACCTCATTTTTTTGCTGGTCAATGTGCTGTCTTCATTTTTGAGGTATCGGCCTTGGGAATTTCAAACGAAACACCCTGTATTTTGTAATTATTTAAAAAAGTTTCTAATATTCAATATAGATATCATAAAATATTATCAGGACGTACCATCAATTATCAGTATCTCTGACTTTGAACATCTGTATGTTTGTTTTTCTGGAGCATTTTTTAGAAGCTTTCAGAATATTTAAGTATCTACTTTTATATTTCTAAAAAAATATTTATTTTTTCTAGGAACAATTGAAAACATTTTATATCAATCTAGAGATTGTAACAAACCGCAAGATAAGATATAATTTTAATAACTTTTTAAGGCTAAAATTTGAAGTGTGAAAGATTCAAACTTAAGTATGGTATGTCCGATTATCTTCACCCAACTTTTTCAGATTATTCTAGTTCAAAATAAGCACGTAGATTCAACAGAAATTTCCCATAAATTCGCAGATTATGAATCATATAATCAATTGTGTAAGTATTTATCTACGTTGCCAAACATCGTCCTCCTCGTCGAAGACGTTGTTGAAATATAATATATTTTTTTAATAGTATTTTGAAAAGTTGTACATTTAGTAAGTAATTTGACTGAGGAAAAGTTCGATTTTTTGTAACTAGTGCTAGACGCGCACAAAAAATACATCATATTTCTTGACCATTCGTTTATTGACAACTTAAATGATTTCTTGTTATTATTATAAATTTCTTGTTGAACGGAATCCTCTATATATCCTTCTACCTCGTTCATTGCTTTCCATCCACCATACCTTTTAAGAGTGCTGATATCTCCTCCTGCATCAGCCAGTATCGTAGCAGATGTTCTCTGGAAACAGTGGCCGGTGTAATTCCCAGCATTCTGCAATTTTTTAAGGGAAATCCCCTATAGAATTTATACCAACGCATTGTCTTGTACACTATTCATTTCTATATCCTAGAAAGAATCTTGAATTCTCAATTGGTGACGGATGAAGATGAATTTTCTAAACATTTCGACAAGATTGACTCCTTCGACGTTCTCGTTAGAAATAAATTCTCTTCTCACGTTCATATTTGTGTCGGGAATCTCTATCAATATATATTCTCCCATGTCTTTTATATGTTCAAACTGAAGAAATGTTAGTTCTTCACGACGGCAAGCTCTACTGATACCAATAATCAACACTATCTAAGATAAAAACAATTTCAATATTTAGAGATAAGTATGAAAATTACACTTTACTTTGATCATCATGTAGGTTTTACTTCTGATTTTTCTTAAAACGCTAAACGTCCTGGATCTATATGTTACCGATTTATGTTAAAGGAAAGCAATTAAACTTGGAAATTTCTTTATGACAATATTCTTTTTCACTAACAATGTTGTTCTTATCGTTGATTCATCATTCAAGACTCCACAGCGTAGAACTCTGGTATACTCTGGATTTTTTGTTTAAAATAGACTAGTAGAACCGCCTCAGTGATAACAGTTACTTCCTTTTGATGACATAATCTTCAAATAAGCGATACGCTTTTTCATTTTATCTTTGGATTTTGTCGGCAATAATGATTGAATTCCGATTATTGATGATTCTTCTATATCATCTTCCATATTATCGTTGTAAGGCGAAGATTTCGACAAATTGAATACCTAATGAACAAACTCGTTTCTATATCAACATTCCCTCAGAATTCTTCATTACCATTTTCAAAATTCACAACTTTCAATAAAAAATTATGATAACTATAGTTATTTTCAAAACACGATTTAAAAGAAATCATGTATGCAACTTGTAGGACAAGTGTCTTTTCGGCGTATTTTTTGATCTCGCCTGGTGCATTTTCCTAACTTATTGCACAAATAGTTGTAATAAAAATATCTTTTTTACACAAAATAATAGAATATTAAAAATTATGAAATACATATTATATACATGATGTTTCAGGTATTACTGGCCCTTTGAGATTTAATTGGAAATTATTTGTGATAAAACAACAGTAGATAATTAAGTAGGTTGTAATGGGACATCTTTGGTGTAATTATTTAGTATGTTTAAATATTTCCATTATCACCAGTGGCGTAGACACCCCGTAGCACTATTTTTTTTTTTATTTACAATAAAAGTAGTATACCACAGTCTTAATTATAAAAGAACTACTACTTAAGTCTGCAAACGAGACATTCAATAGTCTTCATACAAATTTTAAAATTTCCGTGTAGGATAAGAAAGAACGGAATAAATTTTTATTTCAAATCAGTTAGACAAAATAACATTTCCCAAGGTACCAGAACGTATAAATATCTGTTTGATATGCAATATCCTGCAGGAGACGTGGGAGATTTGATTTTATCTAATAGAGATTTGAGATGCCCCCACTACAAATAGGCAGTATTATTTACATCGTAATGCGATGTGACGTATAAGCGTTATTGCCTATGGTATAGATTCTCTCTACTAAATTTTGCATATCCCTATATTATATTAAAAGCGACTACTTCATTAAAAATGTTTGATATCATATATTCAAATTTTTAAATGGATGCCATATTTCATAAGTTATATGATGTAATATCTCGAAAACCGTGAAAGATAAGTATCCCTTATTACACATTTTTCAAAATCTCAGTTGAAACGGTTTTTTCAGTGACGTAAAAATATACATTAGGGTGTTCCATTATAAAAAAAACAAAAGAGAAACCTGCATCTCCGAAATGTGATATATGCTTTTAAAAATATCTAAAATTTCCTACAACTCTCATCCTTACACCCTTTTCATACCTCGAATATTAATGGAGAAAAAGAGGCAGGCAATTGTCGCATGACATTTCGCCGTTTAACTCATTACAAGCCTTTGTGATTTTTTTTTAAATAATTAATATCTCGAGAAGGTGTTTAGTAAACCTTAATTTTTAAAAGCCCCCCAAAAAAATAGAGGGATGTTAGATCTAGCGACTTTCCGAGCCACTGAATAGGTCATTAATCCCAATCCATTTTTATGAGAAAGTATTGTCTAATCTATCTCTGTCATGCTAAAACCATAGGTGCAGGAAGTTCCTTTTGTAGAAAATTTAGGTAACTCGCGCTGTTCAATATGTCCATATGTCCATAAATGCTTACCGATGATGCTGCATTTACTCCAAAATGACCTTGGTTTTGGACAGGATTTTCAATGAACCTGTAGTATTCCTTGCGCCTGTTTGGCAAACCATTACTAACAAACCGACCTTCGTCCAAACGTACCGAAAAAGGTTCTGATCAAATCGCTGGACAAAACAGGCCAAAACACAGAACAGGACAAAAATTAACACAAAAGTAATGCACAAATAATGAAAAATATAAAGACAAAGAGCAATTAATATGCACGCATTCCTACAATATATTAATACATTAATAAAAATTACTTAATTTTTAACAGTAAACGTTATATAAAAAGAAAAACAAAACAAAGTAACTGTAATTACAAAAAATGTATAGCTCTATTTATAGATTTAATAGAAGAAAACTTTATATCACCATGATCAGATATGATGTTAAAATTATGAGACATGATATAAACTGGAGACTTTCTTAAAATATTCGCATTGGCTGCTGATAAATAAAAAGTATCATTTTGCCTAAGACGAAAATTAGGAACTCTGATATTAAAATATTCTAATAATGACATGCAATCAACATTGTTGTTAAACAAATTGTACAAAAATAATACAGTATTTCTAGCCCGACTTAGGTTTAATGAGGGAATATCAAACCTACAAAGCAATAGTTCATGGTTGCAGCCTCGAATGGGATATACACCATCACACTTGAAGGAAAGAAACTTTGATTTGACTCAATATTCAAACAATGTGTTTCATAGATAGGGTACCAAAGTATAGCACCGTATTCCAACTTAGACCGTACAAACGAAAAATAGAGCATCTTTAGCGCATTAATATTAGAAAAAGATCTACAATTTCTTATGATAAAACCTACCATCTTAAATGACGATTTAACTACATTATTAATATTTTATGAAAAACTTAGTTTAGAGTCAAATATAATGCCCAAATCAGTCATGATACCACTTTCGACCAAAAAGTCATGATACCCATTGACCTTTAATATTCATTGAACAGTTGATTTATCTAAATTCAATTCCCAGCTAGTCTGCTGTATAGAATTTCGTGGATTTTTGTTCGAAATACTGAAGTCTAGCTGTATTAACATTGTTTCTTACCCTTCGGTGAATTATTTGATTCTTTCGAACAAAAATTGCATCATTTCGTCGCAAGGTCACCTCCGATCTTGTAAAGATTCTATGAACAGAAATGAGGCGCTGTGTATAACCTTCTCGATATAACTCTACAGCTTTTCTTGAATTTTTTTGTGACTTGCCGTAAATTAAATCAACATTTTCTGAGTGAGTAAACATTTTGTAAGCACAAAAGTTATACATTTTGTCATACGACGTTATATGACAAGTATCTTTTGACATGTATGCACTTTAAACAACGATCATTCAATTATTCTTCAACAACTACTTGATCCCCACCGCTTATATGACTTTCAGGTGGTATTTCTTTTGAGACTTTAGGACGATATTGCTTATAACTTTTAATAAAGAGAGCTTTTTAACAAGAAGAAAATGTGGGTATGTTTATGGATAAAATATAATTAATGATGTTATTAGTCGTTTCTGTCAAATCCCAAAGATAAGCATGGGCATGGGTAGACCCATCCTATCAAGTTTCAGACACTCTGTACATACGGATTTCCTTTTTCGAATGTAATAGATATTTGGCATTTATTACGTATTAGAACATGTCTAAGCATATACAGTATGCGCCAAAAGTATGGAATAAATTCAATAAAAACGAAACAATTATTTTTTGGGAAAAATCCTCGAACAGGTCGATTTTTAATTTTAAAAATACATATTTTAGCGTAAAATGGGATTTTCAAATGTCATTTGTTTTCGAGTAATGACGTCATCATTTTTTTTAAATGGCAACACCATATTTTTTTCCTTTATTCTGAAAGATCGTTTAATTCTCTATCAGACAGTACTAAAATTTTGCCCTCTTACATAGGAAAGTTTTCGAGTAAATGACAATTGAATGTTAGAAAACGTAAATCAATTAAAATAAAGCAAAAACGTTATCAAGTTTAGTTTTTCGAATTCCATAGTTCTTTTATGGATCACGTAGGTGAAAATCTTTGCAAACTGTCATTGTCACACCGACTTATAAGTATTGCAAGCGACATAGAAATTATTATTCAATTTAAAGTATTATGGCACATTTAACTGTTACTCAAAGAATTGAAATTTTAATATGACTAGAACTCAGCAGGAAGTTTGCGATTTATTTAATGAAAAATATCCAGATCGCCCTATCAGCCAATCAACAGTCAGTAAGGTAAAGTCTAAATTTAGAGAAACTGGCAATGTTGTAAATATTCCAAAACCTGGACGTCCAAGCATTAATGAAACTCAGAAACAGAACATTGTGATAAGTATGGTGGATAATCTTCATAATTCTTCACGATTGGTTGCATTAAACAATGACACTAGTCAGAGCACAGTGCTACGTATCTTGAGGAAGGAAAAATATCATCCCTACAAAATTCAACTTGTACAGGAACTCAATGAAGATGATCCCGATCGCTGGTTACACTTTTGCGAAATTCTAATGGATTTATGTCAAGGAAATAGAAATTTACACCGGCAAATACTTTTTTCAGATGAGGCCACATTTTGCCTGAATGGTACAGTAAACCGTCAAACTTGCAGATATTGGAGTCGGGAAAATCCTGATTGGATGGCAGAGGCACATACCCAACACCCTCAGAAATTAAATGTGTGGGCTGGAATAGTTGACGACAGAATAGTAGGGCCTTTCTTCTTTGAAGGAACCCTTACAGGACAAAGATATTTAGAGTTTCTAGAAAATGACCTTGTTCCAGCCCTTGCAGTAATTTTTCTTAACGATAATGACCCTGACATTCCTGACGATACCATATGGGTGCAGTAAGACGGTGCACCTCCGCACTATGCGCGCCCTGTACTGTTTTCCTGGTGGATCGGCAGACGCGGACCGATAGAATGGCCTGCAAGATCGCCAGATCTTACACCTCTTGACTATTTTTATGGGGATACTTGAAGTCAAAAGTGTACATTAATAAACCACGTAATTTAGAAGAACTTCAAAATCGCAATCGGGACGAAATACGCAGAGTTACCCCAGAAATCATTCATAATGTGCAAGAAGAATTTCTTCACAGACTTACGCATTGTCAAGAAGTTGGTGGATGGCAATTCAAACATTTAATTTAAGTATAAAATTTAATCAATTGTATTTTATTTTACACACCTCAGAATTGTTACTTTTTTATGGATGAAATTTACGTTTTCTAACATTCAATCGTCATTTACTCGAAAACTTTCCTATGTAAGAGTGCAAAATTTTAGTACTGTCTGATAGGGAATTAAGCGATCTTTCAGAATCAAGGAAAAAACATGGTGTTGCCATTTAAAAAAAATCGATGACGTCATTACTCGAAAACAAATGACATTTGAAAATCGCATTTTAGGCTAAAATATGTATTTTTTAAATTAAAAATCGACCTGTTCGAGGATTTTTCACAAAAAATAATTGTTTCGTTTTTATTGAATTTATTCCATACTTTTGGCGCATACTGTTATGTATATTTAAGTGAGAGGAAGACACAGTGTCGGTATGGAAGCGACAGTGAAACACTTTTAATTTAATAATGCTAATGCACAGTATCGAAAGTGAGAATAATACGAAAGCGAAAGTACATTGAGATTTCTCATAAAATGAATGAATTGGATAAGTAGGCCACGCTTGGCAAAAATTGAAAGTAACCCAAATATTTAATGGGTTTCTGGTTCTTATGTAGAAAAAGTTTTATAGAATCGAGGAAGTCTGCCTTTTTTTAATAGAAAATTTATTACGTTACGTAAATGTTAACCAAACACCTAATACGATAAGAAGCGAAGTCACATTAATAGAGTGCATTTTTGTATGCTTCGTAATTTGCAATATTTAGTGTTTACAGTAAATTGATTATTCGATACGACCTAATAATTATCAATTTGATAATAATAGATAATAAACTTGTCTCGTGTCTATTTCTCACTTTTAATAGTTTATGTGCTCATAACTTTATTTTAACGAAAAATTATAAAAAGATATTAATTTATTCTTTATAAGGATCTTAATAATAACTTTATTTAACTAAAAAATGAATAAGGAGTTGTACAATTGTTACTATTTATGCAGAGGTTCTTTTTCTAGAAACGAATTTAATGCATTTTTATAGTTCCAAATATTATCATTCTAGTTAATTAATATTTTTTCATATAATTTTAACAAGAAAAATTGTATTTAAAAGTGCAAACTTCTGGAAATAAGGTAGAAATATAACACTATTATTTAATACTAACTGAAAGTAAAATACATTTTTTTTGCTCCGTTACTATAATATTTTTCTTTACGGAAGAAAAGTTAATGTTGAATGTTATTATAAGCAATAATAAATTTACATATTTACAATTAAACAATATGTTTTTCCATGTCAAATTCTAGCAAATACCTGCTATATATAGAGGCTGATTCGGATATACTAGGAAAAAAATGGGTATATAATCTGCATATAAAATTATTTGACCCGTATTTTTTTGTTTTCCCGAATTCTAATTTTGGGGATACTGGGGGGTATAAAAAAGTACTCTATTTTTTTTCATTTGAAGCTTATTTTTTCAGAAAACGTGACTAAAGCTGTCGTAGGTACTAACATTGACATTGAAAAATTATGAATGCATAAAATGAAACAGATAATTCAAAAGGATTTGAAGTGAGTTGAGTGACATAGTTTTTGAAAATAAAGTAAGTAGCATTACGTATAACTAGCATACTTCACTTGTGTGTTACTTAATAAAACTACTTTCTTTGTAATGTTCAGATATATTATCTATATACCCCATACCAAATTCCATCGAAATAGGCTGAGGGATGAGATATTTGCAAAAACAATAAAATTTTAAATCCAATTTCAAGGGGCCGGCCGTATGCTTCCAAAAATAAGAAATCGGAAAAACAAAAAAATACAGATCAAATAATTTCTCACGTAGATTCTGTACTTAATTTCTTTCCTAATATTTCTGAATCACCCGTATGTATCACCTGTATGTAAGTAATTGTTTAAAAAAGAGAACAGATGAGAAATTTTAGTGTGTATAGTCTTTTGAATGCTTAAAAAATTAATATTCAATTATTATATTTAAATATGTTTTGAAATATATAAACTTTTGTTTTTTGCATTTGTTACTGTGACGGTTTTTTTTCTAGATAAGATTTTTAATGCAATTGTTACTTAATATGTCTACACATATTTGAAAATTCTAAACAATATAAATGTTTAATTTAAAAAGATATACCTATAGTATATTTATAAGTTGCCTATGTAAGGTCCAACGTTTCTTCTACAAATAAATATTTGAAATATGTACGTACATGTAAATTTTATAGTAAAAAATTAATAAATACATACTTATATCTGTTCTGCTTTTTTGTTTATACAAAGAGGGCATTTTGAATATACTATCATCTTATAATTTATATTTTCAAAAAAAAAATAATAAAAAAGAATTGGATTACCATTTGATTACGTTTTCAAATAAACTATTTACAAGATATGCAGTATTGACGTATTAAAATATAAATCAATATACAGGTACCTGTATATTTGTGGAATAATGTCTGCAACTTTCTTTAACGAATATTTTAGTGTAGTTTAATTATATAAAGCCCAATCAATGTAATATATTTGTTTAAATTACGTCTAAGAAATTGTTTATTTTTTACAAAAGTAGGTATAATGTTTGTGGAAATATTGACACATATGGCTTATAATTTCATAAAATTACGATATAATTTAGGACAATCCCACGGTCTTAGATCACTAGTAAACATCTTGGGATTTTCCCATATCACCAATATTGACGACCACTTTCTGATTTGCTCTTTACATTAATTATTAGAGGAAAATGTGGTACTCAATTTGTTGTTGGTTAATAAACCGAAAATTATTAGGTATAGTTTTTTTGCCAACATACTCAGCATGCTTTTAGTTTTTATTAGAATAATACTGAATATTATATTTTACATGCAACTAACATTAACATATTAAAATTGCATCAAAAAATTATCTTGTAATTTCAGAAATGTTATAATTTTTATTTATGTTTCTGTGCTGCTTTCTCTTAATTCGTCTTCAGTGTTAATAGGACTTGTGTATACGAGCGTCTTAGGTGGCCCCACAAAAAAAATCTAAACTACTGAGGTCGGGGGATCTTGGTGGCCATTACTGATGCCTACCGCGCCCAATTCAATCATTTGGATAAATTGTTTGTAATTAATTGCGTATTGTTATAATGAAATATGCTGGTGCACCATCGTGCATGTACCACATTTGATTTCTTATTCCTAAAGGAACATCCTCAAGGAACTGCCGTTGAAGGAAATTCAGGTAAGATTGTGCGTCAAGTCGTCCCGGAAGGAAGAATGGTCCAATAAACTAATCACCAATGATACCTGCCCATACTTTAACCGAAAATGTTGTTGGAAATGGGTTTTAGTTATAGCATGAGGATTTTCTTCCCCCCAAATATGATTTATGGAACTTTTCAATAAAATTTCTTGAAAAATTAGCTTCGTCAGTGAACAGAATAAGCGATCTAAATTACGGATTTTGTGTTGAAGATACCGCTGACAAAGAGTCACATGCTTTGGAAAATTTGTGGGAAGTAATACCTGCACTCTTAAAATATGATAGGGATATAACAAAAAAATCCACTAAAATTCTCCAAACTATTTGGTGGCATATATTCAAGTTTCTAGCGATCTTCCTCGTACTCGTTTCAGGATGTTCTTCGATAATGTGCAACACCTCCACCATAATTTTGGGTGTTCTTACATTTAGAAGTCTACCTTCAGGTGTACCTTTTCGGACACTACAGGTTTCAAGATGACGACGATGAATATTGGAAAGAGTGCGACTGTCTGGCAGAGCACGATTGGGATATCTCTCGTGATAAATACGTCTAGATTGCTCTGCATTACCATCGGCTAGACCATACACGTAATGCATTTCCACCATTTCCACATTTGAATAGTTCACCATTATTAGTAAAGTTTGTAAATATAAGATATTCACAGCAAACAGATTTTAAGTGACATATTCCAGGCCAACTAGATTTATTGAAAAATTATATTGTATCCAATAATTACATTAATTCTCTGGGACAATCCAACGGTTTTTATTTTTTTTTCTCAAAAACGGTGCATTGCAATCCAAAAACTCAAGAGGGCTCTTACTTTTCAAATTGAACGGGGAATTAAAAAATATTTTTTATCTGGGAGAAAACTATTGGTGTACCATTTTTCTTTTTTAAATATTAAAGTTAGTCCTCGTGCGCACGCCACTGTTGAAGATAGAAATTATGTTTATATTGCAAAATATGTACCTATATTAATACCAATTAATGTACTTATATTAATACCTAATATAATACCAAATTTCATGAAAATATCTAAAGCGGTTTCGAAAATATGAATTACTTTCCTTTTTTTTTCCTAAAACTTTAACACCTCGTATTCTTGTAATGGAACATTTTTGAATGTTAGTTTATAAAGCAAACTATCATTAATTCTCGATGTAGAATCACCCCCTTAAATATTCACACATCATTTAGGAACACCCTGTATATCGCCAGGATATAAATACATCCAAAAAATATATAAAACGTTACCTTCTACTATGTAGACCTGAGTTTATTAAAAATCTGGAAGTACTTATAACAGTTTGGGTTCTAGTCTATGGAATTCAACATTTGTACATTCTAAACATAAATAGCATAGGTTGTTTCGCTATACGTCACTGACTGTAACTGAAAAGATGATGTGCATCTGAAATTTTGATTATGTATAGATAATATGATTCAAGATGAATAGTTAATAAATTTTTATTACAGCGTACCTACTAATTTGTGTAATCTTTCATCGCAAAGAGGAATTTGTTCGATACCTTTCTTCCATAAAATTATATACAATTATATTAAACCTAGAAAACTTCTGAAACAATGACATTTTCAGCAACAAAACTATCTTCCCATTCAGCATAGATTTTCAAACCACACTGACATTTTATTAACCCATTGTAAGTATGCCATTATCACAGTTCATTCATAAGAGAATTATTTAAAGCATAAGTACTTGTTATGCTAATTTCGTAGACGAAAAATTCCGTGCAAAATTTAAATGCAGTATACATTAAATAGCTACGTAGTCGTGTGTTTTAGGTCAAACAGAAGTTAAAAGCAATTTGTTAATTATGCTAACTAAAGATACCTTCACTTTTCTTAATGCTAATCCGTTCTTATGCGTATTTTTTAATGCGATATAACCAGTAAAGTTATTTGTGATTACCAAATTTTAAGTACTTTGTTGGCCGTTTAACCCACATATGCAGGGTGTTCCTGAGTGACTGCAAAAAAATTACAAATCATACTCCGTATAATGAAACTAATTTAATAAAAAAAAATTGATAAATATTTTATTTAAAAATGAAATTTATAATTACGGAATATATTATTTATGATTTTAATTATATATTTCCCTTGTTGCATCTTTTGTATTTGATCCTTTTATTTGTTAAAAATTGTCATATAAATTGAAGATAAAATTAATTGGCTGCAAACATACTACTCGTTATGAGGTCACAATTAGTTTCAAATGATGCCCATTTTAACAATTTCTTTAGTTTTAATTTTATTTTGTTATTTATTTTATAGTTTTATTACTGACAAATTTTAAATACGAAGACTTTTTGATTCCTTCTAATAAACAGTATTAAAAACCTTGAAGTGTTTTAAAATTTGTAAAAAAGTGTTTTAAATTAAATTCTGCGCGAGATATTATCATTTCTTTTAAATTCGATCAATGGAAAACAAAGTTGGGTATAGCTTTAAGGGTGACTTGCCCTCGTTCAACACCTTGTCGTGTTTCAATTTACTTGAACTCAAAGTCGACGAAGACCAATAATAAACCTAAATCATGTACCAAATTTGGTTATTCTAAGTTAAAGTAATTCAGAGATATTTTTTTGAACCTATAAGTATATGTGCAAAGGAGTCTAATATATTATCTAAAGAAAATGGATAAAAATGTCTGTTGAATATTTTATTTATAACCAGACTTTAATATAAAATTTCTTTATTATAAATAAGTATAATAATTTATTTATTTCATTCCTTATGCATTAAATGCGGAACCATAAAATTTACTTCAGTTATATGAGATAATAATAGACATCAATAAGATAATGAACAATTTCACAAAAAAAATCTAAATGAATTAACCCTTTTAATCCACTTATAAAGATATAATGTAATATTTTAAAATTAGATAAGTTACATTTAATTGCTTTTACTTTAATTTAATAAATCGATCTTAAAGTAATTCCTGTAACTGATTTTAAGGATTTTCTGAAAAGTTTAGTTGCACCTCAATTCATTTTTGAGCCTTGCAAATAAATATTGATAGTTTCAAGTATCTTTAACTTGATCGCACGATATTTCAAGTTATCAAATAATGTGAGAACTGTAAGCTGTCCTCTTTGTGACCGTATTAATACATATTATAGACAACGATACTTTTACATCATAACATTGACATTAGCAAATATTCAAGATTAATAACATTCTTAAAATAAAAAATGATGATTACAAACCGAAGGCATCAAGAATATTGACTAGAGAGAAATTTGACACTTCTCTGAGAGATGGTCCTATGAAATATTTTTATGACCAAGGTAAGTTGTCATTTTCAAAGGTAAAATAAAATGTACCTACATATTTTTTTATTAGGTGGTACTGATTTTTGGCATATGTGGAGTTTGCCGTAAAGAAGAGTTATGTAATAATATGTTATAACAATAGATGATATCAGGATTTAGTTAAAACGTTGTTAGTTACTATAAAACAAATCCAAGACCAAAATCTTCTTTTGTATATTGTAACAATAATAAATGCTCCAAGCAAGAGGTTATATATATATATATATATATATATATATAAGGAATATACCGGGCATTACTTTCGGTGTTCTTCAACGCTGAAGGAGGTGTAACTAATATTAAGCGCCATGGTGGTTGTTGAAGACTACATTGAAAATTCAGTGTCCAACAAAGTGGAAAAAGAAAAAAAATATTGTCACCAATATGCCTTTAACTAGTACTATGACAATTTGTTGCGGGTTGCCTAAATATGTGACGTCACTCTAAACAAGTCTTTGGAAACATTTCTCTTGGCCTCTAGCATAACTTATATAACCAATAGCTCTATCAAAACTGTCACAGAATCAAAAAATTTTTTCGTTATGACATCGTGCAACCGAGTAGTTTTATGCAAATCACTCTGTAGAATACGCTCAACAACTAGTATCGTCCAAAGATGCTATTTTCCACGCTCTCCATTTTGCGTCGAAATTATTATATAATCTCGACTATAAATACGCAAGAGGCAATGTAAATTTGATACCGATGAGGTTAATTAGGCCAAGTTTCTTGAAGATATATCCGGAAATATCTGGTTCTGGAGAAATATCTCACAACAATCACAATGTCAATATTATCAGAATGATTTCCAAGAAGCTGTACACTCTTTGAACTCGGACATGGCTGTTTGATTAAAAAAATAATTCTCATGGCGATAAAGTACAGAGTGAAGTTTTTAACAAGGTTCGGAAAACAAGACGAAGTTAATTTATATTACAGGTCCTAACTCGTTTTCAAATATCGTTCGCGAATTACATAAAAATAATACCTACTATCAGGATTGAGTCAAAATAGATGGCCATGAAGAAATAGTTTAAATATTATAACGAGAAAAATGTTCTAGTACATTTTTTAGGTTATGGCTTACCTATAAAATACACCGAATATAATGAGTTACAAGTAAACGTGTAACGAAAATTTGTAAACATTAAAATAATAATCTCATACGCGGAGGACATAGCTGTATCACTGTGACATAGTTGGCCATGGTAAGAAATACGTTTCTTTTGTTCAAAGAAACAACAAATAAATAAAATAATGTCGTGCCAACTAACAGCAGCGCTAGATGCAAGTCAATTCGACCGTTTCGCTAACGCATTGCAACCGTTCGACTTCCCTTACATCTTCTGTCTTTGTCTGCATCGTATCTCGTCGCCTGATACCATTTGAAGCTTTAAAATGCACTTTCTTAGTTCCAAATTAACAAATTTATTAACAATTATTTTCAGAAACAAAGTTAAGGTGTCTTTCAATAATTTTAGGAGGTGATAGAATACTTGATTTTGAGTCGATTGAAACAAACATACCTATATATCAAGTATTGCAATATTTGTGATAATTATTTTTTAATTTAACCGTGCCTTTCTACTTTTATTGAAGTGTAGAAGGCAAACAAAGCTTTTTATAACAAATATTTCTATACTTTTTTTATTAGGAATTAGTGGATTATCTTACCTAAGTAATGCTCTTTCAGTTCTTAGGAAAAGTTTATTGATAAACATTCTAAAAATTAGGGATAAGGGATAGAAATGGTTTAAGAAATTAAGACATTTGCTTACAAGAACGTAACCTTTAGAAAATATTGAAGTTACTAAAATGCCGTAGATTAAATATTTATTTCAATTGCTCAAATCTTATAAGCTAATTTAAAATTACGGTACAAAAAGGAAAAGCAATGTTTACATTAAATAGCTTGGTATGCCATGAGAAAACAATTGTCCTTAGTTTCCATAGCAACCGTAAATGTAGATCAACTGTCAAATTATACGTTCTTAGTTAACACCACCATTTTTATTACATCCTGAACGGCTGCCCTGTTTTGGCGAATGCGCTCCCTGCATATTTAAACGTGTTAAGATTAATTTCCCTAATTTTTAGAGTTTCCCTAAGAACTGAGAGAGAATTGCTCTTCGCTTTTCTAAGGTAGAAAAACCATGAAGTTCTAGGTAAGTAACTTTGGATTATATTGGTTAAATTATTTAAATAATCCATTCATTCCTAATAAAAAAGTACAGAAATATTTGTTATGAAAAGGTTTGTATTTCTTCTACACTTCAATAATTGTAGAAAATCACGGTTAAATTAAAAAATATTAAACAAATAATTATCACAAGTATTGTAACACTTGATATATAGGTATGTTTGTTTCAATCAGAATCAAGTATTCTGTCACCTCCTAAAATTATTTTAATGACTTGCAAGACAGCCTCTATATAAATTAATAAAATAATTTGCCTCTTCTAGGATGTCCATTTATTTTATTCCCTTTACGCTTTAAACCCTAGTTTGCTCGTGTCAAAAGTATGATTTAGGGCACCCAAAAACTAGATTTTTTCTAAGAAAACTGGAACAAGCTGTATCAAAATCGGAGTATTATTACGAGAGTTGTTTTGAAATTAGGTTTAAAATACCTAAAGGGGCCTGTTATATATATACAGGGTTAACTATGACTAAGTACAAATATTTTAAGAGGGGATAGAAAAAAATAAGAATTAACAGAATTTCCTTTCAAAAAATTTCCAAACTTATTTATAAAGCGAAAAAAAAATGTTTCGAAATTATATTAAATCCTTATTTAATGCCGCCAATGTGAGAATCAGAGTATGCAACCAGCAAGCAACCGTCATGCAACAGTCGGCCACAATCGGCAGTCGGTCCAGTCGAGTCGGTTCGCTGTCATGTTATAATTTAATTCCTGTGTTTACGTTGTAGTTTTGTGTTCTTCTTCACTTTTTAGTGCTTTATTTTAATTTTAAACGTTTTATAGTTAATAAATAAAGGAATATGTGTCGGGTACAGATATTTTCCCACAATATAGTTCGCCGGTTTGTTTTTCTAGGTTATGGGACAAGACTGCCGCGGGTGTTAAACGTTTTCTGTTATCTATTAGAACCTACCTAATCATCCCTTTCTTCGATTTTGTTATAATACATAGGCATTGTATCTAACTGTACTTACGGGATGTGTGTTTATCGGTAGTGAGTGAAAATGTAGTTTTACTAGTTTGTAACCAAATAATGAAAAACTAATGCGAAATACTGGAGCTAACTGGATTAACTGTTATATACCTATCAGGTATTATTACTAATAAGAATGTAATAATAATTTTTGTCGTTTCTGCATTTAGAAACACTGCAAACGACCGCATGGTAGTTGCTGACATATGTAATGTCAACTATGGATCTAAGCCATAAGCCATCTCAGTCGATACTCATCATAGGCGCCGACTTTCCGTAGGAAAAAAAGGGTTTTGCCCCATTTTTTAAATATCGCGCTAAAATTCTGGAATAACTTTTTCATTGTCTTTTAGGACTCCCTGAGGACGTGGTTAACATTTTTGTACTTAGTCATAGTTAACCCTGTATATGTGTGTGTGTGTGTGTAAATATCTTCTATCTCTATTTCAGTTGTTAATAATCTTTCCATGAATGTTTCTCATGGAATAACATGTCATAGATGCATTTCTAATAGAGGATCCATTTTTAATAGTCTCGATGGCAAGGAGATTTTCTTGCATTCAATAACCTCGATAGACTCCAGGCTCTTTGATGTACTTAAATTTGGCATCTGAAATAATATAGATCGCTATAGCAATCTCACTCAAAATTAAGATGACCACCTCACCTGATTTGCCAGGAAGAGATGACTATCCCGTTAATTTGTAGAAAACGTGCGTAAGCGAGATTATTTTAGGGTTAGGTTAACTTTTCGTATACGGTATTGCAGTAAAAATTAATACAATTATTTTTTGTGTTATACCCAACAGAAGTGTGGATGACTGACTATGTTATAGTATAAGTATCGACATTTATCGTTAAATGAATGAAATAATAACTATGACCATCTCTCCTAGTATGGCCATCTAACCCGAATATACACTAATTGGAAGAAATCTAACAAATACTATAGATATCAGATCATATTTAGTAATGTTTCTATAAATGTACTTTCTTAGCATGTTTACCACAAAATCCAGTGGAATCCTGTGAATTTTAGATTCTAGAAATTGTGTGTAAGTGGCGACATCTATTTTAAATCATGCGGTATAAATAGATAGATGACGTTCTAAGTATTTTAAGAAGAGTGCTTAGATTCAGTATTTTATTTATTTTTTGCAATTTTGACATTGGAATAATACATACGCAACAAGAAATTGTTTAGCAAAATTTCTTCATATACCTTGTACAAATGTTTGTGTTTAAAAGCTCTACAATTATGTATTAATTTAAAAAGAAATAGTTTATATAAATAGATATATATAAAATTTATTTTATAAAATTTTAATTTTTGGACATGGTTCATTTTATATCTATGATCTAGATGCAAGTACTGCTATAAATAAATAAAAAATCAATAAAATTACAAGAAGAAAACTACCATGTGATCATTTTTTTAAATCTGCATTACAAAAACATTAATGTAAATCGTTGTATACTACTTTTTGTATAATAAACATCTATTTCTACAGAAATGTATTGTTATACATAGACATAAAGTGCAAGCTTGAAAATAATAAAATAATCAATGAGTAATTTGCTTATAACTTTTTAGTATTGATTTAGGTAAATAAATATAATTTTTAATTAAATCAACTATATCATATTAGTATTATTTGATAATTCACATACAGAGACATTTTTGGATACAGCACAAATGTATGTTATAGAAGCCATTTATTTTTATATTATATATTTAAAATTAGAAGAATAACGAGTTTTTTTTCTTGAAAATAATTTTTTTCCGAGGTAGCAAAGCTATTATATACATTTAATTTGTAACGCCCTATACAGTGCTTTCCAAAAGTAACGAATAAATTCATTATTTTTGAAATTGAAAAGTTTTAGAAAAAATCCCCTGGCACGTCGATTTTGTTTTTAAAAAAGTTAACTTTTTTAAAAACAAAAAATGTCACTTTTTGACATACGATCCACATTTGTGACGTCATCGTTGTTCGAGATATGACGCTATCCACAATTTTTTTTAAATAGCAACCCCCAATTTTGACCATGCCATTTGAAGGAACGTATCATTCTACATACGCATCGTCAAAAATCATGGTCGCCCGACAGTAGCCTTAACGACCGAGAATGCTTTTTATTGCTGTCAGGTAAAAACTTGAAATCGTACTTTATTAGATAGTCTTTTTTTTTAATTTTTTGAGTTACTTCTTTAGTTGTTATCTTTTGTTTGGCAAAAGCAGTGCGTTTGAAGTGTTTATTGAGTAGTAACTCTGTCATTTTATAAAAAAAAATGGTTAAATTAACTGAACGGGAAGGAATTGAAATTCTTCGCAAGTAGGGTATTTTCACCGGTTCTGAGTCTCCCCCCACCACTTTCCTCTTTGAAATGACCTTTGCGGTAACGTATTTGATGACCTTCAATGACATTGAAGGTCACATCAGTTGGTAAATTTTATTTGACCTCTACCGATTGGAGGTCATATCAGTTGGTAACTTTTATTTTGACCCTCTATCAATTGAAGGTTACATCAGTTGGTAAGTTTTATTTGAACTTGAAAAAACCTTGCTCGATGTTGTAATACTAGAGTCTACAGCGCATGCTCAACTCCTATCTCATCATGAATATAAAGGAATGAGTAGGTAGATAGAAAACTCATTTGTGAATAACGTGTTGACCGAGAGTAACATAAAATAAAAAAAAAGATGTATTTATGCAATGTGTGTGGTAAAAGTTTTACACGCAGTGATAATTTGCGTCGTCATGAAAGGCAGTCTTGTACGCCCATAAGTGTAGATGAACCTGAGTCAAAACGGGTTAAATTAGATCATGATGGTCAATCGCCCGAAATTGTAACAGTTAAATGTTGTAATAAGGATATACCCCGCACTCAAATACATGCACATCGTAGGACATTGGAACATAGAACAATGTCATGTACTCCTAAATCTGATGGTGTACAAATTATTAATACAGCATTTAAGTGTAGAATAATAAGCTACAGAGTTCATAGTGAAGAGAAACTTACAGACTTTGATGAATTTTTCAATCGAGTGAAACCTAAAATAATAAGTTTGCTGGAGGATGTCATAAGGGTCCATAAATCCATAAAAGTGAATATGGAAACTTTTGCCAATTTTATATTGCAA
The DNA here is from genome assembly GCA_037114965.1 of Monochamus alternatus. NCBI lineage: Eukaryota > Metazoa > Arthropoda > Insecta > Coleoptera > Cerambycidae > Monochamus > Monochamus alternatus. The sequence goes on from CM073427.1 coordinate 18,522,620, forward strand.
ACTCGCGAGACCTCAGATGTGAAAGCATTTAATAGTTGCAATAGAACTCTCGACGAGTCTGTGGACTTGGATGATGTTTACCAGGAATTTGTAGATACGATGAAATCTCAAACATCTGAATTTGAGGAGAAAGATTCTGGTAAGTAAATCTTATTAGAGGAGAAATGAATTTTCTTTATTCATATAAAAAATATTGTTACAGGTTGGGCCATCGAGGAAATATTGTATATGGAGGTAAATGTGAATAAAAATAGTCCTCTGTGCGGCTCCTCTTATATAAAATTGCCGAAGTTTGTGGAAAATAAGAAAGCGGTAGTAAATATAAAGAATCAGGATGAGTGTTGCTTTGCATGGGCAATAACTGCAGCCTTATATCCACCGAGAGGTCCAGTGCATGAGATGTCATCATATCCACATTTTTCTTCCGTTTTAAATTTGGTAGGTATGGAATTTCCAGTTAAATTAAAGGATATTTCAAAATTCGAATCAATGAACGATATATCTGTTAACGTATACGGTTTGGAAAGTGCATTTGAAAAGAATAAGTTAAAATATGAAATCGTTGGACCTTTGCGTTATGCATCAAAAAAATTGAGGTATCATGTGAATCTGTTATTTATTACTAAGGAGTGTAGCCAAAATCATCATTGTGTTAAGGAATGTGCAATAAGCCATTATTGCTGGATTAAGGATTTGTCGAGGTTGGTTTCTAATCAGATTTCTAATAATGAACATAAGAAGTTTTTTTGTGATGGTTGTATGTCTTACTTTGGTTCTGAAACTTTGCTTTTACAACATCAAAAGCGAGACTGCAATCATATTTATACCACTGTACCTAGTTTAGAATTGCGTGTCGATAAGTTTGGAAAAAGTGTTCCTGAAAACATATTAAAATTTGAAAATATTGAAAAACAGTTGAAGGTGCCATTTGTAGTATATGCCGACTTTGAATCTATATTGAAACCTATGGATACATGTGAACCCAACCCCGAAAAATCATATACATGTAAGACTTTCAGCCATGAGCCATATTCATTTGCGTATTTGATAAAGTGTTCTTTCGATGACTCTCTCTCAAAATTAGTTTTTTACAGGGGGGATAATGTGGCAAAGGAATTTGTACAGCGTTTAGAGGGAGATTTAAGGGAAATTTATAATAATTATTTGAAAAACATAGTTCCAATGACCCCCTTATCTGAGGATGAGGAGCGTGACTTTGAAAATGCTGTTGTTTGCAGTATATGTGAAAAACCGTTTGAAAGGTTTCATGTTAAAGTTAGGGATCACTGTCATCTAACCGGGAAAAAGAGACAAGGAGCCGCTCACATGGGTTGCAATCTAAATTATAAAATATCGAACTTTATTCCAATTATATTACATAACATGTCGGGGTACGATGCTCATTTGTTCGTGCGTGAATTGTGCTCAAATAAGGATAAAATTGACGTGATAGCCCAAAGTAAAGAAAAATACATTTCATTTACAAAACACCTTTATATGCATGATTATGTTGGAAGTGATGGTAAAGTAAAGAAAAGTTTTCTAAAGATGAGATTTATCGACAGTTTCAAATTTTTATCCACATCTTTAGAAAATTTATCTGCAACTTTGAATGAAACTCAATTCGAAGAAACCCTTAAATACTTTCCAGATAAGGAACATTTCAACCTAATAAGGCAAAAAGGTGTTTTTCCATATAGTTATTTGACGAGCTTAGACAAACTGAATACCCCATATTTACCGTGCAAAGAAGAATTTTACGATAAATTAAATGAAGAACATATATCAGATAAGGAATATGCAAGGGCACGAAAAACTTGGGAAACGTTTAATTGTAGAAATTTGGGTGAATATTCCGACATTTATTTAAAATCAGACGTGTTCATATTATGCGATGTATTTGAAAACTTTCGAAAAATCTCCCTGAATACATATAAGTTAGATCCTGCACAATATTATACGGCTCCCGGACTTGCATGGGATGCCATGTTGAGATTAACAAAAATAGAATTGGAACTTTTGACGGACGCTACAATGATACAGTTCTTCAAGAAGGGTATACGCGGTGGAATAAGTCAATGTTCTGGAAGGAAACATGTTGCTAATAATATATACCTTCCAAATTATAATCCAAGTGAACCTTCATCGTTTATTACATATTTGGATGCCACGAATCTCTACGGACACAGCATGTCGCAATATTTACCAACGGGTGGATTTTCGTGGCTAACAGAAGATGAAATTTCAAATTTTAACGTTATGGACATTCCCGATGAAGGAGTTTACGGTTATGCGTTGGAAGTGGATATAGAATATTCTAAATTTTTACATGACATACACTCGGATTTACCCTTTTTAGCGGAGAATATAATACCACCCGGAGCTAAATCAAAAGTTCCAAAATTGATTCCAAATTTAAATAATAAATATAATTATATCATACACTTTAGAAATTTAAAACAAGCAGTGATAAATGGTTTGAAGGTAACAAAAATACATCGCATAATTAAATTTAATCAAACTCCTTGGCTGAAAGTTTACATCGATCTTAACACTAAAATGAGAAATGCTGCTTCAAATAAATTCGAAAAAGACTTTTATAAACTCATGAACAATGCCGTTTATGGGAAAACAATGGAAAATATTGACAATAGAAAAGATATCAAATTGATAACTCATTGGGAAAAAGTTCAAAAGTCGTTTGGCGCAAACACATTAATCGCTCGACCAAATTTTAAATCGTGTACTATATTTTCAGAAGACTTCGTGGCCATACATATGGGTAAATTAAAAGTTCATTATAACAAACCTCTCTACCTAGGCTTTTCTATTTTGGAACTATCTAAAACCGTGTTATATTCTTTTTTCTATAACACCATAAAAAGTAATTTTGGTGATAAAGCTTCACTATTGTATACGGATACAGACTCCTTAATTATTAAAATTTACACTGATGATTTTTATAATTTTATGAAATCAAATATTGATTGTTTCGATACATCTAATTATAAACAAGATAATAAGTTTGGTATTCCCGTATCTGATTCAATATTGGGTAATTTCAAGGATGAATTTCCTTCAGATCCAATAATGGAATTTTATGGTACCGGTGCTAAAGCTTATTATGTGAAATCCGTGAGTAATGAATTAAAAAAAGCTAAAGGGGTAAAGAAATCTGTTATAAAGAATCAGTTGACCATTAATGATTATAAGAAAATCGTAGATCAAGGTGGTTTAATTTTTAGAAAAATGAACTCTTTCCGAAGCGAGTTACATGACATTTATACAGAATTAAAAAACAAAGTAGCTCTTTCTCATTATGATGATAAGCGTTTCATTATTCCCAACACTGTATTAACATTACCCTGGGGTCACGATGATATTAGGTACTACCAAACCGAATACGATAAAAATTTCGATTGGTTCGTAAACGTTATAAGTCAAACGGTTGGAATAGATGGAGACAATAATTTAAAATTATTAATTCAGGCTCTAGAAGAAATAATTGAGTAACTGGAAATTTTATATCTAAACAATAGTATAAGTATACAAAGTATTGTACTTATTGTAACTTGTTTGTATATTTGTTAACCTGAAAAAAAAATAAAGAATAATATTCGTCCATTATGAATTGTTGTATATTTATTTCTATTTTATTTACCCACAATTTTATTTAGGAGTTAATAGTATCACAAAACCTCATTTCTTCCGCATATACAATTTATATTTATAAAATGTGTTGGTATTATTTATTTAATTTTCATATAATACTGTGTATTGAATTTACTTTTAGAATAAAAACTATCAACCATTCTTCCTAAAATAAAGCATGTCAAAAATTAAAGAGAAATTACATGAAAATCAACATTAAGAATCTTAACATAATTATTTGAGAATTTTTAATATATAGCAACATATCAGATTTAATATACTTTTCAACACTACGCCACAGAGTTTATGTTTTATTCTTGATTGTTCCGAAAAATTCTCGAATATTCAATCCGCCCATCCAGTGAAATATGAACACTGGAGTGATGAGTCATTTATTTTATTTGTTCTCGAAAAATCTGCTGAGAAGGTATTCACCAACATTCTAGAACATCATCGACTCAGTTAAGCATGAGCAGTGTAATAGGTAGCGGTAGATAATCATTTATTCTTGCCTGCTTTCTCTCTCGAAAATTCGATAACAGGAACAAGTTCTGGTATATTCTACAGTATTACAGAATAGGCGGTGGTAGGAGGTGGTGGGAGGGTTCACAGAGTATAAAATGGAGCCGTCCTCACGAGGAGTCAACCAGTCTTTCTGTGTAGTTCGAAGTGAAGACATCGGTGAAAAAGTAAAGTGAAAAGTGAAAAAAATGGGCAGAACAAGTACGGTACCAAGGAAAACTCCTACGAGTTCTAAGAAGAAGGTGGTTAGTGTAGGCAAACCAATGCCTCAGATGACACCTGAAGAGCGTCGTCATTTTCAACGCCACAGTGCCAACCCAAGGTCCAACCCAGGCTATTATACTACGCCGAACGTTCTAGATGACCTGCCAGTGATCCCCGCAGACGATATTTTGGCTAGGGCGTTATCAGAAATTCGCGGGGATCTCCCAAATATTGTGTTATCGCCAATAAGTGACAATGAAGATGATGTGTTTCGACCAAAGTCCCCGCTGCCGAAGGTAAAAAAAATAAATAAACATCAAAGGGTTGAAACTTCCAGAAAATCCTCTGGGAAAGGGAAGTCTTCTGAATTGTGGCATATGTTGCAACAACCAGTACCATCAAAAACATCTACAAGCACCGCCAAAAAGGAAGCCCCACAAATGATAATTGAAACCCGAACGGTAGTGGTACCGCAAGAAATAACGGCACCACACACTATATCGCGAGCTCCAGTTGAAGAAGTTCCTCGGGTATCACAGGAAGCTCCTCAGGAACAGATTCCACCAATTGTGCCCATGGAACTGCAACCAGCACCGGAACCTCAGAGGATGGAAATGGTGGCACCGTCAACGACCACAGCATCTGACGAGGACGATATCCAGTGCTCACAGGTTGGTGAAACAGATGCCATTTCTGCCTTTCTAAAATTCTGGGCAAAACTGAATAGAAGAGAGGCAGAAAGTGATCGAGAAGTTCGGGAGCTGGAGAACAAACTCATCGAAAAAGAGGGGCAGTTGCGGGTGTTACAAGAAGAAATACAGAATTTGCGGCGGGACATTGATGAAAAGAAACACAAGAAAAGTGAAAGTGAGAGAACGTTAAGACAATTGAGTGAGAGGATGGGTGTTAGAAGATTGAATGAATAGTAGATTTAGATATAAATATATGTAATATTTAGATATTGTAAATATATATAATCCCGTGTAAATAATAAATTTTTCTAATCATATATATGTTGTTTAAATATATTGTAGATAATAAAAATTAAAAAAAAATACTGGTATGAAAATGTGGGTACATAAACCTTTAAAATACATAAGTTTCATAAACAAATTTTAAAAAATTAAGTGTTTACGTTTAAATTTAATTAATGAGAAAAATAATAGCATATTTAAATCTTTAAAAACTATCTAATATAAAACTAAAAACTTATGAAATATTATATGAAACTTAGCGTTTTTGTTCACAGTTTGGGATATAATCCCATGTAAATATACATCCTATATTTGAAATAAATTTTTATAATCATTTATATGTTGTTTAAATATATTGTAGATAACATAAATTTTAAATTAAAAAAATATTGGTGTGAAAATGTGGGTAATATAAACTTTTAAAATACATAAGTTTTGTAAAAAATAGGTGTTTACATTTTAATTCAATTACTGAGAAAAAATAATAGTATATTTCAATCTTTAAAAAAATATCTAATAAAACTAAAGACTTAAGAAATATTATATGAAACTTAACGTTTTTGTTCTCAGTTCGGTTACTTTTCACAATCACGTCACTTTTGACTTTACCAATAATAAAACATCTCCAGATTGTACTTTCATTAAGGGGGCGGGAGAAAAAGAAAAGAAGGGAAAGGAAGAGAAGGAAAAAAGGGGAAAGGGAGGGGAGAAAAGGGGGGGGGAAAAAGGGGGGAAAGAGAAGAAAAAAAAAGGAGAGCTGGCCGCCAATAGCGGCCAGTTCTCGCGTGGGGGCGGCGATGGGGGCGGGGGGGATGGGGGCGGCGGCTGGGGGGCGGGAGGCCGAAGGCCGACCCGCGAACGAGCGAGCGAAGCGAGCGAGTGAGCCCGCCCACCAGCCGCCGCCCCCATCCCCCCCGCACCCATCGCCGCACCCACGCACTCATATTGGGGGCGGCGCCGCAGGCGCCGCCCCCCAAGTCAACTCCTTGCAGGCACCGCCGGCCGCAGGCCGGCATTTTGAAATTATCGGAGTGATAATTAAAGAGGCAGCGGCGGCGCCGCAGGCGCCGTCCCCTAGCAAATCTTCCGCAAAAGCCGCCGGCCTTCGGCCGGCGCGTTCGGAATGGTGAGACGGAATGCAGCCGGTCGAAGGCCGGCACGTTGGAATAATCGAAGTGACAACTAAAGGTCACCCCTACGTTGACCGATACCATAAAATGATCGGACGGCAGAACCACTGGATAAATAAAAAGTTTTGTGAAAATTACCTACGCATCAGTAGTTTGTTAGAACTTTATGGTTTGGATACATATCAATATCAAACAAAATCTAATATTAGTTGCAATAAGTTTAATTTCAAATTTATTACAACAGAGTAATAATTAAATAAATACACATATCACATTTTTTATTTACAATAAATTAAACCATCTTCAAAATTAAAAATATTCTAAGCAGTGTTCAAAATCAGAGAAAAAAGTGTACAACATTTTGTTTTATTTCTTTTGTGTTAGTACATAAAAATTAAACATTTGTGAAATATTTCTCAGCATTTAATAACTAGTGGTACAGATATTAATTTTTTAATTTATATTTAAATATACTATATAATACGCATAAATAATTACTTATAAAATATTTTAATGCATTTCTTCCTCCATCTCATCATCACTCCGCACTTCAGGATCGTTGCCGATATCCCGCTCTACATCTCCAAACACCTGAGCTAGATTATTCAACCACTCTTCTAAGTGACCTAATCGAATAAAAAATTATTTTAAGAACTACATCCAATTGTTGCAACTTTCTTACCATCTAGCAGATCCATACTTAAATTGTCCGGTGTTGAATCTCCGGACGATGTGGTAGAATCAGGCAGCGGGTTCTCCTCCTCATTTTCATCACCATATATACTGATGGTGCTGTCACTCCACGACGGAGAAGATGGCCTAACGGGTGAGTGAAACGGGAATGTGGTGGAGTCAGCCTCAGCAATTTCTACCTCTGGTGCTGTTCTACTCTCCATGTTTCTTCTTTGTTTTGTTGCGAGATACTGACTTGAATATTTGAGATTCTTATTTATATGTTCTAGTCAAGTGGAGAGGGTAAATATGTACGTTATTTAATGATTATACATATATTTACTTTTGTTTAAGTAGACTAGATTGTATCCAATTATCAAGATCAACACAGTTTTGCAAACTACACACACATTTATTAATGCAATGATATAAACAATATGGAATAGTTTTATTAAATATTGGAGGTGATTCAACCACTTCATCGCAATTTAAGTTCTCAACGTTTATTATATCCTGATGAGATATAGGTTGTATGTCATTTAATTTCTGTCGGAGAAATGTTTCTTTCTGATGTCCTTTTACATATACTATTCTTATGTTACAATCCACTATATGTTTATATAATATATCATTCAACATTTCATAATTTACATAGCCATCATCATATTTTAATCCATGATGAAACCATTTTAAATATGTGGCTTGTCTTTTTAATTTGATATCTAATGAACTGTATGGAACTTCTGGTTTTAACAGATAATGACCAACGCATTTGTCACTAATAAATGTAATCTCCTTTGGAGAAAATTCGGGTATATTATAACCTTGTAAGTCAACCACAATAAACTTCATTTTAAATCCTACGACACTGTACTTTCCACTTTGATGGTTTAGATACAATTGAAAGTAATGTAACACTTGTGTTTCCTTATATTTATAAAAAAAAGTATTACGGGACGCTATATATATATATATATATATATATATATATATATATATATATATATATATATATTGAAAGAAAAATTATAGTTTCAATTCATCTATTTATTTAATATTTACAATGTTAAACTATATATATTACTATAAGTAAATACTTACATTATCTAAAAATTATAACTTACAACTAATCGCTAAAATTATTCAGTTTTTGTCTTTTTCACTTTTCACATAATTGCAGATGACACAAGTCCTTGTTAACCGCACTTGTTCTAGAGGTAGCCGACATGATGAACAGTAAAGCGAACATTCTTCATATTTCGACGTTGTGTGGCAATCATAATGCGTATGTTCATATTCTTCCACACCCGAAAGCCGCACCAACTCCATATAGCACCTGTGGCAAAATTTGTAATCCGTCTCCGGGTCTGTGCTAACGAGTACCATAGAATATGTGTAGCAGTACTGTTGGTTTTTATTAACAACGTCGCCGTTCCGAACTTCGTGGGACCTCATCAATATTTGATCGGGCTCATCGGAGCAATCTTCGACGATGCCCTCGTCCACATATTCAGCTACCTACATAAAAATATTTCATATATTGTTGTTATATTTTAAAAAATATATATATTTACCTCTTCTTCGTCATCTGCAGCTTCAACGACCTCTTCATTGCCCGCATCACCCTCATCCACCTCACCTTCATCGTTCTGCTCGTGTTCATTTACTTCATCCACATTATCTTGAAGAAGTTCGCCATCTGCATCTTCAACCACCTGACCTTCATCATCATTTACTTGGTCCACATTATCCACATTATCTTCTTCGACAAGTGGTATACCCCAGGCTTCCTGTTTCACAAAATTTCACAAAATTAGTTTATCAATAAAAAAGACATTTAATAATATTTACCTCCTGCTCCATAGCAGCTAGCTCCTCTAAGAGATCCCAATTAACAAACCCTAAACGAGCCATTATAACTGATTTTTACAAGTACGCAAGTTTTAGTAAAAAGCTGTAGATAACAACTAATCTCTATCCTACCTCCTCTCGGGTTATATAGCGTTTCAGATGTGACGTCACAGATCACATCATGATGTCAAGGTCATCTAGAATATTTCTCAATCGTATGGAATGTTTAGAAGTCACATGAAGGTTATGCATATATAACTATAAGGGTTTGTGGATTTAGGAGGAGTTCATTCTTTTTTAGACATCTCAAATAGTGAACAAGTATTTTAAAAAAATGCCATTTCCAAAAGAATGGGATTCAAAGGTGAAAGTGCAAGTGATTCCTTTTAAAGTGATGAATTTGTATACATGCCACAATTGTTATTGTATGGTACACAAAAAACTTATTAATGATTGTACAGGACTTTGTAATGAATGTTCAAAAGAAAATCGAGTAACCGTAAAAACAGTGGAAACGGATAAATGCAATAAATGTCAGAAATTGAAATACACCAATTTTGGAATTGTTAGGAACCGTTGTGAAAGCTGCAGCATTGAAGATCATCCCCTGAAGGAACGGTGTGGTATATGTATGGTATATAAAGAAGATTGTTGGAACAGAGTCTGCGCTGCTGACAGAGAGGATACATTTTTATGCGAACAAACAGGACATTTATTCGCTAATAAAAATAAACATTTCAAACGTTGCTTTTGCTTAACAAATCATCAACAAATATTGCGAAATGAATTGTTTGACAGATAAAACACTATAATTGTATATAATAAAAATATTTTGTTTAAGCTAGTCTCTTTTTTTACTATTGTCCTCTCAAATTAATTTTATAAAAATATAAATGACAAGCATTTTGTTTCTTTTATCATTTACTACTATCCTCAAATTCCTATTTTATATAAGTACAAAAAAAAATAAAACACATCAAATATACTCATACGTTTATTATTATCATATGATAAACATTTTATTACAATCATTTTATACAATATACATATATAGTTACATTTTATCAACATTAAATATCTCCATTGGTTTGTTGAAATGATTAAAACATTGTCCAGTTGTCATTTTAAATGATATACCATTATTATTCACTTTTAGACCAAGTCTGTTTTATTGATCCACGAATTTTGGGATGCGGGAAGACCAAGCCACTTACAAAATAATCTATCACCCTTCCTCTTCAAAATTTTCTCCACCAAATATACTTCCGGAAACTTTGTTTTCTGTAATTCCCACTCATAAAAACATCCTTTGATTGGCTGGCCATACATATCTTCTATCATGTATGTTGTCGGATTTGTTACGTTTATTTTTACAACTTTAAACAGTTCAGTAGAATAATTTGCTGTATATCCCTTCTCGAACACGTTTTTGTATTTGCTTATACGTACTATATCCCCTATATTGAATTTTTGCTTCAAAGCAACTTTTGGATAATTATAAACGTTTAATACAGTTGTTCGTTTTACATCGATAGGTTTCATTCTTGTAGTACGATGAACTCTGTTGTTATATGAATTTATAATCTTAGGTAATATATCAATCCACTTATAATTACCTCTAGCAGAAAACTCTTTATATATCCAATTTTTCAAAGTTCTAATTACACGTTCTACAATTGCTGCTTTTTTTGTACTAAATGTGGAATAATGATTTATGTTGTACTGACGCATTAGTTTTGAAAACTCTTGATTGTAAAACTCGAGCCCTTGATCGCTCTGTAAATTTTTTGGGGAATAACCAGCTTCACGAAGAACATTTTTCATTGCAACAGAAACTTCGACAGCGTTTTTTTTCTTTAACGGTTTGGCCCAAACATATTTAGAATAACAATCAATTACTATGAGTATATATCGATAACCTTTATTTTTGGTTGCAAAATCTTGCATTTCAGCCAAATCAATTTGCCACAAATCTGCAAAATTTTTTATTATGGTTCTTCTCCTTCTAAAATTTTTTCGGACCGGTTTATGTAATTCATTGATAATTTGTCGTTTTGTATCACTAATGAACATATTGTATTCCTCCCTTGTATTCAAACTTTGTAATACGATGATACATGCACATGTATGTGTTGCAATATTCTCTTTTACAATGATCGTTCCTGACAAATGGCACCCTCTTATGATTCAACTGGTTTTGACCATATAGATGGAAATACTAATCTACCTGTATCTTCCGGGGGATGATGTTTCGCAATAAGTTGCTCAACTTTTTCTATATCTAGTGCAAAATCTGACAAATCTTGTAGTAACTTATTATGAGATTCCCAATATTTGTCTTTGTCACTTTTTAATTTATCCAAATCAATTTTCATATCACTTATCGTTTCATCCATCTTAATTTTAATATTTTGAAATATTTTTGTTACCTCATCCACAATTTCATTTCTCTCCCTTTTTATGTAAGCTACCAAGTTATCGGTTATGAGATTGGCTGATTGTTGTACAGCGGAAAGGATATCATTTTTACAGGTATCCATAAGTAAATTAACATAGTTTAATGTTGTTCCATCCTTTTCATCTGTTGGATCACCAATATTTTTTAATTGTTTGCCTTGAATATCATAATGTTTGTCATTGGTAAGTTTGAAACCGACGCCTTGCGGACCACGATGACCTACACAACCACTCTTTTTTCGACGTCCAAATTTGTCAATGGAGCCCATTATTCCTTTGTGTTCAAATTACAATTGATAAGAAATAAACTAGTATCTGCTTTATATATTTATCAATCATGAAATAAATGTAATCAATATTCCTCTAATACACAATACCTTCCTCCCTTAGTTCGTCTATTATGGACAATATTTCATTTTCGTGACCTGAATGACCAGCCATTTTAGAACTCCATAATAATCTTAAGCGATCAATTAATTCTTTGGGTTTATTCCAATATATGTAGTCCACCTTTTTACCAGTATAGATTTTTCTCGTAGGTATTATACCCGAACCTTTCATGGATCGAGTTCTCATTCTGCGATGCAACAGCGGTTTTATGACTTCTATATACTTTTTCGTTTTGCTATAGTTATAACCAGATGTTACATCATAGTTTTTGTATGCTGCATTAGTTATATTTAATATTTCAGCAAATATATTTTTATTTTCATCGCTAACCCCATTTCCATCACTATTAAGAGCCGGGGGAAGTTTTAAAAATAGCAAATCGTATAACTGCGGATTTCCTTTATACGTTCGAAGTATTTTATTATTTCTTGAAAAGGAAATATTTTTCCCATGAAATCGAACTTCGGCATTACCCATGGATAGTTTTCCACTATCGGTATCAACACGAACCCCGTACTTGGTATCGTATGCAGGATCGCCGATTCTCACTCCTTCAATATAATTTGAAACAATATTTGGTAATTTTTCAGCATCACCACTATACATAGCAGGACTTGAAGCTGTTGTTATTGATGATGGTGGTGTTTCTATAAAAGAAGGGTTTTTCATTATTGTTTGGTCTTCCTCAAATTTGGGTGTTTCAACCGTACTAGCACTGCAGGTGGTAACTTTTTTAGGGGGTGTTGCTAAATACTGCTGTGAGGCATGAAATTTACGATTTGTATCCTTAGTTGTTTCAGAAATAGTTTTTAATGGCTTCGTCAGTGGTTCATATATTTTTTCCAATGCAGCTTGATTTTCAACATGTCTATTTTTTATATAATTGAATTTCTTTCGAACAGAATCAGTTGCTTCTATTAATTTCCTTTTTAAATCTATTTCACTAATATTATTTGCGTCCTTATCAACTTCGACCTTCTTCATTTTTTGATGTGTACCCATCGCCACTTCCTTCACAATTAATGTAAAAAATCGTATGCATTATGGATATATGTAACTATCTAAACCTTTCCTATATCTACCTTCATGTATTTCACTATCTTTATCAATAACCAGAAATCCATATTTATCTAACCAGCATTTTGCACACATATCCAGAAACTGTTTGAAAGTAACATCCGGCGACACATGATCTTGAAATATATGATGTAAATTCATTTCGTCTTGCTTGAACATAACTATAAAATTCGAATTGTCTCTAATTAGTTGTTTTGGCACTCTAGAATATGTTTGAGCCAAATAAAAACTATCTATAGATTTATGTCGACCCATACTAAAATATGATCTAATAATATCTTGTTTCTCACATATAACATCATCAAATATAAAAACCGAGTTCGACTTGGCGTCAGAGGGTTCAACGATTTCAACATTATTGTTAAATGTATAAAATCCTAATCCATCAATGGGATTTAAAATCTTTCGAAGATATTCATATTTTGGTTGATACAATGATTTGGAGTATAAATAAATGTTAGCAAAACGTAAACCATGCGGATGTGTAATAAGTGATATCATAACATTGGTTTTCCCACAGTTCGAAGGGCCAATCACCAGACCTCGAATTGTTGAAGGTAGTAGCGGTCCATGGCGTCTGTTGTTAATATTTACACCACTTCCTACACGTTCATCGAAATTATCCACTACAAACGTCGCCTTTTGTTTTACAATCCGCATTGTTTGAGTGTCGGATACTATATAAATAGAAATGAACTGTATACATAATATTTAATTGGCAGTTAGCTTTCTTGGTATTGCGATTCTATAATCTAATAGAATATCAAACAAATATAATTACATTTGTTTATTACCTTTTTGCTCATTTTAATGCCGTTCGTCAGCGAATCTAGACGTAAAGTGTTAAATTCACGAAAAGGAAGGGGATTTATAAATTCTTTAATAAATAAACTACCGTTTGAATTACATTTGCCTGGAGGATATCAGTACTGTGGTCCTGGCACAAAATATCAAAAAAGGATATCAAGAGGTGATCCGGGTATTAATCCTCTCGATCAGGCTTGTAAGGCACATGACGGTGCTTATGAAGATTACAAAGATTTACCAACACGACATAAAGCAGACTACGAATTAGAGCAACGCGCCTGGCAAAGAGTCAAATCCAAAGACGCTAATTTTAAAGAAAAGGCAGCTGCTTGGTTAGTTACAAACATCATGAAAGCAAAGCGACATCTAGGTATGGGTTGTAAATCTAAATCCATTCCGAGAAAGAAAATAAACAAAAAGAAGAATATTAAGAAAAATATAGTTAGCTTTGGTGGTGGTATTGTTCATAAAGTACGAGATGAAATACGTAAAGCTGGTGGTAAACGATTTGTTTCTGGTAATGCACGAAAAGCAACCCAATTCGCTTTACAGGCAGCACGAAGATTTGTGAGAACATCAGGGGGTAAAAGAAATATTCGCACTCCCCGAATTATACCTATTCCGAAGGTTGGTGGAATATTACCCCTAATTCCTATTTTTGCAGGACTATCGGCATTAGGAAGTTTAGCCGGTGGAGCTGCAGGTCTATATAAGACTATTAGTGATGTGAAAAATGCTAATCAACGATTATCTGAAGAAGTACGTCACAATAAAAAAATGGAATCTGTAGCCCTTGGGAAAAAAGGTGAAGGTTTGTATTTAAAACCATATCGAACTGGATTAGGACTTTATCTGAAATCAAATAATTCAAAAAACTTCTAAACTCCCTACCTCGAAGACCTCTCAGCGATAACGATATTAGATATTATGCTAGTATTTTAAAAATCCCATATTTTCGAGGTGTATTCATGCGAGATGAACTTCCTGAAAGTGGCGCCCGACATAATGAATCAGCTGTTTTGAACTTAGACAGCTTAAATGGTCTGGGAACCCATTGGGTGGCATACAAGAAAATTGGTAATATTGTTAATTACTACGATAGCTTTGGAGACCTTCCGCCACCTAAGGAACTTATAAAATATTTACATATAAAACCAAACCCACTGCTCAAAATTTACTATAATTACGATCGTGAACAGAAGTTCAATACAGTCTGGTGTGGGCATTTGTGTTTATCATTTCTTACTAACAATGGAATTTCCAACGTGTCCAAAAGAAGAGCGTGACAAAATTAAAAGGATGGCTAATTCATTACGAGTTTTTTCCAAATATAGAACGCTTACAAAATTGACAAAGGAACAATTAGCAGATTTTCCTAAAGAGGTAATGATCACCTGTGCTCCACATGAAATCGCATGGGTATGGGATAAATTACCTGAACATCTAAAAAGCGACATTGATATATTGAAATATCAATACTGTTTGGAACATTACAGTGACGACAATACATCGCAATCTACTGATGTGAATGATGGGCCTGTTCCACGAAAATTTCTATGTTGTTATTGCAATGTACGTGATATTACAGTGGCATCTGAAAATAGGCTTAGTGGAAGAGCTAATATAGTACCATCAATTTCAAGGCAGGAGATACGTCTAAATTGCTGCTGTAAACAACAATAAAATATTGTGCTAACAACTTATATACGTCAGTCATGTCTCGTACATTCACATTGTCAGGGCAATCTAGCGTACTAAGCAGCGACTATTACCCTCCACTTGATTTAGATACAAATAGTCGATATGGGTTAGGATTACATGGATTCTATTCCTACAATTCCATATTAAATGTTGATGAGAAAAATAATATTATTGGTTTCAAAATTAAGAACAAATCACCTTCAACTTTTATCCAATTACCACCAGGTGCATATGAAGTAGATGAAATGAACAGAACAATTCAAAATATTTTGGAATCTATTATAAAACATAATAGTAAGGACAACAGTTTTGTTATTGATAAATACTTTACATTAAGAGCTAACAATAACACTCTAAAATGTGAAATTTTATCCAAATATGACATCGACTTTTCTAATGAATATTCATTAGCAAGCATAGTAGGATTCGAAAGAAAAATATATCCTGCAAATATTTTACACGAATCTACTCTACCAGTGGACATCATGAAAGTTAGAATAATTCGTGTTGATTGCAATATCACTTCCGGAGCCTATGTGAATGGGGAAGAAGCACACACACTATATGAATTTGATATAGATGTTGAACCTGGTTTCAAACTTTCCAAGGAACCACAGAATATTATTTATATGCCTGTAACACCGGAAGGGCGTCAGTTTATCCATAACATTACATTGCGAATATTGGATGATAATGGTAGTCTGGTAGATTTTCGAGGTGAAAAAATTATTGTGAAACTGGAACTAAAGAAATTATACTAAAACAACAATATATAATGGGTTTCTGTTTTAATCATAGAAAACAGTCATCATCTCTACCATCTACAAAAAGTGATAAAATTTCGGACACACACCAAAACAAATCTATTCTACGAAAGAACGTTAAACAATCAACATCTAAGCTGTCAGCTAGAGATCGTATTTTCCTTCAGTCAATTGGATTGAAAGTAAAACCTTAATATTTATAATTATGGCATCAACCAGTGCAAAGTTGGATGTGTTCGATGAACCCTTGTTTGATAATTCATTAGTTAGTCTACATGAACACACCTACAAACCATATGGATCACCATACTATAGAAATTCGGATGAAATACGAATTCCTATTCATTTCCAAGATCTTATTCTTGATATTGCAGAAAGTTACATATATATAGAAGGTAAATTTACCCCTAGCGATCTCACTAAAGTATGTTACTTATCCAACAATGCATTAGCATTCCTCTTCGATGAGATTCGTTATGAAATGGGTGGAGAACAAGTGACTGTTATTCGAAAACCAGGTGTAACTACTACAATGAAAACTATGGTTTCATGGGGTCAAACACAATTAAAACCACTTTTATCGTATGGATGGGGTTTAACAGAAGAAAACCAGGATATTTTGGATAACAACAGTCATATATTTAGTGGAAAATTACCTCTAAAATATCTTATGGGCTTTGCTGAAGATTATACCAGGGGCATCCTCAATGCCAAACAAGAACTTATATTGATAATTGCCCGATCTTTTAAGAATTGTTACATTGGAGAAGTTGACGCCGATATTGAGATAAATAAAATCGAATGGAAAATAAGACACATCATCCCTGAAGATAGACAGAAACTGAAATTGTTAAATCGCATTAATAAAGGTGGTGCTCATGCTACAGTTAAGATGGCGTATCGTATGTGGGATCTATATGAACTCCCTACATTACGAAAAACTGCCTCTGATATTTGGGCTATAAAAACAACTAACAGTTTAGAAAGACCTCGATATATCATTATCGGTTTCCAAAGTACTGATAGCTCTGATAACAGAAGCAAAAATGTTACTCGATTCAGTCATGCAGACATAAGTAATATTCGTCTATATTTAAATTCAGAAGTATATCCTTATGAACGTTGGAATTTAGACTTTGGGAAGAAATTAGATTCTGCAGCTTACTATGCGTACGAAAATTTTCAACGCTGTTTCTATGATAAAGACAATCATGAACCGATGATGGATATTGGAGAATTCCGAAAAAACCCGCTATTTGTTATCGACTGTTCACATCAACAAGACGCCATGAAGACATCCACTGTAGATATAAAGCTAGAATTTGAAACCCGAAAGAAAAACTTTCCTGAAAATACACGAGTGTATGCATTGATAATTCACGATGCTTATATGTCTTACAATGCTTTGGATGGCTCTGTACATACCGGATTTAAGTAATCTAATGAATATCTTAGAAATCCCAATATATTTTTTTTAGTTTTTGTATTTTTTATTATATATAACTGTATTTAATATGATGTATTTTTATATATGTTCTTTTTTCTGTATTTATATAAGAAATAAGTTTACAATAAAAGTATAAAATCATAATTTTATTTTATTTATATCACAACAGAAAGACAAAAATAATTATTATGATACAATTTATTAATATAATACACTATTTATATAATAATCATAAAATAATATATAAATTACATACAAATTTAATATTATGTTTGACAAACGTCATCGTCATCGTTATCTTGGTCGTCATCGTTATCTTGGTCGTCATCACCATTTTTTTGAGGTGCTAGCTTGTATTTTACAACAAC
The DNA here is from genome assembly GCA_037114965.1 of Monochamus alternatus. Taxonomy (NCBI): domain Eukaryota; kingdom Metazoa; phylum Arthropoda; class Insecta; order Coleoptera; family Cerambycidae; genus Monochamus; species Monochamus alternatus. The sequence continues at coordinate 18,540,635 of CM073427.1, forward strand.
TGCATATGGCAGAAAATCGAGCAAATCAGAACAAAGAAAACTTTTTAATCCTATTTCCACCATTTTCTCACAAAATTCGTCCAAATTTAAAGTTCCACTTAAATAATCATCACATATTGAAGCACCACGACGATACATTTTATAATTTTCTTCCAACATTTTTGTCTTTTCAACGGAAAAGTAGTAGTCCATATCATAATTACAAGCATTCATACGATCCATTGCTATACAGTCTAACTCATTGCTCATTCTTTTGACTGCTGACTGAATGTCGACAGCTTCGGTCCAATTTTGGCTAGCATATTGCATCCACATATTTGCTAATAGTTTCTATAAAAATAAAAAAGAAATTGAAGTCAGAAAGGATATTACACTGAAATATATATATCCATACCATTACCTATTTTACTTATAGGATAAAATGAAGAACAACCTTATATGATAATGACTAGATAGTGTAAATATTTATATAATTATGAAACTAAATTATACTACTCTATACAACATATTTATTACTACTAGATATTTATAAATTAACAAAATTACAAATAAATTTAATTTATAATTCCAAATTTTATCAATGCTTTACATTTAGCATCTTTAATGGTAGGTTCACTTTGACCTATATAAGTTATCGTATACTTTTCCCAAGAAGAATTCATTTTCTCCAAACTGTCTTGTGATATATGTTCTGTAACTCTCTTTGGTAAGAAACACTTGAAATCTGAATTATCCTTTTGATCAAAAAGTACAGCTAAAATGCACTTTCCATAACGTGAATTGACGAAAGACAGTTTTTTAATCAAATAAGGTGTATTAATATCCAATGAGGCAATTGATCTCCGAGCAATATCATTAAAATCACCATTAATATTGCTATTAATTTTATTTAAATCATCAATTGATAATGCCATTTTTTTTTGTTTAAAATTTTTTTAAATTCTAAATAATATCTAGTTAGCAATAAACACAGTAATTGTTCTCACTTTAAAAGATTTTGCCACAAAACAACACAAAAATTTACACTTCTGTAGACACTAACTGTTAGGTTGATACCAAACGAAATATGATTCTCTATTTTGCTCTCCTCTCTTATATAGTAAATCCCTTCCATTATACTTCGTACGTCACACTGCCTTTTGTATACATACTCCACTAACTATAAAAATTATAGAGGTCAATGAATGTGCATATAACATCCAATCGGTAGAGGTTAAATAAATGTCACATCACTTAGTACTGATATGACCTCCAATCGGTAGAGGTCAAATAAAATTTACCAACTGATGTGACCTTCAATGTCATTGACGGTCATCAAATACGTTACCGCAAAGGTCATTTCAAAGAGGAAAGTGGTGGGGGGAGACTCAGAACCGGTGAAAATACCCTACTTTCGCATGATCGGATTTGGAGACAGGATGCGCACCCAAAAAGAAGTACTTGATGTGTTCAATGAAACTCATCCTGATCGACATCCCATTAGCCAAAGCGTGGTAGGCAATATTGAGTCTAAATACCGTGACTTTGGACATGTTCGTGATTTTCCTATATCTGGTCTACCGTCAAAATCAGTAGATGATGAGCTTAATGTTTTGTTGGCAATACAAGAAAATCATCACTCAACACATTGGCTTCTGATTTCAATATGGTAGCGTCCACAGTTCACAAAATTATGAAAAAAGCAAAGTGTCATCCTTATCAGGTATGCCTTGTTCATGAAGAAGCCTGAAGACGACTTTGATCGGCGAAATCAATTCTGCGAGCAAATGCAAGAGCTAATGCAATAATGTAATGATTTCGTAAAAAACGTAATTTTGTCTGACGAAACTACGTTTGTTTTGAACGGCCATGTCAATAGGCAAAACTGCCGTTATTGGGCTACAGAGAATTCCCGATGAATGATGGAGTAGCACACTCAAAGTCCCCAGAAAGTAAATGTGTGGTGCGGCATAGTCGACAGAAGAATTCTGGGTCCCTATTTCGTTGACGTCAACCTATGGTGGATTTTTTACGAAACGACCTCATTCCTAAATTAATAACTTTATATCCAGATAAAGAGGGACATGATCTTCCAATAAATGACATTTTCTTTCAATAAGATGGTACACCTCCCCATTATGCAACACCTGTCCGTGCTTATTTAGATGAGCTGTTCCCGAATCGTTGGATAGGGATTTGATACCCCTAGATTATTTCCTGTGGATATACTTAAAAAGCAAAACATACGTTACTAGACTGGCTAATTTAGAAGATTTAAAAGCAAAAATTCGTTACGAGATACATGGTATATACTCGAGTCAAGAATTCAGACGTCTTACGTCACGGCTGACATTTGTTTTTATTATCAACGTAATTTTCGATATTTAGTGGCTTTAAAAACAATCATTTTTTGCAATTTAGGGCAATACATAATGTAAACTTTTAGTGTAGTATATAGTTTTATTAATATCAGTTGCAGTTTCTTAAATATTTTGATGAAAATGTAATGAATTATTCATTTGTTCGTATGACGTAAGTCGTCTGAATTCTTGTCGCGAGTATACCTCCTGAAGATATTGATAATATCCAAAAAGAATTTATTAATCGTCTTGGTTACTGTCAGGCAGCCAACGGTGCACAATTTGAACATTTAATTTAGTCGATTTTTTACATAATCATTATCATTTTCAGTATTGTGAAAATTAAATTTTAAAATTTGTAAACATTATTTTCTTGAAATTTTTGTTACGGAACACCATAATTTTTCATGATGTGTATGTAGAATGACACGTTCTTTCAAATAACATGGTCAAAATTGGGGGTTGCTATTTAAAAAAATTGTCGATGACGTCATATCTCGAACAACGATGACGTCACAAATATGGGTCGTATGTCAAAAAGTGCCTATTTTAAAACAAAATAGACGTGCCAGAGGATTTTTTTCGAAAAATTCTCAATTTCTAAAATAATTAATTTATTCGTTACTTTTCGAAAGCACTGTATAATAAACTACTAAAGGTTTTGTTACATTACGACAACACGGATATCTATATCAAGTAATTGAACGTGGGTGTAATTCAACGCTGGTCGGGGCTTTAGTCCGCAGAGTAGTTAGTTTCACACAATATTGTTAACACCTAAAAATATATAAAAAAAAACGATTACATAAGGGGTATTTTTTTTTATTAATTATAATTAGGTAGTTATCATGTTTAATTTACATTCATTTACAGGTTAACGTCACTTTTGACTTTGTCGATATTAAATTTCAAATAATTTTAATTTATTGGTATAATAATTTTTATAGTTAAATATTTGACGCAACTTAAAGGAGGCCACCTGAAGAAGCTATCCTAAAAATGCAGAAATAGGTCAGATCTCATCTATTGTGGTTGAATTTTCGAGTTCCCACAGTTTCAAAAGTGAACTTAGATATTTAGCTAGATAAATTTTTTAGATAATTATTGAATATAGCTTTGTCTGTGGAATTATTCATTAGCATACCTGGATGTTTGACATATGACTTCATTGATAGGAATTGTAGGAGATTTGATATATATTAGTTTAAAATACCTTTCTAATACAGTAAATAACTGAACGTTTTTTTATTCTTTGGTTGATCAGTTTTGAAAAAATATATATAATAAAACAATAAGTTCGTCATTTTGTTGAATACACTTATTAACACACATCAAAAAATTTTATTAAAAAAGATATCTGCATTTAAAATCCTCGTTCCCCATTTATCAATTGCTGTTCGGTAATATATCTACCAATTAATTGAAGGAGGCAATGTACCTATAAGATGGCCACCACGTTCTCGAAATTTAAATTATATGATTTTATTTTGTAGGCTACTTTTAAGGCAGTAGTTTACAAGACACCGAGAAACACTCGTCCTGGTGTATTGACCAGGAGTCAAGGCATTAAGTCTCAACGTTCAGGAAGGCCATCTCCTTTGATCAAGATCATTTGTATGTTCTCATAATGATTCACGTTAGTCAGTCCAGAAATTGTGCAGTGTGATGGATTGTGACCGTAACACCTACTATACCTACATAGATAAGTTCAAAAATTGGAGATATGGATGCCGCATAACTTGAGCGAAAACAACCATTTACGCCTCTTTGATAGCTCGTCAAGAACATTATAGATTCTTACTGATGAATAATGATGTCTTTACTCCCCAAGCAAAACTTGGTACCCATCCATATAAGCTTCTGTTGCGCATTTAATAAGATAAAGAAGTCGTCACTATTGAAAATAGACCAAGAAGATAGTATTGAATGATTTTACAGCATAATAATGGCCGCTGTCATGTCACCAACATCGCAAATAGCTATTTGAGAACCTGATTGGGAGAATATTCCTCATCCGCCTAACTCTCCTAATGTTGCTCCATGGCATGTTCCACACTCTTTCAACCTTCAATACTTCCTCTAATGTTTGCTGTTAAAAATTAAATTGGAATAGAAACATTTCTAGACACTTTGAGGGAGCTGTAGACATTGGAGAATTTACTACTGATTTCCATAGATTTGACTTGAAATTTAAGTAGCGTTTTTAGAAATTAAGTAGTTCCACAATGATGGTTACTTATATTTATAGACGAAACGTTACATTTTGAAATTGTCAAATGCACCTGATTCGATAACCTTACAAATCCTTTCAGTCACGTGACTCAAGATTGCTTTCGTGTTTTTTTTTTGCATTTTAGGCTATTATTCTGTTTACACCAAATCAATACATTATTAGCATCAAAATAAAAATGCATATATAAATTCAAAACTAATTAAATACTGGAAACTAGACACTGGACAATTAAATCCATTGCTAATTGGAAATGGTTAATGAAAAATCTTAAATATTGGCTTTTGATCTATTATTCCGTTCTCATCTTTATTTCAGATCCCACCACGCACGAGTAAATTATCTAATTATAAAATATGATATTATTTAATTCAAAATGTTCCTATCTACACCACGCAAGATGCTCGACAGAAAAAATTATTTTTTTAATTTAAAAGGTCATTATAGTCAGCAGATGCCTGGTATCTGGAAATAACCGGATGAATATATAAATGAAAAAAATTATCATATCACATGAGTTGATTTGTTTATTTGTAGATATAAAAAAATATATATAATAATTTGTTTTCATTCTGATTATGGGGTTCAAACTGAATGTGGAGACATGTGAGAGTCACTAATATTAAGGAAAACTGTTGCTAAGGATTCTTGAAAACAATTTTTTCTATTTATATTGTTGTTCTGTTATTGGTTCCAACAGGTAAATATCAAAACACACCTTCCTTTTATTATTTGCCACAAATCCAATTTCTCGAAATTTTCCCAGTAATCAATTTGACAGACAAAGATTTTTTGATGATCTTTATTTACGTTTTATCCAAATTTCTAAAAATGAAACAAAATAATTCTAAGCTATTATTTGAAGGTCAAGGACAGTTTAGGTCGTTTGGCGTTGAAGTATATGCGTGAAATTAAAAATGTGGATACAAAGGAACACTAATGAAACGTGTTCAAAATTAGACAAAAATTAGTACTCTCAAAAAAGTTATTAGAAGAAATTCATAAATAAATTTTTATGCCCTGTAACCCTGTTAATTTTATATTTTCGAAAAAATGTTATAGGACTTTGTAGCAATAAAAACACTACAGGGTGTCCAGAATATAAGTGCCTTAATATTGCCGTACAGGGTGTCCTAAAATAGAAGGCCATACCATTAACTACATATTCTTTGGACAAAAATAATGCGGCTTTCCTTATGCCATTTTTTATTTGGACGTCCCTGTTTCAATATGCAGGGTGTTAAAGTATTTAAATACTGCCGGACATTTCTACCATAATGGGGTGGAACACAGTCAAGCTGCATCCACATACCGTCTCACGTACGATAACAGGTAAATCATGAAAAACATCATTCAAATTTATTTCGCAGAAAATTTAAAAATGATGCTGAATTTAATTTATTTGGTATGAAAAAAGGGCCCAACAGAATATTATCCACTATTCCCGCCCAGACATTATCCCTGAATGTAAATTGATGGTGTGCTACAATGGTTGCATGGGGATTCAAATCCATCCATGCGTAGCTGTTATGCAAGTTTGTCAATCAATTTCTTGTAAGGCTTGCCTCATCCGTGAATAGATTTTTTCTTACAAAGTCCCTATCTGCATCATTCTGTGCTAACAACCAACGACTAAATTGCATCCTAGAAGCAAAATCTTGGCGAAGATCCAATGAACATCCATTTTTGTACAATTTTCTATTTGTCGAGATAATCCTTGTACTTGTGCTTGGTTCTTCTTCTACCAGTGCTAAGATTTGTTCCTCTTGTTAAGGGCTTAATTTTCTATGTCGATCCAAATTTAAGAAAACCTTCCTTTTAGGATGTGATCTGTTGGGATAAGGGAGCTCACTATTTTTTCCTGACATTCATTGGCCGCTAAGACATTTGTAACCCATCAGTACATGTCGTTTTTCTCCAAAACAGAGCATTTAAACAAAAAATTACGAAAGAGATAAAATGATTAGAAGAAAATTCTACGTTTGATATTTCAAGAAAAAGCTGCATAGGCGTACTTAGAAAAAATTGGAGGGGATAAAGGGTACTGCATCTCTCAGTTACCATCATTCGTCCTTTGATTTTTTTAACCAAAATTACATGATAAGTATGCCGGAATAAAACAAAAGTATGTACTAAATTTCAAGTGTGTATCTTACAAAACAATGGGATTATTAATAAAAATAATTTTTTTAAATGTAACTTTAACACCCTATATATTGAAACAGGGACGCCCAAATAGAAATTGGCATAAGAAAAGTCGCATTATTTTTGTCCAAAGAATATGTGGTTAATGGTATGGCCTTCTATTTTGGGACACCCTGCATAATAAGTTGTACTGAACAAAACATATTTGACTTTATAATTTTTTTTCTTTGACCATCGGTAACAGAATGATGACAGCAAACAGGTCTTGAACATGAGACAACGTCGCTCACATACTATTTAGGCTTGTTATATTTTATACATAATTATTACAAATAGGTACACCTAAACCTATGTATTTACTGTGAATGGTTTTCTTAGAGCTCTTTTCGCAACACAGAATAATAGTTGCAAGTGTTTAAAATGACTTCTGTTTCTTGCAAGAAGCGTTTTTTGTACAAACGTCTCGTAGCCAGAGAGTTTTGCCTAGATACGCCGTAAATTAACATGCGATGCAACTGGTTATGGTTACTATAAACTGTTACATTTTACATTTTAAAATTACGGCACTCATATTGCGGACACCCTGTATAAAGAATGTACCACTAAAAATAAAAGTTGATGGATCATCACTGCAAAAAATAATTATAGTTAAAATAGAGGGCAATTTATTTACCATTCATTATTACTGTAATTCTCTTACCGATTGTGACTTTACAAATAAAATGTAAAATTACGTTGTAAATTTATTTTGTGGTGTAATTTTAGGTTTTGCAATTGTAATATTACTTTGTGATTTTACAATATAAAAAGTATTGTTACAATGTAACTTCCACAATTACTTGCAAAATTACAAAGTAGCTTTACAGGCAGTTATATAGTTACATTGTAATAATACATTTTGTATTATGACTACAATGTAATTTTTTTTATTTATTGTACAGGATGGTCCAATTTGGGCACTTAGGTATAGAAGGTTTCTTCTATTTTCCGAAAGGGCAGAAAAAAGTAGCCAAGATATTTAGAGCTTAATTTTTGAGAGAAGTTGAATAGCGAGAATCACATTTCAATATTTTGATTTGTTTAAGAGATACCTACATGATATTTTTAAATTTTGGTCGATTTCTGTGGTAACTTTTCTACTTATTATATTAATATTTATACATTGTAAAGACATTTTTTCTCTATGTCAAGTATCTAGTGGTTTGAGGAATATTTTTTTTATAACTTCTAGTTTTCCGCTGCTATAATAAACATATATATGTTTTAATGAAACATCATACGTACATACGTAATATGGGGCATCATAGAAAAGGCCTAAAATTAAAAAAATGCTGTATAAAAACTAATCAAGACATCGAAATGAAATTTTCGTTATTCAATTTTTCTCAAAAATATTCCCGTGACATTTGGACTATCTTTTCGGAGAATAAAAGAAATCGCCTAAAAGTGTCGAAACTGACCTAACCCGTACACAGGACATCTTGTTTACAACATTCGAATTCACTAACAGTGCTTTGACATACCAAGATACTTAAAAAAAATGTGAATATCAATTCATTTATAACTAATAGATTAATATGCCTACATGAGAAAAATTGAAATATCATAAGGAATTAACGATTGTTACTTACCTTAAGTAACATATCAGGCTTTTCCGTGAGTTTCTCAATAGCATCACTGCATCAGAATGTTATTTCAAAAGAAAAATATACTCATATTAAGTAACCTAATTAACATGAATGCCAATTGCTTCTAATGTTAACAAATACCCTTAATAGTAATATTGAATTTTTGATATGATATCCCCAGTGAAGTCAAACATTTTCGAACCTATAGATTCGTTTTTTATATGCTTTTCAGATTTATATACAAAAAATTAAGTACTTTGGAATTTATGACTCATTTAGTTAAATAGAAAATAATACTTATTTCTATTATAGCCCCGATGTATACCTTAAAATCAGCAGAATAATCCTTTTTAAATTTATAATCAAAATTTTTGGACAAATTGTGTAAAAAACATTTGTTACACAAAACCGCACTTTCCCTAACTGATTATATAAATAGCTATTTTGTACTCCGATTACGGCTCAGTTAGCTAATTAGTAGTTACAACTTTATTGCATCTTCAATATATTAATTGCCCTTTGCTTATTTTTTAGCTTAGAATAATAAAATTAGATACATGTACATACAGGTACTGAAGTAATAAAATATTATGGTTTTACGGCAATTTTTTATTAAAATTTGGTACCTACACATTTAGGTTATTTGTAGAACAGAACACTTAACTTTATACAAGACATATAACAATGTAAAAATATATTCGTAGAACTAAAGTTAACATTTTATAATATTCAAACGAAATCTATGATCTTATATTAACTATTACAAAGTAATGTTAATTATATGCATAGATTGTAAGTAGATACTCAGAACTTAAATCATGCTAATCCTCCCCTGTTCTTCAAATATGTATAAAATATAATTCTAATAGAAAATAATTATGTAAGATGAACAAAACGACAGTGGGGTACCCGATTTTTGTAGCTGCAATGTTTCTTTGTTTCAATAATTATGTATAACTTACATACCTACCTATTACTTCTTAATTGAGGTTATGTTTAAACAAGCACTAGACAAAACTATTTATAGTACTAAAACACTCACTGATCAATCTAGATATGTTTATATTGCTAGTCACTACTCACTAAATTAATTATGTAAGTACCTAGGTCCTAGGTACACGCTGCATTCATCGAAATGAAGCAAGAAATAATGAAGGCGTCACCACCCAACGCTCTCAACGGTCAGGTTATGTTAGCGCGTTTTAAAATTAGTAGTACCTTCACATACACATTAGGCATATTTTTACAGTCAATTATATAGTAAATTTGGTATGTTCAGTAATTTTACAATTTATTTCACATTGTTAATTGCAAATGTACTACAATATATTCTATAAATGTACAAATTATATTATAATTACATAGGAAGTTTACGGTTTTATTGTATATTGGCAGTTTTCTTGTAAAATTACAAGTGTCAGTGTAATATCATCATTATTTTTAGAATTATTTTAAGACAATTATAAGGATATTCTTACAAAGTAAATTTGTAAAGTTACTGGCCTTTTTTTCAGTGCATTTTTTAATGTTTGCCTACATCAAAATAAAGAAAACCTGACTAAATTGTAGGTGGTCCACACTGTTTATTGATTGAAAAAGTAAAAATAAACTAATCAGTTCATCATACAATTTATAGCTCAATAAAACTTATTCGTTCTGTTATCATTTTCACAGGAGGTAATTTGCATGATGCTCTTTGAACACCCTGTACAGTCACGTACAGATTAAAGGTAGACAAATACTCATACATTACTACAATTTTAGGCAGATATGATATATTTATATACCTTCTAGATAAGAGACACTCCAAAATCCACCAATAAATATAAATTATCTCTTATAGAACAAAAATATGTCTCGAATCCTTGACCTAAAAACAAAGATTTCTGTTATGGTGATTCGGGTTTTAAAATTCTCTAGCAAACTTTCCCTTGTTCTTTGAAATATAAATTCTAGAAAACCAACGCGTTTATAACGGAATTTAAAAAATCCGTATAAAAAACTGGAAAAGGTAAATCGAAACGTAATAATTAGGAACTATCAAACAATGTATCAATAACAATTTCCTGTGATTTAGAAAAAATGATGTATCTCATTGCTTTATGCTCTACATATTCATTATTGCTTGTATTATTTCATTGTTTACTACCTACCATGATTAAAGGCTGTACGATCGAGATAATTAATACATATGTAATATTTATAAATGCGGCAATTAGCTGCTTCTGTTTTATTACCATTAGTTAGTTAACCACGCTGATTGTGTATATTTTATTGGTATATAATGATCGATGCATACATTTACATTACATGTGTATACTTTTTTTTACCGACAATTAATGTCTGGTGGGTAAATAAAGCGAAGATTGAGGTGGTTGGCGAAGACCATAGATTTAGGAAGAGGGAGATAAGCCAAAGAATATTATTGCTCATCCGGCCAATTCCCCTCTCCTCTCACCCATCAATCAGAACATATTTACCGCTTGATTGATCGTTTACTACTATTGTTGGTTGATGTAGTTTGACATTCCATAACATACATGTCCGTACCTGGACAGGATTTAATGTAATGTTGTCTACTACCATCGTCTATTCGGCAATATTCCTTCTCAAATCAGTAACCCTACCAACAAAAATCAGTGCTACCGGCTACCGGTAGAATGATATAAGGATGTTTTAAGCATTTATAGCTTTTTTCTCATTATTTATGAAAAAATTTTGATCTAACATATTGTAAAATTCAATATTCTTCATTATTTTGTATATGTTTTGATTATTCAAAATTTCTTTTTACCTAAATACGTATTTAAATTTAACCCAACTTTTTAGTCACTTAAAATATTTTTATTCTTATTTTGTCATAGCAGTTTATCACTATCCAAGTGGTTAATTAAAAAAATATATCCTCTTGAACGTTTGAAAATGTAGAAAATTTTAGTGGAAATGTGAGTATGTGCTATTAAACGTACCTACCTACTTTTTATACAAAATTGTGATCTTTAATAAATGCTTCATCACATTAATTTGTTATTATATTTCAAGAAGAGGCGTTTCAATAATGATATTTGTTAATATACATGGAGATTTGATTCGTTTAGAAGTTTAGAGGTTATTGCTTTGTCAATCAGATCATCCCGAAAAATTATTTATGAAGACATTCAAGACAAGTGAAATATATTCTTTGTCTTTGGATTTATAAGTAATGCAATGCCTGAAGTGTTTCTATTGATTCCGTTATATATTAGAGATTTTTGGTTTCTCGATCATATGAACCCGAAACCCGAATGAAGATTTAAGAAGACATTCGAGACAAATATGTTCTTTATTGTATGGATTTATAAATAATCGAAATGTGAAGTGTCTATATTGATTTTTTATTCAACCTCAAATTTCGTTGCTCTATACTGAAAATCTGTAGGAGAAATATGAACGAGAAAAAAAATCACCTATATAAGTTTTTATCGTCGTTCATGAAATTGAAATGTGGGATTGCTTCCAGAAATGTGTTTCATTAAGGTAAATTTCATATATTAACTACGTTTGTATAATTGTTGAATTATAATTTATGTTTTAAGGTAAAAGTAGTTGGAAAGAGGTCAAAAAATACAAAAAGACTTTATTTTACATCATCGACGTTTCGACATATATGATGTCATCATCAGGATGCTACAAAATTACAAACAAATTAAAAAACAAAAATAACACAACATATATTATCAAAAAACAAAGCAGTACCTACCGAAAAATTTGTTGTCTTCTATTAGTCAAAATGAACATATGTCAAAAATGAAATTCAGAGAGACAAGTAATCCATTCATTTAGGAATTTAATAAGAATTTAATAGAATTTTTCTCTGGATTTTAAAGTATAACCGGAGAAAGACAGTTTACAAGTGGGTTATTATCAGCGACACTAATTGAATTTGTTTTAGACAGGACAAAGAAATCTGTTAATAAAAACGGTAAAAGAATGTGTATAAAAATTCATCTTAATGAATATTGTACTTAAAATAATATCTAGTGTCAAATAAAATAATATACTGGGTCACAATTATTACTGTTCAATTCTTTTTATTAAATTAAAATACATATGGTTTAAATATTGAATGTCTTGTTGTTTATTAGTTACGAAGTCTTGATTTCTTTTTATTTTCACCATCTCACTAAACAGTCTTTTTTTCAATATTTGTTGTCTTCCAATGACAGTTGTTTCCTCAAAACTAAAATTATGCTGAAAATTAAAACAATGTTCTGATAACCCTGTTTTATTATAATTGAATTCCAAATAATTTGGTCTAATATTTCTTTTATGTTCCGCTAACCTGTCTTTTAAATATCTGCTGGTTTGCCCTATATAAATTTTATCACAATCCCCACAAGGAATTCTATAGATTATGTTACTTTCCAGTTCCTTAGGTGTTTTTTGTTTTATTTTAGTAAAATACTTTTTTATGGTGTTCTCATTTTTAAAAGTGATATTAACATCATTGTTGTTAAAAACCTTAGATATCTTTTCTGATAATGTTTTGATGTAAGGAATTTTATGATATTTGCTATTATTAGTAGCATTATTGTTTCCAACATTCTTATTTTCTTGTACGTGATTGTGATTGTAAAGAATTTTATTTATTAATTAAATGTTTTCAACAGTTTTCACCCTAAATTAAAATTTACTGTTGAGATTGAGAAACAAGGATCTATCCCATTTTTGGACTTGTTAGTAATAAGAACCACTGATAATAGAATTGTCACTGATTGGTATCATAAACCTACGTTTTCTGAACGGTTTTTAAATTTCCATTCTAACCACTCTTTCAAGCAAAAAATTAACATAATAAAAAATCTTAAAGACCGAGCTCTAAGACTGTCTCATAAACAATTTCATGAAAAAAATTTACATTGTATTAAATCATACTTAATTAAGAACAACTATCCGGTAAGAACTATAAATAAAATTCTTTACAATCACAATCACGTACAAGAAAATAAGAATGTTGGAAACAATAATGCTACTAATAATAGCAAATATCATAAAATTCCTTACATCAAAACATTATCAGAAAAGATATCTAAGGTTTTTAACAACAATGATGTTAATATCACTTTTAAAAATGAGAACACCATAAAAAAGTATTTTACTAAAATAAAACAAAAAACACCTAAGGAACTGGAAAGTAACATAATCTATAGAATTCCTTGTGGGGATTGTGATAAAATTTATATAGGGCAAACCAGCAGATATTTAAAAGACAGGTTAGCGGAACATAAAAGAAATATTAGACCAAATTATTTGGAATTCAATTATAATAAAACAGGGTTATCAGAACATTGTTTTAATTTTCAGCATAATTTTAGTTTTGAGGAAACAACTGTCATTGGAAGACAACAAATATTGAAAAAAAGACTGTTTAGTGAGATGGTGAAAATAAAAAGAAATCAAGACTTCGTAACTAATAAACAACAAGACATTCAATATTTAAACCATATGTATTTTAATTTAATAAAAAGAATTGAACAGTAATAATTGTGACCCAGTATATTATTTTATTTGACACTAGATATTATTTTAAGTACAATATTCGTTAAGATGAATTTTTATACACATTCTTTTACCGTTTTTATTAACAGATTTCTTTGTCCTGTCTAAAACAAATTCAATTAGTGTCGCTGATAATAACCCACTTGTAAACTGTCTTTCTCCGGTTATACTTTAAAATCCAGAGAAAAATTCTATTAAATTCTTATTAAATTCCTAAATGAATGGATTACTTGTCTCTCTGAATTTCATTTTTGACATATGTTCATTTTGACTAATAGAAGACAACAAATTTTTCGGTAGGTACTGCTTTGTTTTTTGATAATATATGTTGTGTTATTTTTGTTTTTTAATTTGTTTGTAATTTTGTAGCATCCTGATGATGACATCATATATGTCGAAACGTCGATGATGTAAAATAAAGTCTTTTTGTATTTTTTGACCTCTTTCCAACTACTTTTACCTTAAAAATAATTGAAAAAGGTCGCTATCCTGGAACTATAATATAATTTATGTTATTTAAAAATATACATTTTTATTCCATTTTTCTTGTGATTTTATATAATTTCCCATTTCTAGTTACCAATATTTAAAATCATACACAATTTTAATCTTTTACAAGTAAATTGTGTATGATTTTAAATATTGTGTCGCATTAAAAAAGTAAATATGTACAAATAGAATATTCGAAGTTCCCGCGGTCATTTTTAGTTCATCAATCCGACTATGCAAGTAGATGGCGCTGAACTGTCACAGTTGTTGCCAATCGTTAATAGGGATATTGGGTTTCTCCTTCTTTATATTTTGTGACTACTATTTTTGGTACAAATAAAAATATACCTACACCAGACTTCCAAAATTGTATCGAAATGAGGAAAATTGTATTTGATCGAAATGAGGAATATCGGATGATGACATGTATGAAGAGTTTAGTGCGCGAGGTCAAAATATGAGTGTAAGTGATGTTGAAATATACAGGGTCGGAAAACGCTGATGGTCTATCTGAGTTTACATGAGAGCGACAAAGTAAAGTATAGAAATCCGTGCGATAGACAAGGATGACTATGTTGACGACGTTTTATAAATTAGAATAACATCTGAGCAGTCGCTCCCACTTCTAACCGAGCGAAGATGGCGATTGGTCGCTGAGATATAAGTGTGAATGGATTTTATTTGTTGAATGACGAAATGAGCGGTGACGTGACTATTTAGATTTTAAAACGTTGTCAATATAGTCATCCTTGTCTATCGCACGGATTTCTATACTTTACTTTGTCGCTCTCATGTAAACTCAGATAGACCATCAGCGTTTTCCGACCCTGTATATTTCATTAACAAAATTGTACGTGAATAGCATATGTGTGCAAATAAAAAAGTGGTAAAGAAGTACAACTGTGAAACGGAAAGTGATGGAAACTCGCGGAAAGAAGATTGCATTTTTAAAATGAGTTTTTCAAAAAAAAATTCCACGGCTATATCTTACAAGATGAAACTTAGTCCGTATAAATGAAATCGAAAGTAGTATACTGATAGAAAGGACGAAATAGTGATATGGCGAAGAAACTATTTAAAATAAATATAAAAAATAAGAATCTGGATCGAAGAATATATTAAATTTTGACGAAACATGGGCGTATGAAGGTCATACGGCAAGCGGTACGATATAATATAATAAGTGTTAATGTGTGACCGTTATAGTGACAGTGCTAGTAACCAATAGTAAATAGTGTGTATGTATTCTAAAGCCTTTTGTCCTTTTGAATGCGGAATTCGCAAATATTTGCGTGATTTATTTAACGGTGGAAAAATCTCTATTTGTAACAAATTTTGTATCTATACTACCTATAACATTTTCTATCATTGTCATCATGAAACTGCCATGGTAGATTGTCAGAAGCTCAAAACAAATTTATTCACACCACATAATAATGAAAGGGGTAATAATATTTGTAGTGTTTGACAGTTTCGCAAATTGAAATTGTCAAAAGTAGTGATTTTCCCGCCAGAAATAATTAAAACAGAGGTTGCAAAATTTGTGCAAAAATCCGTGAATTTCGCGTCCATGAGGACAAGGCTTAAGTGTTATCTGTGGAGTGCGCATCAAGTAGGTGTAAGTGGGTGGTAGTGGACAATCGTCGTCCATAAGGACAGGGGCACATTTAAAGAAAATTGTTAATGTGCTAGGTTCAGCCAACGTCAACTTATTTTTGATAATTTTGTGTGCTTTAACTCTTCTCAAGTGACACGCTTAGGTAATCATACCACCCGTACCTTCCGTACTCATCTCTGTGTTGTGAATTAGTCACTCTCTATTATTTTCGACCTTGTATTATCAATTGATAATACAAGACAAAAATTTGAAATTTTGAAATAATTCTTATTATTTTTATTATCTAACGCCTTGATATTGGTAAAAACTGTTATATCACTGTCTCTACCCTAAAAATAATGAATGTTATGTAATGTAATTATTTTTGTCAATTTTGTATATTTTTTATATCTGATCGTCCTCGCACGCTTCGTTGTCTACAAGCTAGCGATTAGTCACTCTCTACAATTTTGGAAGTCTGGTATAGTAGTTAGTAATTTTTGAGTAACAAAATGTAATTGAGAATAAAATAAAATGAGAAATTATTTTCGAAATTATGAAAAAAAAGAACTTTTAGAGAACTGCACTAAATTTAAGGAAATATGATAATTTTTCGATATTCTAATGCGTGCCATTTTCTTATAGACGGAACAAATATCAAAATATTAAAGATAATCTTTTATCTAAATTTAAATATTCATTTTATAGACCAATAGTTATTTATTGTATAAGTGTTTTAAGTAGCATTTTACCCCCGCAAGATAGTCTTAAGTGAATAAAAGAACAATTAAAACACGAATGCAAGACAACGTTTTATCCATAATCACAAACAAATTTGTAGTCAGAATTATTAGAATTTGATCAAAAAAATATTCGCAGGACTTGATATTTCTTAGTACTCAATGAAGCAAACTTGATATTACAAGGAAATCCAAGAAAAATATAACAAGAAGAGACAACTTGTGCAAATTTTTCACAAACTTTGACAGATGTTATGCGTTCCGATAATTATGGCAACAATGCTACAAGGATTACCAATTGGAAAGGAAGTTAAATAAATTAAATTTGATTTATTATAGTTTTATTACATTTTCATTAATCTATACTAGTGAAATAAAGTATAGATGGTTCATATGTGTGGACAAAAGTCCAATTATAAGGTGATTGTGGATAAAATGTACTTACTTATCACTATTCAAATCTAATTAAGCTAATTTCATCTATATAGTATACAATAAACTACTTATGTTTATTTCAGGGTAAATGACTTTCATGTTTTGTATGTTTAAAATTTATAACAAAAATATTTAATCAGTACCTACTGTTTTCTTAATTATACATATATCCTTCACATTTGGTGACATAACCGATACAAATGGCATTTGTTATTGATCCAAAAAAAGTTGTATTATTAAATACATACATTGTGCTTGTATTAAATCATTAATTATTGATGAAAATTGATAATCATGGCCATTAAGATTTATAAATATAACCTGATGTTCTCCTCTTATTCTCAGACATCTAATGACAAAACGTATGTTGTATTTATATTTTTTGCTTGTAATTTTGTAAGAAATATATTTCTGAAGATTGGCTATATAAACTAAACTCACTCTATATAACACAATTAAATATTTTTAAATTTCTTAGTGGCCCTACTCACTTTTATTGGTTGGTAAAAAATTTATCTGGTTTATAAAATGACGAAAAGAACATTTAAATAATAAAATGTTTAGAAAAAAATCAGTTGTAGATATCTAAATAGTAATTAATTACAGATAAAATTAAACAAAACTGATCAAAGCTCAAACAAATTGAACTATACTATCAACAAAATCAGCGATTATCCCTTTTACGACTAATTGAAATAAGATCACAAAAACGTTTAAAATAATTGACTGAATGAGTTAAAACATTATTCTAATAGTAGACAGATATCGCGCGGGATGAATTTATCTGTCGGATGTAATTTCAAACATGTTGATTCTGAAGGTCAGTTTCAGTGCTACAATTATTCAAAGGTGCCAAAGTACACCTCACAATTCGTCTCAGGTACCTTCTATAATTAAACGTTTTATCAGTATCAGTACCCCCCCTCGCTCCGAATGCTAATTTTAGTGTTATTCTCGGTACTGAGGATAAAATTATCTAGCACATCTATTTTTACATTTATTGTTGTCCAATAAAATCCGACTAAGACTTAAGCATCCGGATAGAAATTACCTTGATAGATAAGATTTCGAGCTAGGTGTAAACTGTGTTTACGTTCTTTAAAATAAAAGGTAGGTGATTTTTTTGTTATTATAGAGCATGTTTCTTCCTGTTATTTCGTAATGCTTCAGTAATGTTTGATAGTATTAGTAGTAGTTTATTCAACCAATATATAATGATGGCTGTAATAAACGAGGGTCAAGGTTACGGCAGGAGCCGTAGGCGAGTGCTGTAACTCACCAGAGTGAATTTTAGCTATTATATGCAGGTAAAATACTATACTTTGTCCATTTTTATTAAGAAAACTTTTTACTGAAATTATTATGCAATATTTTGACACTCATAACATAACGTAGGGAAGGTTCTCTATAATTTTTCAAGAGTGACTAGCATTTTATTTACAAAAGTGTCAAATTCCGTCAATTTTGAGGGTATTCTCGAGTTTGGTTAAATTTTTTTCAACACCCTGTATTTTAAAACTTAAATTAGTTTGTCTCTATTTACTGTTGATAGTTCAATTTTATTTAAAAATCAATAAATCTAATTTAGAGTTTTTTAGATATCTATTGTTCGGGTTTTTACGCACATTGTATTTTTTCTTAATTAATGTTCTAATAGAACTTTGCTAAAAGTTTTTCTATATTTTTTTTTAAATCTCATTAATATTAAAAGTTTCTAGTTTGGCTTCTTTAAACACCCTGTATTTTTAATCTTTTTGCTGAAAACATTACATAATATTTTAACACTCATAACATGAACATGACAACATTTAATTCAAAACTGTCAAAACACCTTGCTTTCAAGTTTGGCTTCTGCCGTTCACTTGATCAATTTAAAAAGGCAAATAAAACTTTAATTATTAAACTTCTCATTCGTAAAAATGTTAGTGTTACCGTAACTTGTATAGTGGGTAGCGATTGGCATTCACACAGGAGGTTCAGGTTCAATTGCTGATACCGCAGAATTTTTGTTAGTTCATTCCCAATTCTTTGAAACTAGTGAATAATGATTTCATTATTATATTACTCGTATTATTATTTAGACAGCACATGTATAATGAACATTTTACAGGACAGTCGTAGACAAACAAAACTAATGAAATAAACTGTCACTAACTGTGGATACTGCTGGATATGAATATACTTCATTTAATATATCCATACTTTAAAAATGTACATAAATTCAAATGTTAAAAGTGATGAACATGCATGTGACATTCAGGAGGTTTTATGATAAAATATAATAGATGAAAATAACGATTTTGTTTCTTATTCTAAAAGGCTGAAACTATTATACAATATGGAGAAAACTTGTATAATTGACGCAGGGAAGAGATATTCTTTTTAACTTAAAATTCGCTGAAAATTTGCGTATAAAAACGGCGACCTTAAAAATGTCGGCAAGAGAAAGACGCAGAATAATAGAAATAATACAGTTTGGGGTAAAAATTTATCGCAAAGTTTAATTTTTCATAATAAAATTACTAATCATATTTATGAAATTGCAAATTAACACTGATGGATAAAGGCGTATAAAATATTATAAACGATGAGCGTAAAATAGAAATCGGAAATTAATTAATTTGAAAATAAGAAAGTCGGCATAAAGCTAAAAACTCTTAAATTAATTTATCTGTCGAAGGAAGCAGAGCAATTCAAATAATCCTGAACTTGCATTCGCTGATGTGCCAATAAACAAGTCTCAGACAAAATAGAAACATAATATTCATATTTAGTAGGGGCAGTAGATATACATTTCAGCCTACCCCTCATCATTTTCAGTACATATACCTTTGAGTACCCCGTAAAGTATGTTACAAACTTTGGATGGTGATTGTCCTTAAAAAAATAAAACTAAAAATGTTAACAAACATAACTTCTTAAGCGCACCGTTTTGCAGTTACAGACCTTAAACAGTGCAACTGTAAAAGTGGTTTTTGATGAAAAATGGGACTAGTCAGCCAACAAATAATGTGGATACGAATATATTCAAGATAGTGAAAAGGTGTGTTTATCACTCTGTAACTTTTAAAAAAATCTACAAAGATACAGTAAATATCACAATTTCATATCAAGATTTTTAGAAAGGCTGTTGAATTGAAGAATTGTTGTTGTCTCTTGTATTTTTTATGTAAATTGTATAGTTTTCTAGTTAATTTACAAAATGCAAAGCCGCTCTCTAATCTTGACTTTCCTCCTGTTATAGTTGTCAATTTTTTTGTTGTTTTTTGATACAACTTTTTTTTTTAGTTCGACGGCATAAATGATTCTAATACTCGCTACAGACTATGCGTGAGTTCGCAATTCGCGATTCGTATGAAATTCGTGCATAATGTGTAGGGTCTTGTTCGTTAAAAATCCATTCATAAAAATCCTACATACGATGCACGAATTCCTTACAAACCACGCATCGCGCATCACAAATTCACGCGTAGTTTGTAGCGGGTCTTACCTGATGTTTTAGTTTCTTTCTTAAACTCAAACAAAATGCTATTATATCAGATATGTTAGTGTTTTCTTCTAATTAACATTCCCTTTTCTTTTGCAAATAATTTACCAATCTCTGCGGATCTATGAATTCAAAGACGATTAAACAATAGATGTAACATTAAACAACGAAAATTACACTACTGGAACCCAAAAACGTTTCACACATCATTTCAATACATTTGGAAAAGGATATATTATTCCAAACTTTGATGGATGATAGGTAGATATCTTGCTATATATTTGTGATTTCATATAGTTAACGTTCAGATAAACCCCAAATAATTTTGATGTTTGAGTATTGTTAGCATTGTTATAATTTTTCGGTCGTTCTGTTTGACGTTTGCAAATTAATGAGGTATTTTTAACTTTCTATTATGCAACGTCGATATTATTGTTGGTACCTACTGTTTACTAGACATTCTTCTAGTAAGGTTAATTCACACAAAGAAGTCGATAATTCGAAAAGTCTACAGTTTTACATAATACGCATTTTCTTATGCAGAATATTATGTGTTACAAGGTCTAGTATATTTATAAAAATAAACGTTGAAAGTTAGTTCGTCCCGAGTGGTATAACGTTGATATTTTTCTACAAATAACTATCGGGGATTTTACGTTAGATATATTCCTTTTAATAAAAGGTAATGCGAACTAATCATTATAAATCTTTTAACCAACAGCATTGCCATTCATGACCACATACATATAATAACAGCATCTTTGTTGTTGTCACGTTTCCGTTATGTTCTTAAAAAGCAAAATCAAGTTGAGTTTGTACGTTGATATTCCCAAATAATACAAATCTCATTTGATTATGAATATGAATCAGAATGAAATCCATTACTCATGATGAGTAGGTACCGAATAACACAGATGCACACGGAAAACACAGACGTGCATGTATATTAAATTGTCTTTTACAAATTCGCTCCGTTATTTTATTTAATAATTATAAATTACACTGGCGACACAAACACTCGTTATTCACCAACCTCTATTACGCAAAAATGATAACTGATGAACGAAGAGGAGACAGGGCCGTCGCACAGTGGCGCAAAACGCCACTGTTCCACTCAAATTACTGTACACCCCTTAGGGTTGGGCCGTTTGAGGTGATTTTTTGTTTAAATGTTCGTCATAAAATTCCCTATCGATCCCTCTTTCTCAATTTTCGCTTTGGGTCTTCATTTTCGCGGAATTTGACTCCAAAAATGGGTTTGCATGGAAAAAATTAGATTTTTCACACAAAAATGACCCTACGGAACACGTGATTGAAATTTTGCGGGACTTTTTTATGGGGGAATGCTCGTCTTGGAAAGCCCTACAAGACTGTCCACTTAGATTTCGGGAAAAAACTATCCAAATTATCCAAAAGTTTTCACATATCAGAAATCGTTCTACTGAAAACTGGGAAAGTATTGGAAAAAAATCTCATCTCACAAAAATTATTTGTACACATTCGAGGAATCCGCAAAAATTTTTCCAGAATTTTTGGTTACATTTTTGGTAATAAAGTAAAGGTCAAAAATATGTATGTGGCCAAAATGGCCACATACATATTTTTTGAATTTTGCCATCATCAGTCCTGCATAGGTTATGAATAAAGATT
The DNA here is from genome assembly GCA_037114965.1 of Monochamus alternatus. Classification (NCBI taxonomy): domain Eukaryota; kingdom Metazoa; phylum Arthropoda; class Insecta; order Coleoptera; family Cerambycidae; genus Monochamus; species Monochamus alternatus. The sequence continues at coordinate 18,562,913 of CM073427.1, forward strand.
ATACTACTACTACTACTACTACTATAAACCTTGGCGTGAAATGCACCACTTCCTTAAAACCCTTATCGAATGACCGTTTATGAAATATTGACCATATATAGAATTTTAATGCCGCATAGACGACATTCTTATTTACTTATTAATATTTACCGTTGTTTTCATTAACGCTTTATGTCATTTTAACGATTTCCTCCTCCTACATCGCTAGGTCAACATGTGCAGTCAATTTACAGAAAAAAAATGCGCGCTGGCAATTACTCAATAATTACCATAACACAGACATAATAGGTTATCAATAAATTTCTAGCTGCCGAGAGCAGGTGTTAAATTTCTCTAATACTTAAGATACTTCACACTTTTGCCACGTTTTGTGGAACATCATTCCACAAACATACTACTCTTTGACATTTTTAAATGCCAAAAGAGAAAATGATTTATTTTTATTTTTTAATAGCATTTTTATTTCCTTATGTAACTAAGATATATGTCGTTTTATATTATTTAATATATTAATTTATTGTCAATGGGGGACATTAAACTACTTTTATTTCCATGTCCTAAAGAAACGATACTCAATTATTATTTTTTAAATTATGATTTAAAAAATACAGGGTGCCTCACAAACGTCATTACAAACTTAAATCACACGTTATTTGGACGGAAATAAGCCTTATACAATTGACCGATTTGTTGTTTCTAATTTTGACGTCACTAGTAGAGGGCGCCAGAACTTTTTTGCTGCTTAGTGTATCCATCTGACCATTGAAACAATTGATTCTCCTACCTGTTATATCTGAAAAAGGTATACCTTGTTGAAGATATTAGGAGTAACAGTTTTCGAAATAATCCTATTTGAAATATACAGTGTACCGATTGAAAACTGTTATCGTTTCAGGTAAAGTGTCTTTTCTACTGAAAATACAGCAAAATGTTACTTGAAAAAGTTGTTCAGAACGGTAAAGGAGACGTGTAAAATTTCAAAAAGATCGGTCTGTTTAGATAAAATGTGCTTTGTCGAAAAATGGTTTCATCAAACCTCGCCGTTCTTCTTGAAATTTTGCACGTCTCCATAATTTACCATTCAGAACAACTTTTTCAAGTAACATTTAGCTGTATTTTCAGCAGAAAAGGCACTCTACCTGCAACCGAAACAGTTTTTACTGGGTGCACTGAGGATTTCAAATAGGATTATTTCAAAAATTCATTCATTTAAAAGAAACATGGTGTGCTACAAGTGGCGCCCTCTACTAGCGACGTCAAAATTAGAAACATATTTGAATTTCTCATCCGCAAAAAACCCCGATTTACAAATTTTTTGTAAATATTTGGATTTCTTAAGAAGTTATTTACAAATATCGAAAATAAAATTTTGAATGTGACACCCTGTATCTTTTTTATTATGCGAGTTGGGATATAGAAATGTTAGGTTAAATCGATTTATTTTCACCTAAGGAATCTGTGGTCTCATTTTTGCTACTTCATTTAAAAACACCCTGTATTTTTGAAATGGCATTTCTTTACAGCTGGTAGAAAAAATTAAAACAAGTAAAATTGAACGCCGCCACGTTTGACTGGAAACGTTACTTACAAGGATTTGTTAGTACGTTTTTTGACGGCTCTTTTTTTATTTTTATCCGCCGAGAAATCATTGCTTATCTGATTAGTGCTTCGCAATACATTATACTTTAGGGGTTCAAAAATTAAAGTTTGGTTTGGAATTTTATTACGCGGAATAGTTTTGTTTTCTCAAGTCACAATTTTGTTCTATAACATAATATGTATATAACAAGGAGCATTTTTATAGATTAAACATAATTATAAACTATTTTATAAATAAGCACATTTTGAGGCTACAAAATAATGTTATCAATTTACTTATACAGGGTGTTCCTTAATGATATGCCAATATTTAAGGGGATGATTCTACATCGAAAATTAATAATAGTTTGCTTTATAAACTATGGTCCAAAAATATTCCCTTACAAAAATACGGGGTGTTAAAGTTTTAGGGAAAAAAGGAAAATAATTAATATTTTCGAAAGATATTTTCATGAAATTTAGTATATGGTGACTATAAAGTTGCATATTTTACAATATAAACATAATTTCTTTAATCTTTAACAGTGCCGTGCGCACGAGCACTGACTTTATTATTTTTAAATTCCCCGTTCAATTTGAAAAATAAGAGTCCTCTTGAGTTTTTGTACTGCAATGCGCCGTTTTTGAGAAAAAAAATAAAACCGTGTTTATTTGAGAGAATTCATGTTCATGTATTAAACGATACAATTTTGCTATAAATCTAGTTGCAATGGAATATGTCACTTGCTTTGTGATTTGACATTTCTATCAAGTGTTTGTCGTTAAAAATCTGTTTGCTGTAAATGTCCTATTTTTACAAACTCGCTAATAAGGATGAACTATTCAAATGTGGAAATAGTGAAAATGCTTTACGCGTATGGCCTAGCTGACGTTAATGCTGAGCAAGCTAGATATATTTATCACAAGAGATATCCCAATCATGCTCTGTCAGATGGTCGCACTTTTTCTAATATTCATCGTCGTCTTCTTGAAACTGGTAGTGTCCGAAAAGGTGCATCTGAAGGTGGACCTCGAAATGTAAGAACACCCGAAATTGAGGAGGAGGTGTACATTATCGAAGAACATCGTGAAACGAGTAAGAGAAGGATGACTAGAAACTTGAATATTTGCCACCAAATTGTTTGGAGAATTTTAGTGGATTTTTTGTTAGGTATATCCTTATCATATTGTCACGGATTTCCTAATCCGAATTTTACTATTGCCAGAAAAACAATCCGTTAATTAATTACTTCTTTATTAACTATACTCAGTACACTACTGAACACTAATTGGAACTCAACTAAACGCTTATTTAATTAATCGCTATCTAAATCACTTTGATATCTCCAACTAAACACTTCAATTCAACACTGTAATACAAGACTCATACAAGACTAACTTAATCGGCCGTTTATTTTTCTTTTATAGACCCAACGAATATTCCAGGTATATTCTAGCATCTCTAGATCTATTTTCTAGCATCTCTCGAACGCTTCTCGTCGTTTCTCAAATTTTCTAGTCCCGTCTCGATCCACGACATTTTGTTTGTTTAACAGAATCGTGTAGGGGCGATCGGGGCAATCTTAGTAATTCGCGGTACCACAGTCGACGATTTGGGTGTGAGTGGGGCAAATTCCGTGACAATATTTTAAGAGTGCAGGCGTTGCTTCCTACAGATTTTATCAGTGGTATCTTCAAAATGCTACCCAAAATCCGCAATTTAGATCGCATATTCTGTTCACTGACGAAGCTAATTTTTCAAGAAATTTCCGTAACAATTATATTTGGGCGAATGAAAATCCTCGTGCTATAACTGAAATCGATTTTCAACAACAATTTTCGGTTAACGTATGGACAGGTATCATTCAACAACAATTGTCCTTGTTGCTTGAGGATGTTCCTTTAGGAATAAGAAACCAGATGTGGTATACCTGCACGATTTTAATTTAGGTAGATGTAATATTATGTCTCAAAAACGGCACATTGCAGTCCAAAAACTCAATTCAAAAATAATTTTTATCTGAGAGAGAACCATTGGCGTATCATTTTTTTCTTTAAAATTATTAAAATCAGGGCCCGTGCGCACGCCACTGTTAAAAATAGAAATTATATTTATATTGCAAAACATGCATCTTTATTAATAGTCACCACATACCAAATTTTATGTAAATATCTAAAGCAATTTCGAAAATATTAATTATTTTATTTTTTTTCTTAAAACACCCCATATTTTGCAACGGAACATTTTTGGACCATAGTGTATAAGGCAAACTATCATTAATTTTCGATGTAAAGTCACCCCCTTAAATATTCACATATCATTAAGGAAAACTCCTATATCCTTAATAAAACGCGTTAATACAACTATTTTATAATTAAAAATGTTTTGCCCAAGTATACGACTCTCACAATATGTTTTAAAATCCTTATATATATATATATATATATATATATATATATATATTTTAAATGTTGTATAGCGCATTTTAATACTTTCATAAACATTTTAAAGAACTGAAAATTATTTGTTCTACGAAACATTATAAAACAACTTTACATAATTACTTTCTTCAGGAACAAAATTATCACAATTATTTGCTCTATAAAATCAAACTGTTCATTAAACAACGCTATTCGATAGTTATAAAATAATTCGCTGCTTTTAAAGCTCCATTTTGCTTAAAATTAAAGAACAAACCTTGATACCTTATTAGTCTGTTTAATATCGAAATTATAAATTGCTTTCTGGGTTGACCGAACATCATAAAAATTAGGGCAAATGGTGTAAATTGGTTGGAAAGTTCGACCAAATGATCATATTGTCAATTTTGAATTTTTTTTGTTATAAAATTGACTTTTTTATTTAAAATACATGGCTTTATAAATACCGTGTATAACACCACCAATCTGGTTTCCGGAAAGGCCGGGGCTGTATTGGCAATGTCTATGTGCTTAGTTCAGTCGCACAACTTCATTTAAGGCTTAAAGGTCGCAAGGTTTTTGTAGCATTCGTTGATTTTAAACGTGCTTTTGACTCCATTAACTATTCCCTTCTATGGGAAAAACTTTACAAAACTGGGGTAAGCTGTACCATAATTCGGATTATTAGGAATTTATATTCCAACGCGCATATTAAAATCCGATCAAACTTTAACCAAACGAAGGCCTTCGACTTAACCACAATAGTCTTACAGGGTGAGTCTTTAAGTCCTTTGTTATTTGCCCTTTCTATAGCAGACATTGAAGATTTTTTCAGATCTCACCATGTCCATGGTTTTAATATTGATAATTACATTGATGTTGTAATGTTATTGTATGCCGATGATTTGGTCCTGTTAGCTGTTTCTGAAATAGATCTGTGTCGTAAACTCAGTTTGTTGGAATGGATATGTTTTTTAAATCAGCTTACAGTTAATACAGATAAAACTAAGATATTGTGTTTTTCCCGAGGAGGTCGAATTAATAATTTCCTATTTCGATTTAACGGCGAGTCTGTTGAATGCGTTAATCAATTCTGTTATTTGGGAGTTATTTTTTCATCATCCACGTTTTTTCGTGTTATGGCAGAATCGTCAGCTGCAAAAGCCAAACAAGCTGTAGCCTCTGTTATCTCTCTAATGTCTAAATCTAAAATGAACTCCTGGAACTCACGTATTGTGCTTTGTAACTCAATAGTAATTAATTCTCTAGCAAATTCCTTACCAATATGAGGCTCACGGTACACTGATATATTAGAAAGGGTCCAAGTTGGTTTTTTCAAAAGATTACTATTGCTGCCAATTAATACTCCTAGTTATATTGTTAGACTTGAAACAGGTGCTATCAGTTTATCACTAACAGTATTTAAATCTTCACTTATCTGGTTACTTAAAGTATTATCTATGAATTATAGCCGTTTTCCGTATTTATGCCTTAAAAGGCAGCTACAGTTGTTAAATGGCGATCCACGATATAATTGGCTTGCACAAATTAAATCATTTTGCTTTAGTATAAATTGTGTCGATGTGTGGGAGAACTTGACTTATATCAATCTTAAAAAACAAATTCCCACGATGCTACTTAAATACGAGGAGATGCTCTATCAAAAAGACTTGAATTCTCTCTTGGAGTCTAGAACTCCTATACTATACAGAAATTTTGATATACCAAGGTGTACTGCTAAAAATTATCTGCAGTTTCAAATTCCAATTTACATTATACGGATCATTGCTCAATTGCGCCTTTGTAATAAATTCTGCATAAAGTTCTTTTTCAGTGGTATTTCATACTCAATTGATCCCTCAGAGTTGGTTAAGAAATATCACATCTGTCGAGGCGTTAGTGCAGTTTCTCGATAATCTAACACTCAGCAACGCTAAGGCAATGTGTAGATTTGTAGCTGGTTTTCTAAAGCTTCGCTCATTTGTGTTGAGTGAATAATCCTGCCCTATTGTATCTGTTTCTATTTTCTTTTTTCGCTATTTTGTACTGTTGTTGCTTTATTGTTGATTATATATTGTACTGCATAATATGGAACAATGTATTAGTTGTATGTATTAGGTTCGTTATTAAATTCTTTTCACTTTTTTTGTGTTATCTAAAGAGTACTCTTCCTGTAAAAAATGTATTTTTTTTTTTTTGAAGGAATAAAGATTATTATTATTATTATTATTATAAATATCCATTACCATTATTTAAATTTACCAGCAATTCTCTAAAATCTTAGAAATATTTTTTTATACTGATTGATTAGTCCTTTATCCGACCTATTTGTTTAAATATAAGCTTTCTGTCTCGTCGGTATTTACTGTATTTTTTATCTGTACCTTTTTCAAACAAAGAACGATAAATCGCGCAAAATAATTTCTTTGTATTTTTTATATCGTTCATTCACATCGGTGGTTTTATAACCCCATTAGACAGATTTTCCCAGTACGGCGCGGTTTTCTCCAAACCCAACAACTGATTGTTCACTTACCTCGATAAAATTCGACTAGTGCACTTTATAAAATAATGACCAAGCGCTACGGTTGTTTTATTTCTTAGGATGTTGACTTGTAGGAGTGAATTTTGTAATTTTATCTGTTTATGTTAGTGATATTGTTTATTTTAGATTATAAAAACGTTTGCAGAAATTGTTTATTTATTAAATAAGTAAGCTTGTTGTCACCAATAATCAGACAATGTATTTTTTTAATGGGACTGTCTATGTTTGTGGTGCACTCGCATGTGTATTCAGTTGAATTCTGAGGAATTGTGTACAATAAACTTTACCGATTTCCGTTGGAAAAAATGCATAAAACATATAGGAGAAATGTAAATAATAATTTATTGATATTTATTTATTTATTGAAATAAAATATCTAATGAGCGGAACCCATTTACAGTATAAATTGACTATTATAAAAAAAGAAAATAAATAAAAACATGAATATAAAGTCATAGTAAAGCACTAAAATGCAAATATAAAAAATAGTATAAATAAAATTAGAGAACATATAAGAAAATATGCATATGCAGTACAACAATAAATACAAAAATAAAAACAAATTGAAAAAGAATACACATAAAAGTTAAACCGAAACGCTGCTTTATATCATGAAGTGTACATGATAAAATATCGAAGTTACTTTCTTCTTCATGATATTTACTTAAAATTTGGTGCAATGGGGATTTAACTAACATATTTGTACAAGCATGGGTGTAAAATATATGCAAGTTAGTGAATAATCTAACAGGATAGATAACATCCAATACAATTGCTGCAGATTTAAAGAATCTCCTCCGAACCTTTTCAAGCGCAGAAATGCGACATTCATAAACTGGGCTCCATATGACGGAGCAGTATTCAATCTTTGGTCTAATAAATGTAATTATACACCAGACGAAGAGTAGAAAGGTCTTTAAATTCTCTCGAATTAAGTATAATAAAGCCAAGGTTTTTATATGCCTCCGCTATGCAGACATCCATATGCCGTGTAAACCTAAGTTTAGTCAAATCAAATTTCTAAATATTTTATGACTTCGGTATCTCGTATTTCTATAGAAAGAATAGGCAAATATCGGTCTACGGAACTAGCAATTTGGTATTTTATAACAGACAAAAACGTTTTTGAAACAAATCTTATAAACAGCATAAGTCACAAAAACATTATAAGAATGTGTATTATAAATGGTATGTGGTGCACTACTCAATATGATTTTATGTGTTTTACTGCACTTTGTAAAATCAATTTTTATTGCAGAGAAAATGTTGTGATTTGTATGGCCCATATTTAGTGAATTTTACATGTGCGCCGTTTATTAAGTGATAATTTACAATACTATCATATGGAAAATAAAAAAGGTTGTTCTAAATTTCATGGTTTTTGACGTTAAAACTAGCGCTAAAAGCCTTAAAATCATCATAACTTTTTTCAATTGTTGAATTGTCTTCGTTTTGACTATTCAATATTAGGACACTAAAGGCTAAATTTTTGATATTTTGATAGCTATACGTCGCAATGGTTTTCAGCGTTGTATCAAAATGGCTGCCGCTTATAAAATAATGTGGTTGTAAGAAAGTTAATTGAGCGATTTCTATACAACACTGGGAGTTATTATTGTATAAATAATTTATTGTAACAAATCCTTATCGTAATAGTGTAAATGGCGCGTTTTGAAGAAAAGTTATCAAGACAAATAAAAAACTATGACTATGACTTTTATCTCGAAATCACTTGTTTCATTTAAATGTTTTGGAAATATGTATGATTTTAAATGGCTTCATATATTATTTGCTACTATTTTACTATTTTTAGTAGACTCACATCCAAATAACTGTATATGGATTATTTTTCAGATATGGTTGGTTATAGTGCATGCATATTCTGACAAAAAAATTAAATTATCACAGTTGTATTGCAAATATCCAAGATCAATGGCATTAATAATTTTGAAGATGGATACTTTTTAGTGTCCCTTATTAAAAGCCCTACTTGACGCGCAAAAATGAATATGTAAATAAAATATTTCATCAAGATGATGAAATATTTGCAAGCAGTATGCATGTTTATAAAAATAGTACAATGAAGTGTATTATCAACCTTTGGGGGTAATACGGTCTACAATGTGGGGATAAAAATATATGCGCAAAATGTAAAAAAAAACAAAAAAAGAAACGATATTTTGTGCAAAGTAAAGAGATTTTGAGACATATATATATACTGAAAATTCTATGGTCATCGTAACCTGCGAGGATCTTGAGTCCATTTTAAGCTGAATTTTATATTAGGTACTTTTATTCTTTCTCATGAAAAATCTAAACAAATTCATCATCCTTTCCCATACCGGGTAGCAATACATTTTCGAACATAAGAATGATCAACAAAACACCGATAATCTATAGCAAACTACAAATAGTTGAGGCAATGAAGCATTATGATAGGAAATCTTTTAGGATAGGACGTATCGGAATGCGGTTTTTTGCATTCGCTTGCAAAAATTATTTATATCATTCGTACCTACTTTGTACCTATTACACACCGGAAGTTGCATTGCTGCAGCCAAAAATGCATGCAAAAATGCATCTTTCGAGAGGCCTTTTGGCAAATTTAATAACTTCGTAAATAAGAGTCAGAATTGGCTCAAGTCGGGTACCCAGGGTTTTCGAGGTCGCTGATCACGATTATGATGTTCAAATTGACCCCCCGAACACCTGGAGCTCAGGAACGCCGACGAACGTCATCTCCGGGGACTATCCCGAACTTTATGCGAGAGAGGAGAGAAACTGGGCACACGGGGGTTTTTTGGGTATGTGTTGTTGATTACTCAAATAAATAAATAAACAAAGCTGAATTGTTACATTTTTTGTATGTGTTATTTTCCACTGTGTTGGTATCTACAATATTATATACTTCAATTAAGAATTTCTTTGAATTTCAAACCACATATTCCTTGTTCAAAATGTGCGTAGTGCGGTCACTTTTTTACATTATCTTGATATTATATTATCTGATCAAAAAAATTTGCGGTTTTATTTAAATATTAGTCTTTGTTCTTATTGCTGACGAATAAAGCGTAACATCCATTTCGTATTTCATCAGAATGCTTCAATGACTTTTATATTTTTATCAGTGCCATTTTAGGGTAGTATTCATCACTAGATGATTTTTATAGAAACAAATAATACCTAAGTCTTTATAAAGTTTTTAGGTTTTCTTGAAATTATGCATTACACAAATTAATTTTCCCTAAGTGACAGCTGGAAATGTACACTGTTCCCGATCTTAGTAGGACATTTAATACAGGTTTCATTACGCAACATTGTATAGTGTTTTATGAATACTCCAGAAATACTTGTTTCTCTCAAGCTTTTATTTCTTCTCCTTTATTTCGTACCAACATTAAACGTTTCCTTGAATACACCTTCACATAAATCTTCAAAACTATCTGATCGGCTATGTCAGAATGACTGGATTCAATTTGAGGAATATGTTTATCACTGACTGATGTCACGTAGGCACGATCATGTGCAAAATATATATTCTCCTGTTTTTATGCGTAATAGTCCTATTTTAAGTTGTTGGCATCTGTTTTGGTCTTCCTTAACAAGGGTGTAAACAAATGTACATGTACAAAAATTCCGACAAACATGAAAATGATACACGAGCATGTTAGATACAATCTGTTGCAATAATAATGGCACTCCTTCAATACAGTTTTTGGACTACTAGAGTGGAAATTTTATTAGATAAAGTATTGAAAGTTGAAAGCCGATTTAATTACGAATGCGTCAACGGTTCACATTAAATCGGCAAATTCGTTTTAAAGAGTGCCCATTACTAGTACTACTAGTACTATTGCTATAGATTGTACATAAATAGTAAAGTTCTAGATTTGATGGTTGATATGGAATATTTTAGGGGTTGATTGGGCAATTTCTAAATAAATTAAAAATGGAATTAAACTAGTGTAAGACTCTAATGCACAAATTTATGAAATCAATCTATCAATATATTTTCATATTTGCCTCACATTGCGCAACATCCTGTATGCTTTACGCGTAGGTATATTTAAATAGCAAATACGTATTTATTAATTATACTTAGTTGGAAAATTAATAGTAGAGGAATTAAAAATTAATTAGGTATAAAATCACATACAGGATGTACTTTTTTCCAATGCCTATCTAATTTACATTGTAGGTACCTATTATACAAAATTGATTTTTTTACTTTTTATCGTCTGTGAAATTTTGATTTCTAAAATAGATATCCAGTAAAACATATATATATATATATATATATATATATATATATATATATATATATATATATATATAGGTTAATAACAGGAAATAGAAATAAAAGTTTCAGTTAGTAAAAAAAGAGGAGGAATTTAAAAAGCATATTTAGTATATTTATAAAAAAAAATTGTATACATGAGAACAATTTTGAGAGTGGGCAGTGTATGATAAAAAAAACATAAATATTTAGTTAATAAAAGTTTGAAGGTTATAAAGCAATATAGATAGATATCAAAATAAAATAATAAAATGTAAAAAAGAAAACTATGTTCAACTTAGTTTATAATTAATAAATATAGTTAGTGAAGTGTATTAAAACTCTCTGGGAGATAGTCTAAACGTTGCATAGGAACGAGAAAAAAAGATAAAAATGTTGTTGATTTGGAATATAAACAAATATATAGCAGGTTACGTAGGGTAATTTTTAAGAAAATTAAAAAAAAAAATATTGAATAAATTGAAATCTATCTATAACAAAATAAAATTTGTCTTACCTTGTTATTTAACAGCTAAATTAATAAAAAAAAAACATCACTAAACCGCTCTTGAGATAAAGATTTCTCATGCTAACAATAAATTTAAATAAATTGTTTTAAAAAGAGAGAATATACAGAATAGTGTCTGAAGCAAAAAAAAATTTAAAAATAAATAAAAAACAAAATAATTCTGGAACTGTATTCAAAATTAAAGGTAAAAGTGTTACGCTTCAGACTGGCGCATTAGAAAATCAAGGTAAGTAAATTAATTAATTCTGAGCTATCCGGAAAACACATTACATACATCAAATTTCACATTACAATGTATATATACATTTGACTCTGGCATTGAAAATACAGGGTATTCGTTTTTATTGAAAGGAGCAATTTTATGAATTAAAGAAAATAGAAAAAAAAATATATGAATCTGAACATGTGATGCTAAAATGTACCCTAAAGAAATTACCTACAGCCAGAACCAGAAAGATCTTTTAGGACAATATTAAAACGGAATTTTAGAACATACTTATAGAACATTCTTTTATTTCGAGGAAACAAAAACGTATGCCTAAATAAGCGAGTTGACTTAACTTGCTTTATTTTGCTCTCAGTAGTATCTACACACTACACAGTATTCATTTATTCATTCAATATGAAGCGTTAATTAGTACCTATGCTAATTGGGCTTCTTGCGCTTGTGGAAATACAATACGTCATTGCCAATGAAATGGGAAATCATCCTTAAACCACAAATTTGTATATCGGCGTTAAGAATCAGATGATGTAGTTGTTAAAATATTTTGAAGACAACGAAAACTCATTTTTTTTAATACCGCAATCTCGATATTTCGTTCAGTTTAAAGTAAAGCAGACCACCTGAAAAGCAGTCATATAAATTAAGAATAGGTTAAATCTATTGTGGTTGCTTGTGTATTCATACAGGTATATTCAAGATGAATTTGAAGTCTTGAATATTATTTAATTATTTCATTATGCCAGGGGTTGTGTGAAGTTATCCACACTTTCCCATCCACACTTTTTGTTAATCCTATCGGAAAGGACGTATAAACGCAGTCAGTGACCGGCTTCTTATTACTTGATATCTGAAGATACTAACTACCCTTGTACAGATACACTAAATAAGTCATTTTATATTTAATATCAGACACATAGAAAGGGTGTATGAAACTACAACTCCAAAAAAAATTAAAAATCACCGAGTTGAGACGTATTATGTGACTTAGCTGCTCCTTTTCACACCCTTCCCATGTAGATGCACTAACAAAACTTGGTGGGTGAATAGTTATACATAAGGCTTTCAAAACGGCACATACGCCGTTTCTTGCCTGCCCGTCTGACTACCCCATAAAAATTAAAAATCACCGAGTTGAGACGTATTATGTGAATTTGCTGTTCTTTTTCACACCCTTCCCATGCAGATGAACTAACAGAACATGGTGGGTGAATAGCTATATATAAGGCCTTCAAAATGGCACATACGCCGTCTCTTGCCTGCCCGTCTGACTGCCCCAAAAAAATTAAAATTCACCGAGTTGACACTTATTATGTGAATTTGCTGCTCTTTTTCAGACCCTTCCTATGTAGATGCACTAACAAAACTTGGTGGGTGAATAGTTATATATAAGGCCTTCAAAACGGCACATACGCCGTTTCTTGTCTGCCCGTCTGACTACCCCAAAAAAATTAAAATTCACCGAGTTGACACGTATTATGTGAATTTGCTGCTCTTTTTCAGAACCTTCCCATGTAGATGCACTAACAAAACTTGGTGGGTGAATAGCTATATATAAGGCCTTCAAAATAGCACATACGCCGTTTCTTGCCTGCCCGTCTGACTACCCCAAAAAAATTAAAATTCACCGAGTTGACACGTATTATGTGAATTTGCTGCTCTTTTTCACACCCTTCCCATGTACATGCACTAACAAAACTTGGTGGATGAATAGTTATATATAAAACCTTCAAAATAGCACATACGCCGTTTCTTGACATAATACCTCTCAACTTGACGTAGTGCATCTACGTGGGAAGGGTGTGAAAAAGAGCAGCTAATTCACATAATACGTCTCAACTCGGTGATTTTAATTTTTTTTGGGGTTGTAGTTTCATACACCCTTTGTATGTGTCTGATATTAAATATAAAATGACTTATTTAGTGTATCTGTACAAGGGTAGTTAGTATCTTCATATATCAAGTAATAAGAAGCCGGTCACTGACTGCGTTTATACGTCCTTTCCGATAGGATTTACAAAAAGTATGGATGGAAAACTGTGGATAACTTCACACAACCCCAGGGGTTGTGTAAAGTTGAAAGAAGTAAGAAATATATTGGTAAATATACAGGGTGTCCTAAAATAGAAGGCCATACCATTAACCACATATTCTTTGGACAAAAATAATGCGACTTTTCTTATGCTGTTTTTATTTGGGCGTCCCTGTTTCAATATACAGGGTTTTAAAAAACTATTTTTGTTAAAAATTCCATTGTTTTGTAAGATACACACTTGAAATTTTGCAAGTACTTTTATCTTGTTTCGGTATACTTATCATGTAATTTTGGTGAAAAAAATCGAAGGGCGAATGGTGGTAACTGAGGGATGCAGTACCCTTTATCCCCTTTTATTTCTAAGTACGCCTATGCAGCTTTTCCTTGAAATATCAACCGTACAATTTTCTTCTGATCATTTTATTTCTTTTGTAATTTTTTGTACGCATCTTTCATATAGAGTGTAAGCATCTACTATTTTGATGACAAGCAGAAAGCCGAAGTAGCAAGTTGTGACCTTAGTAAAGCATTTGATAGTGTACAGCATGACATATTATTGAACAAATTGAGCAGATATGGTATAAGAGGTAATGCTTTGGAATTAGTAAAATCTTATTTAGAAAATAGAAAACAATATGTGTTATTGGAAGGACGTAAATCACAAGTGAAAAATGTAACGTGTGGCGTGTCCCAGGGATCCATCCTTGGGCCCCTATTATTTGTAATCTATACTAACGATCTACCTTCGAATATTACATGTGAGAATACAATATTATTTGCTGATGATACCAGTTTTTTGAATATCGCATGTAAAACGACAGAACTTATCCAAAAGACAGATGGTATACTACAGGAGGTTACAGATTGGTTTAATGCCAACAAATTAAAAATGAATGCCAATAAAACACAACGGTTAGTTTTTGAAATTAAGAGCGATTGTCAGAGCACTTTGAAATTTTTGGGGATATACTTTGACCACAGTCTAAAATTTACTAAACATATACAAGAACTAGACAAGAAGTTATCTAAATCTATATTCACCTTAAGACGTATGATGAGGATCGCTACTCCAGAAGTCGCCATATCAGCATATTATGCTTCATTCCACAGCCATCTCGTGTATGGAATATTGGTATGGGGCCATTCATCTGAAACAAAAAAAGTGTTTATCAAACAAAAATGTGCAGTGCGAATCTTAGCAAAAGCAGAGCAAAGTGCAAGTGCAAAACAGTGCTTCATAAATCAAGGTATGCTTACCTTCTACTCTATTTACATACTTACCTGTTTAATATATATTCATGATAACAAACAACTTTATGTACTAAATAATAATTTTCATAACCACAATACTAGAATGGCTCAGAATATAATGATTCCATACCATAGATTAAATACTAGTCAATGCAGTACAAATTACCTAGCTATAAAAATGTATAACAAATTACCTGAATGGTACAAAAACCCTGCTAAAAATTTTAAGAAAAAAATCAAGGATAAACTGTTACAAGGTGCCTACTATAGCATTAATGAATATTTCTGTGATACAAATTTTTAACTTACTTTATTTTAACTTCATATTAATCCGTTTTATGTTGGTTTTAATTAATAATTTAATTGATTTGTTTATTTTATTCTATAGTTTTAATGTATTTATAGCTACTAAGTTTTATACCCAGCGACATGTTAGTTGCTAAGTATTCTACAAATATTTATGTACACCAAAAATTGTACCTACTGCTGACATTCCATGTAATTTCTTGATGGTAATAAACTAAACTAAAAAAAAACTAAACTAAACTATACCATTACTTGATTAACACACAGGGTGAGTCAAAAATTAGTAAAAAAACATGACTCGAGATTTTCCACTACCATCCAGGAGGCTTTGAAAAAATTTCGGCGTCTTTAATTTTTTTGGAAAGGCAAAGGAATTACCTACCAACAAATAAAAAAAAATTAAAAATTGGCCGACTGGTTTAGAAGTAAAAAGAAAAGTTAGGTCAAAATTCAAGTGCGTCACTTTCTTTGGAACTGAGTGTATATAAGAACACTTGATTCAATCTAGAAAACATTTTTCTGTGGGGATAAAGCTGAACAGAGTTTAAAGTTTGATTGAAGGCATCAAAATAGATTAGAAATATACTTGATGGAGATCAGAATTTTTTTTTCAGCTATTTCTAGCGATTTTTCTCAACTCTGTGGGCGATGCATCTCAATAGACTTCAGATTCGAATTCACTACATCCAAATACATAAGAAATACATTAGATTAAGGTCAGAAACATTTTGTCGGAATTTATTTGCACTTGTTAATGTGATTTTTGCGATTTTTCGCTGTTTTTGCGATTTACTACAAATTTTGAGGGTGTTCAAATTCAGTCCAACAAAATATATAAGGATGACGGGTCTCATCAAAAGCACAGACCACTTTTTTTGTGTGCCGGTGTAAAATCTTTGTTGCTCTTCAAACCTTTGAAAGGTCATAACCCCTTGGACACTGTTGAAAACTATTTTTTTTCTATCCATAAAGTATTTATAATCTCAGCTGACTTCGTTAGTAATATTGTACTACCTCATTCCTGTTATTACTGCTGGTTTTATTATTAAATAAACATTACAGTCCTTGAATAAAAGGCATTCTTCGCACAGTTAGATCTAGATGTACGATAGTTTCCCGTATCTTTCGAATCAGCAAACGTGCTTGTTAAATCCGCGTAATGTGACGTTAACTCGTTAGTTCGCAACACGTTCTGCAAACAACTGGGAGAAAAATTTTAAGGCATGCATTTGGGACAAGTTGTCGGCGAAAGAATAATGAATGAAAGGGAAAAGTGACGCCGTGCATGCAGCGCATAATAAGTTGCAGCATGTCGGGGCAGTCACGGCCGACACAGTTTTATAGCATTTCCATAGGCGAAGGAAGATGGGAGATGCATGGTGATTAGGATTTGCTGGCACGAAACATGCTATTAAGATGAGAATTGTAGAATATTTACCTGGAAACAGAAAGATAAAATCTGAAACAATTTTATGTCATATTAGTGCATTATTGTGGTTTGCTTAGTTACCAGCTATACAGGGTGTTCGGATTATGAGTGCTGTAATTTTAAGGAGGGGTGTTTCATTGGAAAATGTACGTACAATCGTTTGCAATAATAATGACACTCTCTTAAAACAGTTTATGAACTTCTGGAAGTTCTGAGTAGAAATTTCATTGAATCTCTATCGGTGAGTGGAACAACTAATAACTAATATTAAAAATGTGAAGTAGATTTCATTGCAAATACATCAGAAGTTTTAAAGAAATCGCAAAATTCATTTTAATGAGTGTCATTATTATTGCAAACGATAGTACGTACGTAAATACAGAATATCTAGGAGGCCTTAGAAAACCTGTTGTTGACGGCTAAACATCATTACCGCAGTTCTTGTCGTTGACTTCCTTCAAATACACCAAATATTAATAAAACATTATCCATTCAGATTTTAATTATTTTGCCTTTTATTATTATTATTTTAACCAAACAAATCTGCATTTTTATGGCGAAAACTTGTTGTTTCTGAAAAATGTTGGTCTTTTGCTGATGAACAAAAGAAAAGTATTATCAACTAAAGAAAGTAGTGAAAATTGCATTGCCAATTTTTATGGAATTGGATACATTTGGGTATATCTAAATAATACTGAAAGAATGTAAAGGACGATTCTATAATAGAAATTAATAGGCGTCTTTGGTATAAATTTTTTTGGAAAAGTCCTTTCCCGAAAAGTTACACCACTTCAAAAATTAAAAATAAAATTGTTTTTCTTTTTTATGTTCCATGAATATCAAGCTAAAGAAACCAAACTTAGTGAACTGAAAAAAGAAGAAATGTCATAGTTGAATATTTACAACCTTACAAACCCACTTCAGGGTTGAAAAAATTTCAAAAAGTGTAGTTTTATTAGATCACCAAGTTTGGTTCCTTTGGCTTGATATACGTGGAAGATAAAAAAGAAAAAAATTTTTTTTTAATTTTTGGAGGCATAAATTTTCAAGGATAGCGTTTTTTAAAAAAAATTATACCTACTTGTTATTCTTTTATAACTATTTTTTTTATTTGGGCATAACTTCTGATGATTTAATTCAATAATTTTTTTATTGCTTTTATTTTCATTATTGTTTAACATAAAATTACATCGATATTAAATGAACTATTATTTTGTTTAAGTTAACAGTGTCAAATTATTAAATTAAACATTCAAATTGATTTTACTTTAATTTCAAAGTATAAATTGTTTTAGTTTAACACTAATAAAATGTTGATTTGAATATCTAGCCCGTGCTTCGTCCGATACGGAGGTGCTAATGACCGCTAGATGTAACTTGTTATATTTCGCGTACCCTGTAGAACTCCAGAAGAAAACAGGAGACAGGAGAATGCCTCTAGTACAGCCGCCGGTATCGTCCGCAAGCACAGTCGAGGCTGAGCAGAGAAAGGGGCCTGGAGGCCCACCTCAAAAAGGCGTCCGTCCCTCCGGGCCTACAGTGCAATAATGTGGGTGAATAGAGAAAATCACTTTCAGCTCCGTACATCCGACATCATTTATCCTGCCAAGAATATTGGCGCTCACTATAACGTTTAAAAATTGTTAAGACAAAAACAGAATTTAAACTTTTGTTTTATTAACAATATGATGCTTATATAGCAGTTTCGTAAAAGTTGCTTGAAATCTTTATTCAGTTAATAAAAACAACATCGCGGATGAATAAATACATTTTTAGGTTCCTCTAACCAACACTTTTAGTCGAACTGAAATAATAATGGAATATTGAATTAACAAATCAGTACCTCAGAGACAGAAAGTTCCAAGTCCAATATTAACATTTTAAAACAAACAGGCTAGACGAAAATGGTCTTCAAGATTATACCTATTTTTATCTAAATCTAAGGTAATGAATTTAATAATAATAATTTTACATTCAAAATAACATTCTTATAATAAAAATAGTGACTTGAACCGAAAATAGAGTGGGCCTTTATGCTTCTGAGGTTCAGAAATATATGTTGACATTTTGGAAACATTAACTGAAGTAATTTTTCGGTTCGCCATATAGGTAGGTACAATCGTGAAAAATTATTAAACAGTTTTTGAGTAAATTTAACAGTTTTTTTTTCTGGGTGTAGATTATTTTTTCCTACAACTTACACGTACAAATGTAATTTTTTTGACTTGAAACAACTTGAACATTTAGCTGTATTAGTTAATCAATAAACGAAACTTGCTAACTTTTCAAAAGTTTCTTCTTCATTTCATTGTCTGAAATGTGTCTACCACCATAAATACATGTATTCTTTATATAAATTCTGACTTTTTAGGTCAATGCTTGTGGTAAAACGTATGTATAATTATTCAATTAATTAAGCATAATTATTATCATTTAAATAGGCACATAATAATCCACTTTCCCTTTTTGTAAATAATTCGTTTAATTATCGTTTCCTACTCAAATACATGCAGCAATTTTATATTTTTAATGAGAAATTAAATTAAAGGGTGGCCTTCCAAGACATTTGGAATGAATATTTTAGTTTTGTTTAAAATGTATTAAATTAATCGTTATTAAGAACCAGAATAGTTAAGTCATTAATAAAACTGAATATTTTCGTCTCGCGACTTTTAAATTTTACAGAATTTAATTAAATTTCACTTTAGTTTAAGTATTTAATAATCTAAGGAGTTTGAGTTTATGATATATTTTTCATTTATTTAGATAATAATAAGTATGTTGTTACAATTTATCTTGGACAAAGAGTTATGAAATATTTTATTTCAATTTATGGCGGATGCACCGGTCACAAATATAAAAATATGACGATATAGAATATAACGATGCGTTTTTAATCTTTCAGTGATATGTAAGCAATGATCTACAATAATATTACTTGTCACGGTAATTACCTCTATATTATCTACTATTTCATCTTCCAATCATATACAGGGTGGTTAAAAATTGGTCGGTTTTAAAGGGTTACTGCAAATCTGTCCAAGATAGAGCAAATCTGATAGACGAGTCCAGAGCTCTTTTTTTTCGAGAAAATAACAATAGAGCCGTCTTTTAGTTTTTGTGATATGATGTGTTTTTTTTATAAGTAACACCCTGTATTTCTGTTCAAAAATTGAAATAAGGCTAAAATACATTCCAAAAATATGTACTTTACTTATTGTTTTGTAGATTTGCGGAAAATTGCCAATTCGCGATAGAGGGCGATAGCATTCAATAATTTCTACCGTGATCTAGAACGCTTCGTGTCTGTGACTTGTCAGTCCGGCATGGATTAGCGAATGGCCGTTAGATGTAGCTTGTCTACACCGCGTACTCATGGTCTCTTCTGTCGGGTTAGACTTAAACACCTAGGGCTATTCGTCAGTTGCCTCACCTATGGCATACCAGTATATGTCCGATAGGATGCTAACTTTAAATGTTTGCTATAGGTTTTGTACGTGTAATTCAATGCTGGTTGGGGCATTAGTCAGCAGAGTAGTTGCTTCCTGGAATTCCGTGTTTTCAATTTAAATATCGTTTTGTAACACGGGTCAGTCTCATGTGTATAGTTTATGACATCAAGAGTTTTGATAATACCGATATAATTTTGTCATTGAGAAATTTTGTCATTGAGAGGGCTAAAAGAGTATTGCTAGCTATACAGGGTATTTTTAAGTAGGGGTCAAAAATCCATGAGTGCATTCTATATAGTAAAAAATAACATTGGGTAAGTTCAAACTCATTTGTGAGTGAATTAATTTGGTGTTGAATTTTGAGTAAATTTAACATTTTAACAAAGAAATGAGTTTATCTACACAATATTTGGTTAGAGAAACCAAAATGTGTGTGAGTGAAAACATATTGTGTAAAAATAACACCAAGAGTTGTATAATATATTAAACATTGTTTAGTAAGTGGAAGGGGGGAAACAAAGTTGGATACGAGCAGGTACCAACGCGCAGTTGTAGCAGTGTTGTTAACATGTAGGCAAATTGCCTACTTGTAAGGAAACTTTGTCAATAAATCGGTAGGTAGGGAAAATATTCTTATTTTGTATGGGAAAAGAACTCTAAAAAAATAATAAGCTTTGCAAATACTTACTACCTATTTTACCATTTAAAAGAAAATAAGGTTTTATGGATCATTTCTCATATTCGTTTGTAAACATTAATATGTTGCCAACAGCGCTTTATCTTTTATACAGAATTCTAACATTTCTAACTCGGGCAGGCAGCGTAGGGAAATTTATAGTAGAGTAGAGGAATTTCATACTTAGTCGTAGGGAAACAAATTTTAAAAGATTAACATCATAGAGTTGCGGTTTGTTGCTATGTATGGTACAAGTCACCGCTGTCTGTGGGCAATAATCATAAGTGTATTGTTCTAACCCGATCATGAACCATGGACCGAAATACATTTTCAAATTACAATTTGTATAAAACAGTATGCTGTAAACTGTAACGTAAGAAGAAGAACAATGAGCGTCTTCATCCGTTACAAAGAAATTGTTGATTTGCTTCTTATTTCAGAAAACCTACCATTTACGTTACCATTTTATTCAATCCTCAACTACTTAGCTATAAAATCTTGAAATTACTGATTTAACAGTTTATTCAATAAAGAGCCGTTTGAACACTTCAACTTCATCAGTTGTACAATACCACTGCTAAGTATTTTGTGACACCAAAGTACATATTTTGTTAAATTTATAAAGTATGTATTGTTTAATAATATAATAAAATAAAACATCTTTACATACTGCGTCATGTTATTATCTACAAATATAATCTCAACCTTTATTTTATTCATCTTGTTATAGCAAACTTTTGTTAGCTTTTGTTAGTAAATAGCTACTGTGTAAGTTAGTAGTAGCAATAAATATTATAATATAATATAATATAATAATAACAAGTAGTAGTATTTGTGTCGTTATTGGTATTATGATTGCTTCCACAATTCCATTAAACCTATATCGTGTGCCAGCTAAACAGGTTCTCTTTTTATAGACTGTATTTTTTATGACATAATTAATTGAGAGTCTTTTTAATTTTCAGAAGTGAGTTGGACAAATTGTTCACCCCCTTACTGTTATCTGCACTAGCTTGAGAGCTTGTGCACTTGTCTGATTTTATAAAATGCAAATAATGCACACAATGCCGTAACATATACAGGGTGTTAAACAATGAGTGTAAAATATTTAAGGAGGTAATAGTATGAACCAAAATAAGCAGAAAAGTTTCAACAAACATGGGTCCTTAAAGTAACGGTTCGGAAATATGGAATGTTTTATGTTTTTTAGCCTCTTTTTTTATTTTGCAAAAACATTGTGTATTTTCTTATAATAGTTGGTTGATGTTTAGTGAAATAAACAGTACGTATTTGACAGTTGTTCTCAGTGCACAAGTTTTCTTTCTCTATGGCTGGTTACTCGAACACAGAATTAACAGACATGCATTTCATGTATGCTCGTGCTAATGGGAACGCCACCGAAGCGCGACGTCTTTATCTTGAAGCTTATCCAAATCGCCAGATTCCTTCCCAAGGCATGTTTGGAAGAATTCACCAAAGATTGCGTGATAGGGGTTCTTTGAGCAAACAGTGTCATTTATCTGGAAGACCAAGGTCTGTATCCACTCCTAGAGCAGAAGAAGAAATTCTAGCACTGGTAGAGCAGAATCCAGATACGAGTGTGCGGAGAATATCAGCCGAGGTAGGAATTAGTGGTCCTCTTGTTTGGAGAATCCTTCACGAGCAACTCTTTATCCATACCATGTACTACAAGTACAGACCTTAAATCCAATAAATGATCATCAAGCATGTTTGGTTTTTTACCGCTGGTTTCTACGTCATGATGCTGAAGACCCTCGTTTTCTTACAAAGATTCTTTTTACTGATGAGGCCGGGTTCACAAGAAATGGAGTGTTTAATTTTCACAATACGCATATTTGGGCCGACAAAAATCCTCACGCTCTAATAGAATGGACATCAGGCACGTTTTTTATTAAACATTTGGATCGGTATTGTAGGTAACAGGTTTCTAGGTCCTGTTATTTTACCAAACCGATTAACAGGCGCTGCTTACCTCAACTTTCTGCAGAACACACTGTATGAGTTTTTGGAAGACATTCCTTTGAATCAGAGGCAACAAATGTGGTTCCAGCGTGATGGTGCTCCAGCTCATTTTTCCATGGCCGTTAGAGAGCATTTACACCAAACTTTTCCACATAGATAGGTAGGAAGGGCCGTACCTGTTTTATGGGCTCCAAAATCGCCTGATCTAAAACCTCTAGATTTCTTTGTTTGGGGATATTTGAAGACATTAGTGTATGGTACTCCTGTAAATAGCCTGGAAGAGCTGCAGCTACGGATTAATGTGTCAAGAAATCCAAACCAAGGAGGGTGTTTTCGAAAGAGTTCGAATATCGTTGAGACGAAGATGTCGTGCCTGCTTGGAAATGGACGGAGGGCACTTTGAACATCTTCTGTAACTTTGTTTTTTGTTTATTAAAAGCTTCCTTTGTCGGTTTATTCATAATAAAATAAAATGTTTAAAAAACGAATAGTGGTCCATATCTCCGCAACCGTTACTTTGCGGACCCATGTTTATTAAGACTTTTCTGCTTATTTTGGTTCATACTATTACCTCCTAAAATATTTTACACTCTTTTTTTAACACTCTGTACATATTCTAAGTATTTAATAAAGTATAGACTCATGAGGGTTAAATTTTCTAGTTAATTTTTATTTCAAATTGTTAATATTTTAAATAAAAAAAACTAATAGTTATCTTGATGTTTACATTTAACCCATATGATCGTTCATTTTACAAGATAAATCACAACTGAAAGAAATGATGGACTCAGTTGGCTGTTAGTTTTTATCACGAATCAAAACAAAAGAAACAGTATTTACTTAACAACTTTACAACCTTCCAAAGGGAAGAAATTAAGAGAATTAAAGAAATAAAACTTGCTAAGTTTGAATTGCATCCAGGTACAATCGTTTGCAATAATAATGTCACTCTCTTAAAACAGTTTTTGAACTTCTGGAAGTTCTGAGTAGAAATTTCATTAAATCTCTATAGGTGAGTGAAACAACTAATAACTAATATTAAAAATGTGAAGTAGATTTCATTACAAATACATCAGAAGTTCTAAATAAATCGCAAAATTCATTTTAATGAGTGTCATTATTATTGCAAACAATAGTAACTACAAAAGATACTTAGTTTTTGTGTGATGGTAGAATGTATATAATATTCTTATTGTTATTTATTATTATTATTTTCTAAAAAATTACGTTCGCAACGTCTGGACAAATTTTAGCTAGGTTAATAGATGAATATTTCTGTGATGAAAAAACAACAGTCAGTCGGAATTATAAATAGAAACAAAACGTCTCCTCTTCCTACAACTCCAGCCTCGAGTACTCACGTAGAGCTAACTATCCAAGTCTAATTTTGACAGCATTGCAACAGAATAAATTATTCACGTCCATAACGAAATGTACCAGATGATCAAGTTTGCATTTTTAATTTCCTGCTGTAATGCCGGCAAGACTAGAGAATCTCATCGTCGCATAATAGTCTGCTTATGATGCAATTCTTTAAGGAGTACACGACCCAATTCACGTTAGTTTCTAGGCTCAGAATATTTTTCGTGTCTTGTCTAGCCACGATCCACCTCCCTTCTCTTTTCACACAACAGCGAATGCTGAATTGAAACGAGATGGAAGGCGTATCGTAGCCCCAACCCGTTGCAGAAATCAAATACGTCGTGGGACTCGTTCGTCCTACTAAACGAAAGTGAAATCGAGGTTAACTTTGCACTTTCACTTGTTCGCGTCTAGCCCAACAGTTCCACCAATCAAAATACGCATTCGCGGTGTATTTTGTCGGTTTGAATAAATCGAGGCATGGCCTACTTTGCTGGCATCGGACATCTAGAGTTTATTTTGTTGTTTTCTTTTTTGTTGAATCATGAAACGTTATGGGGTTATTAATTTATGGCGAGGTTACGTAACGTTGCGCCATTGTTTCGCTACGGATTCTTGTCTTCGTTCCGGATGGAAGTTGACAGTTGTCCGGGTCCGGTAGTTTTTCTTCCGCTGCAGACCCAACCGATCCGATTCATTACGCAATTGTAGACCGGATCAATATGATATGTGATGCTTTATATCTCATTGCAGCAACTCGTGTAGCAGCTGACAGAGGATTCAGTTATATGTGATCCTCTTCATCATACCAGCTCAATTCAAAGTAATTACTACTGAAAATATAAAAATGTTTATTCCTCTCACCTTGGTTGACCCTTGTTGCAGCATGTTTTCATCATGTTTTCAGTGTTCAAGTAACTTATTTTTCATTGACTGGGAAGTACAGTTTTGCCGCTTGTTGTCTAAGGCAGCCAACCTATATACTTAAATTATACAGGCGATATTATTTATCAAGATATATAAAAGAAGTCCTTTATAACATGGATCCTAATCCCAACCGCTTTTGAGAAAAATTATCAAAATATCCGGTTTGATACATAAAAAGAACGCTAGACTAATATCAAGATTAATACACTTATTCCTAGATTTAGTTTATGTTTGCTTAAATAATTGTTTTGTTATATTTAGATAATATACTTGAGTCTCACAAAATAAAGTTGTTTTCTTTATTTGAGAGTTTAAGTGATTTGAAAAAATTACTGCCAATATTTGAAATACTATTAAATCATTTTGAATATAAAGTAAATACTAACATTGCATTAACAAAAAATAAAACTGAGAATTTTGGTATTCGTGCTATATTGTATTCCTTTCTAGAGTAGTTACTACTCTACCATCCACTCAGTAGTATTCAATTATTTATGTAAGGAAAAAAATACTTATAGGTAACTATCAAAGTCAACCATTAGCGGCACATCAGCACATACCGCTTTTGAGCTTGTTAGCTCGACGACTTATCCACAAGTGTTATATTAATATAATAATAATAATAATAATAATAATAATAATAATAATAATAATAATAATAATAATAATAATAATAATAATAATAATAATAATAATAATAATAATAATAATAATAATAATAATAATAATAATAATAATAATAATAATAATAATAATAATAATAATAATAATAATAATAATAATAATAATAATAATAATAATAATAATAATAATAATAATAATAATAATAATAATAATAATAATAATAATAATAATAATAATAATAATAATAATAATAATAATAATAATAATAATAATAATAATAATAATAATAATAATAATAATAATAATAATAATAATAATAATAATAATAATAATAATAATAATAATAATAATAATAATAATAATAATAATAATAATAATAATAATAATAATAATAATAATAATAATAATAATAATAATAATAATAATAATAATAATAATAATAATAATAATAATAATAATAATAATAATAATAATAATAATAATAATAATAATAATAATAATAATAATAATAATAATAATAATAATAATAATAATAATAATAATAATAATAATAATAATAATAATAATAATAATAATAATAATAATAATAATAATAATAATAATAATAATAATAATAATAATAATAATAATAATAATAATAATAATAATAATAATAATAATAATAATAATAATAATAATAATAATAATAATAATAATAATAATAATAATAATAATAATAATAATAATAATAATAATAATAATAATAATAATAATAATAATAATAATAATAATAATAATAATAATAATAATAATAATAATAATAATAATAATAATAATAATAATAATAATAATAATAATAATAATAATAATAATAATAATAATAATAATAATAATAATAATAATAATAATAATAATAATAATAATAATAATAATAATAATAATAATAATAATAATAATAATAATAATAATAATAATAATAATAATAATAATAATAATAATAATAATAATAATAATAATAATAATAATAATAATAATAATAATAATAATAATAATAATAATAATAATAATAATAATAATAATAATAATAATAATAATAATAATAATAATAATAATAATAATAATAATAATAATAATAATAATAATAATAATAATAATAATAATAATAATAATAATAATAATAATAATAATAATAATAATAATAATAATAATAATAATAATAATAATAATAATAATAATAATAATAATAATAATAATAATAATAATAATAATAATAATAATAATAATAATAATAATAATAATAATAATAATAATAATAATAATAATAATAATAATAATAATAATAATAATAATAATAATAATAATAATAATAATAATAATAATAATAATAATAATAATAATAATAATAATAATAATAATAATAATAATAATAATAATAATAATAATAATAATAATAATAATAATAATAATAATAATAATAATAATAATAATAATAATAATAATAATAATAATAATAATAATAATAATAATAATAATAATAATAATAATAATAATAATAATAATAATAATAATAATAATAATAATAATAATAATAATAATAATAATAATAATAATAATAATAATAATAATAATAATAATAATAATAATAATAATAATAATAATAATAATAATAATAATAATAATAATAATAATAATAATAATAATAATAATAATAATAATAATAATAATAATAATAATAATAATAATAATAATAAAGTTTATTTGCCCGAAAAAAAAAAATTTGTTTTATATATATTATAATCATGCAGTAGGACAAAAAGGAAATACGCTCAGTAGTATACAAAGTAGTTTCCTGATCTTCCGCGTATCCCAGAAGCGCGTGGATAAGAAGATATGTAAGAGCAACAAAATTATCAATATTAATAGTAATCTATAAATAATCTAGAAAAAGTTTTTTTAGAGACATTTTAAAAGTATATGGCGACAATGATTTTAATTCAGGATTCAACTTATTGAACAATTTAACAATATTGTATGAAAATGATCGCTCAAAGAAAGCAAATTTGTGTGTAGGCATGATCAATAGTCCTTTGCCACGTATATTAATGTTGTGCACGTCAGTCCTAAATATTAATTTGTCATAAAGCTAAGGGGGAGTCTTAGTAAAATTAACTTATGATAAAAACATAGAGCATGATAATCTCTTCTTATTTTCATAGACAACCATTTTAAATTTTTAAAAGCGTTAGATATGTGATTAAATTTTCTTATCCCACATATGAAACGAACACAGGCATTTTGTACTTTCTGAATTCTATTACAATCAACACTATCTATACAACCATTATATAAAACACCACAATAGTTAAATTGAGATAGTACCATAGTTTCACAAAGCATAATTTTAGTATCTTTATTTAAAATATGCCTACTATTATATAACAATTTTAAATTACAGTAAGACTTCTTCAACATATGATTTACGAATAACCTGTATCTCAAGTTGAAGTCTAATATTACACCTAGATTTTTTGCCTCTCTGGTAACTTTAAGTTGATCATTATTGATATGTATATTTGTTAAATTTATGACTTCCTTAACCTTATTTTGCTGACCTATCAATAATACGGACGACTTAGAACTGATTAGCTTTAAAGAATGATCAGCAGCAATTTTAGTTAAAACCGACAAGTCGGCGTTAATTTTGTTACAAGCATCATTTATCTCTGAAGGAGCAAAAGAATAATATAACTGTGTGTCGTCCGCAGAAAAATGAAATTGACAAAAAGTGATGAAAGTTTCAAAATTTAACGTATAAACAGTATAAAGTAAAGGACCCAAAATAGAACCCTGAGGGACTCCTGTTAGCATTTCAATTTGATTAGAAAGTTTATTATTATAAATAACACATTGTGTTCGATTCGTTAAATAATTTTTTAATAGTGACATAGCATCATTACTAAGACCTACAAAATGTAATACTGAAAGTAAAATATTATGATCAAGTGTGTCAAATGCCTTACTAAAATCCAGAAGAGTAAGCGCTGTTATTTTACCTTTGTCAATTTGGCTTATAATCTCATCTGTTATATGAAGAAAAGCTGTTGAACAACTGTGATTTTTCCTAAATCCTGATTGCAAAACTGGCAGTAATTTGTTATTATTCAGATAATTTCGAAACTGATTCTCGATTACTCTTTCCAAAACCTTAGACAACACCGGCAACACTGCAATGGGCCTCAAATCCTTAAATTCAGTGGGATGAGTAACTTTAAGAATGGGTCTTATTAATGATTCTTTCCAGCAAGAGGGAAAAACACTATATTCGAGACAAAAATTTACTAAATGCGTAATTAAAGGAATTGTATAAGGGCAACATAATTTTATAAAAGTAATATTAAATCCATCAGTCCCAATAACCTTAGAAGAAATGTTATTAATTATTTTAGCAATCACGTGATCATTTACAGGCGAAAATATAAAATTATTTGGAATATTATTCTTCGTTCGGGAGTTATAATACTTAACATCAATATCAATATCATCTATAAATATTATTATTTTGCACTATAGTTGCATTTTAAATTTTACAGTATGCCATTTATTACAAAATATTAACAATTTTACTTCTTGCAAATCTATAAACCTATTATTTAAAGATTTTTTTGAAAGTTACGTAATCAAAATATAGACTCACTTATACAGTTATTACTCAATCAATTTTATTATTTAGTTCAAACTTAAATTATTGAATTAGGTGCTTGAGTAGCACCATAACCTTAAAATAAAAATGTGATTTAGACATCGTTGTCGTGTAATAAAATTCAACCTTTTCTTATATTGCCATTAAAATTACAGTAATAATGGGTATCATTTAAACAAAATGACTATGCCGTGTTCAAATAAAGGTTCTTAACTCTCTAAAAGAATCGTGACACGCTAAAAGCTACCTATACAGTTATTACTCAAAGCAATCGTATCGATTTAAATAAAAATGGTCCATAATAAATGTTATTATCTTATTTCTCTTACTGTTGAAGAAATTCGTGACGATATATTAAGAAAACCCTGAACTGTTATGGTATTTTATATTGAAAAAATAATTGCAGCTGCAAGTTTTATACAGGGTGTTTATTAAAAAATGGGCCATACTTGAAGGTACCTTCCTTGGACGAAAATAAGGTGATTTAAGTCAGCTTACTTTGATATAATCTTGTTTGCTCAAGAAGAAGAAGTCCGAGAAACTAGTTTTTTTATTTAATTATTTTACGCTAATATATTTATTTCTTAGTTAATTGTATTCAAATTTTGTACAAGAAGGTTTTTTGTATGATACACACGAATCTGATTGATTTTTGTGTTACATGTGCAAGGCGCTCTAAGCACCTGTGCCACTGTATTTTTTCTTTCAGATTATTTTAGAGAGGGAGAGTTTTGGAAAATGGTTAGTTATTTTGAAACAGCATTCTATTAGCTTTATAAAAGCTATACTTGTTATATATTACTAAAATGCATCATTTTAGAGAAAATTGCATTTAAAGTTTGACTTTTTTAAATTGCATTTAAAGGTATGAATTATTTTTTTATACAGGGTGAGTCACAAATAATGGGTCAACACTAAGCCGGAGATACTAGACACCATAATATTATGTTTGAGCTTATCATGACGAATGTCGCTGGTTTAAGAAATACGGGGTGTTTTTATTCTAAAATTTCTCAATATTTGAAGAAGTTTTGATAGCATGACTTAGACTTTTTATTTTTTTAAGCAGAGCATAGCTCAACAGATAAAGAAAATATATTCTGATTTGCCTAAATAATAAGGTGAAACTAGCGCCCTCTAGGAGCAAATAAGCTTAAAATTCGTAATTCTCACACCAAAAAACTTAACACTACAAATTTTTAGTCATGCTATTAAAACTGTCTCAATTATTGAGAAATTTCAGAATAAAATTTAAACATTGAACATCTGGTATTTCTTAAGGTCGCCGTATCTCTTGCCGTAAAATGATCAAATTTGTGATGTTTTTTGGTACTGAAATCTTAAAAAATAAAACACGTAGAACAAAAGTAACATCAACAATAAAATTACTGATGTTTTCTTTATCCACTTGTACTATTTAAACTCTCTTCAAATAATATAATAACTTTTAAAATGCATTTGTATGACACACATTATTTCGCTATTCTAACCCCACATTTTAACAATTATTTTCACATACTTATAAACAAAAGTGAACAATCTTATATGCAGAACTATGTAAGTTTATGTTATATCAATGTTTACATCTATAGTTGAATTTAAAAATATACGTATTTTAAAAGAGTACCTAAAAATTTACTGGATAGATCGCTTTCTGACGTTATATATTGATTTTACTTTGGTACCTTTGAATATTCGCCGGTGGCATGAGATAACATTGTTGTTATTTGCTAAAATCTATATTATTCAGTTCTTAAATGTCTAAAATTACTTGTATTTGTATAAAACACTATTTCAAGAATACGGCGCCCTTAAACCAGCGACATCTCCAACTTAGTGTTGACCCAATCTTTCTGACTCATCCTGTATACATTTTTTATTAGGTATTAACAATATTATGTGAAACTAACTACTCTGCAGACTAAAGCCCCAGCCAGCGTTGAATTACACCCACAATATATATCCATACATTCTTTATTATTAGCTTTTGTAAATTTTTTACTGTATTGTAGGTTAAGCTAACATAAATTAGTTTTCCTATCAATAAAGTCATATGTATATTATCTGATACCAAAGGTATGCTAATGAACAATTTTGAGTATTGATTAAACATTGGATCACACATTAAGGTTAACTTCCGTGGGCAAAAATAAGGTGATTTAAGTCAACTTACCTTAATACAACTTTACTTCCTTAAAAAATTATAGAGCCAGTATTTAAAAAAGGAACATTCTCAGACCTATAGCTTCTTAAGGAAGAAGAGTTGTAAATTATAATTGTAAATTAACTTAAATCGCCTATTCTTGTCCAAGGTAACTTAGCTTTAAAATATGGCACATTCTTTAATAAATATCCGGACTTTCAAACTGTCAGAAATATTCTACCAGTAACGTTATGAATTTGTTTTCAGTAAACACCATGCAATAAGTGGTTGAACGAAAGTTTTTAACAGTATGGATTCCTTGCTTGTACCGTTGAGTGAATATACAAACTTATTCACTCAACGCTTGTACAATCTTTACATTCTGAGACTATTATTTGTAAATGTAAAATCATAAAACTGCACTTCGCTGAGAAATTTATTTATTTTATTATTGAAACAGTTCAAATCAACGAAACTTATTACTGAGATGGGAAGATCATAACAAATTACAGAGAATTTTATTCACCTACGGAATATCTCAGCTATTTTCACATGGATATAATCTAAATCTTACAAATCCAGATTCGCATCAGTGCCGTCCATCGTCGATCGCTGTAACAGATTCAGATTTTTTAAATAATGATGCAACAATTTTTAAAACTAAATGATCGACAATATCATATCCTTGACATAAGGTTACTTGCGATAATTTGCACATGAGTTCTTCGCTAAAATTAGACAAAGAAACGCGAACTTGCAAGAAAAGTAGATAGTCCTCCGCCAGTATAAAGGTCGGTTAATGTCTCACAAAATTGTCTAAGTGAGGCATGTGGGAACATAAAATAGTTTTCGCTAAGTATAAGGCAAAGGTAAAGTTTTTATTCAAAAATCTGCTATGTATGCTTATATAACCCCTATCAAAGAAATTTCGTATATACGTAATACAAGTATATTTCAGTAAAAAAATAATTATGGATAAACTTGAACATCATAATATCATAAAAGTTACAGCAAATACAAAAATTTAAGTATTACATAACAGTAACTAAAAATAGACAAACGTGCTCTAGAACTAGGGCATCTTTAAGATCCTAAAATAGAAAGTACCTACATCAGAACATCTAAATATCCATCTATTAATTCAAACGACAAATCACATAACAAAAATATTAACTGCAAGTAGTAGAATATATTTTTCATATGTTGAATTTCAAGTTGGCTACAAATTTTGCACAAACAACAAAAGTTAAAAATAATTATTTACTTATTAGTATTTATCAAAAATGATATATTTTCACACAAAAAATGATACTATTCTCTTGATTTGAAGCTGAATATGGAGAAATATGTAAGGAAATTTACAATATACTGAATGTCTGGAATATGAGTGCCTTTATTTTGCTGTATGATAAATTGCACCTACCAAACAAAACATTTAACAACAATGAAAACGTCGGTATATGTACAATCGTTTGCAATAATAATGATACTCTTTAAAATGAATTTTGAGATTTCTTATGAACCGCTGATGTATTTGTATTGAAATCTACTTTCAACATTTAACATTAGTTCTTAGTTGTTTCACTCACCAATAAAGATTTAATGAAATGTCTACTCAGAACCTCCAGAAGTTCAAAAACTGTTTCGAGGGAGTGTCATTATTATTGCAAAACCATGTACATAATAATAATTACAAATAGGTACACCTAAACATAGACACTTTTCACAACACAAGAATAAAATGTGAAATAGCTACAAGTATTCAAAATAACTGCTTGCGAAAAGCGTTTCGTAGCCAGAGAGCTTTCTCCAGATTCGCCAGAAATTAACATGTGATGCAGCTAGTCATAGTTACTATAAATTGTTCCATTTTAACTTATGTACACGCACAAGTATCAAAGAAGCACTAGAGAAAAACAAAACGTACTAGCCACAATAACAGTATGACTAATATTACTTTTAGGTTAACAGCAACAGCTGATACATTGCGATGTTATGGAACGTTACAGTACAAGAGACATTTTTTTTTATAAAAAAATCTAAACCTTTGGTCACAAATAAACGAAAAAGGAAGCACCAAGAAGTTAAATTTTACATAGATCTCCCACTACCTGACTATTTCTGATTTATAAAATGATATGTGTTATCTGTAAATAATACCTGGAAGGACGCCGTATTTTTCGCCATAAAATGATCAAATTTGTACTGTTTTTATGTACAGAAATCTCGAAAATTAAAACACGTAGAACAAAAGTAATATCAAAAATAAAATTCTTGACGTTTTGTTTGTCCACTTTTACTATTTAAATTTTCCTCAAATAAAATAATAACTTTTAAAAAGCGTTTGTAAGAAACACATTATTTTTCTATTCTAACCCCATATTTTAACAATTACTTTACATACTTATAAACAAAAGCACAAAAGTACGTAAGTTGATATTATAACAATTTTTACATCTACAGTTAAATTTTTAAAAAATCGTATTTTGAGGAATTTCTATACCTAAAAATTTGTTGGCTAGACTGTTCTGTCGTTATATGTATATTTTTACTTCAGTACCTTTGAATATTCGCAGGTATCATGAAATAACATCCCTACTATAAGGTCTATACTATTCAGTTCTTAAACGCCTAAAATTATTTGTATTTATAGAAAAAAATACGACACTCTTAAAAAGTAAATATTTTGCTTTAACATGTTTTGGCAATGACAACTTTATTTGGCGGGAAAAATCACGAGGCATAAGTACTTGTACACGTTGTATGTGATAGATATATAGTGATTGGTCATTCAAAATTTTCCATATTCATCTCACACTCACTTCAAGATCACGTGCAATGTTTCATGTGCTGGTCTGTGAATTATTTTTATTTTCTACTTCCAATTCTGGCGTTTTGATAGTAATGGAATTTTCGAATCTTTGCTGATGTAAAAATTATCTGTTTTCTATAAGACGCCCATGAGTTTCGGTAAAACATGCGTCTATCTACAATTCTTCTGTTTGAGAATGTCTCTTAGGTAATATAAACAAATATGCACAATTTTAAATTCCTTACAGCTACAATGGGAACACAAAAAAGTAAATTTAATTTCTTAACAGGGTAATTTAATATGATGTCTACACAGGCCACATTCAAAATCAAGAAATATTAGAAAATTGTTTAAAAGTTAAATATAAAATGTTACTTGTTGCTAGCGACCTTTAGTTTAGTGTAGAGGAAATTATTGCCTGGTGAAAGATCATTAGATTTATAAAGAAAAACAATTTTTTACATACTTCCAACGTTTCGACGTCTATTGGGTCTTTTTCAGGGCTCTACAAGTTACAATTATATGTTATACAACTTTTATAAAATTACTGTAAAATAATTAATAAAAAAAACAATACGAAACATATTGCACACATTTAAATTATAATTATTACCTTGGTTATTAAATAAAATTGGTTAAAAGAGTAAAGCGACATTTAATTAATAACAAACCTAAAAACAAAAAATTACAATGATCAAAGAATCTGACTATTACCTATATGCTTTTCTTTGTCCAAAAAGAATACAATTGCTTTGATCAAAATTATCCAAATTTAAGTAGAAAACTAACAATATATGTAACAGCACAGGGCAACAATGATTCATCAGTTTTAAACAAGAACATTTGTTAAAATGTGATAGGTTGGCTGGGATGTTGTTTTTTTATATTTGTTCTTCTGAAATAAATCTCGGAAGAGAAAACACAATACATTAGTATGATTTTGTATAATACTAGGTATTAGAATAATTATATAGTTTATTGTTTAATTTTATCATTTAAGTCTATTAAATTGAAATATAATGTGTTTAAATTGTGAATATCTTGATTTTCATTAACTGAATTTGTGTAATCCCTAATGTTAATAATATCTTGAAAAATACGTTTTTTATAATTCTTTTGTTTCCGATAATTGTAGTTTCCTCAAACTTAAAATTAAGTAAGTGTATTTGTGTATGTTCTGCAAGGGCCGTTATTATTATTATTATTGTTTAAAAGTGACAATAGTTGATCTATGTACACTTTATTACAATCAGTACAAGGTATCTTATATATGACATTACTTAACAGTTCTTTAGGTGTATCATCTTTTTGTTGTAAACCTTTTCAAAGTATTTTCACTACTAAACTCTAAATCCAAATTATCATTTTTTTAAGTGTTTCTTATCTGTTCAGAAAGACGTTCTATGTATGAAATTTTGAATAAGTTTTTATTACGTTTTTTAGTAACGATATTACGAGCCGATTTTATGAAATTTTTAATTATTAAACTCGAAATTTTATGAAGAAAATGGAAGATACTTTTTTTATAAGAAATACGACGGAATTAAAATCATATATTCATTTTTCTTAAATTCCAGTGGTGTAGATCTTCTGAGGTGTTTTTTTTTAATGACATGGCTCCCCTAAATTTCATTCAGTATAGTTGAAAGATACAGAAGTACTGAATTATTTGCTTTAACCGTTATAAGTTTGGTCAATCTTCGCCAAACAAATTTAGAAATAGTTAAAAAACTATGAAATGACCCAATGATAAAGGAGTGATTTTTTGAGTCATGTCTTGACATAAACCTTACACCCTGTATCTCCCAACAAGCATGATAGTTTTAAGGCTGGCGTTTCAAGGACCAATAATCGTATCTAAAAATGTACAAAAAATATATCCAGTATGTGGAGGTTTTTATTAGCGTAGTACTAAAATATAATGCTGATATTGAATAATTTCCTTTAACTTTTGAACTGTGGAACTATACACAGCGAAAAATACTTGATAATTTACATAATTTCAAGTGTCGTATAATAATTTTCTCAATCTGCAGTTGTAAAATTCAGGAAATTTTATAATAAAACATAATACGTGAACATGATGCTATTTTTTCTTATTCTAAATGACGCTAGTCTGGAAATTGTTTTATATCCTGAAGAAAACTTGTATAATTGACATAGTGAAGAGATATTCCTTCTAACTTAAGCTTCATTCACATAAGATTAGTGCGGTTGCATTGGTACTGCAGAAAAGTTATTAAAAAGAGCGCCGTATTCTTGAAATAGTGTTTTCTACAAAATACAAACAATTTTAAACATTTAATAGCTGAATAATCTAGGGTTTAGCAAATAATAGGAATGTTAACTCATCCCACCTGCAAATATTCAAAGATACTGAAGTAAAATGGCGAGAAATACGGGTGACTTTTTTAATGTTCAGATAAACTTAACAGTAACGCCTTTGTACTGCAGTTGTATGGCAGAAGCTAAAAGCATTTTAGCTTTTACCAATCCTTTTCCAACAATCATACAAGGACCAATCAGAAAACTGCTTTTTTGACAGTAAACAGAAGATTCACATTTTTGCAGGTTAAGTTTTTAAATTAGATTCTAATTTAGATATTTAGTTTAGAATTGATTTGTTTCTAAAAAAATGGATGAAGAGGACTGTTTGGTTTAGAAAGAAGTTACTTTTGCTGCTCTTATTCGCAGCGACGTCAATATGTATAAAAACTATACATGTAAAAAAAATGAAAAGAACTCGGAGATGGTGGGTGCAACCTATTAACCGCAGATAGCACATGCAAGGTGATTTCTATAATTTATATAAAGAAATGCGAAATGAGAATGCCGATTATTTTTTCATTTCACCCGAATGACAGTGGCAGTGTTTGATGACTTGCTGAAATTAGTGGGGCCTCATTTAATCCACAGTATACTAGTATACTGTGATTTAACCAAACATTCAAATAGATCTATTCCTGCAGATTGTAGGCTTATATTTTATCTAGGGTAGGCTTTTAATTACTATTCGACAAATGATAAAAAACAACAATTTCCGTAGATAGGGACGTAGTTGACAAAACATAAAGATAACCTCTTTGAAGGTTAAGAATCTTGAGTTTTTGCATGTTGCCAACTTACAGCGGAAAAATTCCCCAACTTCTTAAGTCTACAGTAATTTTATGTAAACAGAGTAAATAATATTTAAAAACATACAATTACAATACAACAGTACAACTGCAGTGCCATTGCACTAACGTTTTTCTGAACGTTACTTTACTCAGATTTTCTCAACAAACAGCTATGAAATTCGTTGAAAATTTGGGTATAAAAACGACGCCCTTAAAACAATAGATCATCATTCTTAGTTAATATCTCTATACTAGAACTATATAAATATATAAACATAGTATAAAATCTTAAGTATATATATATTAATCAGCCTCTAATATCACAAAATATATCTGATTTCAACTTCAAAGTCCGTAAAATTATGTTTACTTTCAAAATCCCAAGTGTATTATAAGCCCAAGGACGTCGCAAACGCACAACTAATGATTAAATCTTCAAATAGTGAAAGTTGACACTTTTTATTCATGCAGTGAACCACATTTTTTTCGGGGAATTATTATATTAGATTCCGCATTCGACATGTAAGATCCATTTACGTTGGTTTTAACATTTAATGAAGTTAGGAATCAGTGTCAGTTGAATGAACATATATTTTTTTTTCAGTAATGGTAATATTCTTTAATACTTTAAATTTGACAACCCGAAGAAATTAATAAGTAATTTGTTTTTCTTTCCATTAATTTTAAATTTAATAAATATTTATATTTGAAAAGTTTAAAATAAAAGACATGATATAATTTGGGGCATAATATAAAACAAAAATATGAACATAATAAGGTCCCTTAAATTGGAGAAAGTTTCGACTTAACAAAGTAACATGCTTTGTACATGATACTACTTTTTCATCATTTGGTAAGTCAAGTTCAATTTTTTGTTGGTAACAATCGAATTTTTTATACAGGGTGACTCAAAACTCAAAAAAATCGATAAGTATAATAAAAATTAATGGACAAAACATTGGAAGAATTTACCAATTAAAGAAATAAATAAAAGTTTTATAACATTTAATTTCTATCAAAAAAACCATCTGCCTTTGTCACTATTGTTATTATTAATTAATAAATTAGTTTATGGTTTTAATCAATAAAATAATTTGACATATCCGATGTTACGACTGTTCAAAATTTTGTCCACAGATGTGCAAAACACATTTAGGCTCGTTTTACCCAGTCTCTACAAACTAGCACAAATGTTTCTAGTTCTTGTTCGTTTGGAACTCGTAAGTTATTGACAGCAGCTATGATACGTTCACGTAAATTATGAATAGTGTCCACTTCGGTGCGATCCACTTCATTTTTTAAACATCCCCCACAAACAGAAGTTCGAAGGCTTTAAGTTAGGAAATCGTGCCAGTCATAGTACTGGTCCTTCTCGTCCAACCCATCGTACTCCTTGAATTCATTAAGATACTCTCGAACATTTTGTTGAAGAAGAGGGGAAGCGTCATCGTGCAAGAACCATATGCGGAGTCGGACTGCTAAGGGCACATCTTCCCACAAATCCAAGCAGATCATTTCGAAGTAACTCCAAGGACTCAACCCTATCCATTCGATTGAGTAATATGACTGGTCCAATCAAGCGATCATCGACAATCCCTGCCCAAACATTTAAGGAAAAGCCTTGTTGGAAATGATGGCGTGCAGATATCAGAACTTCATACATGAGTATTGTGAATGTCATACATTCCATTCCGTGTAAAAATATCTTAATCTGTAACCAACACGTCCGCTGTAAGTCTACGATTTTTTAGCTTTTTGTTGCAACAATCATTCACAAAATATAATTCGTGAGGGATAATCCCTTGGTATTAATGCTTGGACACACCGTACATGGTGTTATAATTAAACCTCGTATATGATACGCCAGCCATTTGCCTGGTATTTATTCTGAGATTCTCTTCAACAATCTCTAAGATGTGTTCATCAGCTGCTCCAATGCGCCTAGACCTCCATCTCTTCCACGATTCGGTTGAAAAAGTAGGTAAAAATAGCTGCATTTGACACATTTCTATTGAGAAATCGTACTGCGTACAGACCAGAAGGTGCTAAAGCATTTTGTCTTAGTTCACCGTAAATTAAAACAATATCCATCAACGTAAGCCATTATACATACATAATTAATGTAAACACTATCGTAAAAGCGTTAATACTACAATCGGGTTTCAGTATTCGGAATCGCCTGCATTCCGATGACGATAACTACAGTAGCCCAGCGATGTTGTACCAAGTTTTATTAAGAGCTTGTTTCGGTGTCTAATACATCCACCCAATCATCAGGTCGTTACAAAGATGGCCAAAAACATGTTTAAGTATGGAAATTTCTTGCTTGCATTTGTAACGGTAGCACCTCAATTCCTTACTCTATCAAATCTTCCACGCCTACTTCGTAACACTCAAAATTACGCATCAAATATCCGGCAAGTCGATCAATCGATATTGATTTGGTAGGAAGAAATACGTCTATAGGAAGGAAACTTTAGGCGCGAAATGGATAGTGATAACGTTATTGTGTCTGTCTCACAGTTTTAACATAGTTATAGTTCCAGAATAGTGACCTTATTCAATTATTTTCTAAGGCAAATGTAGTTGGAATGAGGTAATAAATTTACTAAGACTTTTTATTTTACATTTTCATCAACGTTTCGACATGTATGACGTCATCATCAGGATGTTACAAGATTACAAACAAATTAAAAAGTACAATAATACCACATAGATTATCAAAAAACAGAGAGTACTTACCGAAAAATTTTGTCTTTTATTAGCCTAAATGAACATATGTCCCTAAATTTAATTGTTGACATATGCTTAATAAAAAAGCAACACGTTTTATTACAAAAAAATATATTCAATACAAATCGTCAAAAACTTCACCTTCAGTATCAATTAAAAATGTATTATTTATAATTTTACAAAAAAAATACATTTTTATTTCTGAAAAGTGATTTTTGTTGTTTGTTTTCGTAAACTCTTTTTTAATTCTGTTATATTTTGAATCAGAGCAGTTGTCAAATTTAAGATAAAATATATTGGTTTTTAATATTGACAACTTCGTATATGCCTTGAGCAAAATATATGTATATAATTTTTATTTTTCTTAAAAACTGTATTTAACAAATTTATTTGAGATATCTAAATATAGCAATTAATAAAAACACAAAAAGCACTTATTACCCGCCAATTGCGTTACCGTCGCTGTAATATTCCTGTATCATCATCTTCTTGTGTCACGAGTTCAAATTGTTTATAAAATTGACTAATACAAAAAAAAATTAGTCGTAGTTGCGCGCTCTCTTGGGGTCCGATATACCTTATTAATTTTCCATCATTACATAAAATGAAAAAAAATCTTATCACTGTACAGTATCACGTAATTATTTTTGAAATTGCCCAATTATTAGCATAATAATTATTAAAATTATATGAAGTCATATCAGACCCCCATGTGAGCCTAGCCTGTGACCCTTTACAGAAATGAATGTAACTCTGACTTTGATAGAGTTTATTTATAAAATTAAGGAGATAAAGGCTAAGAAAAAATCCTTGTTTACAAAATCTTTAATTAATTAGAAACATCGCCTTCTAAGACTCCGGTCTCTTTATCCTTTCGACACTCCTTTGGA
Organism: Monochamus alternatus; assembly: GCA_037114965.1. Lineage (NCBI taxonomy): Eukaryota > Metazoa > Arthropoda > Insecta > Coleoptera > Cerambycidae > Monochamus > Monochamus alternatus. The sequence goes on from CM073427.1 coordinate 18,603,903, forward strand.
GAAGAAAAAAAGCAAGCACAAAACACTGACAGCATGATGCGATGCGTACTATGTCTAACCACAAGTTGACGCTACACTAATTGAAAACCTTTTTATTATTTATATCTGAAAATATTGTTAACATACTATATCCTGAGCCGTTGCGAATATAAAAATTATTAAAATTAGATATAAAAATAACAAAGGATATGAACATTAACTCTCTTGACAGCCTATTGACGTTGTTCAAGGACATCTCTCTAATATAGTTCATAGAAGGCTGTGGTTCCCCCGCACAGAAAGAGGTGTTTCACGCTTCCTCATATAGTAGCGGTAGTTCCTTAGCCAACAGCGTCCAGTTAGAATACTAGTCACCAGGCGGAGTTTTGTCTTAGACATAGTAAGGTATTTTTTGGCTACAAGGGTGTTCTACGAACTTTGGCGAACTGACAGCTATTTGTTTTACCTCATCGTTGTGGGGTTATGGGTGTGTTCCTTGATTGTTTCAGCAAATACTGACAACGGAAGTCTTTATTGTCATTACACAGCTTATGTCCCTTGATCCACTATACATGAATGCTATTGGCGACTGAGGCTACCAGTACCTTATGGAATTCCCATGCTGATTTAGTCATTAAGTTATAATTACGCAAGATTAGTAGTGATTCTCTAGTGTCTGTGTAGATAGTTTTGTCCGTTGTATGCCTATGAGCAATTTCTTTGGCGGATATGGTTTGTCAGATGTGTAAGGATCTGGATCTTCTTGCACCTTAACCTTCTTTTTGATCCATCTGCGGATGCGTTGTTTGCATCCTAACAGATGGTATCCTCAATTCTGATGAGTAATGTCTGCCTGAACAGGCGACTTCTAACACATCCTGCGTCCGGTTTGAAGCCAATGTTCTTGAAGCGAAGTAAGCATAGTTGTCGAGGCTACCGACTTCTTTCAGTTAGATAATCATAGGTAGGAAATATAGAATTACTTCTATTGCTATGGTGAGTGTTGCCGTATAGCTCCAGTTATACTGAGGCAGATAATTTTTTCTACCTGGCTGAGCTTCTGTTTAGCTGTCGTCTCCTAGACTTTTGGTAAGCAGAAGATAGCTCTATAAGCTAACATTGGTCTCACGATTGCAATTTAGATTCATGTGACCACTTTTAATTTAATTCCGCAAGCTTTGTTAGCTTTGCATCGAATGTAAATGCAATACAATGTAAAGCTTAGTGTAGTGTTTAGAACAGTTGTTGCCTTTATTGCCCCATTTTCCTCTTTCCCTTTAAGAGCATAATTTTTGTCTTCCTCGGGTTTAAAGACAGATTATGATTTTCACACAATAGTTCTTAGGGTCGTTTGCATTATTTGGCAAAAGATCCCTTCGAATTTTTCACTGAGCAATATATGTAGTAAGGTCGTCTGCATAAGCGATAGTGTAGATGCCTTGCTGACACCTTAAAACATCTAAGTATTATTTAACATTTTATGTCTAACTCTACTAGCACAATGAATCTCGGTAATTGTAATTCATAAATTTCAATTCTTCTTAATGCATTTCTAAAAGATATAATTGTTCCTTAAGAAACCTAAAAACGAAATATTGTCCTCCGCCTTAGCTTTACAATCATAAGATAACGATAAAATCCATGAGAAGTTATTATCATTCTTCAATAAAAGTAACTTCATCTCCAAATTTATTAGACGCTTCGAGTATAACCGTTACGCTGGACATGTGTATGCAACTGAGGCAATAAATCGCTTGCTAAGCAAGCGAGCAATGTCAAGATGTTTGGCAAGGAGTAGTGTGTCGATAGGAGGGAAAGTTTAGGCACAAAATCGAGAGTGAACCGAGTTTGTAGAAATTGCACAAACTAGCGCAAGAGACCAGTGTACTGGAATAGATGTTAGATTAAAAAGATTCAATACAACATCTCACAAAACTTAAAGAACTTACCACAAAAATACGAAATTTTACCACGTGCTCAGGAAGGTCTAAAAGACAATAAAAAATTTATTTCGGAATTCTAGCTCGATGTTTAAAAAACATGGCTAGATATGTCAACTACTAGTCGTTTTTTCAACACTGTCAAGCGTAGAAACGAAACATTTGTATTAATGTCTAAGTACCTAGTAGATAACAGCTAATCCGGTTACCTGCAGTATCTTGTATTCGTTCTTTCGTTGCACACTGCCAAACTACATTTTCACTCCTTGCTGATTCATCATAATTATCCACTAACATATCCAACATAAAATACTTTATTTAATTACTATCACACGTTTAAAATTAGTCACTTAGCTGATTTAAAGTAACAGTAAGTTCTAGGTTATGCCATACTGCATTGGTAATTGCATACCCTCCATGCTCCAAACCATCCAGAATGCAAAGTTAGTTATAATCTAAGGGTCATTTTTACAGAACACTGCAAACATCTTGGGATGTTGTAGTTTAAAATATTACTAATTATTTTATGCAAACATCGTCGATTACTGTTAATATTGCTGCTATTATTAGTATTAACATAATTTAATTACACAACAACACATAAAGTTTAAAAATTTATCAGCGTAAGTGCACCTTGTATTAGTGACAGATGTCGTCAGATGTCTGTAGATGTCAAATAACGTAAATTTACTGTTATGGTACTCTGATTAGTTTGAAATAATTTTTCAGTACTTGATTTTCGCAAATTTAATTTTTCGCGTATTTTATGTGTATTTACAAACATGTATTCAAATGCCTAGATGATGGATAAGGTGCTGATTTATGGGAGTGTGACAAGTGCATATTATCGTACGGTAGCCTCAAAGACGTTTCCCGAGTATACAAAATATTTTGCTGAATACTTCTTGAACCACATCGAACAGCTGTTTTATGCCGTGGCGGTAAACATGTGGCAGTGTTATTATGTATTTGTGTACATTTTCGTGTATTTTGTTGTTATCCTTTGTGCTTTTTCCCGACGTAAGTAATCGACCTGGTCAAGACCGCCAAACCAAGTAGGTACCCCGCTTTACACAAAAAGAACGATCGAGGGAAGGAGAGGTCCACAGGAAGTACAAAAATCTTTAATTTAAAGAAGTAAGAACACAGAAGATGATTCAACATTCTTAATATCTCTCCAAGTATCAATACTGGAAATAAATATTAGTAAGATAGGTGTTGCCTTTCTGTGCTACCATACCATATTTCTCATTAAATCATTAAATAATAATCTACATTTTGTAAAGATTTTTTTTCTTTCAAAACGGCTTAAATTGAAACACGTGTCAGTAGACCTGTCACTATATTTGACATTTTTGACTGGCAGAATATACCTAACCTCGCGGCTGACAGAAGGTCAGTGACGGCGATAAATATGGATTTAATATAGTTTTGAAAATAATTTTTTTTTGCTTTATAAATAAGTTTGGAATTTTTTTGAAGGGTGATTCCATTAACTCTTATTTTTCCCTATCCCCTCTTAAAATATTTGTACTAAGTCATAGTTAACCCTGTATGGTGCGTTATAAACATTTGCTATACCCGTGATTGTTCAAAATGGAACTTTTTAGTGGTGACGTCACATACTCCAAATAATAGACATCCTTATAGTACATATTGTCATGAATTTCTCAGTCCTTTTATTAGATCGATTTTCAACATTGGACATAAGTGTAAAAAAACTGTCTTCTTTGTCATGCCGTTAAATAACCTGATATTCTGGCAGTGTTACGAATATTTAAGATGTGTCAAACCCCGAGTGACAAACTAAAACAATTATAGAATTTATATATTAAGTTAAAGAATATTGACTTTTATAATAATTAGAAGTTGCCTTACAACAGGGTTTCATTCAAGAAGAGTTTAGTTATATGTTAACTTTGTGATTTCTGTATTTGCCAATTTTTAGTTTCCTGTTTTCTTTCACTTAAATGTAACATTTTTTGATATTTATGATTAAAAGGCACTAGCAGAAAATTCCAAGATTAAACAGGAGAAAATATAAATTATTGATAATGAATAAGATCTCACCTGCGTGTGAGCTTAAATTTTTACTTTATTTAAATTTAAGAATATTCTTTTATATTGTTTTTTTTTTTAGATATAAATTTTTATAGTACATATCTATAAAAATAGTACACCTATAGGTATTTAAAGAATTTCAGAGATTTATTTAAAATAAAACTATTTTGATTTCAAGGTGAAACATATTCACATGATGAATAATTTGTCCTTCAAAATGTGTTTACAAATTATACTAGTATTATAACCACAGAATAAATCAAAATCTAATACATCAAAACTTCTAAGGGCAGACTCCTCTACTTATAAGAAACGCCTCGTATGTGAAATATGTAAATAGAAAATTATATTTTATACATAAAAGGCCGACAATCAAGTCTTAATCCCACACTATTTCTGAAAAACATTATACGTGTGCCGATTTCGTAGAATCCGTGGATAGCTCTCAGACAGGCTGTCGTACACAAATAATAGCGACGTGCTGGTCTAAAATTAGAGCAAACTAGAGTCAGCTGGACCGCATCTTACTATGCCAAACGCTGCACCGACCTACTTCCGTATTTTTAACACTTTTTTCGAACCAACTGCGTTTCCGTTTACAGCTCGGCCTCCCGCGATTCTGTTTTGGTCGGCACGGCAAAACTGTGTTTATACAACGGCAGAGGCGTATCGGTTACATAATTTGAAGGAGTTGTTTCAAATTTCAGTTATAAAAGCAACGCTTAATGAGGAATAGGTTTGTATTTAGTATTTCTTGAACTGAGAAGCAATTGTTAAACACAATTTTATAATTTAAACACTGTAGGATTGTCATCAAAGCTTGCAATAAACCCATTTAGAAGTGATGTCTCATACACCAAATAATAGGCAACCTCGTAGTACACACTGTCACGAAGAATTTCTCAATTTTTTACTACAATGATTTTCGACCTAATCTACGTTGGACATTAGTTCCAGAAAATTGTCGTCTTTGTCGCGCCCTTAAATTTAGAGAGATTCCGTCAATATTAGAAATATTAAAGATGTAACAAACTTGAACAGTATTCACTTTCATATCATTAATAAAATAAAATAGCATTTAGTGTTACTGAGCATGCACATTGATGCAATTTCATGTAAGCGAAGTAGCCTCTGCGCGCAGGATATAATTCAAGTTTGGTTATAAGTATGTCAACTTTGTGAATTCTGTGTTTTAGAAAGGGGAGGTCAGCAACGGATCAAATCTATATATATGGGATTAAAACTTCAGGAAAGCATATGACTCGGTCAAAAGGAATAAACTAAGTAAAATATTGAAAAAATTTGGGATACCAACCAAACTGATTAAACTATTGCAAATGACCTTAAAAAATACTAAAAGCAAAGTACGGATAAAAGATAAATGTTTGGAAGGTTTTACTATTAACACAGGACTGAGACAAGGAGACCCACTCTCAACGCTGCTTTTCAATTTAGTACTAGAAAAGGTCATAAGATATAGTCAGTTGAACAGAAAAGGACACATATTGTTTAAAAGTCATCAAATAGTAAGTTAAGCAGATGACGTGGCCATAATTGCTAGAAATAGTAGGGAATTAGAAGTAACTAGAAAACTTGCGGAGGAAGCACGGAAAGTGAGATTGCAAGTAAATCAAGAGAAAAGTAAGATACCAATTTCAAAGTGAGAACGCAGCGCGGAGAGATGGAATTTTAAGAAGTTTAAGAAAATGTGTATTTAGGGGCGCTAATAACAGCTAATTGTGATGAGGAGCAAGAAATTAATAAGAGAATAATAAAAGCAAACAAAAGCTCGGCAGCAGTCAACCACTTCAAAAAATGTGTCTAGACGCGTAAAATTTAGAAAGTATAAAACAATTTTGAGTGAAACCGGGATTCTCAATAAGAAGTCAAGAGAAAACCTTTTAAGGTAAGAAACTTTTAAATATTTTTTAAAGCAGAAAAAAATAAATATCGCTTTTCCCAGATGTATATAGGTTTAAATTTTATTTTATTTAAGGAAACCATGTACACTGTCAATTGAACTTCTCAAAAATATATTACACATAATACTTATCTTTTAATGTTTTCGAGATATTACATGTTTATTGTTAATATGCAACATCATATAACTCATGATATATGATATCATTTTTAAATGAAATATATAAATTTAGGCATTTTAATTGGGAATTAGGTTTTAAGGTAAAATAAGAATCCTTTAGTAAAATTTAGTAAAGTTTTCAACTTTGCATTCAAAAATAAGGAGGTCATATTGAATCATTCTTATAAATTTATTTCTTTTATTTTTCATATACCTTTAAAATATAACACATATTAACAATAAATATCGAATATATCGAAAACCGTAAAAGATAAGTATCATATATAATATGTTTCTGAAGTTAAATTGGTGGTCTTTTCAATGGCGTGAAAATATAAAGAGTGTTCCATTTAAAAAACAAATTCAAACAATAACGGAGAACAAGGGGAGGCAGGGCAATTTTCACGTTATCACTCTGTACATATTAAGATCACTCTGTAGATATGGTTATTCATTTACAATACAAAAAGTAGAACTATTAGTTATTACGGCCCGAAATTCTACACAACACAATTTAGCAAATGACTAAAAAACATCCGTCAAACGCTGTAACATGTAATCGTTTGACATTTTACTGTGTTTGACGACAATGAAACAGCCAATCCCTGAAATGACGGCAAACTTCACTCAATCAAAGGAATATTCATCTGGTTACAGCCTTTGCCGGCAATACAGCCAATGACTAGGCTTTCCATGAAATGACGAATTACGCCCGATAACTACGACACATATATTTCAAATCATACGAAATAAATAATATAAAAGGTCATTGCTTTGACGTTTCTTGATTTGTGGTTTTGACAGATGTAATACGTCACTGCTAGATATTTTGAAACATATCCACAACAACTCAAGCGTCATTATTTTCGGGTTATCATGACAGCGGGCTTGAAAAAATTCATTTATGAATGTCTGGGGTGGTATAGATATCCTAGATATCATAACCAAATTATTAAGGAAGTGAAATATAAAAGATAGTTTTGAGTCCATATGTCAACATTAGAAATTTTATGAATTAGATACAATACTACAAATTCGTGGGTAATTCCATTTTCTCCCAGTACCACTTTGGGTATTTATACGTAGGTATAATTTAAAATAAGCATCTCGGAATGACCAAATATTATATTTAAATTGATCCTACAGATGCGACCTTTGATAGGATGCTCAATTTATTTAATTAATAATTTTAAAATATTATAATCTTAACCATATCGCGAAAGAAAAAAAAACTTAAAAAAATATAAACAGCAAGTTAAAATTAGCAGATAAATTACAATGTCTAAGTTTCGCTTAATTCGGCGAAATAATTAAACCATAAATATTTACATTAAACAAAAAAGGGAAATGGAAACAAGGCGATAGCTGGCCAAATATAGCAAAGCACAAATTATGAAGGTTCATTTTAAAAAAATTGTTCCCGTGGCAACGAATTACTAAACATTTTACCGTTTCGCTAACAATATTTTCATTTTTTACTCGTTTTTATGTACACTTTAAAATGACTGAAAATAACGTCAGGCATAAATGTTATAAAAACGAATCAAAACTAATATTTTCTACTCAAAATTACTTTCTATTATCAAAACTGACAACCAATCCCAACAGCGGGTTAAGCCGGCTACAAACCTCGTGATTTTTTATCGATTATCGTGATGATTGTCATTGTGACAGGGTATCGTGATACTTTCCACCCCACACACTTCGATTTTGTCGTGATCGCTTGTCACGATCACTGATGACCGATGAAAAATCACTAGGTCTGTGGTCGGCTTCATAGTCCATTGAAAAGTTACATTTGGGGTTACATTTTTTAGAGGACGCAATTTTATTGTTTAAATGTGAGAGGGGGGTCAAAAAAAGCTTAACTCGAAGTTTGTGGGGTCACAACCCTCCAACTTCGGTCACCATCTTGGAAAAGGGGGTTAAATTGTTTTTAGCATTTATCAAGTATTTTTTATTGCAAATTGAATCCTTTACAATTTTAGTCTAGTAACTTTTTGTTGTAAAATAACAAAGATATTAAAGAAAAACAATCAAAATTTTTGGTGGTGGTGGGAAAAAGAGTCAATAACTATTGAATAACAATATTGAAACGTCTATAATAAAAAATATTATTATAAAAATAATTAAAAACTATGCCATATCATTGATATACATTTATACTTATCAGTAGGGAAAATTAGTATTCACTTCACAGCGGTGTAAATCCCAAAGTAATAATAATAATAATAATAATAATAATAATAATAATAATAATAATATCTCTACCCCTCATTCTAATCACAGGGATTAGCCCAGAAGTCGGAGACTTGTGCGGGAGAGGGGGCGGCATATTATTATTAAGCAGGCCGCATTTGCGCCCAGGAACGACTTATGTTGGTAGACCCTAACCACTATTCAGTGCAGGAATGAGGGAAACCTGGAAAACCTCATTAATTAGGGGGGTAGTCAAATATCAACCGGTATCAATCTCTCACATTGACCCAAGCCAACATTCTTCCACCCTACCATGCCCGCAGAGAGGGCGCCAAACCTCTCCACGAATATAGCTTATATACGGTCTACCGGCAGCTGGGCTCGAACCAACACCGATCAGTCACCTAGATTCAAGTACTGACGCCTTAAACCGCGCGACCACTGACCGACCCAATGAATATAATAAAAAAAGTATATAAAAAAAATTCTTCGTTGAAAACCACTCTACAAAAATGCTCTGATGTCATTTTTTTTAAATAAAAAAATAAATAAATTATGGCGTCCAAAAGAAAACTTGTCCCAAAATTTGGATTGTTTTTCTTTAATAGCTTTATTATTTTTGATTTTACAACAAAAAGTTACTCGACTAAAATTGTAGAGGATTCAATTTGCAATAAAAAATGTTTTTAAATAAATTTTGTGATAAGTGCTAAAAACTATTAACCCCCTTTTCCAAGATGGCGGCCGAAGTTGGAGGGTTGTGGCCCCACAAACTTCAAGCTAAGCTTTTTTTGACCCCGTTCTCACATCTAAACAATAAAATTGCGTCCTCTAAAAAATGCACGCTAAGGCCAAAATAATGTAACATTTCAATGGACTATTAGTGTGAGTGGAGTGCCAAATGCCAACAAAAAATACTAAAAGAGCGGCGCATAAAATATTTCTTTAAAGCGGTACATTCAACCATTTTGGATTTCTTTTTATATGATCTCCGTATGAAAACGAATAAAGCCTTGCCCTTATGGAGGTGAAATTCGCGGAAATTAGCGCGAATTATTTAATGGCGAGAAAAGTTTCTACTTATCCAATTTTGTCAACTGCAATATTTTATATTAATTTCATCATAAAACTCTCATTGACTGTCATGGTAAATTGTTAGAAGCTCAAGTTAAACTTACTGATCCCACATAATGTTGAAAATAAAGAAAATATCCCTATTTTGCAAAATTCGCGAAAATTTAACACGTTCCCGCTATTAATAATTTAAGTCAAAATCTGCGAATTTCGCGTCCATGAGAACAGGGCTTTAGATATCAAAGTATTCTGCATAACTGGGTACCAGTATACATGCTTTTCGATATTTTATGTAGATTTTCGACACTTTTAAATCTTGAATTGTCCTTGATTTGCGTCTCATAAAAAACAATTGTTAAACGTACGTTTTGCCTAGAAAAATCAATACTTTGTTTGTTCTCAATCGTGTCTTGTTTTCGATGAATATTTAGATTAATATACAAAATCAAGATAAATTTATGTGTTGATAAGGATGGGTCTTACAATGGACGACTAAGCAAACATACCTTCAATACCAAAACCTTCGATTTAACAACCTTGGATTTTTTTGTTATAGAATTTCTCTGAAAGCCAGGATTCATTCCTTATTCTATCAAACATAAAATTTTAAACAATAAAAAAGTTTGCCAGAGCAGAAGGACGCTGTATATTGCCTGTAATATGTCCACAAAAAATAAATATATTATAGTAATATATTTAATTTGTTGGGCGCCAATTAATATTGATATTTAATTTGTGTTTGTTTTTTTTATGTTTTGTGTTTATGTATGACTCATTAAAAAAATTGTATTTATTGGGCTACAAACCTGTATATTATTATTTTTTTTTAGCTTATTCAACTACCCTGGCTGCTTGTAGAACATAAATCTTATTACAACACACTGTACCTTATTTTATCAAATAAATATCATTCCACAATTGACAATGTTTATTTCATAATAGATTGTTGTCTAATACTTATTCAAGAATATTTTAACTTTTATGTACATTTAATTTATAGGTAACAGATATTTTTTTAATGCAAAAGTTTTTTAAAACTTCATCAAAACACGTTTATATCAGTTGTCCCCTTTCGACCTCAAGAATTTCCGATCAAGCTGTATCCCATTCAACATCCCGTACAAAAAATCAAAAGGAATGAAATTAAAATAATACTTTGCTCCAGACAGACAGAGACCTCTTTGATACGGCCATGGTATTATTTTCCACTTTTACTTATTTATAACAAAAGTCTAGATCTGAATATAGACCAAGCTATATAAGAGTAGTAACTGTTAGTCATGGCATATATTAATAGCACTCTGCAATATAAAACTATCGAATCTTCTGAAAACATGTTTTTGTTACTATTTCAAGCTGGAACTATCAACAAATGCTCGACAGTGTGTAGCCTGAAAGGACACTATGCTAGAAAATATTTTTATTACTTTTATAATCAGTGGAAAAATTCCTTGTTATTCTCAATTTATCAAGACGACGTCCTAGTTTTATATGATCTACTACTACAGCGGGAGAGTCAACTATGGGCTTCGAAGTCAAATCCGCATGTCTTATAAAACATGAACCATTAAGCCCGGCGCAAAATGAGACGCAGCTTGGTGAGGTAACGCAGCGTGAGTCACGGCGAGTTTTTGTGGATCTAAGTAATAATACGAGGGTTGTCCGTAATTTAAAGTCTCCAATGTTTTTTCAAATAGTAAACATTTTTTAACGAAGTCCCCGTCACGATCAATGCATTTTTGGAGTCGTTCTGGGAGCTTTTTCATACCCGCACCACTGTCCCTCCGACTCGCGCAGGAAGGTGTCGTCGGCTGCCTTCAGCTCTTCGTCGCTGGAGAATTTCATTGTTGTTTCAGGTTGGGAAACAAATAGTAGTCACTAGGGGCCAAATCAGGGCTGTAAGGAGGATAGTCTATGATTTCCACAAGCAAATGCTCCTCAAATTTGGTCACTGACTCGTCCGAAACTGATGGACGCCCGCGGCCGGCCTCGTCATGCACGTTTGTACGACCGGCTGCGAACTCTCTACACCACATTTTTTGTGTTCATACACATCGGTCAACTGACGATGAATTTCAATAGGGGGTGACCCCTTAACCCACAAAAATCTAATCACCGAACGCAATTCACACTTGGCAGGAGCGTCGATTTTTCCTTCCATCGTTAACGGCTGCTAAGCCAAGACCAGTGATGTTAACCTTTTAAAACTTGTCTCCCTACGACGAAGTATGAAATTCTCCTACTCTACTATAAATTTCCCTACGCTGCCTGCCCAAGCCATAGACCAAGCCCAAGTTAGAAATGTTAAAAGATAAAGCGCTGTTGGCATATTATTGTTTACAAACGAATATGAGAAATGAACCATAAAATCTTATTTTCTTTTAAATGGTGAAATAATAAGTATTTGCGAAACTTATTATTTTGTTACAGTTCTTTTTCCCCTACAAAATAAGAATATTTTCCCTACCAACCGATTTATTGACAAATTTTTCCTACAAGTAGGGAATTTCCCTACGTGTTAACAACACTGGCCAAGACTCCAAGATTGACCGTCACAGCGAGGCAGTGACCAGCCAGATTAGTGGTGGGGGAAGCAAGGAACACGGTGCTGTTGTCAGATTTAAGCTAGGGGAGCTTGTTGGAGACCTTAATTTACGGACCACCCTCGTAGTTATTCCACATATTTATTCGCAGCGTGACGTGACGCAGTTTTGGCTCAACGTGACCCTGCGGAACGCAGTGTAGTTGCCGCAGTTTTAGAAATCACGGAGCGTGTTTGAAAACATGGAAAAAAAATAATCGAGACTGTGCGAATTCGACAAGTTTTGTACCATACAAGCCATGTAGACTACATGTGAACAAAATCGTCACTAAATTCTTTAGTTAAGGCATATTCTCCATGAGTTTTTGGTTTTTTTTTTTCAAGTACAAGCTTTTCACTGACTTTTTATTACTACCCATCTGGGTGATACACGATGCCATTTCGCACTCAAACTCGTCTTCTGAATCGAATTCAGAACTAAATTGATAATCAATGAGTGCAGTAGCAGTCGCCATTTTTCAGTAATATGGCTTACCTGCGAAGTGAAAACTGCAATCGTATGTGCGTGGTACTCGCGCTAGCAGTTTCCTCCCGCATAAAACTCGCCGTGACTCATGCTGCGTCACGTCACCAAGCTCCGTCTCATTTTGCGCCGGGCCTTAGAGAAACAGGGGAAACTGCTTAATATGACTTACCCAGTCTATTCACAACATTCAACGGTTTACACTAATTACAAAAAATGCATTAACATTACTGCAATTAACATTAAAGACAAAAGTAAACTATGCTAAGAACATTTTTTAATACGGGCAATAGTTGTGTTAAATATATCAAGCTGGCTACTTATTAACATATTAGTTCGAAGAACAGGGAGAACGGAGATAACAACAGAACCTGGGAATATTTAGCCATATCTTTTGTAACATACCACGATCATTACTTTAAACAAAAATATGGTTGAATGCTACTGTCTACGAATACTTAAGCTTTTAAAACCATGTCTTTGAAGTAACGAATCAAGAGGTATACCAATGTCAGGGTAAATGCCATCTTTTTAAGACAACAGGTTTAAGGAAACGTCTTTGAACAGTTTCCAATTTAATAGATTGGATCTGATAGTGGGGATTCCAAACTACTGAGGCATACTCTAGCTTTGACCTCACATAAGCTTAGTATAATATTTTTAAAGGTTCAGTATCATAAAAATCCTTACTGTAACTAGTTACAAATCCATACATACAGTTGGATTTGGAAACGATCTTATCAATATGAGCATTGAACGACAGACATTTATCAAATGTTACCCCTAAATCACATATGGTTTCTGGTATTTCAATAATAATAATATTTAACGTGTATCATATTCGATCCGATTTTTTTAGGAAATAGGACATTACATTGCATTACACTTTGCGACATTAAGTTTAAGATGATTTAAAGTGCACCAATCCTCGACGCAATTCAAATTATCTTAACCGGACACAGTCGGCCTCAAAATGAATCTCATAGTAAATTTTTAAATCATCTGCATACAGAAGGCATTAAACATCTATTACATCAACTATGTCATTTATAAAAAATATGAAATAACAGATTTCCCAGATTGCTTCCGTGAGGTACTCCAGATGAAGCTGCGTATTACCCTTGACTATATACACTAAGACGAGTCAATCTAATGGGAGACCTTGTTGGCCTGAATGGGAAACCAACTCTCGCGTAATGGGAAACGAATTTAAAAAGAACGTTTACGCTTGGACTATTTGCTAATAGATGGCGCAATATTAGGTACTAAAATGACATGAATTTGGATATATAATATTGAAAGCTCCTCCCATCGAAGATGATTGGTTCATACATATTATGTTATGTACAATCGTTTGCACTAATAATGACACTCTTTAAATTGAATTTTGCTATTTCTTTTGAACTGCTGACGTATTTGTAATGAAATCTACTTTCAACTTTTAACATTAGTAATTAGTTGTTTCACTTACCAATATAAATTTAATGAAATTTCTACTCAGAACTTCGAGAAGTTCAAAAACTGTTTTGAGAGACTGTTATTGTTATTTCAAAAGCTTGTATGTACTTAAAATTCATAACTTTAATGATATTCGATAGGATTACTGTTTATTTTATTATTAAGTGAATGTGTTAGTCATGAAGAAGCAGGCAGGAAATAAATGTTAATTTTTAAAATGTAATAAAACTAGATGAAAAATTCCAGGAATAAAACTTTTCCGCGCAAGGCGAAAATCGACTATAATGATAGATTTTGAATTCTAATAAGTAATTATAGTAATTTCATCACGATTTAATAATAAAAATCTTCTCACATTAGTAAGGCATATTTAGCTATATATTCATATTTTGCTCCAAAACTGTCATTCCTACTCTGGCACATTATTAATGGTTCTCCCTATATAATACTTAAAATAATAAATAAATTATGAAACACATTCTTTTCTGATGAGGCCTGTAAAGTTCACAAATTATTTTTACTAAAAACATTAGCGCATGTAAATTTATTTAAATTTGCATGCGTAAATGTTAAATTATTTGAATTTTTAAATTAATTTAAATTTAATTTTCATTTAAAAATTACTCTTCAAAACTGCAAAATAATATTTATTTCACACCATCACAAAATTATACTTAAATCAAACATTGAAAAAAGATACTTGGTGTTTTAGAATTTTTACTAATGAATTTTTCGCAAAATAATAATGCATTTTATGCAGTAAGAGAAACCCACACGATAATCTGCAGTTCTATATGTCTCTTTATAGAAGTAGGTATGTCGAATTCATTTGAATTATCTTAATATGTTTATAGGAAATAAAACAGAAAATGTAAATTTTGGCATATGGCTGAAAACTCTTTTAACAATCTTATTTTTCTGTTTTTTTTTTAATTAATTTACAGTTCATATTCTTACTTCTCTAACGCAATAAAATAAACTGCCTATGTTTCAAACTTTATGATCTGTGGCTTGAATATAAATATATTGCCACAATCTTATTATTTAGGCAGGTATATGAAAAAGGGTCACGCGGCCACGCCCTCAAAACGCCTTCGCAGTTTTTTGCAGATTAAAATAGTAGCGCTTTATTTCCTTCGTTTGAATAAATGCGTATTGTTACACAGTACGACATCTAACAGGAATTATGATAACTATTTAGGTCTTTATTAAGGATTGACTCTCTTGGTGTAAATACTCAAGGGTATTACGTAGATTTAAATCCATTGAACATGACATACTGTTTTCTGTCCCCCAGGTAAGAAATGAAGAGATTAATTAAAATGAATAACAAACCATACGATAATAATTTCCGTAACAATATGCCATGATCAAGTCTGTTAAATATCTTAATATAGCATATAGTAAAAAACATTTGACCCAATGTTTAAAATGTTATTCTTCAATAATCAAAAAAATTGTTTTCAAATTTTTTGATACCCTGTATCTTGGAAATTAAGCATTTCCTAACCAATATTTATATGATCTTATTTTCTTAATTTAAAAAGTTCTAACATATGTTAAAATTTGTTACAATTCGAGACATTCTGTATATCAAACACAATGATAATATATATTAAAAAAATATATTTTTGCCTTTGTGGAAAATATAGATATTTCTAATCCGTCGAACGTCCGATTTCCGAAAACATATTCTTCACTTCAAGTATAAGCTTAACTATTCATACAGCGCATATACAAAATTAAATTTCTTGAAAACCGTAAAACTAGTAAAAATTTAACTTTTTTAAGCTTTTGACTACATTTGCCTCGATATAACTATAGATTAATTTTCAATAATTAATGCTCTCCGCATAATGAAATTTATGATTTACAGCACAAATTTGTTTTTGCCAACTTTGGAACTTATTTTCACGAAAAGTTTATAAAATATCAAAAATCGGTGTGTAACATTAGAAGCACTATAGTTTTGTGACAGTAGTTGTGAAAATTATGAACGTAGGTAAAATCATTGATTTACAAACGCGATATATGTTACCAAAAACATAATTGACAATTAACGTCCGAAGTATCCAGAATTCAATTTTAAAATTCGTCTCTACTGAAAAAAGGTATAGAATTCCATTTCGGATGCCCAATTGTCCCTTTACAAGATGGTAAATGTTTAATTCGGTAATACCTTCTTTTTTAAAAAGAAAACGGCATAATTGAGAGTAGATTAATAATAGCTATCAAAGCTGTAGTAAGGGAATTCTAAGAAAAAAACATTTTATGTTTATTTTGCTACTATCAGTTATTTATAAAATGCTAGAGTTATTTATGTATACAAATTATTTTAATAGTACTTCTTATCAACCAAAAGAGATGAGATCTGTACACCATACTACACCAACGTTTCTGATTCAACAGTTATTTAATTTTCGTCAGATGCCTAATATTTTCCATGGTGATATTTTATTTTGCATGGTGAACTTTTTTGAAAAGTCCCATAAACAAGTTGATATTTTAATTCTTTAATCGGAGATAACTGATTTATGCTATCGTTTGTTTGTGCAAAGTGATTTGCATAAGAATTACTTGATTTATTAGCACTGTTAAATAATAAAACAATGTTCCATAGGACTGTAGTAGGAGAAATTGGGTTAATGAGAGATTTAGATCGAAACTAACAAGCATATGCAGATTGAAAAAAAAAACAAAGAGAAAGCCGTTGTGTAGCATTAGCACAATATTGATATAGCCAATTTTTAATAGATAAAAAATAGGTTAGACCCAGTGTTTCTTTATGTACCAATAAGTACGTATGTATTTATTATTTTCATTGTATTTGGTAATAATGAACCGTTACAAATTTTCGTACAAGATATATTTTGTTGGTTTTCAAAATTAAACGAACATTGTTTAATAATTAAGTATATAACCATGAGTACCATGGATATATCAACCATAAATAACGGAACTTATACCTTGTCTGTGATATCAACTGACAAACTTGTAAATAAAAGTGTATCAAATTTATTAGTTTATGAAAATTAGTGAAAACTTGGAGTGAAGTGAGATTTTAGGCGATTTTTTACAAAATGCTGAGAAAGCTCATGACGCACTATTGTACCAAGAGAGTCGCAACCAAAGTATAAAAAAGAATATGACAAATTCCTGCTGGCTGAAAATTAACTGTCTTGAAAACGAAAGTATAAGTGAACTTAAAATGTTGGCTTACTTTCAATACATGGCATGTATTTATTCTTTCACGTTCTAGTATAAGTGATATTGATTTATTTTTCTTACAATCTGAATCGTACAGTGCTAATTCCCTATGGACTAAGTGGTCAATGTTAAAATCAGTGATGACAATTTCTAATAATACAGATGGGAGAAAATTTCATGAACTGGAAGCATTTCTCAAAGAAAAACTAAAGGCTATGAGCCAAAAAAGTCTAAAGTGTTTAGACTGGTGGGGATAACATTGTTAAATTTTTGAAGGATACTTCCAATGAAGAACAATTACTAGATACATTTATTGCTTTATTGCAGAGGTGGTTCTGATGATGGGTTATTTCGGGGGCTGTAGAGGTCAAGAACTTTTGAATATGAAGAATAATCATATTGAAGATAGGGACTCGGTTATGGTGGTTGACATCCCGGAAAGTAAAACAAATATCCCTACGAAATTTACAATGGTAGAACAAAACGAGTTCTCTGCGTTGGGATAAGTGAGGAAGTGTATGTCTTTACGTCCGTCGGGTTCAGAAAGATTTTTTATAACGTATCGCGAAAAGCATTGCACAGTTCAGATCGTTGGGAAAAATACATTTGGCAAACAGCCGAGCAAAATTACCTATTTTTGGGTTTGCCAGATCCAGAAGCTTTCACACGACATTGTCTGCAGAAGACTTCCGTGGTCAATGCACGTGGTGGATGGCGAAGTTCAACGGTAGTGGGAGACCGACAGCATGGAATTGAAAAATAAAGCTACAAGAATGTTGGCTGGCATGTCACATGAAAGATGTGGAATCAATTCTTGCAATTTGGGAAATAATTTCAGTGGAAAATTCGACAATTGTCCGTTTATTTTTGTAAATACATTAGAGGGAGTTTGTGATTTATAACTACTTTGTATAACTCCCAAGGAAGTTATATGAACATGTCTATAGTTACGATAACTAAGGATTTATTTGTTTATAATATATTATTATGAAATAAAATAAATAATTGTTTTTGAATTCACCGACGTACATGAGAAAATACCCATTTAAACAAAAAAAACATATAATAATGTTATATTTGCAACATAATTATATGTTTTTTTATTACTATTTCAAACAATTTTTACAATATGAATAGTTGCAAGAAATTTTTATTTTCTAATCTTCCATCAGAATTATTTATTCGCATGTCCTTATTATTCTGGACTAGTGCAAACCACTACTTTTTTAATTAGTCCATCGGCACCGAGCCTGCGTATTTACCAGTCCCTATTATACTCCTGTCTCTATGGTAACAATTCTGATATCCTCACGTGAACACCGAATTATCGGTGTAGCAAAATAATAATAAAGCATCTGTATAAACAATTAATTAAATTATGGAAACTACCACATAAATACATCAATTATGAAGTTTAATTGCCACTTTTTATTTAATAAATATTGAAATACACAAATATTTTGTAGATACTGAACTGGCGTCAGTAGCAACCAATCGGGTGCTGATTTTTGTTCGTGAGAAGGCATGGAGCTTAGCACGGCCAATCGGAGGGCACCAATGCGTATTTGGATAAAACAATATAGATAATTGTGTATTACATCACATCAAATGCATAAACAAGTACCAAAAATATATTTTTTAATATTCTCAGTTAAAAAAACGCCCTTATTAAATTCATTATTATTATCCAAATAAAAGTCAATCAGTTAATTTTATCATTGCAGTTATGAAGACCTAAAAAGCGTGTTTTGTGGGATTAATAAATGACTTAAGAGCTTTTCATTTGTTTTAGATTGTTTCAAAACCTACTCCAAATTAGCTGACTTCAAATATTTAGTTAGTAATGAAACCACTTTTTAACTTGCTTATGTTCCATTCTCTAATGGTTTACAATACAGGGTGGTCCAAAAGTCTGGAAACGGTAAATTTATTTCGCGCACGGGTGGAAAATCGGAATTCTGATACTGGAGTCTTTAGTAATTTCGCCCGAGGAATCGAATGGGCCCATCAGATTTTGGGCCCGATTGGGCCTTATACGAGATATGAGGCCCAACTTTGAAATTTCAAATGCAAACCCATCTTTTTTATTGCAGATTTGGATTCAGCGGGAAATTTTACATCTGAATTGGTTAAAACCCAAAATTTTTTCGTCCACTTTTGGGTCCTATGCAGCGTTTTTTGTTCAAGACCAGGGGGCACAAATCGATATTCTGGTACTGAGGTGCTTAGTAATTTTTCTCAGGCAATCAATTGGGCCCATCAGATTTTGGCCCATGGGGCCTTTAACGAGATCTCAAAATTGAATTTGGGTCTCATATCTCGTTAAAGGCCCCAATCGATTGCCCGAGAAAAATGGGCAGATTTTGGGTTTTAACCAATTCGGATGTAAAATTTCCCTGAATCTGAATCTGCAATAGAAAAAATGGGTTTGCATTTGAAATTTCAAAGTTGGGCCTCATATCTCGAATAAGGCCCCATCGGGCCCATTCGATTCCTCGGGCGAAAATACTAAAGACCCCAGTATCAGAATTCCGATTTTCCACCCGTGCGCGAAATAAATTCACCGTTTCCAGACTTTTGGACCACCCTGTATATTTACTTTTTACAGTTTTCAAATTAATTCTAAACATGTTCTTAAAATGTTTTAATTATAAGCTTACAAGCAAGTGAATACTGAACAGTTCAATTATACATTGCTATTTGTTTTGATCAAACATTGTGCATATGATTGACAAAGATATCCGAGAGAGAGAACGTGAAAATTCCATAAAAAATCATAAACTCCGACTAACAGCAACACTGTACACTGAGCTTGCTATATGTAGTGGATGAACTCGTATATCAACGAAAACGTGCGTAGGCGAGCAATAGGCATACCTGCTCTACATATTGGTACCAAAGAAATACATATATTTAATAAATCACACCTTGGTACAAAGAAATGTTAGTATAATTATACAGGGTGTCTCAAGTATTACCGACAGGGAATAAATAACATTTAGGTAAATATGTCAGATTTCGAAAATGACTGCGCCTAGGGGCGTCAATAAGGTGTGCATTTCTTAAGCAGAAAAGGTAGGAGAAAATGTTTTTCTATTCCAAAATGACATACACCGTGACACAAAAAAGTTGAAGCGATTTAAAAGGATCCTAGTTGTACATAAAATTTGAATTTCCCGTCCCAAGAAACCTCCGCATACAAAATTTCATGAATTTAACTCAAAGTAGTCGAAAGTTATTAAAGAAAATGTAATTAATTTTTTTTAATTTGACATCCTGTATATCCTAAACGCAGCATTTCTAGACCTAAGTTCATAGGAAATTTTTTGCTTAAAATTGAACGTAGAATAATATACTGAAGTATGTCCATCTCCTCCTGAAACACCCTGTATAGATACTTTTCAGACATGTTTATCAACACAACAATTAAAATATCGGGCAAATCAGACTAATCCAACTCCAGACATTACAAAATTCTCGTTACTTTTTGATCATACCTCGTATGTATCACTACCATTTAAACCAAAATTCATTAATTAATTTATGCCAAGCAGCAATGTAAGACTGCAAATTGCTGTACAAATGAAAATGTGGCAACTGCTGAAAAGCAACCTGAAAACTTAAAAAGCGTAGCTCAAATTAATAAGTAAAATGATCTTATTGCTTTGACAATGTAAAAAATTACATCTCCCTTTAATAATAAATCTACGGTTTTAATTTCAAGAAAAGTTTGCAATATCTCCATTGCAGGAACGAATTCACTTAAAACCCACTCGTGACTTATGACTTCCCGTATTAGGACTGTTATGGTTCTAATGTGATATTATTAATTCTTTTCATTATCTAACAGAAAGCACTTTCAGTTTTAGTTCACTCTCACTTTAAAACCATTGTGCTTTACTTTTGGGACATTTTGCGTGTGAACAGTTTGGTTAAGCTTTCATTGTATGACTACACTTTCCCTTGGACTCTTCCACGTGATTTACATATAGATTAACATTATGGGTCTTACAAATACTGTTCTCAATTGTTGTCCAAGTATAACTAAAACATGAAAGTATATTAATCTTAGGTAAATGCTATAAATATAAAATATGGATATGGGCCATAAAATATAAATTGAAAGTTGGTTCAAGTACTATGCATAAACTCTATAAAAGGTCAGGTATTTTTGTTTGGACAAGCACTTGACTACGTCCAATTTTATTTCTAAATACTCATTTTTAGTAATTACCGATATTATATGTACTAGAATTATAATATTCATAATTCTGTGTATAATTCTTTAACTGAAAAGGTATCGTGAGGTTCCGTATTGGAGACGCGAAGTGTGTAGTGAAATGTGGAAATTTTACAAAAATGCTTAAAACAGGAATACCGTTTATAATTTAAAGAATTTAACTGGCTTGTTAGTATTTAAAAATGCATATTTTGGCGCCATCAAAATTTTTTGAATTACTAGCATTGATAATGTAAGTGAAGCTGGTATGGTAATTTATTTAAAAACTTAACTACTAAAATAGATTCCTTCACTACGCTAGACTTTGCATAGGACGTGGAATACCTTGGAGTCCCACTTGATGCAAAGTTAATATGGAATCGTCATTTGGATAGATTACTAAGAAGGATGTATATATCCTATGAGCAGGGTCATTGGTAAAACCTAGATAATGAAAAGTAGTCATGTAAATGTACACTACCATTGTTAGTCTATGGCTGTTGTCTGGAGGCCGAAAGTCCAGGAGAAAAGGGCTAAATAAAAGCCAGGTATAAAGGATTGCCTGCTTAAGAATAATTGTAGCTATACGAACAACACTGATCATAGCAGTGGAAGTAATGCTATGTCTGCCACCTCTATCTAAAGAAGTAGCTCCAACAGCCATAGTGCACTTCACTAATGTTGGTATTAAACCAGATGTAAACTATGGAGAAGTTAGAAGTCGTCTGATGAATGGGGTCGTCAGCCTTCTGCGGCATAAAATGCTGAATCATCATGGGAATGCAATTACTGCCATTGGTAGTGGCCTCAATCGGCAACAGCATATCTGTATGCTGGGTTAAAGGACACGAGCGGTGCAATGGCAACAGAAAAGCTGACAAGCTAGCTAGGAGTGCATCAGGTCTCAATATTTTTGGACCTGGTCTTTCCAGTATGTTTCAGCATTTATTGAAATTATTAACGGGAACACCCACAAAGAGTTTAGGAAACAGAGGGATGAAATAAATGTCTGTCAATTTGCTAAAGAGTTTCTAGAGCACCTCTGCTAAGGTACCTGGCCATGGCTAGGATAAATCTTCGTCAGGTGACTGGTATTTAGACTGGTTACTGTTTGCTAAGGAAACACTTTTACTCTATGAAACGCCTCTTTGTAGGGATTGCCAACAGGAAGACGGAACAGTAATTTCATGCACTCTGTGAATGCATTGCGGTCTCGTCAACAAAAGAGTCCGTGTTGGTAAGACGATAGCCTTCTACCGCCTACATTAAAGAGATTCCCCTGAGCAATGTCGCCACCTTTTTCTCTTTAATATACTGATTAGCAGCTTAGGTGGACTAATCTCCTAATAGGAAACTGTAGCCGTAGCATTTTTAAGCTATCGTCCCACTATTCGGGATTGATTCCTTATTTTTTTTACTAATTCAAACCAATTTTCCTACAATTTCTATTAATAGAGTCATATGTATGTTCTTTGATATCAAATACAATTCCCCAGACAAATCAAGCTAAATTTACTACTGAAACAAGACAGTAGCCTAATGAAATCATTAAATGATATTTAAAACTCAAATTCACTTTTGGACATTTAGAACATTCCTGCATTTCAAGGATTGTAATAATCTTAGTAAAAGAAAACTTCCTTATGTTTCTTAGGTAATCAAATTCTATCAGATTAGTTAGACAACTTTAACTGAAGTATTTGAGAACATAGCAAGAAATTGAGATAGGTATACGTTTTCATAAGGAAAATGAAGCTTGCAGTGTTTTTCACGAGAATAGCGCTAGAGCCTGAAAAGAATTTGAATTCAGCAACAAAATTTTCGACGGGAAATAGCCTAAACAAATTGTTTTAAAAGATACGCTTAAAATGAAACATGTTGTAGGTAGTTAATAGAAATTATTTATATCAAATAATGGACGTGAGCCGAAACGACCCACTATGATAAGACGGTCCACATAAAATGGGTCATCATTGGGATAACCTTTTTGCAACTCGTATGATCCCCTCGGATCATCCGAATTCTTTTGACAAGCCATTCATATCTCCTTGTGTGGTACGGAAAGTTTTACAGGAACAAGATGAATTAGTATCAATAATTTATAGAGTTTGTTGCAGTTTATAGTTCAACGGTATTTGTTGTTTTTCTTCCTATTTCATTAAAAACATTTATTTAAAAAATATACATGTGGGCAGATGCATGTACAAGCTTTTGCAATATTAATGACACCAATAAATATGCATTTTGCGACATTTTTTGAACTGCGGCTTATTCGTAATGAATTCTAAGAGTTATTGTAATCACTAATAGAGGGAGAGAAGGACATAAAAAAACAAAAAATTTGACAATTTATATTTGTAACTCGTAATTCGTAGTCGTAATCTGTGATTCTTACATTTTAATTTTAAAACTAGCAAAGTAATAACATTTTCCAAAAACAATGTGACCTTATAATAGTCTAATCATTGGTTATATGAGCTTCATATAAACTCAATGGTCTAATAATTATGATCTGTAAGAGACATTTGACAATCTAGAAAATGTAGGTTATGTTTTCATAAATTTGGGAATCAAAACTGATGAAAAAGCAAATAAAAAACGTAAGTTTAAATGTTTTTACTTATATGTATAGATTTTTATTTATATTAAAATATTTTCAGGAACAAGCCACGGCTGAAGGGTCTTTTCAAACTTGAGTATTTTGGTGTGAAAAATGGTACCTTTATTGAAGTTTCTGAAAACAATGTGATACTTTCCATCCAGAATGCGGTGTATTTTGTGTTTGTGGTTTCAGTGTTAGTGTTGTAGATAAGCTATTTTTATGCCAAAATTTTAATGGATAATTTATTTATTATTAAACGTATATTTTCACAATTGTATTAATGATAAAAGCCAATATACGAAGGTAAAAAGTAAAACAAAGACTACAGTTTTGGCAAGAATTGAATCGTTTTAATTTTCAGTTTGAGGTTAAACATTGCTATTGCATAAGGACATTATTATTGAACTGTCGCTAGCTCATCTAGCAAATAAAAATTTGACTAAAAAAACTGCTTTGCAGTAAGCATTGATTAGTAGATTGTATGGTTTTTTGTTATAAAAATTTTGATTTACAAGCAATCGACAATCGACAATCATATTTGCTATGAAATTGTCCAAAAAATGTTTAAAAACACAAAAAATTTGAGCATTTAGGCACTATCGCTCTTGTTTTATCCACCGCTAGACATTCCTATTTAATTTTTCAAAAAGGGCTTTTAATGTTATGGGATTGTACCAAGTGGCATTAATTTATCTCTAGACATTTGGGAAATATTAAACTATCATAAGGAACTAACTTTTTACACCCTATATGCAATTCATAATAGATGTTTATATATACTTTCCGTCTTATTTTGGGGTCTAGAAAATGCAGTAACTGGTACTATATCACCTTGTCTGCTGAATTCTTGTTCCTACAGTGAATTTTTATTTATTTCTAATTAAAAATTGTGTCGCCTGAAAAAATGGCAGAGAAATATTATTAAAGAAAATAGATTAAATCTGTTTAAAAATATATTATTTGTAAAAATATTTGTACTAGAGTACCTTTTTCAATCACTGGAGGTTTTGAACCATAGTTTTTTTTTCTGTAAAAATCTGTGAAACATCTGATTTTGTAGTAACTTTTATAATACTTTTGATAAAAACTGTCTTCTAAATTACAATAAAAGTCCAATTTTTGTACAATATTAGGTGATTAAATAGTAAAATATTTTAATAATAGGTGTAAGTTAATATTAAAATTTTCAGTCAAAAAATAATCTTTATATTTTAACAAAATCCGGTATTTATCCGATAATTTTATGACACATGCAGGTTAAAGTTTAGATAGAACAGAGAATTTTAAATTTGTACGTTATTATGGTTGTAGTATTGAAATAAAGTGATACAACACACGTTTAAGCAAGATTTTTCTTAAATAATTCCCCCATGTAGTAAAAGAACACAACTTTGGGCCTAATAATCTTATTATTGGCACATTTAAAATGATTTATGAGAAACGATAGTCTTTTAAACTAAAACAAGTGATTCAAATTTCTCGCACCAGAAAGCTAGTTTTTTATTGGTTAATGTGTCGCCAAGCTTACACAACTCCATAAATTCATGTTGTCAAATGTCAATTACCTACTAATCCTAACCACTAAAATGTGTTATATTTTATATTAGCCTAATATGAACGTTATTGCCACTTCGTAGTTTTAATTTGTGTTTATTCTTTCCCTTTGTTAATCCAAAAGCAAATTTTTCAAAAGTTAGCAACGAATTATATTGTTTTTTTTTCAAATTTACCGCCAAATGATAGATAGGTAGTTTAAACTTATACTAGATATTCGACAGGTGATTGTGCCGCGATTTTTAACAGACGATATATATTCCACGGATTTCTCAGATATATTGTAAAACCTGCGATTTGGATTTTCGAAATAAAATGAATGTACTAAGCTTTTTAATCTTTAGTTATTTTATGTGTTTTAAAGAGAATTACCTATATTTTTTGTAGCAACTACTTCAACGTATTACTTTTTTATTTTACGACGTACGTATTATCAGAAGTAAACAATCACCAACAAAAAGTGACGAATAAATAAATAATATACCTATACAGTATAGTTCACAGGTTACAGTTGTTTGGCTATGATATTTTCTCTCTTATTAGAAAAAGAAAAGATAGCAGTAAATATTTTGTGAATAAATGTAACACATTTGACCTTGGTCAAATAATTCTCTATCTCTATTTATTTATTTTTTATACGGGATTTCCCACTAAACTATTTCGATCGCTTCGCCCTCTCACGACGGGGAAACTATTCATATACAGTGTATTTTTCCGTCGTAAGAGGGCAATGCGGACAGGAGCATAAACTTCTACTGAAAATTCTAGTGGCGCTCAAACTGTTTTGAAGCGGTGTCATTAATATTGCAAAAATTTGTACATACGGGATCCCAATATTGAAATTTAACCAAATATACCTATATGCAAAGTTGGACAGACAGACTTATAGATCTTCAAAGTGGGACCAAATATTTCGAAAAAAAATATCTCTAAATTACTTTAAGTTGGAATAACCAAATTTGGTACGTGACCTAGATTTATTATTGGTCTTCTTTTGATTATAAGTTCAAGTAAATTCAAAAACTACAAGCATGAGTCACCCCCAAAATAATACCAAACTTTTTCCTTTGATCAAATTTAAGAGTAATGATAATATCCCGCGCAGAATTTAATTTTTTTACTCATGTCAAATTTTAAAATACTTTAAAGTTTTCAAAAAATGCATTTATTAAACAAAATTAAATAATACTGTTTATTAGAAAAAGTCAAAAGGTCAGTAGTAGGCCTTGTCTTTAAAATTAGACAGTAATAAAACTATTTTAGGTACTGCTACTATTTGTTGTTCAAAATGGCTGGAAATTTACATTCGGCGAACAAGTTGACATGTTATTTGTGCTAGGTTTCAGTGAAGGAAGCTGTAGAAGTGCGGAAGAATATCGTAGGATATTTCAAAATCAAGTGATTCCCCATAGAGAAACATTTTCTAATGTTGATAATAGGACCTCGAGAGACAGGAAAGTTTGTCGATAATATCCGAGAACGTTCTAGTATAATAAGGGTATAAAATGAAGGAATTATTTTGCTAACAGTTGAAAATGAACAGCAAATAAGTACTAACACTTATCTCGAGAAATTGAATTATCAAGAACATCTGTACACCGAGTTCTTAAACGTAATCTACTACCTCTATATCACATTCAAAAAGTGCAAGAACTTTTGCCTCAAGATTTGGTTCGACGAGTTACCTTTTGAGAATTTATCTTGCATCAGGACATTAGTTTTCGCAAGAAAATTCACTGACGAGGCTTGTTTCACACGTAGAGGAATTACAAATGTTCACAACTTTAATATTGCGATTTGCTATAACTCCTAGATATTTTCAACGCGATATTGGACTAGTTAGTTTGCCAAATCGATTAAATCGCAAATGTTATTTGGAATTTCTGCAAAATACTCTTCCTGATTTAATCGAAGATTTGCCGTTGCAACTTAAACTAGAATTTTTGCATCATTTTAGTGCTACTGTTACAAAAATTTTGAATTTTAAGTTGTCAAATAAATGGTTAGGAGGCGGAAATAATTGTTCTCAAAATTAGCCACCAAAATCGCCTGACCTCAACAAATATGACTTTTTTCTTTGGGTAACAGTGAAACTGTAATTCAATCAATATTAATCTATTGTAGTGAAAATTGGATGTTAAATACGACAATGAAAAATAAAATACTTATAAGCTATAGACATGGAATACCTAAAAAGAGTAAAAGGAATAACCAGAAGAACAAGAGATAGAAATAGACTAGGTGTAGAATCCGTCATTCCGAGAAATCAATTAACGTCGTTTGATCAGCTAAGTAAACTGAAAGATAGTAGACAATAGAATAACCTGGGAAGCACACATAGAGTGTAAAACAAATACAAAGCGTTCAGAAATGATTACAAGCCACGTGACCTACGCGCACATGCAACCAACATTGTTCTGTTGGCAGCACTTTCTAGAAAATGCCCTAAACATCAGTGGTGTGGTTGAAGGGATTACTGATTTAAATAAATTTGTTTTTGAAATTGAGTACATAACCTAATAAATTGCTCTACTACTGAAATTTATTACATAAAATTTAATATTACATAGTTACTGTCAATAGTTACTGTTTTTAACTTTATTAGAAAGAGAAAACTACCAATCTTCTCTTGTATTTTCTCCTTATCAACTTTTATATTAACACCCTGTCTATCACTGTTACATTATATGAGTAACGTATTCGAATTTTATGAATGAATTGTGACGTTTTAAAGGCGGAGCTTTATTGCAAGTTCCACCCAAACGTCTCACGTACCAACTTAAAATTTCAGTAAATTTAAGAAATTATTGGAAAATTTGGAACCATTTTTCTCAGTTATTTTTGTATATATTGGAATGGGACAAACGTGAAAAATTATTTTAAAAAATATATCTATAACTTGCTCGTAACCGAATTTGCGCTTATAAGGGAAAAAAATCGAAAATTATTTTTGTGTTGCATTTCAGAAATTATTTTCAAAATTCTAATACGAGGAAGTTGTAGATAATTATTAAATAGACCTACAGTTAAAAAATTAAATTGTTCTGTCGGAAAATAAAGGAGAAAAATGGATTATAGCTTATTCAGGCACTGCGAAACCAGACTTAATGAACAAATTGAAATTTTTATGAAAATATAGAGCATATAATGTGAACACAACTGATTTTTTTATTGTATTGCAGGGTAAAAGCAACATATTTTACTGTATTAATTTTACTGGTCAAGTGACTTTTTATCATATATGGCTCTGTATAAGAAGATCTAAGAAAACCTGAAACGAAGAGGTCACATCAATCCTGAAGAAAATAAAAGAGAAGTGGTCCAAGGCTATAAGAATGGCAGAGAACAATAAAAATGGTTATGTACGTACCGACATATTTTGAAATAAAAACGATGTAACTAAAATTTACATTTTCTGATTTAAAACTGACTATTTAGAGATACGTATGAAAAAAGCACAGAATTTTACAATCACCCTGGTCATTGCATATTTGCTTCTTATCTCTATTCACCTAGGTAGTAAAAAACGCCTCATTAAAAATAACAAAATGCAACGCGTCTATAATCGACATCTAAATGCACAGAATACATTTGATTTTAGTTTCCCTATCAAATTTGACCTTAGCTGACAGACCGATATAATGTATCGCACATAATAAATAACAATCAGTTTTGTTACAATTTCAAATAGCGTTTTAGAACGACTTTAAGACAAATAGTTATTTGTTGTCTAGGTAAAGGCTCATGCATAATTTAAACATGGTTCCTTAACACGTCACGCACATATTTTTAAATTAATTTCGTATTAAGCGAAAACTTTGCACAACCTTTGCCAATGGCAAATGTCATTTGATTATACGTATTCTAACGGAAAAGTAGGTGAATAGCCACATCAAATTTGAGAAGCAAATAGAAGATTATGTGAATTATTTGAATGATAAAACCAATTTTTAGCGGGAGTCCTCAGATAGTGGAAACATGATGATATATTTACTGATAACTTGATTAATGAATACATTTTTATAAAAAATATCAAATCGTTCGTAGTTGCTCTGTGAAAATTAAGTATTAAAATTTTGTAATTTTTTGTTACTTACGCATCACTGGAGATCTTATACAGTATGCGCCAAAAGTATGGAATATATTCAATAAAACGAAACAATTATTTTTTGGGAAAAATCCTCGAACAGGTCGATTTTTAATTTAAAAAATACATATTTTAGCGTAAATTGCGATTTTCAAATGTCGTTTGTTTTCGAGTAAAGACGTCATCGTTCTTTTTTTAAATGGCAACACCATATTTTTTCCTTGATTCTGAAAGATCGTTTAATTCTCTATCAGACAGTACTAAAATTTTGCCCTCTTACATAGGACAGTTTTCGAGTAAATGACGATTGAATGTTAGAAAACGTAAATCAATTAAACTAAAGCAAAAACGTTATCAAGTTTAGTTTTTCGAATTCCATAGTTCTTTGTCGCACCGCTCTTTCTAATAAGTATTGTAAGCGACATAGAAATTATTATTTAATTTAAAGTATTATGGCACATTTAACTGTTACTCAAAGAATTGAAATTTTAATTCTTATCGGATGCGGGAATATGACCAGAACTCAGCAGGAAGTTTGCGATTTATTTAATGAAAAATATCCAGATTGCCCTATCAGCCAATCAACAGTCAGTAAGGTAGAGTCTAAATTTAGAGAAACTGGCAATGTTGTAAATATTCCAAAACCTGAACGTCCAAGCATTAATGAAAATCAGAAACAGAACATTTTGGTAAGTATGGTGGATAATCCTCATAATTCTCCACGATTGGTTGCATTAAACAATGACACTAGTCAGAGCACAGTCATCCCTACAAAATTCAACTTGTGCAGGAACTCAATGAAGATGATCCCGATCGCCGCTTACACTTTTGCGAAGTTCTAATGGATTTATGTCAAGGAAATAGAAATTTACACCGGCATATACTTTTTTCAGATGAGGCCACATTTTGTCTGAATAGTACAGTAAACCGTCAAACTTGCAGATATTGGAGTCGGGAAAATCCTCATTGGATGGCAGAGGCACATACCCAACACCCTCAGAAATTAAATGTGTGGGCTGGAATAGTTGACGACAGAATAGTAGGGCCTTTCTTCTTTGAAGGAACCCTTACAGTACAAAGATATTTAGAGTTTCTAGAAAATGACCTTGTTCCAGCCCTTGCAGTAATTTTTCCTAACGATAATGACCCAGATATTTCTGACGATACCATATGGTTTCAGCAAGACGGTGCACCTCCGCACTTTGCGCACCCTGTACGAGATTTTTGGGACAACTGTTTTCCTGGAAGGTGGAGATCGCCACATCTTACACCTCTTGACTATTTTTTATGGGGATACTTGAAATCAAAAGTGTACATTAATAAACCACGTAATTTAGAAGAACTTCAAAATCTCATTCGGGACGAAATACGCAGAGTTACTCCAGAAATCATTCATAATGTGCAAGAAGAATTTCTTCACAGACTTGCGCATTGTCAAGAAGTTGGTGGATGGCAATTCGAACATTTAATTTAAGTATAAAATTTAATCAATTGTATTTTGTTTTACATACCTCAGAATTGTTACTTTTTTATAGATAAAATTTACGTTTTCTAACATTCAATCGTCATTTACTCGAAAACTTTCCTATGTAAGAGAGCAAAATTTTAGTACTGTCTGATAGAGAATTAAACGATCTTTCAGAATCAAGGAAAAAATGTGTTGCCATTTAAAAAAAAATCGATGACGTCATTACTCGAAAACCAATGACATTTGAAAATCGCATTTTACGCTAAAATATGTATTTTTTAAATTAAAAATCGACCTGTTCGAGGATTTTTCCCAAAAAATAATTGTTTCGTTTTTATTGAATTTATTCCATACTTTTGGCGCATACTGTATAAATTGCACTTATAAGGATACTCGTACTCGTACTTATCTCGAATAAACATAAATATAGAATATCCGCATTTCCATCCATCAAAAGTATTTACATACTCGTCTAGTTATATCGTTTATTAAAGTGCAATATCAAGTTAGTTATAGCAATTCACAAATCCTACATCAAAGTCAGATGAGAAAAAAAACAGTCTTAAATCAATTAAATAATGACAAGTTAGATTATTCTTATATGTACTTATACTTTTCCATGAAATCCGTAAAAATAATAAATTCGTGATACGTTATAGTCTATGAGATGATCAATGAGTTGATAACTTAATTTCTTTTTCATTGCATAATTCCATACATTTCCCACAACATAGTATGGAATCTAGGAATACCTTCAACTTCACAGACATAGACACATTAGCTTTATCGTATAGAAAAATTGCTAATTGCGTATCTTAAAGAATAATTAGGCCCCCCTATATTTTACTTTGCAAACAAATAATATTTACTTTGTAGAAAATGCACAAAGGATATTAAATGAGAATAATATATCACAGAATCTAATTCCTAAGTAAATTGTACTCCATGTTAAACTAAACCAATTTACATATAGGTATAGGTATGGTTTGTCTCATCGATATAAGGAAATAATGAAACGACATAAGAAACTGCCATAAAAACATAAAAGGTTTCCGCATAAATATATAATAATGAGTTATGATGTTAAAATATTTCTTTTTAAAACGAAAATAAAAAAATAATAACAGAAAACTATTATACCAAAATATATTTTGGATGTGTTTATATCCTAGCGATATATAGATACAATATATAACAAAAATAATATATTTTCCATATTTTTCATATACTACATAACGACACGATAAAATACACAGAAAACAAAAAATACTTATAATAAGAATAATACAATAGCACTAATATTCGTCAAAATCACTACTAAAGTCACTTGAATTCGACTCTTCAACAACAGTTATGATGAAACCAATATTATTTTATGACATGTTTGATACATTTTTTCCTATTAGCTGATGCAATTTTATTCACCTCATATCTTATGACATCTATAACTATTTTGTCAAATTTTGGAAAGGCATTATTTCTTTGAATATCTGTTTTTAATTGGCTCCATATTAATTCAATAGAATTAAAAATAAAGTAGTATGGATGCAATTGTAGAACGGTATATCCCGCAGCCATCTCATCAATTATCATCGTATTTATTTGCAGAATTATTGCCCTAGACGAGGATTACATAGTTGCCAATTTTGTTGGCTACAATTCATAAAATTAAACAATTTCGTTGTTGCGAAGCGCTAATAATTCGAAATGTCATATACAGGGTTAACTATGACTAAGTACAAAAAAATTAACCACGTGCTCAGGGACGTCAGACAAAAAAATTATTCTAGAATTTTAGCTCGATATTTAAAAAATGGAGCAAAACCCTTGTTTCCTACGGAAAGTCGACGTCTATGATAAGAATCGACTGAGATGGCTTAGATTCACAGATAAAGCTTACATCTGTCAACAATGTCAACTACCATGCGGTCATCTTTTTGTAGCGTTTCTAAATGTAGAAACGACAAAAATTAACATTCTTATTAGTAATAATACCTGATAGATAGGTAAGAATTAATCCAGTTAGCTCTAGTATTTTGCATTCGTTTTTCATTATTTCGTTATAAACTGGTAAAACTACATATTCGCATATTACAGCCACTCACTTCCGATAAAAGCTACTTCCCGTAGGTACAATTAGATAAAATGCCTATTTATTATAACAAAATCGAACGAAAGAAATAGATAATAGACAAGTTTTAATGTAACCGCAGCAGTCTTGTCCCATAATCTAGAAAACCAAACAGGCGAACTATATTGTGGGAAAGTATCTGCACCCAACACAAATGTCTTTATTTAATAACTATAAAACGTTTAAAAATTAAAAAAGGCACTAAAAACTGAAGAAGAACACAAAATTACAACCTAAACACAGGAATTGAATTATAACATGACAGCGATACCGACTGAGTGACTCTACATTGGCGGCGTTAAATAAGGATTTAAAATAATATCGAAAGAAATTCTTTTTAGTTTATAAATAAGTTTGGAATTTTTTTGAAGGGTGATTCCGTTAATTCTTATTTTTCCCTATCTCCTCTTAAAATATTTGTACTAAGACACAGAAAGCGGTTACTTTGATGTGTAAGATGTTACAACGTTGCATCCAAAGAGAGACTTGTAGCCGCCATTCCGGTATGTTTTTATATTCGAGCAGTGTGTTCAATTAGGGTAAAATAATACTGATATAACGAACAGATACAAAATAGACTTAGCTTCGGAGTCTTTTGAAATTTTTATATTCCCTTATATCAATGAGATGTAGTAAACTACGCAGTTTTTTTCTCGCTCGATGGATATTTTCTTGAGCGTGTAAAAAATATTATTTCTTACCTGTTCCACTTCCTGATGAGTTTGATTGATGAATTATCAGTTCAACATTGAGAAACAGTCGCCATAACCACTTATCAAATGTCTATTTAATTTTTTTTTTTTTTCAAATCATATAGACATTCGAATTGAAAAATTAATCCTTGGTGATCTAAGCTAGGAAAGTAGTTGAGAATAATTTCTACCAACAAATTCTGCTTATTTTATTTGTGTTTTGTTGCAAATATAATCGTCAATAGAAGCTACGTGCTAGTTTAAAATAAAGTAGCTTTTATCAACAGGAAGATGAACGTGCATTTTATTTCTATATAAATATAAAACCATGTGAAAACAGATATGTTCCTTGTTGGACAAACGACCTTGGCCTTGCTTTATCTGGAGTTGCTGCAGTAACGGTAGTTGAAGCGTATCCGCTATGCAGTCTTCTCTTCAGTATGCTTTAGAACAGACCAAATATACAGGGTGTCCAGAATACGAATACCGTAATTTTAAGAGCTTATATATCTGAGTAAAAGCAATAAAAACTTATGAAAAAAATGTCTAAAATGAATAGTTTGTCTACAAATACATTTCAAAAATAAAAATACAACTGCAATAATATGTAAAACTGTGTTGCAAAATTACAAACTAAGGTACAATTAAGGTTGTAACGTAATTTGTTCATAATTTGATTTTTGGATTAGTATTAATGAAGTAAACAATTGTAGCTTCCGAGAAACTCGTTAAAACTGTAACGTTCGACAACGTTGCAGTGTCAGGCTGCTGGTGATAACCTAAAAGTAATATTAGTCATAATGGTGCGTACAGCTAGTGTGATTTATTTGTGTCTAGTTTTTCTTTGATGAGTGTACATAAAGAAAAATAGAACAATTTATAGTAACCATAACCAGCTGTATGGCTTGTTAATTTTCGGCGAATCTAGCTGTTACTAATTATTATGTATAAATACATAACAATTCTAAGATAGTATGTGAACGACGTTGTCACATATTCAAGACCTGTTTACTGTCATAATTCTGTTACCGTTGGTCAGATACAAAAAATTGTTAAGTCAAATATGTTTTGTGTAGTACAATATGGCAAAATTAAGGCACTCATATTCCGGACCACTGTATACTGCACTTTTTTCTCTCAGATTACAGTAAGCTTGTTACTATTTTCCTTTATGTTGTTTTGACATTAATATTTGTTTCTTATTTTTTTAATATTCATTATACTTATCAAATAAATCTTTCAAAAATGTATAACAGTAAGCAGTTTGCGACCTAAACTTCATAGCTATAGAGTTTTATTAGTTTTGTTAAACCTCTTTAAACGATTCGGCTTGAAAATTGTATATCCATCTATGTTTTTGTTACGTTTACAACTTCATATCAAAATCATCATCTTACCCTTAGATGCAGGTGAGATGGTTCTATCAATAGAAGAAAAACAGTGCATTGAGGGAAATATGTATTATTTTAATCACAATATTTCCCAAATCGTTATTATTTCAATTAGTTCTGCCACATCTTCTACAATATAACCGGCTGATACTCTAAGACGTTTGTGATTTCGTTCTTTCTCAATCTCCTTTATTTATATATCAGTTATCTTCTTTTGGTTTACTTCTCAATTTCTTCATCTTTCGACTTTTCTCTGTTTTTTTTTTATATTCAGTAGTATGCAAAACGGTGGACAAACCAGTACTTCTGCAGTAGTTAAGAAAATTGTTATAACATATTTTTAGATAGATCTATTAATAGATATGAAATTATCATATTTTTAACGATAAAAAAATATATAACTTTATGAACTATAAGTGTACAGATAATAACATACATTGAAGAAAATATTCTTACTTTCTGTAAAGCCGCGTACACACTTATAACAGAACCTCGATGCGTAACTACGTCTTTGTTTCAGGTAAGTAAAAATAGAGCTTGTTGATAAGCGAGACTGCGCATCAGTTCAGAGACACATTCAAAAATTATTTCTAACAGTTTGAAACCAATCCCTGACTTTTGTGGGAACAGAACTTACGTTGGATTAGCGCGATCAAGCATAAAAATTACAGGTCACCGACACGACCTGCAGTGACGGTCGTTGCAGCTGACGGTCCATTCAGATGCTGGTCTAGTGTGCGATGCTCCATTAAATAACATGGGAACCTTCATGGGCAGGTTTTGCAGGTCCGTGATAGTTCGTGCAGGCATAATATGTGCGATTTTTTAGATTTAAAATAAAATGAATAATTTATATTTAATTCACTTTACATTTAAAAACTTTTGTAGGTGGTTTTTATCTATAAATTTTAATAATAATAATAATAACATAATACAATATTCACTAATCTAGTTTCAGTAGTCCTTATTATCATAGTATGCATTTTAACATTTTGATTTCCATCTGAAAGAAAAAAAACCTGTTTCGTTATCGACTAAGACATGAGAAAATCCGTACTGATTTAAGCGATATGCCTAGCCTAGAAGTAAATGAAGGAAACATCATGGACACTAAGTACAGACCAAGGTGAGATACGAAACAACAGGAAAAAACGTTATATAAAAAAGTCCATAAAAGATGTCACCATAAACAATGACAAACTGTAGATATGCTAATTGTTATAATAAGTTCAGTAGTCTATAAAGAACAGAAATTGCTCATATCTTCGTGAAGTAGATATTCAGTGAGATATTATCATTTATTATGCAGTTGACAAAACGAATTATAATTGTTATAGTCTTCTCAGCTTACCATATATGTAGAGTTTCAAGCATTATATGATTTGTTTTAATTGCATCCAACCTTGAGGTGTTTCGAAGAAACTAAAGAAACAAAAGAGGAGGTACATTGTTATTGGATGATAATGTTATCAATCACTTTATCGATTCCTGAGACATGTTTTTTTTTAGTAAATGAAGTAAACACTTATCTAACACAAAATTAGATTACAAAAACTGACATATGAATGAATTAGGAATTTACGCGCTTTTGGTTTTTATCATGTTAGTATCAGCAAAATTTATGTTGAAATCATATTCAGGATCTATTTCAATTTTTTTACTTTATCTTGCATAAATCCAATAGAAACAAAGTGGTTCAAGCAAAAAGTCTCCGTCAGAAGAATATTAACCAAAACAACATACATAGATGAAAACTGCTAAAATATATTTTTTTGTAAATTGATGTAATCCTAGATGTGAGTTGTCTTTTGAAAATCAACATAAATAGCCGAAATGCAACAAAAATATATATATACAGCGTAGCCAGATGAAAACGAAACAGAGGTATTTTCAGGAACTGCGTCAAGATTGCAGAAAAACGCTCAGACCCGTCAATTCTAGATTAAAGGGTCTTTGCTGGTAATTTTGACTCCGCCACTTTCACTCCCAAGCAAGGGTAAGAATCACCCTGAAATATTTAAATGGTATTGGGAGTTGAGTAATATTTATTTTGAAGGCTCTTTCTCTTTACAACAGACTTTAAATTTTATAATTCCGCCCAATACTTAATAAGAATTTTGATTTTAAAGTTGAGACTTATATACAAACAATTAGTAACGACAAAAATGTCACTCATTCTAGTTAAGTACACCATTGATATAAATTTAATATTTCTTGCGTTATATTGGTTTTTGGCGATTTGTTATCACTTTCGTAAAAAAACAGAAATGAATGCTATACACACACAACGAACGTAAAAATAGTGGATTCCAAATTTATCTTCTAGTATTATTTGGAAGCTTTGGTTGGTAGTTTATTTAATTGTGTTTTTGAAAATTAAACACTATGGTTTATTCCATTGCGGAAAGGGTAGATATCATTTCGCTTTACAATAAATGTGCGAATAGAACAGCTCAGCTATTTAATGAACAACATCAAGATCGACATGTCAGGAGGAAGTATGTTCTAGAGTTAGTAAACAAAATTTCAAGAGACAGAGAACGTAACCAATAAAACACGAGAAATTGAAAAACCTATATTTAATAAAGCTTGTGAAGTTGCAGTTTTGGGACAAGTTCATCTTGATCCTACATTAAGTACGAGGCAGTTGGCATCTGTGTTTGGGATCAATCGAACTAGAATACAAACAATTTTTTAAAATTCCATCCTTGTTTTCTACTTGGTAATTTGTATGTATTTGCAATTACTGGAAGACGCTATTGACCCTGCCTTGACTGATATTATTGAAAATGTTCCAGGGTATGATGGAGATCATTTGATTTTTCAACAGGACGGTGCTCCTCCGCATTATACGGTAATTGTCCGTCAGCATTTAGACCAACTTTTTCCACGGAATTGGATTGGGAGAAGAGGCAGCATTGAGTGGCCTCCACGATCACCGGATTTATCGCCCCTTTTGTGGGGATCCCTAAAAAAAAAAAATCTATCAAACACAGCCAGCGTCGCTGCAAGATTTGCGTCAAAGAATCGTCGACGAATGCCGTCGAATCACTCGGAAATGTTTCAGAATGTGCACGAACGTTTCGAACAAAATCTTTATTCTTGTATGGAAGCTGGCGGTCATCAGTTTGAACATTTAATCAACTAAGTAGTAAGTAAGCTACAAAACATAATTTAAATTTTTTTCAAAGTATTGGGCGGAATTATAAAATTTAAAGTCTGTTGCAAAGAGAATTGTAAGAGCTTTCAAAATAAATATTACGCAACCCCCAATGCTATATATATTTTGGGGTGAGGTTTACCTTTGCTTTGGGGTGAAAGTAAAATCGACGAGTTTAAGCGTTTTCCTAGAATCTTGACGCAGTTTCTGAAAATGGTTTTGTTTCGTTTTCATTTGGCCGTCCTGTATATAAACCTTATGCTTTTAAATTTCAATTAATAATATGTATATTAAATTTTATTTTTAAATGTTACATTCTTCTAATAAAATGTATCTGCTTGAATTTATATACTTAGATTTTAAAGAAAATTGGCAATTTTCCTCAATTTACAGTCTCTTATCTGATAAAAACACAAAAATAAGCACGCGCTTAGACTACTTTTATCATTTCTCAGTAAATATTGTTAACCTGTCTCCATTCCTTAGATAGTGTTAACAAATTATCAGAACGCAAATAAAGGTGGAAGCATATAAAAATTCATATCAATAACGCATCTTTTTCTTTATTCTATTCTAGATCTAAAAGAAAAAATGACATTTCCATAAAATATATATCGATCATCATCGATCATTTTTAAAATGGTAGGTAGAAATTTCCAAAATTCGTTGTATTATCATTTGAATAATGATGATAATGTTTCAAATACATATTTATAAAACAATTTCAAAATCAGTATCTCTCTCTAGTTTTAGTAAGAAACATAATAGTGTCTAATAGTGTCTAGTCTCCAGCTTGGTGTTGACCCATTCTTTGTGACTCACCCTGTATATGACATTATTAAATATCCAAAAAGAGGCAGTTGCTCAAGACTAGTATTATAGTTATGTTGAATTATAAATATTTTGTTAGGAACATAAAAGAAGTCTCTCAACTATTCAAATATATTTTGCAACACGATTTCCATATTGTTTCTATTTTTTAAATATTTATAAAATAAAATAAAATTTTGTAAGTTTGGAAATGTTTTACATGAAAATAATAATAAGCAGATACGATTATATTTAATAATATGCGCATTGCTAAAATTAAACCTAGTACAAGTTATTTATTTATAACAACGCAATAAAATAAGTGATTATAGGTAGATCCACTTTTTTTTGTTAAAAATCATTTATCTTTTACTATTGTTTATATTTTTTCATTAATGATTTTATAACCCAAATTTTATCTATCCTACGTATCCATTCATAAGAAATCATGACCATAATATTACCTATATTGTAAAATTAAATATTAGTAGCATGTAGACTCATTAGTATTTTCTTGTGGGTATTAATATTGTACTATTGTCTCATTTTATGATCTCTTTTTAAACCGAGATTAGACTCAATAAAATTGCATTGAACTTTTGACACAGGATAAAATTAAAAAGCTAATCTACATTGTTAATAAATGTTTCAATTATAAATTATTTTCAATTTTTATCAGTTTGAAATACGGAGGAGACAGAAGTATTAACAGGGATTATATATAACTTCCACTTTCAGGAATATTGTTGTTTACTTGTAAACAATAAATCCTTAAAAGTTATCTTAGATTATATAAATAATTTGGAGAAACACTGAGAACATAATATATGAATTATTGAACTTAAAACCTTACAAAACAAAATGTAGAAATGCAATTCCTTATTCAGGATTTAGACATTGGGATATGTATATTCGACCCACGATATTATTTATGTATGTGCATAGATATGTGGTTGATCTATTTATTACTTCCTACGAAGTAAATGATGGATTAAAGATGAAATCTACATCAGTCGTCAAACATCAGCACTCCCTAAATATATTAATCTCTTTGCTGGGAACTCAGCGACCTAGAGGGTTATCTTAAAAGGCGGAGTTTGTCATTTACGTCACTACATGTACGTTATAGCCACCAATGTAATTCACATAATATGAAAACATGTTTCGTGGTCAATAAAACCACCATCACGATGTATTCTCCCAAATAAGAAATTTTGAGAATTTAGTAAAGGGGCCGGAAAAATTGTAGTCATTGCACTAAAGTTCGTTAATGTGTTGATGGAATTGAAAATGGATTTCTTTCTGATACACAAAATGTAGGAACTAATAGAGGGTATATTTTCTTCCACTGTTACCTACATTGTTTACTATTGCCTCCAAGTTCTGGCAGATTTTCTATTCCACGCATTTAAATATGGTTTGGTAAAATCACTCAGTGATGTCTTACCGATCTTATTCTTCAATTGTGGCCTCAAGACTACGGAAGTGCTGGCAGCTAGCAATAAATGTCAGCAAAGATAGTTCTCGGAATCAGCTCATTGTAAACAATGCTCTTTGTCCTACTACTTTCGCTTGCGTGGTTATCTTTGTGTTAGGGCTAAGTTAAAGTGACCATCCGTCCAAGTATAAGGCTTACGGTGAGCGCTCTATCAAACCATATACAGTATGCGCCAAAAGTATGGAATAAATCCAATAAAAACGAAACAATTATTTTTTGGGAAAAATCCACGAACAGGTCGATTTTTAATTTAAAAAATACATATTTTAGCGTAAAATACGATTTTCAAATGTCATTTGTTTTCGAGTAATGACGTCATCGGTTTTTTTTAAATGGCAACACCATATTGTTTTCCTTGATTCTGAAAGATCGTTTAATTCTCTATCAGACAGTACAAAAATTTTGCCCTCTTACATAGGAAAGTTTTCGAGTAAATGACGATTGAATGTTAGAAAACGTAAATTTTATCCATAAAAAAGTAACAATTCTGAGGTATGTAAAATAAAATACAATTGATTCAATTTTATACTTAAATTAAATGTTCGAATTGCCATCTACCAACTTCTTGACAATGCGCAAGTCTGTGAAGAAATTCTTCTTGCACATTATGAATGATTTCTGGGGTAACTCTGCGTATTTCGTCCCGAATGCGATTTTGAAGTTCTTCTAAATTACATGGTTTATTAATGAACACTTTTGACTTCAAGTATCCCCATAAAAACTAGTCAAGAGGTGTAAGATCTGGCGATCTTGCAGGCCATTCTATCGGTCCGCGTCTGCCGATCCACCAGGAAAACAGTTGTCCAAAAAATCTCGTACAGGGCGCGCATAGTGCGGAGGTGCACCGTCTTACTAAAACCATATGGTATCGTCAGGAATGTCAGGGTCATTATCGTTAGGAAAAATTACTGCAAGGGCTGGAACAAGGTCATTTTCTAGAAACTCTAAATATCTTTGTCCTGTAAGGGTTCCTTCAAAGAAGAAAGGCCCTACTATTCTGTCGTCAACTATTCCAGCCCACACATTTAATTTCTGAGGGTGTTGGGTATGTGCCTCTGCCATCCAATGAGGATTTTCCCGACTCCAATATCTGCAAGTTTGACGGTTTACTGTACCATTCAGACAAAATGTGGCCTCATCTGAAAAAAGTATTTGCCGGTGTAAATTTCTATTTCCTTGACATAAATCCATTAGAATTTCGCAAAAGTGTAAGCGGCGATCGGGATCATCTTCATTGAGTTCCTGCACAAGTTGAATTTTGTAGGGATGATATTTTTCCTTCCTCAAGATACGCAGCACTGTGCTCTGACTAGTGTCATTGTTTAATGCAACCAATCGTGAAGAATTATGGGGGATTATCCACCATACTTATCAAAATGTTCTGTTTCTGATTTTCATTAATGCTTGGACGTCCAGGTTTTGGAATATTTACAACATTGTCAGTTTCTCTAAATTTAGACTCTACCTTACTGACTGTTGATTGGCTGATAGGGCGATCTGGATATTTTTCATTAAATAAATCGCAAACTTCCTGCTGAGTTCTAGTCATATTCCCGCAACCGATAATAATTAAAATTTCAATTCTTTGAGTAACAGTTAAATGTGCCATAATACTTTAAATTGAATAATAATTTCTATGTTGCTTACAATACTTATTAGAAAGTCGGTGTGACAATGACACTTTACAAAGATTTCCACCTACGTGATCCATAAAAGAACTATGGAATTAGAAAAACTAAACTTGATAACGTTTTTGCTTTATTTTAATTGATTTACGTTTTCTAACATTCAATCGTCATTTACTCGAAAACTTTCCTATGTAAGAGAGCAAAATTTTAATACTGTCTGATAGAAAATTAAACGATCTTTCAGAATCAAGGAAAAAAATATGGTGTTGCCATTTAAAAAAAATCGATGACGTCATTACTCGAAAACAAATGACATTTGAAAATCGCATTTTACGCTAAAATATGTATTTTTTAAATTAAAAATCGACCTGTTCGAGGATTTTTTCCAAAAAATAATTGTTTCGTTTTTATTGAATTTATTCCATACTTTTGGCGCATACTGCATAAGGTATGTTCCAACAACCGTCGAGAGCTGGTTCAGAACCGTGAGAAATGTTTGACCAACGCCGTCTTACGTCGCATTCTTCGAGAGTACATTAACAACTGAATTGACTGACTAATTCTGGTTCGGAATCGATTCTTGCTGTGTTGGAACAAACCCATAGTTTTCGCTCAGTAACTCCTTAATGATAAAAATATGCGGTTTTTTTTTAATAGACTATAAATATTATTTTACGTCGATGCTGTGTTTTGAAATTTTGAAAAAGTGTAAAATTATTTTTTTTAAATGAATTTTGCATATTTTCAAAATTTCAAAACACACCGTCGACGTAAAATAATATTTGTAGTCTATTAAAAGACCGCATATTTTTATCATTTCTTTATCATCCCTTTGGATCGAGCGCTCACCTTAAGCCTTAAGCGAGACAGTCCCAATTTTGAGTCACGTGTCCCGCTTGTATAAATAAATATTTTATAAAACTAATCTTGATATAGAAACACTACACACATTACTGTAAAATACAATTATGTATGTAGCTATTAAGTTTTATAACGAACTTTTAGAAACTAAATCAATTTTGAAACAAACTCATCAACAAGAAAATTATTTTTCTTAATAGGTCGCTTAATGTAATAGTTACCTAGCTGTTTATAGCTGACATAGTTATGTTGATGAATGTTTATTTTCAAATGATATATACAGGGTGTTCCGTTAATATTGCAAGGGGGGGTTTCCTTGAACAAAAATAAGAAAAAAAGTTCCTATGAACCTGTGTCCGCAAATGCTTCGTTTCGGAGATATAGGGTGTTGAAATTTAAAAAAAATATATATGTTTTTATTAATATCAGAATTTCTTTAAATGTCTTTGACATCTTCTGCCTTTATTTGATTTATTTTATCTACCCCAGTGGCGTCCGGAGGATCATTCCTATTGATATTAATGCGTAAAAATATGAGACACGAGACACTACTGCTTTTCCTTAGGTTTCATATTTTTTTCTAATTATGCGATTAAAAATACAATTTTTTGTCTCTTTACTCCGTTTGGTATCTTCCTTCGTTTCTGAGCAAAAAATTAATAACCTTTTCCATGCACATTGCTGGTGTGAGTAAAAAACAAAAATAGACAAAGTACGTCACTGGCGTTGATAATATAAATTAAATTAAGTTAGACGATGTCTACGGTTTTTATAAACAATCATACGAAATTTGAAAAAAATCGGAATTAGGATTCTTCAGATATTAAATAAAACCCCAATATTTTTTTTAAATTTCAAC
The DNA here is from genome assembly GCA_037114965.1 of Monochamus alternatus. Lineage (NCBI taxonomy): Eukaryota > Metazoa > Arthropoda > Insecta > Coleoptera > Cerambycidae > Monochamus > Monochamus alternatus. Next base: position 18,647,926 of record CM073427.1, read on the forward strand.
ACTATATCTCCGAAATTTCCGGACACAGGTTGATAGAAACAGTTTTTCTTATTTTTGTTCAAGGAAACTCCTCCTGATATTTTTCGCAATATTAACGGGACACCCTGTATAAGACTTGATGGAATAAAATCAAAAAATATAGTTTTATGTACTGTCCATTTTATACACCCCTTTTTTTTTTTGTTCACTGAAGAATTGAAGTTTTTGTTTCTATCCCACGAAATATGGTAAGCTAAGTTATTATTTTTTGTTGTTGACATTAATGTGAAGGCACCATTTTCTTTCACCGGTAACAATTTCGAAAAAAAAAACGGTCGATGTTGTTGACGACCTAAATGTTGACTGGCCAGTCAAAAACTGTAAATGATGAGTTTTTTTATATTTTTCCAAAGTATGCTGCATCTATATACCCAGTGTTTGAGCTTTACCTATGTAATGCAAATGCTGTATATATACAAGTATGCTAGTTGCACTGATTACAGTCCCATTATACTAGGCAATTTTTGAGTTAATTGGCGCTCATTATAAAAATTAGAATGTTCAAATGACCATCAAAATAAGAAAAACGACAAAACCATTTTGTTGCTGTAGTGGCGTTATTTTGAAACATTGCATAAATAATTTTAACACATGTTCATTTTTCTACTTGCGCCATCATTTTAGAAGTTCGAAGAGTTTTCAATACAACAATAGTTCATCATTAATTATCATACAGGGTGTTTCAAAGATATGTGACAATATTACTAGGGCTTATCAACATTGAAAAACAAGTGCATGCTTGTATAAACGTATGTCCTAGAGCCACTCATTTTTAAGATACAGGGCATGTAAGATAATATTAAAAAATCAAATTTTGTTAAGTAATTTTTTTAATGATCAACATATTTGATTAAAATTTGACACAGATACGCGTTTGGTGGTGCCGAACACGCTGGTGTTATTAGTTTTTTTGTACAATGTAGAGGACGCTAGTTTTTTATGTTGGGGTTTTTCCATTTTCTTGTTAAATTATATAAAATTTTATTTTACATAAAGATGATCTTAATAAATTTGTTAAAAATGAAAGAAAAATACTGTTACTAAGTATACAATATCATAATCATCATCATCTAACTAAAACATATGTGTACTTCTTGTATACTAATTTTGCAGATTTTTCAATTGGACATTAGGATAAAAATGTTACAGTACTAAAACAAATACCTCATGTTTTATAAATATCCACAGCACCGAAATGCGATAGAAATATCGTGGTCTTTCGGTGGTACCTACAGTATGGTAAAACGCTTCTTACTTTAGCCTCTCAGGTCCAGCATGGAGTAGTTAGTAGCAACTAGACGTAGCTTTGCTACATTTCGCGTAAATACCTAATGGCTTGCAAATTGACACCAGGTAAATGATATAAACGGGATTTTAACTACTTATATTTAATTGCGGCTTATACAAACAGTATTATTTTTATTCTTAAATTATCAAATATGTTAGATTGTACTAATACTTATAATCGATTTGGATAATTTATCTGAAACCCATTAAAGAAACAAACAACATATTATTTGTGTCAGATATTTTTCTCTATTACATCATAATTTTTAGAAAACGAAATTCATTGAAAATGCTTATCAAGATTAGTGGATAGGTACTTCCCCTCCGAAAACGTGCTAAGGTCGCCGTATTTCTCGCCGTAAAATGATCCAATTTGTGATGTTTTATACGTAGGTACAGAAATCTCGAAAAATAAAACACGTACAACAAATGTAATATTAAAATTCAAATTCATTATGATTTGTTTATCCACTTTTATTATTTAAATTCTCCTCATATAAAATAATAACTTTTATAAAGCGTTAACAAGACATACATTATTTTGCTATTCTATAAACCCCATAATAGATACTTATAAACAAAAGTGAACAATTTTATATATAGAACTATTCAAGTTTATGTTACAAAAATATTTACATCTACAGTTAAATAAAAAAAAGAACTTATTTAAAAAAATTGTATACCTAAATACCTATTTCTTGGTTACACCGCTTTCTTTCGTTATATACAGGGTGTTCCTAAAAGGTTGGGACAGCGTTTCACCACATAAAGTATAGCTGAAAATAAACCGATTTAACTTAATTTGCCTTAGTCCAAAAGTTGATAATCACGGAGCTACAGGGCGTCAAAGGTTAAAAAATAAATCGCGTTTTCTTAAATAACTTTCGACTGTTTCACGTTAATTTCACGAAATTTTGTATCCAGGGGTTTCTTGAGATGGAGAATTCAATTTTATTGTTCATTTAAACCGTTACAACTTTTTTGTTACACCCTGTATATTATTTTGGACTAGAAAAATCTTTTCCCCAGTTTTTTATAGTTAAGAAAGGTTACCTTATTGAAGTCACTTGGGAAATTATTCATTTATCCTCAAGCAACATTGGTAATTTGTCTTGAAGAAAGTACAAATAACTCCCTGTAATTAAACAATAGGACCTATTAGATTTGATTATATTATACATTGTTGTGGGGAACACTTAAAAATGAGGTTTTCCTGTCGTTATAAATAACGAAAATGAGCTAAGAGGACGACTTCGTGCCGCTGCTCAAGATATCGCTACGAATGAAGACATGCTATGCAGAGTACAAATAAACTTTTTTTTAGTATTAAGATCACTGCAAACAATAGATTTAGTTGTGTTTTTCTCGGAGACGGTTGCTCCAAGCGACTTCAATAACGTAACCTATCTTAACTATAAAAGACTGGGGAAGAGATTTTTCTAGTACAAAATAATTTACAGGGTGAAAATAAAAAGTTGTAACGGTTTAAATGGTTCGAAATCGTCGCCGGTGGCGCCCTCTAAAAGATATATCAAAATGGACAATAAAATTGAATTTGCCACCCCAAGAAATCCCTGGATACAAAATTTCGTGAAATTAACGTGAAACAGTCGAAAGTTATTAAAGAAAACGCGATTTATTTTTTAACCTTTGACCCCTGTACCCTGTAGCTCCGTGATTATCAACTTTTGGACTAAGGCAAGTTTAGTGAAATCAACTTATTTTCAGCTATACTTTAGCTCTTTTCCAACACGGCACCTGACTGGTTGGAAACCTGTCCCAAGTGGATAGCCAAATCGTTCACTGACTGCAGTGGAGTTGTATCTAATATTAAACTGACTGACGGCTTCGGACAGATTTCAAACTAGTCAGGTGCCGTGTTGGAAAAGAGCTATTATGAGGCGAAATGCTGTTCCAACCTTTTAAGGACACCCTGTATATTAGTTTTACATCGGTACCTTCGAATATTCGCAAGTGGCATGAGATAACATTCATGTTATTTGCTAAGCTCTATATTATTCAGTTATTGAATGTCTAAAATTATTTGTATTTGTAGAAACACTATTTCACGAATACTTCGCCCTTAATAAAAGAAGATTATTTCATTAAGAAAAAGATTATTGTATTATATTATTTTACATATGTTGTAAGATATTTATAAATAATAGTAAACAACAACATAATGAATTTGTCCTGTTAAAATTTTTACCAAAACCATTGAAATCGCTTTTATATTGATTTTAATTTAGGTTGTTGCAAATTATATTTAATTAAACGAATTTCAGACGTCTATTTTTATAGATATATGCATTTTATTATATGAAGTTATTTATTCGCGGCATATTTTTAGGTTATTCTCTGTGTATTTTAATGGTAAAAAATATATGTATTAAAAATTAATTAATTGTTATTATTGCTATGCTATTTATTATGCAATTCCAATCCTCTACCACCGCCAAAAATTTTATTAAAACATAATTCTTGAATACCTATTATCTTTAACTGTTCACCTTTAGTTAAATATAAACTACAATACTGATGACAGATATGATGTTCATAATAACGAAATAAATATCATATCAATATGTTATTAATTTTAATAATATTAATTGAAACTAATACTAATTATTAAAACTTTTTTACAGTACAGTGTTAAAAAAGTTAATATCATACCTTCGTATACAGTAGTTTCATAAAGGTATTGTATCTGTTAGTGATGGGCGATGTTCATCGATGTGAATATTGAATATTCTTGGCAAACATCGACCACATGACTACCAACCAATGGTGACCGATTTCGTCGGTGGTCCCTAAAGGATAGACACTCACCTGCAACTTGCAAGTGCAGGGATCATCTAGGTGGTTTGTATTTCCACTAGTTTTGGACGATTATATTGATTTTTTATCGTCTGAACATGCAAATTAAAAATAATATTGATGATTCTCCAGTGGATTATTTTGCGGCGTCGGTGTAAATGCATTGCCAGAAATGGCATCCAATTTAAAAATGCCGGTGGTAAATTTACATGATAATACGTTAGAGTGATGGTAATGTCATGAAATAACATTTCCCAAATTAGCAGTATGGCAACATTTGTACTAACTGAGATACTTTTCTCTAAAGCTGGTCTAACTATTACAAAAAGAAGAAATAGATTGGAGGGGGAGATAATTTCAAACATTTTATTTCTTCAATTTGTATCGAAGGAATTTTGGGGGATGTCTTAGTTTAGAGCATAATATAATCACATATCAACAACATGTAAACCAGCAGTATCACAGAATAGATTTCTATTCTGTGTTCTGTGCCAATATTTTAAACATAATTATCTATTTATTTCTGATAGAATTTACTTATCAACCATCGATGTTATCTGATCGATGTTTTATTAACATCGATGATAATATCGATAGTCAACATCGATGTTCTGCATCGATGTCTCACTGGTATCTGTTCAGTACCTTCAGCGCCCTCTATTAGGGAAAAGCTGTAGCAAAAGTAGTAGTGAACAAGTAGCTACGATTATGTTTTATTTGTACATCTGTATATAAAGTGAGAGAAACATAATCGAAACTATACTTATTTCTCTTAACTTAACTCTGATTAGTTGAGAAGTTTCACTCCCATTTCACGAACCAATGAATTAAAGAGGAATGACTCATTTGTTTCACGCGGTCTCTCTTTAGGAATAATGTTAACTGTATATTTAACCAAATACTAACCAACTAAACTATAGTTATCTTCAATATTTGAAGAAAGGGGAACGCTGTTGCTTCAAGTAAACGATAGATTTCTATTCAATTTAATAACGTTTTTTACGTGAACCTGAAGAGCATTTATAAACATTAAAGAAAACATTGAATTAAAATAGGATATAACTTGTAAAATCAGTGTATATCTGGTAAATAGCGACTCTTCGTAGGAGGTAAATAGATGGCATACATATAAAATAAATGATACCTATCTAATGAACGAGTACGTTGATTGAGGTATTCTATAAGATGCTAACCGTATGTATAATATCGTTATATCTACCCCGCGACACGTCTTCGACTCCTCGCCAATAAACGTGGTCTCTGTAATATGGCGCCAACGTTGGCACTGAACGAAACTAATGCATTTCTCCTGGGGGTTATTGCTGAGCTAAATAAAATCACAATAAATACAGTTGCTACCATGGGCGTACCTCAAAATTTTCATACGTTTGAAAATATGCATATACACAAAAATGTACATAAAAATTGTTGTCATATACACAAATTAATATTAACGTTTAGTTAAAAATTAGTTTAAAAGGTTTGGAATTTATTTGCTTTGGTAAAATATTGACATACCTATCAAAATGTTAAGAAATGATTTGTAATTTTTTGAAAAAATATCAGACAAAATATATTAAACTGGAAATTATCGATTTTCTCATTGAAAATGGTATAGTACGAGTATAATACTGGTATTTATACCTATCCTATTATTAAAAACTCTTTTAAAATTTCATTATATATGTACCTATGCATATATATTATATACATAGGTATATAAAATACATATATGTTATAATATTAGAATATGAAATTTAAATCGTAATATGTAAAAAAGTATAAAACCTTTTAGTTGTAATGAAAATAGATACACACATATTTGGTACAATATAAGGTTAATAAGCGCTTACTGAATTAATTTTTTTTTTTGGGTTATCACGCTCTTAACATATACCTAGATCAATACAATTATATTATCAAAACAAATAATTACCTGACAATTAAATAATTTATAACCCTCAAAAGCGATAGAGCTTATACAATTCTGCCAGATTTGTGTTAATGATTTGAGATCAATGATATTTTTCAGTTATTTATCTATTTGGGTATCTAAAGGGCCCCACAGACTTCGTACCATTCGTGCGAACAGGGCCGTACGGACCAAATCGCGCGAACCAGGATTGTACGGTTTTTTCCTCACACACTACGAGTTATTACAACAGTCCGTTCAGTTTAGTTAAACAAGACTGGGACTACAGATTTCGCATAATGTATAAGCCAAAATCCATTAGCAGTTCATCAGCCTTATTTAAGGCGATTGCTATAACAACGGGGATGCGTATAGCTGACGTATAGCTGACGTCAATTAGTGAGTATCGCAATAGTATATTGCGGAGGTTGAAAACTGCTTTGCCAGTTTATACTGTTAGAATAAGTTCTTATGGAATCAGTAATCAGCAGTGTTGTGGTCGTGTCTATATTCGGTTCTTCGCTTATTCGAATTTGTGTTTCTATTTTATGAACAATGTTCACTAAAAATAATGAATGCAACAACTAAACTAAACATTCTTTGGAGGTTATACAATTTACGTCACATAAATTTATACTTTTACATATACACAAATACACAAAAAGACATCATATAATTATTTTATATTAAGCAGATATTCTGCTATATTATGCCGTCTTGCAGGATGATATACATCGATTTACACCAATCCTGCAAAACAGGACAATATAAATAAATATCGAAATTATTGGATACATCCTTTCCATATGAAAAGAGAGTCAAGTCGAAGATTTAAAGTTGTTTTAATGACACATAAAAAAAATACAACCAAAAATTTTTTTAATACTATCGTATGTCCATAAAACAATTTGATGAATTACTTGATATTATACGAACATATACAAAGTGTAACTTTGGGGGGGTCCGGTTTGGAGGGGGGTGCCTGTGACCTTTACAAACACATATCACAAGTTTGTTTTCTTAAATTCTGTCACAAAAACTGATTTTCTTTTGTTGCCTTTTTTCGCAATTTTCATAGTACGCCACTGGCTAGAACAGCGCTGAGCATATCTAGATACAGCGTCACCAGCATTGTTGCCATATTTAATTATTGAAGTGGAAGATGGGAAAAGAAGTTTTATTAGAAAGCAAAATGTCCAAGCCACTCGTGAGGTACTACTTTTTGAAACATACATTTGTTTGTAGTGGGTGTTCGCTTTGTTATTCCATATAAACAAAAAATAAAAAAAATATATTATTTTACGTATAATACTATAAAACAGCAACAAGTCAACTAACAGAGGACTCAATAATAAATAAATACATATTTAATCCTTTTTACTTACGTGAATAGAGTCTTCTACGGCGTTCAAGATTCTTACTCTGCAAGTTTGTTTTTGCTCAACATTAGAGTACTGGCGTTCATAATTCCCATAATCTCTTAAATGTTGAACTAATCTTACAAAATATTTTCTTATGGGGTACGTGTTTATCATTCGATATCGTCTTCTTGCAGCCGCCGTCTCCTTTTGATAAAAAGTTGTTTTTTTTCATAATATCACATACACTTGGTAAAGAAAACTGACCTTTATAAAGTTATTATACACTTATATACAGAATAACACATTCCACAAAATACCACTTTAAATGATTACGAAATTAACTTTTTAGGAGATTCCCTACATATCATATCCATCCTAGCCTGGTTTCATGTATTGTGTGCAGTATTTATGCGATATTTTTATTTTATAAACTAGGTCAATGCTACGGTTATTGTGACTCGCATCGCCGGAATCTCACGCGTTGTAAAATACATCATCACAATCAATTGGAAGTTGTAGTTTTGTATATCCAGACTATTGCCTTCTGCATTCACATTAACTCACTAAAAAAAATCCTCACTTTCTCATTTCACGGCCCCATAATTCTGTAAAACTATGTCACTATTTTTGTTATAGCTTCTGCAAATCGTGAATCCATTTTTCTATGGTTTTTCTGCACGGTATCCGTCATGACATTGTGTACAGTTAACTTGTACTCGTGAACATAATACAAATAAATAAGACGTAGTGCACACCATCAAAGCTACGTGTGTACTGAATTCTAAAATATCTGCTTCGGCCGCGGCTGCCTGAAATACGACTCTGAAATGACGGGGCAAGTTCCGACGTCTAGACTGGTAACAACTAACTGGCAACACCGCAGATGTGGTTCTGCAGTGGAATTCGGACGCTTTACAGGGGCGGCGTGAATAGCAATTTGGGTGTAGTTTAAAAATTTAATTATAACTCGGCTATTTATTTGATTTAAAAAAAAATAATTTCAGATTAGCAATCTAGGGAACACGGACTACTACCCCTCCAAACCGGACCCCCCTTCAAAGTTACACCCTGTATATCAAAACAACATACTTCATTCAGAACTTCGATAAGTCCAGAACATGTTTTCGTTGTGTTGCCGTCATCCCGCAATCCCACTTTGCGGCAGGATGCTGCCGCGCGCGGGACCTAATCCCGTTGGTAAGTTTTTGCGGGACAAGTGTGACACTGGTTAATTTAAAACAATGTGTTTCTGTCATCCCGCCAAACGGCATAATATAACAGCGGCCTTAAAATTAGATAGTGATCAGTGGCATCCAGTAAGATGAGGCAGCCTCTCAGTAAAAATTTGAAAGTAATAAGTAACAAAAAAGATCACTAACTGCCTACTTTAATCATCTAATCAATATATCCAGTAACATTTGAGTATATGGATTATATATATACTAATCTATTATATTATACTAATCTATTTCTATAAATTAATGTAAACATACAAAGCTTGCACAACAACAGCATTTTCCAACGACGGTGTGATGTGTAAACCGCAAGGTTGAGACACACACACTGAATTTGCCTGTGTATCATAAGGATAATAACTAATATGCAATAATGTGTACAGGCAATCTTCAATACGTTCATAAGCACAATAAAATAAATAAGGACGCATCTGATGCATGTCTCATACCCATATATAGATAAGAAAGAGTACAATGGAGCAAGGAAATATTTGATAATATTCAATAAATAGACACGTTCTTTCGACTTTGGCAAAAATGGATAATCTGACTTAAAAAGTTGACTAGAGATACAGGATGAACCTTAAATGAGTACAAATATTTTAACTGCAGGTGTAGTTCGTCATATAAATAAGTCTAGTGAAGATCATTTTTAAAAATTTCAAATATTTACGGAGATATTATTTTGAGGACCACTGACCAAGTAGACCACTGACATAACCCAATAAAATAAACCATATGATTTACTGAAGGCGAGGTTACCATATCTTCTGTAAGATAAATAATTTTTTAAAGTAAATTCAATTTTTACCATTATTTCTAGTAAAGTAAAATTGTCATAAACGATTAAAATATGAATTTTCTCAAGTTCGATACTGTCAGTTAAAGAGTTTAAAAAATTACTTAAATGATTTTAAATAAATATCCATAAACATGAATAAAAGCTCACCTACTTACTGAAAAAACAACTATTTAAACAGTTATCCATATTTCAGTTAATACCATTGTACACTGCTAGAAAGATTATCACAAATTATCCCCTTAAATTATTTTATGAAGAATAACAAAAAACTATAATTTTCACACACATAACCTCAAACAACGTATCAGTGTTAACCATTTCGTACCTCGTAGTTTCGTAGTGGGTGAAACAGCTTTTAAAAATAAACATAAAACATGAAATAACAAAATAACTAGCTTGATGTATGAGTTCAATATCAAGAGAAGGCAAAGTAAAATATTTAAAGTTAAAATATAGCATCAATTGCATGCATGTTGTGTGTGTTGTAGGCACAGATAACAGATAGGTGTCAGGAGCATTAGGCGAATTGTCCCGCACAAGCCCCATCCTCTAGACTGTAGGATTCATAATAGAGGATTTGTTGATGTTGATACCGGTGCACTAGTATGTATGGTACAGGACAAAGGAATAAACTGTGACAAGTGCAATCAAAATATGTAATATTTGTGGAAAGGGATTTGATAATTTCCATACACGTAAATTGAAAGTTTCTTTAAGTAATGCACTGCTTGACGCATCTGTTTTAAGAGTTGCGGCACTAACGTATGAAACGTATTTAAATCGACTATTTTACGGACAGTGTTTTTCTCTTAAGTGTCTTGTGTATTTAATAAATATTTTTTGTGAAATACAGTGTGATTAAATAAAATATGGCGCATTATTCAAACAGTCAAAAGGTTGACATGCTAAAAGCATAATTATTTGTTAAATAGTGTTAATCAGTGATAGTGGTAAAAATAATGTATTGTGATAAATCAATCGGAGTGTAGTAAAAATGGATAATGAACAAATTCTGGATAACTATGATTGTGAGTAGAGAATATTAATATTTCCATAAATAAAAATATTTCAATCATTCTTTGACATGTCTAAAAATTCTTGTGTAACACTGGCAACGCTGTGGAATGCACATCCACCATGACTCCCGAATTAGCGGTCCTCAACAAGTTTTCTATTGCAAAATCACGAAATTTATTTAAAATTTGACTTTTTTTGTTTCTGATTTTTTTGTAAAAAGACTATTAATTATGTGTTCTATACAGTGAGCTGTACTGCTGGTTAAAATATTTGTACTTATTTAAGATTCACCCTGTATATTAATATCACGTAATAAAATATTGCTCATTGTATTGTTTAAAACTTCAAATTAATGTTGAGAAGTACAAGTAAATATTACAACGGCATTGGCCAACGCTCATAAAAAAATTAATTAATTTGAAAGCTTGGGAGAATCGTCAAATAGTTAAAAAATATTTATCCTGTAGTTGTATTTGGAACATTTGGAAATATTGTACATATATATTTCATTACATACAACTGCCTATTTTGTGAATTGCTACAGGAAAGAATAATTGATATGTCCATTTAACCACAATTATTTCAATATCTCTATGGAAAATTAACAATTCGCAAAATAATCCTGGAGGAAACTTTTTCTTGATTTTCTGTCAGTTAAAATAAAATTAATGCCTTGCATTTCTTCCATTCTTAGAAATGTCTACGAACTTATGTTTTGTAGTTTATAAATCATGGAATTTATTATGTGGTGTAAGTAAATAAATGCACTCGACGGTAGAAAATTCAGTCTTTATTCTACGTGTTTATCATAAATAAGTAGAAATAATTTCAATAAAAAAGTACAAAAATTAAGCACTATCCGATGGTACCGATAAAATAGAATAAAATATTATTTGCTACACACACATGAAATTTAAAAACCATTTCTTGAGAAACTACAACTATCATCAATAATTCCACAAGAGACAGTCAAAACATTTCAAACTTAACCTACTACTTAATATAAATACTAAACAATTACTTAATATTTTATGAAAGTAAAAAGTTCAAAGAAAACTCTACAGACTAGTTAACGACACTCTAGCATGTTTCAAATAATATTATATTCCATAAAAACCATACTCATAGCCATTCATATCATCATGTCTCAATACATAAAGAGTTAGCCTTTAAATAATAATTCCATGCTGTATATAAATAGTTTCACACTGTAAATAAATAAATAACAAATCTTCACATACAATGAAAATGTTTTAATTTAGTTGGTAAACCCTTTAATATGTTAAGCCATGATATAGAATGTTCACTTTACGACTCGCAGTTTCAGACTAATAAAATAAACAAAAAAAATGGTGGTGGAATATGAGTGATAGAAATAAACATAATTAACAGTTGAAGTCATCCCCAGCAGCTTCTTCTTCAGCTTCATATTCGTCATCAGCGGTGGCCTCCTGGTACTGTTGGTATTCAGATACCAAGTCATTCATGTTAGATTCAGCTTCAGTGAACTCCATTTCGTCCATGCCTTCGCCCGTGTACCAGTGCAAGAAAGCCTTGCGCCTGAACATGGCCGCGAACTGTTCCGAAATCCGTTTAAAGAGCTCTTGGATGGCGGTAGTGTTTCCAATAAAGGTGGACGACATTTTCAGTCCTACCGGTGGGATGTCGCATACGGCTGTTTTTACGTTGTTCGGGATCCATTCGACGAAATAGCTGCTGTTCTTGTTCTGGACAGCCAGCATCTGTTCATCCACTTCTTTCATCGACATTCTGCCTGTATAATGAAAAATAAGTTCGATTAGACATTAAATCTATGAAAATATTGGAAAGAGAAAGGTTTGGGTACTCGCATATGGAGATGACATAGTTCATGAGAAGGAAATGAAACAGATGATAAAAACTGTTGAAAGATATTTTAGAATGCTGAGAAAATAAAATTTATGATTTTTGGAAAAGGAAGGGTACGAGTGGAATTGGGAAGTGAAACAAATAGATCAAGTGAACGAGTTCAGATACTTAGGGTTTGCTTTTAATTCAAGGAATACATTTGCAGAATATATAAAAGACAAGGTAAGGAAGGCAAACCAAACAATGGGGATGGCTTGGGGGATAGGAGAAAGAAAATCGAACATGACTTTAAAAGACAAACAATGTTATTTGACAGTTTGGGGAGGAGCATACTCCTGTACGGAGCCGAGTTATGGAGATGGAGAGAATCTGAAGAAATAGAAAAAGTATAGGAGGAATATCTAAGCTGGATAGGAACAGACAGAGGAATTCCAGGCAAAGCTGTCTTACACCCCTCCTAACATTTTAAATGCTAATAACATATGTATTTCGCATTTAAACATTGACAAAAGAATAGCAGAAGCAAACTAATAACTGATAAAATAATAACAACGATAACAGCATACCAGATGAGATATAAACATCTCAATATATTCTACAACAGTATCAACATTTTAATTAATTAATTTATATTTAAATTAGTCTCTCTAGTAGCTCCAATTTTAACCCTTTTTGTGAACAAATTATACAACTCTTATACAAAAATTAAAGTAGACAATTGAATACCTAGCCATGCTATGACTCATCCAACAATGAAAACTTATATTGTTATGAACATGTAGGTGTCAGCATTCTTGTATCATTAAAATAGGTTAGAGAACCTCACATTACATATATTTTTGGAAGTAAATGCCACATGTATCTATTTTACATCTTATAATAATATATTTTTTCTAAAAAAATATCTTGTTTCAGCTTATAGCTTATGATATTGGTTTTAAAAAAAAACAGAAGTTTAAAGCAGAACTAAAATTAGAAACCAATGGTTAATAATCATTTACAAACAGTACAATGAGCTTCATTGTACTAGTTTAACTTATTTAGAATTATGGCTTACAACAACTGTTTTGCTGATATTGATAAAAATGCAATCAAATCAGAAGAATTTCGGTGCGAGTAGTCACAACTCAGCGATAGTTTGTTGCATGCTTGTGACTGGACTTTATAAAATTGGATTAACCGTGGTATTTTCGTACATCGCACAGAAACCGTACATTACCATAGTCTCTAAATTAATGTACACTGTGCTGAATGAGCTCCATTTGTATTTGTACAAATGTTTCCTTCACCCTCTAAAACCACCGTAAAGTAGTGATTACTGTTGATTGACATCAGAAAATCACTGTTTTGTAAATTTTAAATTTATAGCAACGTTCGTGAAAACATTAAGGTCGCCGTATTTCTCACCGTAAACTGATCAAATTTGATGTGTTTTTACGTAGAGAAATCTCGAAAAATAATATAAGAGGAATATAAAATACGTAGAACAAAAGTAATATCAAAAAGAAAATCCTTGATGTTTTGTTTAATACGATTACTATTTAAATTCTCCAAAAACACGTTTTTATGACACATTATTTTGCTGTTCTAACCCCATACTTTAACTATTATTTTAACATAGGTACTTATAAACAAAAGTGAACAATCTTATACGCAGAACTATGTAAGTTCATGTTGTAACAATATTTACATAATAATAATATAATAATAATATCTCTACCCCTCATTCTAATCACAGGAATTAGCCCAGAAGTCGGAGACTTGTGCGGGAGAGGGGGCGGCATATTATTATTAAGCAGGCCGCATTTGCGCCCAGGAACGACTTACGTTGGTAGGCCCTAACCACTATTCAGTGCAAGAATGAGGAAAACCTGGAAAACCTCATTAATTAGGGGGGTAGTCAAATATCAACCGGTATCAATCTCTCACATTGACCCAAGCCAACATTCTTCCATCTTACCATACCCGCAGAGAGGGCGCCAAACCTCTCCACGAATATAGCTTATATACGGTCTACCGACAGCTGGGCTCGAACCAACACCGATCTAGTCACCTCGATTCAAGTACTGACGCCTTAAACCGCGCGACCACTGACCGACATCTACAGTTAAATGAAAAAAATACGTATTTTGAAAGATTTATGTACCTAAAAATTTGTTGGTTAGACCGCTCTCTATCGTTGTCGTTATATATTCATTTTAGCTCAGTACCTTTGAATATTCGCACGATATGGCATTCTTGTTTGTTTACTCTATATTATTCAGTTCTTCAATGTCTAAATATATTTGTATTTGTAGAAACAAGTACATAATAATAATATGTTTTAAACATATGTTACATGACATTGAAACTTTATGGAAAGGCGACGAAATTACAGTGCAACCTAACACTTTTGTGTGATGACCTATATCATCATGAAATGGTTCAAAATATATCAAAAAGCGTCCTTTATCTTAGAAAACACTCGACGAGAAATTTAGTTAAAAAATATATATACAAATTAAGTTCACTACTTACTGGAATCGACAAATTTATATTCAAACAATACTTCCGTAATTTTTTATTGACACATTTTGATTCTTGATTCCAAACTGTACCATACCAGGAAATCAAATTTGTTTCATGCATCTGTTAGAAGTAGGTTTGCTTAGAACAGTAGCGTAGCAATTTTTTTCATAATTAAATCTCATATTCCAGTTCTTAAGAGTATTATATTGTGATTTGACAAAAAAAGTGTCATTTTGATCTATTTGAGTAGATTCTCTAGTATTTACATTTTATGCTTTTTTATATAACGATTTATTAGTTCAAGCAATAAAATGAAACGCCTTCTGGCTTCTTGAGAAACTACTTTATACCAAATTTTATTGAAATATTACAAAAAAACACGAAGTTATTCTAAAAATACCAAATAAAAAATTATTTTAAAAAAAGTTAATTCTACGATCTATTTTGAACTACCGGTTCTAACAAGCTTCAAGTTTAATTAAGCTCACATAAATAAAGTGGACTTTACCTCTAAATACAGCAGCAACGGTGAGGTACCGTCCATGCCTTGGATCACACGCAGCCATCATATTTTTAGAGTCGAACATTTGCTGGGTGAGCTCGGGAACAGTCAACGCCCTGTACTGCTGGTTACCCCTCGACGTCAGAGGCGCGAATCCGGGCATGAAGAAGTGCAGGCGGGGGAAGGGAACCATATTCACAGCCAACTTGCGAAGGTCAGCGTTCAATTGTCCCGGAAACCTGAGACAAGTCGTCACTCCGGACATTGTAAGGGACACTAGATGATTCAGATCGCCGTAACTGGGGTTGGGTACTTTTAAGGTTCTGAAGCATATGTCGTACAGGGCTTCGTTGTCTATACAATACGTCTCGTCGGTGTTCTCCACCAACTGGTGCACGGATAGGGTTGCGTTGTAGGGCTCCACCACCGTATCGGACACCTTGGGGCTAGGCATGACCGAGTATGTGTTCATTATCCTGTCTGGGTATTCCTCGCGGATCTTCGAGATGAGGAGAGTGCCCATTCCAGATCCGGTACCTCCGCCAAGGGAGTGGGTTAGCTGGAAGCCCTGTAGGCAGTCGCAGTTTTCCGCTTCCTTGCGTACCACGTCGAGCACGGCGTCCACTAGTTCTGCGCCTTCTGTGTAGTGACCCTTAGCCCAGTTATTGCCAGCGCCCGATTGGCCGAAGACGAAGTTGTCGGGACGGAAGAGTTTTCCGTAGATTCCTGATCGGACCGCGTCCATGGTGCCGGGCTCCAGGTCCAGGAGGATGGCTCTGGGTACGTATTTGCCTCCATTGGTACTCGAGGCAACTGCAATTAAATACAAATTATAATACAAGTAGGTACTTCTACCTAATTTCATATGTTCTCCGTGCCTAAGGTCATATTTTATATGAGTTACCCAGAAGTTCAATAAAATATGTGTGCATATTAATGTCTTACTCCTATTATTTGTTATGCTCTAATAAATCGGTACATATAAGTAGTACAAAACTTTACTTTACCCAGCTGTCAGTGGGTTAGCAAAACTTTTCAGTATTTCTGTGGCTTTAACCAAAATTACTAATGATATTACTAAATTATGTGAATGGTAATAATTGTATTCTTATGCTATTGGACTTTTCTAAGGCTTTTGATATTATTAAACATGATCTAATGTATGTTAAATTATTTTTTTATGATTTCTTTTTTGACTCAATGTTATTTAATCAATTCTTATCTTAGCGAATTCACAGTAACAATAATTTTCCTAATGGTATTGATATTACATCATGTGTGCCACATTGTTCTTCTGTGTTGAAACTCTTAGTTTTTTAATAACCAACTGGATATTCATAACAACTGTTTACAAATCCACTGATAAGTCTATATTTCTGGGACAGTAACTTTAAGAGTCTGATAAATATAAAAAGGAAAAGACCCAAAGAATAATGATCTTTAGGAGGTTGTCAAAGTTAAATGTTTAAAACAATTATAAAACTTATCCTACTTAAAATAAGTTATCATGTCTAGATACAAGCGATACACCTACAATAAGAGTATTTTGCCTTAAAAAAAGGTTTTTTTTAACTTTTATGCTGTCATTAAAAGGTAAATTTGCATGTTGATGAAATGTATCAAACTATATCTAAAATTTGAAAACCTGTCCCTTTTTATAATTTCAATTTTATAACAATTCTTAAATTTTATAAAAACTTATCGTATTTCAAAAAATAAATATTTTCTCTATAATTGTTATAAAACCTCTTTAATATAATCTGTATGTATTAAAATAATAGTATATTATGCAACGATCATGTAATGATGGTTATTAATACACGAGTATTAACCGGGATACGAAACGAGCCGAAGGCGAGTTTCGTATGGTTTATGCGAGTGTATTAATAACCATTACATGAGAGTTGCATACGCTATTTTTTCTACACCCGATAAATAATCAAAAACCATAAATTTTATATTTTTATTGAACACAATAGGTAACAGTAATTATTCGTATGAACTGCATTTTCTGCTTTCTCCGATATGTGTGGAGGAGTCGATGGTAATTCTTCTATATCGCTGATATCAGACATTTTGATAAATTATCGAAGTTTAGCTAGGTATCTACGAAAATTTAATACGTACTGATTTTGACATCTAAAATAATTACATAGGAACCTAAGATAAACGTCAAATGCACAGCATGCTTGATTGAAAAATTATGGGTTTCTATTGATTAAAAATCTGTATCGTAATGAAAAATCTGTATCGTAATGGGTATCATTATGAAACGGGTTATGGGCATATAAGTGCATTGTTATAATACGGGTGTAGAAAAAGATTTTTATACAGAAAATAGTGGAATAAATATATTTAATTATTAAAAATGGGCGACGCTTCGTTAAAATAGAGTCCATCTATTTTTATGTTAATTAATGTCTAGTAGTTTATAAATATGGCCTTTTCCAATATTAGTAAACAATTTATGAGTTCTACGAATTTATGAAATTTTAGGTTATGATACGTCATTAGCCTAATTCTCTTAAGATATTTCAATTTTATTGAGGTACTCGTAAAAGCTAATAAGTTTTATAGTATATTTAATAGATTGGAATAGAAGATTTGAAAGTTTTTTTGGCATTCTTTGAGAAGGGTATACTTTCTTAAGAGCAAAATGTTTTTAAAGAGTATATAGGAAATCTACAGAAGTATTTTATAAAGCAGTTTTAAAACCATTTGAAAAATTCATGATTTTATTGTTGCTTGAAAATTTTCATTCGAATGCTTTCTTAAAACCAAACTGTTGTATTAACGTGGACATATTTGTAGCCCAAAATGGTGGAATGTCGATGTAATTTTAAAGTTAGGAATTTTTAACTCTGTTAAAGTTACCAAAATAAATTATACATTACTGGATACTAGAAAGTTCAACTCAGGTAGTGTTAGTATTCATATTGCCTAAATGTAGCGATTTGATACTTAAAATATTTATTGAAAGTGTATATTTAAATGGAATTTTTACATAAACTTCAACAATTAATTTTTCAAATTTAAAAACCAAAGTACGAAAAATTAACACAAACGATGTTCAAAGTTCATCCTTTATGTGCATTTTGCTGCAGTCAAATAAAGTGTTAACTTTTTTGTAGAAGAGAAAGGTCAACTTAAAACTATGTATGTCGATTTGCACATTGTTTTGATTATCGCCATATTTAAACATAGTAAGATCGCGTAATATACAGTTATCGGTATTTTTTGAGCCATAAATAGTTTAGCTATTACTAGATAACAGTATCTGTCAAGAGTTTAAAATCTTATTGTCTTGTAGACTACTCTGCTAATACTCGATGATGGCACCCTTAAGCCCATTTGACGGCAATAAAAAAACTTCTACAAAACTAGTCACAGAAAGCCTAAAACATTTTATTATCAAGTTTTAATATACAGGGTGGGCCAATAGTGTGTGGACGTAAGAATGTGGTTATACTGATATATATTTTTAAAATCTGCTGTTGCTGGGGGGTAGTAAGAGCTACAAACTAAAAATATTTTTTCTGAAACTCTTAGACATATACAGGGTGATTCATATTGAAGTTACATTTTTTAAATGGAACCCCCTGTATATTATTGCATATTTGGATTTCCCGGTCAATTCTAGTGTAACTTTATGTACCATACTTGGTGCCTAAAACGTACCGTTTGGACGTTATTAGATATTTTGTCAAAAAGTTGATGTCTAGAAAGAGTTGAATATCAGAGGGGGGCGGCACCATAGGAGGCTGTGATCGGGGGAAATTATTGACCACCCTCCATACTACCAAGAGTTAGAAAGTCAATTATGAACTCTGTTTGTTATGGCTGATATCGTCGCTCCAATTTTGAAAACTTCGATCATGGATAACTTGATTTTTTTAAATGGAACTCACATATTTATTTCACGTCACCAGATAACCCATTTCATTATTTATTTATTCAACCCATCATATTTATTTATTTATTTTTCAGTTTAGTTTAAATTAATTGGTTTGCATAAATCCATCATAGTAAGAAGTAATTGTGGATTAGAAGAAAAGTATTAGAGATAAATACAGATAACTTTATATCGGGTGAAAGGTAATGAAATGGGTTATCTGGTGACGTGTAAAAAATATGTGGGTTCCTTTTAAAAAAATCAAGTTATCCATGATTGAAGTTTTCAAAATTGGAGCGACGATATCAGCCATAACAAACAGAGTTCATAATTGACTTTCTAGCTTTTGGTAGTATGGAGGGTGGTCAATAATTTCCCCCAATCACAGACTTCTATGTTGCCGCCCACCTCTGATATTCAGGTGTTTCTAGACATCAACTTTTTGACAAAATATCGAATAACGTCCAAAGGATACGTTTTAGGCACTAAGTATGGTACATGAAGTCACACTAAAATTGCCCGAGGAATCGAAATATGCAATAATATACAGGGGGTTCCATAAAAAAAGTGCAACTTTAGTATGAATCACCCTGTATATGTCTAGGAATTCCAGTAAAATTATTTTTAGTTTGTAGCTCTTACTACCCCCCACCCCTCACCAACAGCAGATTTTAAAAATATATATCAGTATAACCACAATCTTCCGTCCACACACTATTGGCCCACCCTGTATATTACAAGGCTATTCGATAAATTAATTCACTCTAGAAATATATTTGGCACCAGATACTCTGACCATACCCAATTTTATTGATAATTTAACCATCAACTTTTTAAGTCTAAACCTGAAGGTTGAAGGAACAGTTTAAAAAACTGAAGTAATTTGAAGAAAGAACTTTTCTCAAACATTATTTGATAGACTACACGAAATATATGGGAAATAAGATCTTAGATAATTTTATTTGTAATACGTAGGATGTTAACAAAAATTATATATCGATTTTGTTATTCTTGTTCAGATAATGATGAATGGGTAAAAAGAAAACAAGAGAAGACTCATATTTGCCAATATGTGATTTAAATCGGATAGTACAAGTTGAAAACGCAGTTACCCATAGATAATACGCTTTCCCGTTTCCGACACAAACAACCCAATCCAGAACATCGTTACTTATGAGTATTAATTCTTTGCAAAATCAATGATTTATTGATCACGTCTAATAAATATGATAAAGTACCTGCTTAAAGCATTATAGAAAAATCTACTTCCAACAATATGTCTTCAAATGTGATTATCTCATAAATCATGTAATCCCATATAAACAGTTTTATTAGTAAGTGAAAATAGCAACTGTAGCGAAACGACATTGCAGGTATTTACGAAAAAACCGTAACAGAAATATTTGTAATGCACGCTGAGTTTGGTGGCCCCCAAATTAAGACAGGAAACCGTACTGAAACGGTGACTCAGATCTACAATTATTGAAGTCACTGTTTAGGTCGTTACACTTACTTATAATTTAATATCAGCCCAAGTGCAAGAACTAGAAGTTAATTGGACTGGAAAAATATATTTTACGATTAATTATTGTCCATTTAATAAAAAACACAGCTCCAGAGAGAAGTATGGATAGAGTTCCGTGACTTTGTGGTTCTGACCAGAATAAATATTGGTTAGGAATTCTACAGCGGTTTCGATGGATGAGGTCACTTCCCATTGTTTCTGTGTCTGCAATCAGTTATTAGTCGATAAGTAGCAAAAATTAACAAGAAAGTATATAAATGAAACTCTTTTACTACGTGTCATGTAGGTATAAATACATATCCATTTTTATTCGATAGAGATTGGAACTATTATTTGGTATTTTCATCACCATAAGAATAAAATAAAACTTGTAGAACAAACAGTTTTAGGATCATTAAAATTTGAAACATGAAATCAACAAATGCATTTGTAAAAATATTGTTAGTGTTATTTCATTATTTCTTTTTTGCAATTTTAGGTATTTACCTACCAGTGGCAGCTACTACGGTGAGGCAGGTTAGGCAGTGCCATATAAGAGCAATGCAATAAATAAAGACGCAGTTTGAGGCATGTGTCTTATAGCATTTAAACATACAGTATTGGTAAGAGAGAAGGAACATGCAATAAGCCAAATATGTAAGAAAAAGATCTTAGAAAGCAAGTGTTTAAGAGAGTGCATCAATAAGCCTAATAGAATCTGCCAAATCAGTTGGTTTGTAATTTCTCATTTGTTTTCAATACTTAAAAAAAATAAATATGAATAAACTATTTTGATGGTTATGTGTTTTTCCTACCGATAATTGAAGTAACTAGAAAGGTAAGCAAGTCGGCATATGCTGACTTGGCCTTCCTCTCATGCCTACGACTCGACGATTTATAAAAAGTGTCGCGAAGTTTAATTTTTTACGATAAAATTACTTATCATATTTCTTCAAATTGAAAATTAACATTCATGAATAAATGTAAATAAATGATGTACATTTTCTGGGATGTTCTACCGCGGTCAATGCTTAACTGCAGACGTTTCGCCATACTTAACAGATGGCATCTTCAGTGCTTCTCCTATCTTGAGCGGCGGCTGAAGGTTATCGCGGTGTCTAAGCCGAGCTTTTAACTAATCGGTACGTCAAGGTTGGTTAGATCAGTGTTTAGGTTGGCAGGTTCAGGCGTGTTACGGATGCCTGGTTCAGGTATGCTACGGTTCGCTTGTTTGTTAACCAAAGGCATCCAAGTATGACTAATCCTTCGTCCCTGTTCATGTTGTTGGGATATTGAAGAATCTCTAAAGCCTCTCGTATTGTAATACTCATTGGTACGAACCAGCACTTTAGTGTCCTCTAGTAAGACTTGGTATCACTCTTTCCAAGCATGTTCAGCAACGCGGATTTTTCAGGTTGGTATAACCATATAAATCTTTCGTGTTCTTTCTTTCCTGGTTTCTATAATTCGTTTGGACATTCTCACGTATATTTTGTCACAGTCGCTGCATGGCATCAAATACACTCCCAGAGTTTGTAATGGAATCAATTGATCTTTCGAGTTGCATAGTTGCTGACTTATTTTAAACATTGGTGTGAAAGTAGTCCGCACGCCTTTTTATGTTGGCAATTATGTCTGTCACATCTGGTAGTGTGGTGGCTGTAGTGACTTCCTCTTTGGGCCTTACTGTTTGCTCACGCCGAGGTCTAATGGCTCCATCGATGTCTTCCTTAGAGTGTCCATTTGCTAGGAATACAGATCGAAGCGAATCTATTTCTTTCTATGGATAGTCCTTATCAGCGAACGTTTTTATGTCCGATGGTGATTAAACTTTCCATGGCGATATTTAGTGCGTTTTCTTCCCGTAGATACCTTGTGCTAAGATGCCAGACGTTTTCCTTTTTATCAGAATATCTAGAAACGGTAAAGCGCTGTCTTGCTCCACTTCCATGGTAAAGTTGATCTTGTTGTGTTACTGGTTAATATATCCCAAAAATTTTTGTAAGGAGCCTATTCCAAGTTGCCAAAAATGAATTAATTTGAAAGTTCGGGAAATAGTTAAAAACTCTTAAATTAATTTGCATTAACAAATTTGTCAATAAATAATAATTTAAAAGCCTATAGCCTATACAAATTGCCTCTTTTTGTGACAAAAGTCTGTAAATTGTAGACAACGTCAATATTACGGCAAAAAATAATATATAGAAAAATTATACATCTTTTTATGTAGATTATTTGCAAGCCAACTTAAAATAGATATATTATTTGGCAAATCTGTTCTACATAATATTCTTCGCACGTCTGTATGAGTAAATCCAAATACTCAACTTCTTCAAGAATACACCATAAACATAATAAATTCAAACCTAACGTGTTATCCTATCTTTACCATCATTTGTTTACTCAGACATTATTGATTAAATAATAAATAAATAAATAATGCGACACGAATTATCATTACCTGAAGCTTCATTGTAGTAAACATTGATTCGTTCTAGTTGGAGGTCACTTTCTCCTGTGTAAATCCCGCTGGGGTCAATTCCGTGCTCCGCAGAGATAACTTCCCAAAACTAAAACAAAAGAAAGCGTTTATTGTCACTGCCACCTACACAAGAATTTAATAAAAGAATTTATACGAATTACGAAGATCAGTCAGTTGAAATATGCAAGCGATAATGGAGATATCCACAAAAAAAATAAAGATAATAAGATATGTCTCTCCGTGTTATTTAACACTATACAGGGTGAACCTTAAATAAGTACAAATATTTTAACCAGCAGTATAGTTCGCTGTGTAGGACACATAATTAATAGTTTTTTTTTTAAATCAGAAATAAAAAAGTGAAATTTTAAATAAATTTTGTAATTTTTCTGTAGAAAACTTGTTAAGGACCGCTGACTTTCATAAATTTATGAGTCATAGCACCGCAGATTGAACGTGTGGTTCCCAGTGTTGCCAGTGTTACACAAATGTCTTTGCTTTTCTTGATATTAAACGCATACGTCAAGCTGCTATTTTGTTATTTAATATTGTGTGTCACTTTATGGTTCTGGATTCGAAATGGTTAATACTGACTCATTTGGGGTTATGTGGCGAAAATTAAATTTAATATGCTGTGTGAAAATCATAGTTTTTCGTTATTTTTCATAAAATAACTTAAGGAAATTGTGTCTTGTGTCTCTTTCTAACAGTGTACAATAACATTTAACTTGTGAAATGTGGATTACTGATTAAATAGTTATTTTTCTAACAAATAGGTAAGCTTGTGTGTACGTTTATGAATAATTTTTGAACATTGAACATAGTAATATCACGTGATATCTTCCTAAATACTTTATGGTAGTATGTATTTAACTTGCGGAAATTCATTTTTAATCGTCTATAGTAAGGTCAGTTAAGCAGTTAAAATTTATGTTAATAATACAGCGTATCATACTACATACCCAACTTTACTGTACTTATGCTTCAAACAAGTATTTTTAAAATAGAATTTAACCGCATTACTTTACTATTACGTTAAAGGAAACTTAATATTTATATTAGAGGAGATATGGCAACCTCGCAACAAATCATATGGTTCATTAGGTTGGTTATGACAGCGGTCCTCAAAATGTGGGTATTTTTTAAAAAAATTAGTATCTCCGTAAATATTAGAAATTTTTAAAAATGACTTTCACTAGACTGATCTATATGACGAAATATACCAGCAGTTAAAATATTTGTACTTATTTAAGGTTCACCCTGTATTGTAAGTTAATGATTTTAGTATCTCACTGACTATTTCATTATTTTCAAGCTTGCACTTTATGACTATACCTAACCTCAACAATACTATTCTGTACAAATAGACTCTTATTCTTCAAAAAATAATATAAAACTATTTACATTTAAAATTGTAAAGCAAATTTAAAGACAACGTTTTAAGTGACCACTGAGTTTTATTTTGAACGCTCCCACATCACTGGTAAGTATATTTTGATTGTGCATTTATAAATTAATTTGAAACGCATTCTTGTAATTTTATTTTTGTATTGATTTTTTTATTTGTATACTGCTTTATTTGCATTTTATATTTACTTTAAAATTACATTTTGGTTCTGTCAGAGAAAGTTATAGAGACTCAGCCATTGGTTATGTTCAAGTCAAAAGAGTAAAAAGTAAATTATACACAGTACACAGTGGCGTATATAGAATGTATTTTCGGAGGCAAGCGGTCAAATGTCACCCCTTCTTCAGTTTCACAACCAAAAAAATAAAAATTGGACAATTTTGTTTTCCCTGAAGGGAGAGGTGGGGAAGGATCAAATGCTAAATCCTAAATCTAAATACGCCACTGACAGTACGCCAGCCGTGTTATTATTTTTAATTTATTTTGAAGAAAACAAATTTTCTAGTACTATCATTTTTATATATTTATAGTTTTGTTAATATACCCATTATTTCTTATTTGCTCTTTCATATTCATTTTCAGATTGTAATTAAATTATTTGTTTTGGTTCGTCATTTTAATTCCAATTAGTCTTATTTGAGACATACAACTTAACAAAAATAAACTGGAAATCTTAGGAGGCACCTCAAATTAAGACGGTGGTAAAATTACAAAAATAGTTACACGTGATCCCACGAAAGTCTTTTTTAATTCTCAGCGTGCGCTGAACATAAATAAACTGACAATATAATGCACTATACTATCCTCATAATGTTTCCACACAAAAATAGATACTTATTTAAGAGAGAGAAGAAAACTAGGAGCGTTGAACCAGACTATTTTAGAATTTCTTCGGACACTTATAAAAAAACTGTGGGCTGCTAAAGAGATGGGATCTTATTATAAACTGTGGAATCTGGACTGGAAGCGCAGTCTGAAACCAAATTGACTGTCGTTGTCGTTGGCTTCGCGAAGCACGTAGGCTGATCTTCCACAGATATAAGCAAGACATCGGTTTGGTAGGTTCAAGTTTCACGCAGTATAAAAAATCCGTATGAACTGGTACAGGTTATATTATCAATAAAACTCACAATATTCTCAATAACAACAAATATCAAATGTATAAATTTGAAAATTTAGAGGATTGATACAATATTTAAACGACCTTACTGCCTTAATGGAGCGTTTTAGTAGTGAAGTCAGATATAACAAATAATAGGTACCCCCATAGTACACATTACCATGAAAAAATTTTTTGTTAGATATCGATTATCCGTCTTATGCCTTATTGTGATATAGATGTCAAAATATACTTTTGCCATGCCCTTAAATATAGCAATATTCTGGTAATATTAGAAATATTTAGGAGGTTTTAAACCCCGAGGGACCAACTAAAAGAATTATAGAATTTATAAATTTAAATTTGTAGAACAATATTGACTTTTATAATAAGTAATAATGGTACCGAGGTGGAAAGTTACATTCTTATCGAGGGAAAAGAATGGTTTATGGAACCATTTCTCGAGACAAGAATGAAATTTTTCACCGAGGTTTGTATACTATTTTATTAACAACCATACCTTTTAAATGCATGTCACGGTTTTTGTAGCAAAATAATTACGTGAGAAATTAAGAAAGTAAGATCCCTGTGTAACCAAATTACAGATAAAAAAAACGTCTAGTTGGCATTTGACAATGGTTACTATGGTACTAAAAAGTAAAACATACCATCCTAAATTAGTTGCATTTTTTGATAGACTTTCATCAAAAAAGTGTTTTCAAAGACAATGAGCGATTCAGAAGAAATTATTTGTGCTCCTCCTCTACTGAGAGAAACCGCTGAACGTTTGAAAAAAGATTTGTTACCTAAGAAGCACAGTATACTAATCAATCAGTACGGAATCTTAGACAATTTATGAATGAAATACGTCTGGCAGTTTTTAAATACCCCCACTATAGAAAAAGTCGCCAAGAAAATGGCGGACCCCACAGAACATACGAATAAGTGACACGGACCCATGGGTTTAGGCAATTTTCAAATACCACCACTCTAGAAAAAATAGCTAGCAATATGGCGTAAACATAACCAAAGTTGTTTCGTAGTTTTAATACTTTTGCATTAATTCTTAATTAACTGTTGTAATCCAGTGTAGTGTCATGTAAATTGAGGTTTTGGTCACATTTTTTCTTAATTTAGGTTTCTAGTAGATATAATTTGAATTTGATTATAAAACCGGTATGGATTTTATAAATTTATTTAGAATATCATTATTATTGCAAACGATTGTACTTAAGAAAAAAATTGTATGTATATCAGAAACAGTATCAGAAACAGAAACCTCACAGTTTAAAAATTAAATTATTTCAAGCAATTGTTAATTATAAGAACTCAGCAACCAACTATTGTATGAAATTTTTATAATATACCTATTATTCTGATAAATTTTTTGACAAATTTTCATTTTCTGAATTAAAATTTATTGAGGTCCCTCATAACTGAAATTGACGCTTTCTGATATGCATCTGGAAAAGGTGTAGAAGAAAATATACACTACAGCATATATGTTACTACATTGCTAAGTTTAGAAGAGACACCTGGGAACGTCTCGTAAAATTTTACGACTAAGAATCTACTACATTGTGAATGATATTTAACATCAACTAGGAGGGTACGTTAAAATATATACTCCAACGCAGTTGTTTAACAGCAGACGACATGAGTCACGTAGTAAACATACTGAAAAGTAGTTCCGGTGAAAACCTACGAGATTATATTCAAGATATTTACCACAAACATATATCAAGTCTTTACTGGCTGCCACAAGTTCTCGCATTTTAAAGTTACAGTTTTATTAGTTCAAGTATTTACGTTATTTTTTGTAAAAGACTACAGACAATACATTATCTAGACGAAACTTCTTAATAAAGCTTCAATAGCATTAATTGATTAATTTACAGTTGACAATCATAGCAACACTTGTTTTATATCAATTAATACACTATACCAAATGTGTGTAAATAAGAAATAACTTACAAAAACGCCAGTGTACCTAAATGTCAAATCTACCTAGCCAGAACGTGTGGGAAGGGAAGACTTATACATATATAAAATAAGGATAAAGAATGACATTTTGAACTTCCTACAACAGTGTCACTTTTCTTTTAATAGTGTATATACCTTCATAAGGTTTGTTTCTGCAGAAATTGGAAACTGTTTGGAACTATCAGAAATGTCCGTCCAACTATTTATTGCATTAAATTCAATAGCAACGCGTTCTCAACTTAACTGGTTGAATATTTCTGACAGTTTCAAACCGTTTCCAACTGCTGCAAAAACAAACATATTATGTTATCGTATGCTATTCACCATGAAACATAAAAGTAAAGAACAGCAAATGGATCTTTAATTTTATATTGCACTACTTATGTAATACAGGAAATAAACAATGTATTTAATATAGTGAAGATGTAAGGTTAGAACAAATTCAATAAAATATGTACATAAATGTAAAATATTGCTTGGTATATTAGGGTATTTCCAATTTTGAGAATACGCCGTAGAGCTTGAATTGTGCTCCATTCTTTAAGAATACAAACACAAAATCACTAATAAATTAATTACATTACATTGACAATGAAATTAGTGAATACCCGAAATTTTCCCAAGCACACGGAAAAATTAGTTTCAGATAAAATGATGAATTATGACAATGGGCAAAATTTTAAGAATTTTAAGAAGTTTCCCTCAGCTTTTGATACAAATATGCACAAACCGCAAAATGCAGATATAGTAAAGGCAATTATGAATTTAAAAGACAAAATGACGTCAGGTCACGATAAAATACCATATTTTCTTGTGAAAGATAGTGCAAGAGCTTTTTTACAACCATTATCTGTTGTGTATAATTTAATATTAAAAACATCTACGTTCCCTGACATATCGAAATTGTCGAAAGTGTGTCCGATTTTTAAGAGCGATATGAATACTGAAGTCAAGAACTATCGACCGATTTCAATGTTATGTAATTTATCAAAAATACTTGAGATAGCTATAATCGTATCTATCCTGCTACAAAAACTTTAATATCGTGGGATCAGCATGGTTTCATGCAGGGACAGGAAAGCAATATCTTTCGTATTTTGGACACAATTCTTATGTTTTTACAGCAACATCGGGAGTTCCTCATGGGTCTAATTTAGGGCCGTGCC
Organism: Monochamus alternatus; assembly: GCA_037114965.1. Classification (NCBI taxonomy): domain Eukaryota; kingdom Metazoa; phylum Arthropoda; class Insecta; order Coleoptera; family Cerambycidae; genus Monochamus; species Monochamus alternatus. The sequence continues at coordinate 18,676,788 of CM073427.1, forward strand.
TTTCTTATATTTTATTAATGACCCTCGTCCGAGTTGAATTGTAAGAAGCTACTATTTGCTGATGATTTGAAGCTATTTAGTAAAGTATTGAAGACTGCGAGAGGTTACAAAATCAATTGCAACTCTTAGGCAGCTGGTGTATTAATAATTGTCTGCAATTGAATATAACGAAATGCAAGATTGTAACTTACACTCGCAAGTTGCATCCAATAACATTTGATTATACATTGAATTCGGAAATGCTTGACAGGGTATATTCTATAAAAGACTTAGGTGTTTTGTTTGACTCACAGCTCCTATTCAGCAAGCACTTTAATGAGATCACTTCATCTGCGTTAAGGATGCTGGGCTGTATTATACAAAACTGTCAGTCATTTTCTAATGAAACTGCTTCAACGACTCTTTATAACTCTTACATTAGATCTAAACTCGATTATTGTTCATTGGTGTGGTATCCCCGATATGATTATTTAATGCTTTTTTTAAAAAATGTCCAAAGAATATTTTTAAAATTTATGTCACTTAATGTAGATGGCTTTTATCTATAGAGAGGTTATAATCACACCATTTTACTTAATAGATTCAATTTCGCTTCTCTGGAGTTTCGTAGAGTTTTTACCAGTGTCAAGATTTTATTCAATTTATTACATAGCAAATAAAAATGTCCGACTCTGTTGTGCCCATTTTATTTCATGTTCCTCGAGTAAATGCTCGTCAAAATCGTACATTTGTTTGTACCAGGATAAGGTCAAATTGTTCCCAGTGCATTATGTGTCACAATTTTAATATAGTATCAGATTTATGTGATATTAATTTTAGCAACCTCAATCAGATGGTAGCAGCTGTTGGTCTGAAATTTAGTAGCGATATTTACATGTTTAAATGTACTTTTTTAGTAGTATATTTTAATGTAACTACTAAGCTACTACTAAGCGTACTGCCTAGTGCGTACTGTTCTTACTATATTTATTTGTTTAGTTGTTTTTTTGTTGTAAAAATACCCTGTATCTGAGAAACGGTAAACTTTGATATATAGGTATATTTGGGTAAATCTCATTTATTCTCACTGTACAATCACCCCTTTCAAGGATGCCAGTATTACCTGAGACACCCTGTATATATGTACAAGAATTATATTACAAACCATCACTCAGTTTCTCTCTGACTACTTCTACATCCTGGGTAATGGACTATACCGACAACCGAGTTGCTATTGACTATTGTACACAATGTTTTGCATTATTCATGCATTATGACCTGCAGCTACAAATAATATATCATGTTATATTTTTCATGTCTGGGCTTATTAATGACATATTAGGTCGCAGATATGAAAACAATTTGCTGATAACAAATGCATTTAACTGGAATCCTTTATCTGCATAAACAGTGGTCGTGTTGATCGTATGAGGGAATATTGTCGTTTGACGTAATGACGATTCTGGTATCGAATAATAAATATATAGGGGTACGTGTGGGATGTCGTTCAACTTTTATATTTTCGTTGTCTGTATTGTCATATTAAACTTTGCTTTATTACGTAACCACTTAACAATAGTAATAAAAAGTATGAATTATGCATTTGCATATTCAAATGGCAATTACTGCAGCTAAAGTCTGTGAAGTAAGAAAATATATGTTTCCTTTATTGCATATTTATATTTGTTTTGATTTTGTGGATATTCCTTTATCTTCAAAAGCGTCAAGTTGATCAACATCATTCTTTTATGATTCCAATATAATTAAGTCCAAATTGAATTAGCTGCAATAAGGTGTTGCTGTTTTATTACAGTTTATATCATCGACATAAGGGAAAAAAACGACATAAGAAAGCGCCATAAACACATCAAAGGTTTCCACACCCAGCTGGTCATACTTCATATACTACATAACAACGACACTATATTAAATTTTAAAATCTTCAAACATTATTTTCTTGAAATTTTTGTTATGTAATACCATAATTTTTCATGATGTATGTATGTAGAATGACACGCTCTTTCAAATGGCATGGTCAAAATTGGGGGTTGCTATTTAAAAAAATTGTCGATGACGTCACGAATATGGATCGTATGTCAAAAAGTGCCTTTATTTAAAACAAAATCGACGTGCCAGGGAATTTTTTATTTATTCGTTACTTTTCGAAAACACTGTAGTATAAATTGGATCGGTGTCTATTGAAATTTTTTATATTTCCTTATAAGAAATTTGGAGACTATTAATGTAAGGACAAAAATATACTAATCATATGCTAATGAGTATGCTTAAAGATTTTTAGTTAAGTTCATGAGATTCTAGTGCATGTTTGTATACATTTAAGCAGTGCATTAAAAGACATAGTCTAAATTTGCATGGTAATAATGACTCTAATCTTCTACCATTCAGTGTTGATTGAATGCGTGATAAATATTTGCTGCTTTCATTACTGCAAAATCATAATAATTAGAGACTGCAAGGCACTTATTGGAGGTCAGACTGCGGTCATCGATTTAGAAATTTATGGTCTGATGAATGCACTTAAATCTATTGTGCTATTAATTGCTTTATTTGTAACAGTCAACCTTTTGGTTCTTTTAATAACCGTTACACATCGAACATTTTCATTCCTAAATTAATTAAGTGGATTTGATTCGATAAGGATATTCTACTTACTTAATGGTTTGTGGAAATATTCTTTACATTATCGAGAAAGTCTTTACTAAGAAGAAACGTAATTGGCAGAAAGAATTTTTAGAAATCGATGTAACTGCCATACTGAGAAAATATAATTTTCTGAATGTCTAAAAAATTTTACGAAAAGAAATAATAACAACCTACATTTTCTGAATTCGTTCTTTAACAGTAAATTTCAGTAAAATTGTTCTAAATGTCATGGATTAACCATCTTAACTTTGAGTTGTTTCAGCTTCAGTTTAGTTTATTACCATCAAGAAATTACATGGCACAAATTTCTGGTGTACATAAATATTTGTAGAATACTTAGCAACATGTCGCTGGGTATAAAACTTAGTAGCTATAAGTATATTTAAAACTATAGATTAAAATAAACAAGACAATTAATGAGAGCGAGGTTATTAAAACCAACATAAAATAGATTAATACGAAGTTAAAATAAAGTAAGTTAAAAATTTGTATCACAGAAATATTTATTAATGCTATAGTAGGCACCTTGTAACAGTTTATCCTTGATTTTTTTCTTAAAATTTTTAGCATTAAGGTTTTTGTACCATTCAGGTAACTTGTTATACATTTGTATAGCTAAGTAATTTGTACTGCATTGACTAGTATTATTGTATAAATAATTAATTTATTTATACAATGCTAGTATTTAATCTATGGTATGGAATCATTATATTCTGAGCCATTCTACTATTATGGTTATGAAAATTATTATTTAGCACATAAAGTTGTTAGTTATCATGAATATATATTAAACAGGTAAGTATGTAAATAAAGTAGAAGGTAAGTATACCTTGATCTATGAAGCACTATTTTGCACTTGCACTTTGTTCTGCTTTTGCTAAGATTCGCACTTCTGCACATTTTTGTATGATAAACACTTTTTTTGTTTCAGGTGAATGGCCCCATACCAATATTCCATACACAAGATGGCTGTGGAATGAAGCATAATATGCTGATCTGGCGACTTCTAGAGTAGCGATCTTCATCGGACATCTTAAGGTGAATGTAGATTTAGATAACTAGTAAATTTTAGACTGTGGTCAAAGTATATCCCCAAAAATTTCAAAGTGCTCTGACAATTGCTTTTAGTTTCAAAAACTAACCGTTGTGTTTTATTGGCATCCATTTTCATTTTGTTGGCATTAAACCAATCTGTAGCCTCCTGTAGTATACCATCTGTTTTTTGGATAAGTTCTGTCGTTTTACATGCGACATTAAAAAAGCTGGTATCATCAGCAAATAATATTGTATTCTCACATGCAATATTCGAAGGTAAATCGTTAATATAAATTACGAATAATAGGGGCCCAAGGATGGATCCCTGGGGCACGCCACACGTTACATTTTCCACTGTTCCACTGTTAGGTATTCAGTACATTCTTTTAAATTTTTCGTTTTTTATTACTCTTTAACATTATCTAGTCCAACTTTCTATCGGCTCGTTAATAAATATCCACTCTTCTGTCTCATCTAATGTTTCATATATTTGCACTATCTAATCCACCCTAAATTTATGTTAAATGTGTAGTATTAAGGTATTCGAGATAGAAGTTGGAAGCTTCTTTCAAGTATATGTCTTCCGTTTGCATTTTTAGCATTGACTAACATTTCCACATTTTTTTTAAACCGTAGATACCTTAGAAAATTAATTTTCAATTTAAGGAAAGTCACGATCGTAACTAAGAAAAGAATGCCTAGATGCTGTTTTAACTTCATCTTTGCAATATGTATTAGACTCATTATACTTGAACAGTTTTTCATTATCCATCTTATAAAATCTACTAAACAGTTCATTTTTTGTCTTCAACTTAATTTGTCTCCCCATTTCTCTCTCATATTCTTCGATTTTCTTCCATTTCTAGAGCATTAAAGCAGCAAACTAATGTTCGGAACTTTTTGAGATTAACAACACGCGAACATTATTTACGAAAAGTTTAGTTGGATATACATACCAACTACTTTTCACAGACTTTGATACTAATACCGTACTTTAGTTATATTAATTTAAGGCTTAGTTCTTACCTTGTTTAAAATTTCACTCAACGGGATAGTTCAATAATAAACTTCGAGACATTGAAACGGCTTTAAAATTCATTCCAATTAATTACACGTAATATTGATGTGCCATTCTTAGCAAATCGTTTCTAAATATAATAAACAAGCAAGTCTAAATATAAATCCTATTACAATGTTATTCACATAATTGTGTATTGTATTCAATACTGACTACTTTGTACACAGCATTTTAATTTGTCAGTTTTCATGCCACTTGCATTACTCTTTCAAGTCAAGAATCAAAATCTGAGTACTTCATTGTAGGTACTTAATTTTATTTGTCTACAGAGTATCCCATAATGAATTGTACAGAGAGTAACAGGTGATTCATGACGTCAAAATAATAAGATCTAGACACCTTAATCCAAAAGTTTTTTTTAAATAACCTTCGAACCTTGATGTATTTATTGTATCTCGAAGTTTTTTGTCAAGACAAATTCAAATTTCCTCATAATTCTGGCATGCATTCTAGATTGCGGCATTTATTATTCCCTCTTTGAAATTTTTTAGTTCACAACTTCTTTTCTACACACTGAATCTTATTTTTCCTTTTACATTAAAAACGTATTCTTAACGTCATTAGGCCCCGCCGTTGTCGAGAGATATATTTACATTTAAAAGATTCAGTGTGATTTAAACTGCAGATGAACTTTATCAAATTGAGCAATTTAATAAAGTAATTCACGGTTATAATGTACTATTCAGTTATGTATGTTTACAATTTTGCTTTTGTTGTAAAATAAATTTTTCTGTCATGTCTTTTAAATGCAAATGTATACCTATTTGATGTGAATGTGATGGAAAAGAGACACTGTTATCCGAAAATAAGATACATTGTGTAGTAAAAAATTCGTGAACTGCAAAACTACAAGTTGAATTTCTCATGTCAAAAAAAAACCAGGATACCAAATCGTTTAAATACATCAATTATTTCGAAAAATTGAAATCAAATTTTAATTTTGATTTTCTGTAACTATCAATTTTTAGACTAGGATAGGTTTGACTAGATCACATTATTTACCTTACAAATCACCTGTTACTCTATGTACAATTCATTATGGAACACCCTGTATACAAGGGTTTCAAAAGAAGTAGTAGAAATGGCACCGGTGAATCTACAACTAAAAAAAACACGTTTGCATAAACCTTAATAAAATGTTCACTCCTTCGATGATACATATATATGTATATTTCTCAGCTGCAATCGTGTGAATTGTAATGCAAATGAAAATTAACTTTTATTTTTAGTTAATAAATGGTTAGTTATAAATAAAAAAGCAAGAGAGGAAAAAATTTTAAAATGAACCAGGCCATGTGATACGTATTTTTGAATATTCAGTTTTTATCAAACAAATAAGTTGTAGCAAAAAATAACTTAGGAGAATGCTTATTTCAAGGGACATAAATTTTCTAAAAATTGTTGAGAAGTTGCACATGCATTAGCAGAAAATTTGTGTAAAATTTTACTATTATACCTTTTCTGATTTTCAAATTACAACCGCTAATCCAAATTTTTTTTGGAAACTGAAGAGCTGTATCTCCTAAAAGGTGAAGTACTAAAGTCATTTTTATGCAAACATGTTCTTTTCAGCTGTAGATTCGCCGGTACCATTTGTGTTATTTCTTTTGAAAACACCCTGTATATTAATGTAAATTAACTAGTTCTAACAGCATCGCGTATCACCTTGAGATAAACAAGAAGTTTATTGGTCTCCGTTAGTACAAGGCGGGATAAAATTAGACGTACAAATGCACTTCGTCTGCCTAAAATATTTGGAATTACCCCTAAGTGTTTAAAATAGTCCGAAGCGGCGGTACTTATCCAGCTTGTCATTCTATTTCCGTTTATATAAAAAGAAAAACAAACTGATTTATGGGTGTCATCTTGCCTTGGTTATGTTTATTTTGAGCACGTTCAAAGTCGCCTTTCAGTCTTTTGCCGAATCGATGGCGACTGCTCTAATGAAGAATTTTTGTCTTCTGACAAATACTTCGTGCAACAATGTTCTGGTAAACCCAGAAAATTATTTATAGAGGAAGGAAAAAGGAGAATTAAAAGAAAAATTTAACTATAACACTCTATAAAAAGAAGTATTGTGGATACATTATTTACATAATAAATTGCAACACTATACAGGGTATTTTTAAATGAAGTCAAAATCGTGTTTTTTACTTTATTTTTCCAAAAAACGGTTTGTTGCCAAAAGACAACATCATGTGTTACAAGGTAAGAGACTTACATATGAAAGTTTTTAAAACAGTTGTTTTTCTTATTCAAACAAAGATCTGCACCACATTTTTCACATTTGGTGTGCGTAAAACCTTTACATTTTAGAAACTTGCACCTCATTTTGGCTTCTTGAAGTACTGGTCAGTGCCCCATTTGGTCAGTACGAACCTCCATCGGCGGCAGATGCTTCATTGGACCTCTTTTTCTTTTTTCTTTAAATTCGTTTTCCAGGCTGGAACTGGGGTCGACCACGTTTGCTAGGGGACACTCTCACATTACACAAATTATAAGCTTCTGCTACTTCTGCTCTAAATTGAGCTTGGTTTTTCACCTTGCAACCAGGATGTTTCTTCAAAAGCACTCGTTTGTAGAGTAGCCAGGCATTTACTAAGCTTAAATCCAAAAGATGATAGAAAATACGCATATACCATTTGCGACTTTTCAAATTTATTTTATACCTTCCCATAAAGCTGTCCAGCAAATCAACGCCCCCCATATGTCGATTATACTCGGAAATAATGAATGGGCACTCAACTTCGACGGTTTTTTTCTGTTTGCGATCGAACCGCTTCACTTTCGAGGTAGGTTTTTTCCCTGTAAAGGATGACGCTAAAGTTACATATTTATTGTCTTTCCACACAACAGTAGAAATATCAACACCGTCCACTAAAGCAACAAACTCGTGGCTTGTCCCACGATCCTCTTTCTTCATAGCAGCTTCCATTGGCAACTTGCAATTTGGTATTCTGTTTCGTCGTATTGTGCCCAGAGAAAGAATTCCCTCTTTGGCCAAATATACCATTAGCTGCAGGGATGTGTAGTAATTGTCGTGGTGATTCTTTAGGCGAGGAATAATTCTGACTAAGCGTAGAACCAAGATGGAAGTAACGCCAAGATCGGGTTCATCATCAGGTTGATCATGTTTCTGTTCACCAGTATAAATTTCGAATTTATAGGCAAACCCCGAAATGCCTGACATCACAAAAAATTTGAAGCCCCATTTATGAGGCTTCATTGGCATATATTGCTTCATATAATGTTTAACTTTCGTTGAGCACATTTGCTCATCAATGCTAAGATGTTGCTCTAAAGGCGCTGAAGAAAATTTTTTGTTCAGGTAGTCAACGAGTCTGATCTTATAAAGCCTATCGTGTCCCGGAATGAAGGCAGCATTGTTGTTGAAGTGAATAAACTGGCGTATTTTTTCAAATTTGTTGACTGGCATCACATCTGCGATAGGTGGAAATCTCAATTCTTCACTCCAAAATGTCCTGATGTTAGGCATATGTACCAAAGACGTATAAATAATGATGCCAACGTAATTATTTATTCCGTTAACTGTAAAAATAGGTGGCCTTTCAGGCTTAGTTTGAACTGAATATAAGTTGGTTTCTTCAGAAATATTTGCTATAAGTTCTTTTGAGAAAAAGAATGAGAAGAACTGGGAAGGAGTTTCTAACGACATTATTTTAGTAGACAACTCAGTATCCCCAGAAAAGCGTAACTGATCCTCATTCAGCTCCAAGGATTTTGATTTCCAATTTCAATGTCTTTTTTTATTGAGTTCACCTTCCCCTTCTTCTGTATGGTAGGCAAAAAGGTCGACAATGGCAAATCGTCATCATCATCGGACTGCTGGACTAGTTCTTCCACTTCTAGTGTTGGGTTACTTTCATCATGGTTGGAATTATTATCACCATCACTCTCTGGTATAAAAGAACGGTCCTCCAAACTGTCTGCATCGCTTAGATCATATCCGTCATCACTCAGACCAGAGAAATTTCAATTGGTTCAATATTCAGATAGATACACTAAGCAGTAAAAAAGTTCTGCCGTTTAAAAGAAACATGATGAGCCATAAGTGGCGCCCTCTACTAGTGACGTCAAAATTAGAAACAAATTTGAATTTCTCGCCGGCAAAAAAAAACCGATTTACAAATTTTATGTAAATATTTGGATTTTTAAGAAGTTATCTACAAATATCGAAAATAAAATTTCAAATCACACCCTGTATCTTTTTATATGCGACTTGGGAAATTAGTAGGTTAGGTTAAATCGATTTATTTTCACCTAAGGAATCTGTGGTCTCATTTTTGCTACTTCATTTAAAAACAGGAATATTATTGCTATTTTCATCATTATGTGGGATTAGTAAGTTTTACTTAAGCTTCTGACAATCTATCATGACAGTTTTATGATGAAAATGATAGAAAATATTGACTAAAAGTTGTGACAAGGTTTAACAGCTTAAATAATGAATACAAAAGTCTTAAAGTACATCATTTTAGGAAAGCAGTCAAATCCTATCAGCTTTCTGTCCAATAGGCTTGCTCCATCTGGTGACTTTTAAGTGCATATATTTTTATATACATATATATTTTTACTTATACGTGATTTTATCAATTTTCAACACTAATTGTCTTCTATGTCTTCAAATTCGTGTTATTATTATTACATGCGTCGTCTACGTTTTTAGGTTCTTGAAAAGACCCAAACTGAATTTTATTGTGAGACGGAAATCGGAAATTGTGCCACCGTTTAAGATTAATTGTTACGTATTAATCAGAATGTATATACAGGCTATTCGTACGGTGACAGCCCATTAGAATATTTATAAATCACGCAAATGATGACTTTTTTGACGTTTTGTTTTTAGGTGCTAGCAATTTCACAGCAATCTTCACAAGATATTGGATAATTTTAATTACTTATCACAAAAACCGCCAATAACAGAAAAAAATAGAGAGATAGGTACAGGGAAGTGTAATATGGATTTATAGAGTGTAGAATTCTACAACAGTTTTTGATTAAATATATGGTGTGATTCATTTAAAAAAACCGAGTTCTGGCGGTTCGAAGTTAAGCAAATCAAATTTTCACCAGCCTGTGTAAAATTAAACAGTTTTTAAAATATCTGTAACAAATGATAGGCATCCCCCTATCTTTCTCTTAAATATCAACACTTCAGTTTACAGGAAGCAAAAATAGGTAATTTTGAATTACGCTATCAAAATGCAATTTTTTTGGTAGAATAGAAATATCTTGAAGACCATTAGAGATAGATACAAGAAACCTTGATAAAAGTCCCCCTACGCATCAGATACAAATATACAAAAATATACAGGGTGCTCCATTTAAAATATACAAGCAGATGACGGCTTCCGATATAACCGTACTGCAAGAATGGCATTATTTTATTCAAAGAAATCACCTACCAACCACCCACGGCAAAATTTGAATATTAAAATCGAGTACCAAAGCATATTTTCAAAAAAAAACATTTATGGGTACTTAATAGATAACGTGTTTCTAATATGAATATTTACCTGTTTACCACAATTCAATAATTATTAGTTAAAAAATTTAACTCATAAATGCTATACATATAACATAAATCAATAACATATTATCATTATTCCGTGGAATTCATAATAGCATACTGTATTACTACAAGATTTCTCGATTATGATAAGGAATGTATCAAGCACTAGGTAGATATAAAAGGATTACCACAAAATGTGTGTAATCTGATATAAATGGACCTCATGACGAACATTAGATAAATACTTTCGTAATACAATATTTTACCACTGATACCTTCATATAATTTAACCTTTAAAAAAATATTCAAACTATTATCCAATTCCTCAACAAAGTCATTTTACTTAACTACGACTTCCTGCTGTAAAGAAAAATACGTACAGCTATGACGTTGTACACATTGAGTACTTAAATGGCTTCGTCCTTAAATTTATTAGTTTGAGCCTTGCTGATGCTTAGACTTAGATTCTTAAATGTGTTTTTATATTGTTATCCACAGTCTTAAGACTCTCACGTTAATATAAAGTCAAACTGTCAATATTATATCTACTTTTTTATATACCTACCTAGATTGTTATAATTATATAGTACCAATAATTATTGTAAAATTGTCTGGAGCTGGTGTTCCAGGTTGCAAAATTTGTTTGGCGGTGGGAGTTTGCACCTATGATTTTAATCACTTTTCTAAAATCATATTAACGATATTTTTTATTGAAAATTTAGCGACACAGTAACGTTCCACATTCCTTAAAGATATCAGTCCCAAATATCACGTATACAAAATATTATTTCAGTTTGGTTAAGAAACCTTAGAGGACATGAAACAAAATAAAAAATCGCAAAAATCAGTATTTTGTTAATTCGCCACCCTAATAAAGCTATGTTGAAAAAATATTTAGAGGAATAGACAAATTCCCAAAACTTGAAGAGGGATTATTAAAGAAAAGAGTAACTTGTAATAAGTAATATTCATTTTAATAAAATTGTTACAATTATTATACTGAAGAAAATTACTAAAGAAAAATAAAATATGTACACATTCCTGGGAATATTCGGAATAAGAAACATTATTCAAAAAAGTTATATATTCACGTATTCACGTTTCTTTGCATTTTCTGAGAACATTTACCATAGTAATGTACATTTTTTTACACCATCAGAAAGCAGAGATTTCAACGAACAAAAAGGCCCACAGACTTTTTTAAAAAAGCAGATATTTTGACGCGAGAATTTTCGATTGAAAATTAGGGTGCCTTTCGATATTAAGTCAAAATTTTGTGAAAATTTTTTTTTTTTTTTCAAAAACTTGCTTATTTGAATTTTTCATATAAATTTTGAGGTTATGTGAAAAAAGTGGAAATACAAAACTTGTAGATCTTTTTATTACTTACAACTTTGCTATTTAACTTTTTTCCATAGGACTTGTAGTTTTGCCAGAAATCGAAATAAACTGTTTTTCACCCTTAAAAACTCACCCCCTTCCACTTCCCGACCTCAGATCGCCCGTAAATTATTTTGCCTTTCATCCTACTATTATTTTTTTGGTTTCAAAAATTATCGACCCTGGTCTAATAATTTTACGAAAATGTGTAAAACAAATATAAAACTAAAAGGTTTTCATACACTAATTAATTTTTTACAGAAATTCAGACTAGTTGTTAAAACCTGGTATAATCTTACCGACATCAGACAATTATTTAGTAGAATCCTTGTTTTAATAGAGAGAAATAAACTGTAAATGTGAATTGGTTACTTCTCTGTTCTCTTTTGCAGAAACAAAATACAGGGTGCCAATTTTTTATAATACTCCGACAGGTTTCAAAGTTATTGAGATATTTCAAAATAAAATTCTAGCATTAAACACCCTGTATTTTTGAAACCAGCAACATTCGGATAAGGCATATTTGGTTCAATCGACTTATTTTGGTCACATGTATCTCCAGCTCCGAAACTTCCCAACCTTTCACAGACACCCTGTATAATTACAGATTTTTTAAATAACCAAAATAAAATAATTTTGCCCTAGTAGTTTTAAGGCTTCGGAGGAATGTTATAAGTAAAGATATTAAACTTTAGAATTTCAGGTTTTCATGGGATGTGGAACAATGCTGAGTTGCCAGATTTTTAATTATAAAATCGTTAATATAATTACTGAAAATTTCATTTCGAAAAAAAAACATAGCAGGTCATAGATTTATTTTGATCATCGTAATGTTCGCTAAGTACATAGCAGTTTCTCAAACAAATGTTCATTGAAATCATTCGAAGCCGAAATCTATAGTGATAGATATGTCATGCGGCCTTTGATCTTGATGAGTTTTTTTTTATAGAAAATCTGACATCTTACTTCGTTGCAGTCATTTTAAGTTTCATAACTAAAATTTGACAAAATTGATAAAAATACTTACATTTTTCTTTCCGTTAAAAGATATATTGTTTTGAAAGTAGTTGAAAATAGTAAACTAACATTGAGATGCGTCATAAATGTCATAGTAACTAAAAACTGTACCTATATTAATTATTTTCTAGTACCGTTAATTAGTAATTAAAATATACTATATAAAAACAAAGACGTTTCTTATTTTTTTGTAGTTACCGTGACCTTTAAAACCATGTTAACTTATTGACTCAGATTCAAAATACTGATAGAGCAAATTTTATTCTTCATACAAAGTGTAACAAAAAAGCAGGTAATCCCATTAACTGCGTACTTTTGACTGCGATATAACGATTTAACGATTTAACCCTACTTATATAATATATATAAAAATGTCTTCCGTAAAAGATACAGGGTGCGAAAGTTGGTTGACTTTTAAAATTGTTTTTCCGCGATAACTCAATTGTTCACATATAAGTTTGAAATTTAATAGAAATATGTCTTATGGTTGATCAAACCCTTAAAGCTAATATTGTACACGACGCCTAAAAGACAAACTTAGAAACTGGTTGGTGTTTTGCATCCGCCATTTTGTCTATGTATGAACAAGTACGTAGTGTAATATTTTATTTAGAATATTTTGTTACCAGTACAATAATGTCCTTGATGATTTTATTAATGACAAGGAGTACCTCTATTAAATTTCAAACTTATAGGTGAAAAATTGACAAAGTTATTGTGAAAAAACAATTTTAAAAGTTCAACTTCAACTTTTAAAGTAGTAATTTTTGTATACAGGGTGAATTTTAAATAAGTACAAATATTTTAACTGCTGGTGTAGTTCGTCATTTAAATCAGTCTAGTGAAAGCCATTTTTAAAATTTTTTAATATTTACGGAGATATTAATTTTTTAAAAAAATACCCACATTTTGAGGACCGCTGGCTGATTTTTCATCCAGCAACGTAATGAAACATATGATTTGTTGCGAGGTTGCCATATCTCCTCCAATATAAATATTACATTTCCTTTAACGTAATAGTTCTATTTTAAAAATACTTGTTTTAAGCATAAGTACAGTAAAATTGGGTATGTAGTATGATACGCAGCAATATTAACATACATTTTAACATCTGAACTAACCTTACTATACTTCAACGATTAAAAATGAATTTCCGCAAGTTCAATACTACCGTAAAATATTTAGGAAGATATTACGTGATATTACTATGTCCAATGTTCAAAAATTATACATAAACGTACACACAAGCTTACCTGTTTGTTAAAAAATTAACTATTTAATCAGTAATCCACATTTCACAAGTTAAATGTCATTGTACACTGTTAGAAAGGGACACAAAACACAATTTCCTTAAGTTATTTTATGAAGAATAACGAAAAACTATGCACGCGTTTTTTATTTAAAATGGAAAAAATGTCAACTTTTAGCAAATTTTATTGCTATTTTCATGCATTATGTGGGGTTAACAAGTTTGACTTGGGCTTCCGATTATCTGTCATGACAGTCAATGACAGTTTGATAATAAAAAATAATATAAAATGTTACACTTGACAAAATTCGCTAAAAGTTGAGATTTTTTCTTCCTTGAAGCAAAGACCTTTGTGTAATACTGGCAACACTGTGAACCACACGTTCAGTCTGCAGCACTATGACTCATAAAAGTATGAAGGGTCTGTCTAGGCCAGCGGTCCTCAACAAGTTTTCTGCTGAAAAATTACGAAATTTATTTAAAATTTCACTTTTTTATTTCTGATTTTTTTGTAAAAAAACTATTAATTATGTGTTCTACACACAAAACTATACTGCTGGTTAAAATATTTGTACTTATTTAAGATTCACCCTGTATAGATAAGTACGGTTAAATCGTAATATTTTTCCATAAATATGCAGTTAATGAGACGACTTGCTCTTTTCTTACACCCTATATAAGTATCCTTTTATGCATTCGAAAAATTTGCAAGAATTAGTTAAACGGGCAAATTTTCTAATAAAATTGTAAAAATAGAGAATACTGAGCTTGACATACCTATCTCTTCCATTTCCAATATTTCTACCAGTTCTTAGTAGTAAGTACTCATGAATTTTAAAAGCAAAACGATGTTAAACGTTATATCTTTTGAAGCTTCTAGCAAAACCCGCCATTAGTGGCTATGCACGACCGTTGCGTGCATTTTCTAACCATTTCATTTTAATAATTAACAATAGCGTGTACCATGGAATCAATTTTTAACTGGTTTCAGGCGCCTTAGGGGTGATTTGGAAACTACAGTGACTCCAACAGTTCGGATAATTTGGAGATAAACAGAGGACTAATCCTTATCTTAACTACATCAGCCATAAACTGAGTCACTTGTGGAAAAATGCACGACCAGATGTCGAGAATGAGTAACGAGCAAATAGAAGGCAATAATGTCGCTAGCCAGAATTTATAGTTGGTTAAAAGTAAGATCTTTGTACACTTAATTCGTTGTTTATTTGGTCTTGTGTCAACAGTCCTAGCATAGCTATAAACAAAATGGCACGTTCTCCATAGTTGCATTAAAATTTTACATTTCAAAATAACCCGTTAAGGTGAACAGCATATTCTTGCTGAACATATGTCCGACCAATGCGTTCCTCAACAGAAAGTAATTTGTAGTAAACTCGAAAAAGCAATAAACATGTTACAAACATATGGCGACTTGACAAAATAACCAAAGTTTTGATAAAACTCGCAGTTGCTACATAGCAATCCAGTTTTCTATTATAAACTATATATGTACAGGGCGTCCCGATAAAAAACAGTTTTTTTATAAATATGTTTGAAGAATCACTTTTGTAAAATAGTAGGTACTGCTCGACTTCTTTACATGTTAATTTTTTGAAAAATTGTATTAACAATTATATAAACAATTTACACTTTCATTTGCTTTAATAATAAGAATAAAATTAGGTTAAATATCAGATTTTAACTTGATACTAAATAAATCATAGCAATCTAATTAATAAAAAAAATTGTCCACGACTATCTTATAAAATGGTCATTTTACATATGTTTCCGAAATAACAATAATATCCTTTATTTACTAGTGAATAATGAAATCATGATTTACTGGTTTCAAAGAATCGGGAATTAACTAACAAAGCAAAAATTCCTCGGTGTCAGCAATTGATCTTAAACCTCCTGTGTGAAAACCAAGTGACGGCAATATTAACAAGTTTACTAATTAAAGTTGTATTTGCTTGTTTATTAAGTGAACGACAAATGTCAAACTTGAATGTAAGGTGTTTTGATAGTTTTGAATTGTATCAAAATAATGAGTAATGCTTTCAATAAAAAGTTTGCTAAAATATTGTTAATAGTTTTAGACAAAGTATAACTCCACTTACATATAATATATGAATAACTAAGCTGAAATTCACGCTGGTGATTTACCTTCACATTCGTGAATTACATCCATCGTTATATATTCGTTGAATAATATACTATTGAAGTTAATATTACTTTTATGTTTTAAAAATATACAAATAACTGCAATATTCAATAGTTTATAATATCTTTTCAAAAAATATTTTCTATGTATTTTTATTTATCTTGATATTTTATTCAATGAATTATTTTTTCTATTGACGTCATTAGGTAAAGAAATGTGTTATAATATCCAATTTCACATTTTCAGCCAGTCGAGTCAATAATAAGGAAACAATATTTAATATAAAGTATTATGTTATAGAACAGATATATCAATATTAATTGCTGAAACGTGATACTTTTCAATAGATTTGAGTTGTACCTACTACAATTTTTCGTTCAGAACAGTAAAAGAAAAAATAATGAAAATAATTAAAAAACTAGCATTATAACGCAGTGAATGTGTTGCTATATACAAGAATTAGTTTTGCTGATATCATCTTTGTCTTGCAAAGACAAGACAAGACAAAAAGAGACAAGACAAAACTTGGCAACTTGAATTGCAAGACAAGGCAAGATTAAAAAAAAATTGCGAAACAAGACAAAAAATATTGCTATACAGCAAGAAGTTTTGCAAATACAAGAAGGGATAATATGCACGTGAACATTAGCTGAAAAAATAAATATTGCATTTCTGTTGTATGTATATACTGTATTTAAAGGACATCCAGCATATCAAATTATTTTTAAAATCAAAGTTTATTGAGTCTAAGTCCAGTTTTGCTGAACTAGAATTGATTATTATAAATTCATTGCCACTCGTCTGAAAGAACTCCGATTACTCAGTATTTAATGTTGAAAGCCTTACAATTCCAATATTTTTGTAATTACAAATATTGTAGAATATTAGCCAATGAATTTATTTCATTCGATGCGAACTTTAAAAATGCCACTATTATATTAAAAAATGCGCACGTTAATGACCGCCGCATTCAACTACGTACTATTTCCAGTACTATTCTCGTCGATAACGCCCGATAGTATCCGTTGTGGATACTCGCTTTGTTTATGCAGATTCGTAAACATAGTCTGAGATGCCTAATTCTAGACGTATCTTCCATTTGCATTTTGATGTATAAAACGTATATTTTAAATGTAAACGGTATATAATTTTTGTTATTGATTTGTTGTTGGCAATACCGTCCATGATCCTCATTTGTATGCAAAAGTCGAGACTATCTCAAGACAATACAAGACATGATTTTGCAAGATCAAGCAAGAACAAGACTTTGTCTTGTTTTGCAAGAAGATTTCTTGTCCAACTCTAGCAACAAGTGCAACAGGGAAATGAATATGTTATCTATATGCAGAAAGAACAGTTTAATAACTTATAAAAAATTACAGGTTCATACTTTTTAAGGTACCTTTACGTGAATGGATGTAACAATTTGCAGTTCAATAATATATTAAATTGCAAATTAAATTTTGCCTGCATTTCCATATGTTATTTACTAAAACAAGTAAAAGTTTCCATATAAGGGAAGGCATTTATCAAACTACAAAATATAACCTCGCACTTCAGTAGCTTGTTACTGGTTTTATTTAAAATTATCGTCATTAATTGATAATTACACCACCGTAACTATCACGTTCTGGTAGACAGATCATAAACCAGTTTCCATAATATCCTCATATACAGGCTTAGATAATTAACCATAATTATTTCTGTAGACTATATGACACATATTTGCCAAGGAATGTTATTTCATGTTTAGTCACGTTTTGCCCAAACATGAAACATAAATATACAGTATATAGTTTGGAACATTTTTTTGTTTAATTCAAATCTGGTAGTCACAAGAGGATTCAAAACGAGGGGGAAACCACTGGGGTATTTTACTGTACAAGCTGTAGGTAATTAAAGGTACTTTTTGAATTTTTTTGGGTATTTGTGCGTATTTATAGGTATTTTTTCAGTATTTTTAGGTAATATCAAGGTAATAATGGATATTTACTCGCTATTTAATGGATATTACGAAGGTAATTAATAGGTATTATAGGAGAAAATTAGCATGCGTTATGACGATGGCACAGTTTAAATATAACCAATGGCAAATATAAAAATTATTAAAAATATATACAAAAATATATTCTAGATATTAAATAGTCTGTAAAATTTTTCGGAGGCACTGTTACACCACTGTCTTCGTAAGCTTTTAGTTTAGAAAGTAATATAGGGTGATTCGAATCAGATACAATCTATTGCAAAAGTAATGACACTTCCTCAAATCAGTTTTTTGACTACTGGATGTTCTGTGTAGAAATTTCAATAGATTTTTGTGGGTGAGTGGAACAACTAAGAAGTAATGTTTAAAATTTAAAGTAGATTTAATTACGAATTCAGTTCGAAATAAATCGCCAATTCGCTTTAAACAGTGCAATTATTATTGCAATAACAAGTATCATATGAATGTTTTATAAGGCATTAACGCAAAAAATATCCACTCACATACTAGCACATTCCTCTCTTCTGTTAACAAATTTTAATATAGTATAATTTGTTAAACTTTATCTTTAAATTAATATATTACATATTATAGGTACGATACGACGTGCTAACGATACGTTTGGTCAAACTTCACCGATATATTCTATTGATGAAAAATAAGTGAATGAAAGTCTATAATAAAAATTAAAATATTGCTAAATTAGGCTTTCCTATCATATTCATATTCTATTTAATAGAAAAGAAACCTTTTTATGTAAACAACAATTATCTAATTCTAGTGATAGATGACGAAAAACAAGCTAGGGCTAAAATTGAATTCTCCCTCTATACCATCCATTTATACTTGTCCATAAAAGAATTTTGTTGTACTTTGTATTGGAGACACCGATGGTACCCAGTAGTCGTGTACCCGTTGAGTGATTGGAATCCGGACAATAATTTTAGGGACACCCTGTTTAGACCGAATATTATGATTTCATAGGTGAGGATGAAGTTTGTTTTTAGTTAGCTTGAAGTGGGCATAGTGTAGGTATTGGCATCCTTCTTGGGTGCGCCAATGGGTTTATGATACAGTTTATGTAATCCAAAATGTTATTTCCAGATGTATTCAGATCGAGTTGATCAGTCGCAATATGATAATCCACAATATCCTACCGACTTGGACACGAGTTTAGATATGTTTACTTATACTCAATAAGGATTAGAAAGTAATTTT
This sequence comes from Monochamus alternatus, assembly GCA_037114965.1. Taxonomy (NCBI): domain Eukaryota; kingdom Metazoa; phylum Arthropoda; class Insecta; order Coleoptera; family Cerambycidae; genus Monochamus; species Monochamus alternatus. The sequence goes on from CM073427.1 coordinate 18,696,089, forward strand.
CCCTTAAAAAGTTATATATTATTTACGTAGATCTGTAGATGGAATAATTTCTAAAGAAATATGAGACAGTTTTGGAAAATTAAATTAAGCGAACTCGTGAGTCATTTAATGTATTTTTCGTTTATAAGATATCTGGATATTTAAGGATATTCTTGGGTACTATTCGGTATTTCTGGATATTTAACGATATGTTTAGGTACTTAAGGATATTATTGGGTAATAGTCGTAGGTATTCTTTGAGCATTTGGAGGTAATTTGTGATTTTTGGGTATTTTTAAGGTATTTGCTTATTTGATAAGGTATTTTTTTGGAAGAATAAGGTATTTACGGGTAATATTTTTAAAAAATGGTATTTCATTGTACAAATTTCAAGCAGTGGTTTACCTCTCGATTCAAAATTACCGCTCCTGAAAGGGTTGACCCCGAAAGTGCTTTTTATTAAACAACTAATACGCGTATAAAATTAAATGTTGTGCTTAAGAATATACAATATAAAACATTTTAAAATTTGTACCGTAAGAAAACTGCTTGTAAAGTTCACTTTAATCTTTTTATACGTGGACTTTTCTAATTTATGAATGAAACTGCTTTTTACATACAAATTGTATTGTTACTGAATATCTACAGGATTCACTCGAGTAATACCGATTTGAAAATCTTGTAACCTGATCTATTTTGCAATTAGTACTACTCGTAAGAGATTTTACAACCACAGAAACCCCACTTAACAAAATTTCAATTTATTCGGTCGATTTTTGTGGAAGATACGACCGAAACTAGATTCTAAAAAAATATTTTCAACGCTCTGTATCTTGCAAACGGAAAAAGCTACGCCCATGGTTCATAGGGACAAATTGTAATACTTTTTGAAAATCTATCAGGCCCTGAATTTATGCTAGTGTTTTTCAGAACATCCTGTATATAATATAGATAGCCAACTAGTCAAACTTAGGAGTAAAAACAATAGATGGCGATACTCTTTTAAAATCCATGGCATCCTTATTTACACTGTAGACAAGGATGACTTGGATTTTAAATTATGCCATCTATTTTTACTTCTAAGTTTGACTGATTGACTGACTATATCACATATAAACAAAGCTAATACCACTATCAATTTCAATTAAAATTACTTAACAATACTTTACATTTTATTTATGGCACACTTTGAAAACTATGCTGCGTTTTAATGAGAATTACATTTTAAAGCATGTTACAAGATTTGGAGTTTTCATATTTTTCATTCAGAAATTAGCATGTTTTATAGGTGAAGAAACTAAATCTCTTCGATTCAAAGAGATTGAAAAAGTCTATGGTTTGACTACATTTACAACAAAAGTAGAATGTAATTTTAACAATTTGGAATTGTTTTGAATGCATTGTATGCACCTAGTACTTGTATACGTATTTAAATTACTTAATCATCTAATGCTTTTCTCAAGATCGCTGAAATCTAGTTTCTCTTGAAACATAATAGTTCTCATCATCCTAAAATGGAAATTTAAATACTTTGTACTCGTTTCAATATATCTCAACCTTGTTCGTAGACATAACCTTAATCCACATTAGCTATTGCAGGACTTCGATATTTGTTGTGAGAGCAATGTCGGATGTTTATGTGTCAATAAAATCCAGTACAAGAAAGTTCAATCTCAATCAATATGGGTATTGATTACAATACATAGATTTTATGTACAATGGATTCTTTTAAACTCATACTGACACATTCTAACACGTCGAGATTGAAGTCACATATGCCTATAAAATTAGTCTATCAAATATCTATTTATATTCTGATATCTATTAACTCAATTTAAAGACAAATGCAAAATTTAAGCTGATTTATCGCATGGCTAAATTTCGTATCGTTTTCGAAGGTCTGCAGATATTATTGGCAACATTATATAAAGATGTCAAGGTTTTTTTCTATATGGGTATATTAATTTATAATTTTATTTTAGATAATTATTATTAGTGACTAGTTTGTCTATATGTAGAGTAATTTCTTCACTATATACAGGATGTTGTATGACGTACTGGACAAATTTAAGTTCCTTGAGTAAAAAAGTTATAATGTACATGGGGTCAAATTTTAAACTTTTACTATGTTTGATTGTCAGGAATAACAATAACAAAATGACAACAATAGAAAAATACAAAAAAAAACAATACACCACAATCATGTTGACATGTAACCATGGAGAATTGATCTCATGTATATAATAACTTTTTTATTCAGAATAACCTTTGAAGGTTATTCCTTAAGTTTGTTTAGATAGAATATTTGAATTTGGTTTATACTTTTAGAATAAAGTAAATATAAAAAAATATTTCATTGATATAAGCTTACCCGATATTTATATTTTATGTAAATGTTAATCTTATTAGTTATACTATTGTTTTTTAACAGTTATTTACACGTTACACTTTATTGTGACAACTAGTGATTAAATAGTTTTATTTTTTGTTTGAAAGAAAATATTTAATTCTTATATTACATGATATGTAAGTGGTCATTAATGAATGGGTCATATTATAAGGCTAGCTTCCTTGGACAAAAATAATGTAATTTAAATCAACTTAGTATAATTTTGTTTCCTTAAGAAGTTAAGGCCATGAGAGAGTACTTTTTATTTAATTTTTTACGATGATTTCCTTATTTGTTGGGGGTTCAAGACCGCTCTGTATATTTAATTAGAAAATCAATTAGATATTCGTGTTTATCTCACAAAAAAAAGAACCTTCGTCTACAAAATTGGAGTACAATTATTAAACAAATAAGAGAATTATCGGAAATATATGAAATAAAAAAAGTACCTTCTTAGGTCTATAACTTCTTAAATAAGCAAAGCAAGATTTAAATCACATCATTTTTGCTAGTCGTAAAGGTACCGAAGTAAAACGAATATATAACGACAGAAAGCGGTCTAACCAACATATTTTTAGGTACAAAAATCTTTCAAAATACATGTTTTTTTTTATTTTACTGTAGATGTAAATACTATTATAACATAAACTTACATAGTTCTGCATATAAAATTGTTCACTTTTGTTTATAAATATGTGAAAATAATTGTGAAAATGTGGGGTTACAATACAAAATAATATGTCTTACATACGCTTTTTAGGTGGATAACCAAAATATCAATAATTTTATTTTTGATATTTTGGTTATCACATTTTATTTTTGATATTAGTTTAGTTCCATGTGTTCTATTTTTCGATTTTTCTGCATCTAAAAAACACCACAAACATTTTACGGCGAGAAATACGGCGACGTTAATGTTTATGATGTACACGCACTTAGATAATAAAGAAGAAATATTACCGTTTATTTCGTTTCAAATTTAAGAGTCTTCTATTGTTGATTAAGATTTATTACTAAAATTTTATTGATTAGTTAGGTATTAGGAACATATTCAATCCTGTCGTTAATGTAATTATAGATTGACGTCAGAAAATCTACAAAGAATCGCCTCTATTCATTGATTATCCTTAATAAAATATTTAATAACCATAGTTAAATCTTGACCTAAAATGTCCGTATACACAACAGCCAAATTTGAAATTCTATTATTCTTGGTAGATCAATTTGGATGCGTCAATCACAAATCGTTCTCGATAAGAGCAATATACCCGACTTTTGGGACTATGAATTCAAACAATAAAGATAGTGAAATGAAAACAACGTAATTATCGCTTAGATAAAAAGAACTGTTATATTAACATTGTTCAGTAAATATTTGCAATGCATGAATAATTAAACTTAGTCATGTCTGTCGTCTAACTTCATGTTTCGGTAAAAAAAATTCTATCTCTTCTATAAGATACTCATGTTTTCTTTATTAACATTCAAATTCATAGGGATCATGGCTATGTTTTCCAAGAAATAGGTTGCGACAACAGAATACATTTATTATTACTATTTTTTAATAGACATATTAGAGAGAAGGCAAGCAGAAAACCAATACAGTTCTACGACAGCTCCACACTAAGCCCCTAATATTTTTAATTTATAAAATTTTATTTTATAAAATGTATCCATGAATTTGTCTGCTTATTATACACTGATAAAAATGATTGTAAATTTACACGTTGCTCGCACATATATTAATGCAAAAAATACCAAATTTCTACACCGTATTACAATCTTCATGTGAATACCGTACATTTACGTCTTTCATGTAAAAATCATGTAGATTTTTTCTAAAAATACGTAACAACGTTGCAAAGTTATACTTCATGTGTACAAAAACACGGTTTTGCTATGAAAAAATGCATATTCGTAAATATTAATTTTCTAATACAGTTATAATGTACATTCTGGTGAATTATTTCACATTATCGACCTAGGCAAATAAATACCCAACCATGTAATCACTAATAATTTTTATCAGTGTAGACTGCATTTAATATAATGTTAGACTTATGGCTGCGTATTGGAAAAATTAGAATAATTTTAGCACAGTTGTTATCAACAAGATAAGCAAGAACCGTTGTAAAGTTTACAGAGCTTCGTTATTTCTGTTTATTGTCTATAAATAATAATGTTAATCCGAATAATAAATATTAAAAGTTAAATATTACAATTGCGGATTACTTCAAGAGAATGATAAATACATCCGCACAGTTTGTCACATAAAAGTTACCAGATAAATCATTTTTAGAGAAAATTATAGCGGTAAAAATAAGGAAAAATAATAGATGTGAAAAATTGACATTTTCATTATTAAAATTTATTTCAAATTGTCTTAGATATTTAGCTTCGAAATCCTAGTTTTTAATATACTATGTGTTAAAGTTCCAAAAGATACAATATGTACTTAATGTTTCAAAAATGTATCTTTAAATTTCCTTTGATTATTAAAACATTTTGTGTATAATAAGTGAATAAAAGGTGAGAAGTATAATGTATGTTGTTCACATTGTATTACACAGGGTGTTCAGTAAAGAATGGGGCCCTACTTCAAGGCTAGTACAACTAATTTGAAGTTATAATCCTGAAAAAGAACTTCTATATTTAATTTTCTGTACGATAATATTCCTATTTGTTGGATAATTGTACTCAAATTTGGAGAAGGATTTTTTGTGAGATAAACACGAATATCGAGTTATTTTGAAACAGTCTTTAATTCATTTTAAAAACGGTACACATACTTGTTTCGAAATGCACCATTTTAGAGAAAACTGTGTTTAACGTATTTGTTGAGCTTTGAAGTCAATGTAGAAATTTTAACAAATTATTAATGCACAACGCTATTACAGTTAGTAATATTATTCTTATAAAACAGCATGAAATGCAACACTAGTCGAAGCATGTTTCAAAAGACCTAACCGCTATTTTTAAGAAAATCGTGGAAGAATGATAGTGGCACAGGCCTTCTGAACGCCCTGTGCATTTAACGCAAAAAGCAATCCGATGTTTCTCACAGAAAAATCTCGTTTTTCAAAGTTTGAGTACAAATAAGAAAATTATCGTAAAAAAATAAAATAATGATTATAATTTCTTAAGGAAGCAAAAATTGTTGTTGATTTAAGTGACATTATTTTTGTTCAGGAAAGCTGGCCCGTTACTATGGCCCATTATTTACTGAACATCCTGTATATCACGCAGAGTGTTTCCAGATAGCTGAAACGATTCTTGTAAGGAATAAAAAAAGTTAGTTTTAGAGTTCATAGATTTGTTTGAACAAATAGTCCTATGATTTTAGATATAGATCAACTTCCAAGACGTAGGAACTTTGACAAATCTCATTTTTTCAGAAGTAAAGTATCTTTTCTATATAATATATGAAATATGTTAGTAAGAAAAGTTTCTCAGGGTGTAATATTGAGTAAGTATGAAACTCAACGTCCTAGGCCTACTTGATTTTTTGGTATATTTCAGAATTTTTTCGTTAGAAGCCCCCTTCCTATATGAGATACAACAAAATATTATGAAGAAAGAAGTTTCTTAGAATGGAAAATTGATATTTTGTTAGTTTTTTGATTTCAGCCAAAGCTTACATTAAAATTTTGCTAAAATTCTAATTTTCCATTCTCAGAATCTTTTCTCAATAAAGACTTGTCGTATTTCATAGAGAAAAAACACTTCGCTAGTGAACCAATTAAAATTTGTCTGAATTTCCAAGCTTACTCGATTTTACGAATTTAGAATCTTAGCATATTCATACCCGCACCAATAATTTGAACTGACATATTTTTTTAATTCCATTTTATTTATATATAATTAACAGAAAATTTTATATTTGAACCAGGAGTATGCTCATTTTTATAGTATTTGTACTCAGTACATTTATTCTGAAATAAATTTTAAATCAGTAAAACCACTTTTAACAGCGCCCAAATGGAAATTTCGGCATCTTGGCAAAAATAAATTGGAAATAATTAAATATGTATTGGATTTATAAACAAATTTTCAAAGAATTGTAATATACAAAGGAAGAAATTCGATTGTTCCAAATGTTTTGTAAATAATTTTCGAAATTTTACACATAAAAACTGACCTGTTTCCAAGAAATTAAGCAAAGCATAATGACAATTCGACAAAATTATATATTTAACTCACCTTAGCTCCTACTTGGTTACCGCATTGGCCGGCTTGTAAATGTACGATTTCCCTCATGATTGTACCGGAGCTGGAACTATTCTGGAGTACTGTTTCTAACTGAACTGACAGCTAATTCGTCAGTAGCTTGGAGCGACAGTGTCGCCTGAGGCTTCAGACTGGAAGAGGGAGACCCCCGCCAGTGGCGTGGTTTGGCTGGAGGCCAGAGGCGGTTCTCCCCCAGACAGTACTTTCTTTTAAATCAATGAATTAAATATATTGCAGTTAACTTAGTAAATAACAGCGTAAAACTCTCCAGTTTTAACAAAAAAATCCCTACCCCCTAATATTGTGAATATGAATATATTACATTAGGTTGCAAATTGCAATATAAAACCTGTGCCTTCTTCATTTCGTGACGTCACACAGTTGTCAAAATAAATAGATGTTATATTGCAACTTAACCTAATGTAAAAATGTTTGGAAAACTGCATACAATCGAACAAAACTAATTTTATATACGTGTTCAGCACCCTCGAAAATGTAGGGGTAGTAATTTTTTATTTAAGATTGGAGAGGTTTCCGCTGTTGTAAATAATTACACAATTTCACACCAAGTTCAAAGATTGATTAGAAATATATGATTATTATTTATATTAATATTTAGACTACTGTACCTATATCTTTTGAAAGAATAGTTTCAAACTAAGTTCAAAAATTGGAAAGAAATACCTATATCGTGGTTTTAAATTACTAGAATGTATTTAAGACTGTTATACACTTTTTGAAACAAGAGTGTAAATACAGGGTGTTTCAAAAGGACAGGGCAATATTACTAGGGCTAATAGAACATTGAATAAATTGGGTTTACTTAATAAACGTATGCCCTAGAGCCACTCATATTTTGGTGGTGGTGTTTTTTTGTACAAAGTAGGGGGAGCTAGTTGCTCGCATTTTCGATGACATTTTATTCTCTCACTTTTTTTCTAAAATAATAATAATGAAATAATGTTTGAAAATTCTACAATTACAAGTTTGTAGATAATAGGCCATTTTGTCCATATCCTACGGACAAATAACTTGTTGTACAATATTTAAGTTGGTTACACTCTATTTTATTTTATTCATATTTTTTCCATCTTCATTATTAATTATTTCATCTTAGACAATATACTGCTTAATACCTAATTCTATTTTTATATTATGTTCAGAAATTATGGTTCTTAATGCTTAATAAAATAATATACAAATTACATAAATCTAAATAATAATAAATAAAATAATGTTTATATATCTAAGTATATGCAAGATATTAACAAATCAGTGCTCATATATCTAGTAACTATAGATTCCTGAAGTAAAAACACCAGAATTTTAATAAACTCAGTTTAGTCCAAAAATGCTTCGTTTAAATCTTACAGGATGTGAGAGTCTTACCTCTAAAACAGTTTCTCTTTAATATTTGAGAACTGACGTAAGGTAAATTATATTTGATGCACATTATAAATGGTCTTTAAATATTTTATTCGGCGGATACTAAGTGCCATTCATAGAGATATGTGACGCCTTTTCTTTGGAAACATATCTGCATTGTTTTTGAGGAAAAAAGTATTCTTGTCATTAGTCTTAGAAATTAGTAATTTTCGAAAAAAAGAGCTTTTTAAGAACCAGTTGCATAGTTCATTGTACAATATTTTAAAGTAGTATGCATCAATAGCAAGTTAAATTTTAATTATTAAACAAAATTCATGTTGAAGAGCTGTTATCTCGAATATGGTCTAAGATTTTTTAATAAAAAACATGATAACATGATAATTAGGACGCTCACATTTACGTCACAAATATGATGGATTTGGCACCCTCTAGGGAATACGTCGATATACGAGTAGACACTAGATTATGATTTCTCATATCCAAAAACATCTATTCCCAAATTGATACAGTCAAACACAGTGTAATTATTACAAAAAAAACACTTTTTAGATTCTAAATTTCCCTGTATATTTTTTATTAACAATATTTTATTAAGGCATATGGGCTTAAATCGTAATATTTTGACGTGAAAAATCTAGTATGTGTCCAAGGGCCATTATTTACGGAACACCCTGTATATTGCTTAACGGTTACAAATTCCCACATGCGCTCAAAGGAATAAAAATTCCAATTCATATAAACATTCCTAATTTTAATTGTCTCTTTCTTTGATAACTAACAGTTTTAAGAGAAACTAATAAGAGGCGTTTATTGTGTGAAACCGACAGATATTTAAAAAATTCGATTATTTTTCAAAGCGTCTACACTAGTGGAAAAATTATATAGGGCCGCACACCTCTCCGTACGCCACTGATGCAGCACGCTTTCATGTATGAAATTTTAATTAGATTTATAACACTGCATCGCACTGAAGTATTCAATACCACGTATTTTGGAAAATAGGATCGAATTGTAACTGACACCAAAACGATAATTTTTCAGTAAATGAGAAATAAGATTTATTTCTTAAATTGAGAATTTGTCTCTATTTGCAACGTCAAAAAAAATGAAAATCCTAATACTTAGGAAGATAATAAGTATTTAAATTATAGCTTTCTTCACATAGAACTATGAATATGCAATTCCTTCTGCCTCCAATTTACAAAAACAATATCTCCGCCACTGGAAGGCTTGAGAAGTCAAGTCACTCCTATATCGCATTTCATTTTTATAAAAAAACTGAAACCCGCTGAGTTAAATTTGCACACAACTCGAAGAGTATTTAAGATGGGGCGACCATTTAACTAAAATTATTTATAATTCATAAGATCTGTCACTGTTTATATTAGTCTATTTTTAGCGACTCTATATACCGGGTGTTGACCCCGAGCCTGATTGCTGCATAAAATAAGAGAACTGAAGAAACTCTGAATATGCTCTAATTCATAGTTTTACAAGGCAACATTTCATTGACCTAAGACATTGTTGCCTTCAGCCTATAATACCAACTGGCAGCGTTATAAATTATTTTATAATTAGTCTTACTCTGTTCTGATGAAATAATATAGTTTCATACGTATAATTTATTGTATACTAGGTGACCCGGCAAACGTTGTTTTGCCATATGAATTATTTCTAGTGAATATTTTGGTAGTCGGCTTCGTTCTCATCCCTACTCCATGCTGTTTACTGGGTGGGAAGTGACACCGGTAGACGCCTTGCGGGGATAACTGATCTGGTGATAATCGATCAGTTATCGACCAGGATTAAAAATGATTAAATTACTAAAATGGCTATTAAAAAATAGGGGTTTGTCATAGAAGGGTGAAAATTAAGGGTTGTATGTATTTTTTTAATACCACATTATAAACAGATAAAAATAAAAAATTTTGTCCAAAAAATAAAAAAAATGTTTGGGGTGGACCACCCTTATCACTTAGGGGCATGAAAACTAGATTGCGACCGATTCTCAGACCTACCAAACATAAATATAAAATTTCATAAAAATCGGTCAAGCCGTTTCCGAGGAGTATGGCGACTAACACTGTGACACGAAAATTTTATATATATAGATAGAGATATTGCATAATACAGGGTGTTACAGGAAGGATGGTACATCGCACCAAAGGTTCCCGAGATTAAGTGTGGTATCACGAAACATTTTTCTTGTTTCAGTTAAAGACGTATGGAGCACATCTCTGTTTGGGCCTAATACAGGCTGTATTAAGAAGAGAACGTACGATGAGGTCGCGGTCTAGATGCATGGTGCACCGTTTTGTACCAAACTGATCACGGACTTTTACAAAATCAGTTGCATATGTCGTTTATTCTACGCTTCCGACTTGTTCTACTGTACTGTCTGTGGAAGATGTATTTTTATTCGCTTTTTTATTTGACGCGACTGACCGAAATTCCAGCTCTCGACCTAGCAGTGCAAAAGTGTACTTAAAATCCTTAGAAGATTCTTCACTTGACGAGAACGAAACTAGTACGGTACTGGATCGCAACCTGATAGTGCATTATCTTCTTTAAGGCGCGTTTCACAATTCGATTTAAGTTGATCAACTTTTGTGGATCAACGAAATTCGAAAGAAAATTGCTGTGAGAACATATATTTCAATTTTTGTCGGTCAAGTTAAGTTGATTCCATAAAAGATTGACCCATTCAAACTCTTTCAAGTGATGAATCAATGGTTTTCAGAGAGTTGAAACGTATTTGAAGCGCGTGAACATTTGTCAGTTGACGCGAATCATTCGATTCTGGTGGTTATAGTCCGCTTATTAATTTTACAAGACAACAAAATTACATTAAAATGGTCAGAGAGTACTATGATAAAATTTATAGAACTGTATCATAATCATGACTCTGCCTGAGGCTCCGTACTGGTTTTTTATTAGGAACCAATTTCTTATCCAAAAACGGCGCCGCTATTTTGTATCAACTGTTGATTCACGTTTCGCTTGAAATATGTGAACCAAAAACTTAACTGATTTTAGTTGAAAAGTTAATAAACTAAAATCGAATCGTCAAAACGCTCTGTGATGGCTCATTATAATATGTTAGAGACTACTTGGACTGACTGAAAATTTAAACGTTTGAGTTTTCAAGGGTGCTGTCTTTAAATAATAGGTCTGTTCAAGCAAGAAATCAGAGATGGTTTCAAACTGTCAGAGATATTCGACCAGTAAAGTCATAAATATGTCTTCAGTAAACATCGTGCAAGAAGTTGAACGAACGTTTTTGACAGCTTGGAACCAGTCTGGATTCCTTACTTGAACACACCTTATAATGCCATTCTTGTAGCACTACCTGAAGTCGCCATCTCCTTGCTTATTTTAAATAGAACACCCTGTATATTTTTGAATATTCTATGCGTAATTTAAGACTTTTATCAAGGTTTCTTATATTTATCTCTGCGGTTGAGACCACAAATAGTCCGATAGTCAAATAAAGACAAATATAATTTAATAAAATGTTATAATCTAATAAATGAAAATGTAGATTTAGCAAGGGATTTCTATTTTCCATTGTACGTATTTATAATTTGAATGTAGTTGATTTGTGTTAACACGCTTCTAATATTGTTAAATGTCAAACTTGTTGTTTTCAGAGCCTTCTCAGACAGAAAACTTAAATATCGTTGGTACATATTTTGAAAATTTTATATTTTGCGCAAATGCACACAACAAATAATAAGTGAAGTATATCTATAAACGATACTGCAGGTGCAACTACTCCGCGGACTAATGCTCCGAGATGCTGCAATGTAGGTCGCTTCCTGCAAGTCGAACCGCTTAGGCCGAGCGGACCACTTATATCTCAAGTAAAGTATATATTTATGGAATGCATTTTTAGCCCTATTTTCGTTTTTGAAATAAAATACAAGGTGTTCCAAAAAAAACACAAATTGTGGTCATATCACAAATGCTAAAAATATGAGTACATTTATTTTTATGCCATCGAACGTATATCAAAAAAGCGCCTGTAGAATGTTCAAACCGCTTTAAGATTTCTTGAAAGGGAAACGAGAAAGGGGTACCAGTCGCTTTAGCCAAAAATCCAAAGCTCTGTAGCTCGAAAACGGTAACAGATGCAGACATACGGTTTACGTCATTATTATTCAAAAAGAGAGCTCTTGATTCGCCTATCAGGTTTATTGTATCTGTGGCAGATAACAATAACCCTTGAAAACCAACCAATTTGAACCACCCTGTACATTTGGATGTTACTTAGTTCGTGTAACTAGCAAATCATCTAAATGTTGAGTAGAACTGCGGACAACTTACTTGTAGTCCATTGAAAAGTTACATTTGGGGTTGCATTTTTTAGAGGACGCAATTTTATTGTTTAAATGTGAGGGGGGGTTAAAAAAAAGCTTAACTTGAAGTTTGTGGGGTCACCCTCCAACTTCGGCCGCCATCTTGGAAAAGAGAGTTAAATTGTTTTTAGCATTTATCAGGTAAACTATTGGTCATACATTTTTTTTAAAACATTGTTTATTGCAAATTGAATCCTTTACAATTTTAGTTCAGTAACTTTTTGTTGTAAAATCAAAATAACAAATATATTAAAGAAAAACAATCAAAATTTTTAGACAAATTTTCTTTTGGACGCCATAATTTATTTATTTTAAAAAAATGACATCAGAGCATTTTTGTGTAGTGGTTTTCAACGAAGAATTTTTATTATATACTTTTTTATTATATTCATTAGTTTGGGTTTTACAGCGCTGTGAAGTGAACACTAATTTTCCCTACTGATAAGTATAAATTTATAACAATGATATGGCATAGTTTTTAATTATTTTTATAATAATGTTTTTTATTATAGACATTTCAATATTGTTATTTAATAGTTATTGACTCTTTTCCCCACCACCACCAAAAATTTTTGATTGTTTTTCTTTAATGTCTTTGTTATTTTTGATTTTACAACAAAAAGTTACTAGACTAAAATTGTAGAGGACTCAATTTGCAATAAAAAATGTTTTTAAAAATTTTTTGTGTGATCAATAGTTTACCTGATAAATGCTAAAAACAATTAACCCCCAAGGTGGCGGCTGAAGTTGGAGGGTTGCGACCCCACAAACTTCAAATTAAGCTTTTTTTGACCCCCCCCCCATCTAAACAATAAAATTGCGTTCTCTAAAAAATATAACTTCAAATCTAACTTTTCAATGGACTATAGGGAAAATTAGTGTTCACTTCACAGCGTTGTAAAACCTAAACTGATGAATATAATAAAAAAAGTATATAATAAAAATTCTTCGTTGAAAACCACTCTACATAAATGCTCTGATGTCATTTTTTTAAATAGAAAAATAAATAAATTATGGCGTCCAAAAGAAAATTTGTCCAAAAATTTTGATTGTTTTTCTTTAATATCTTTGTTATTTTTGATTTTACAACAAAAAGTTACTGGACTAAAATTGTAGAGGATTCAATTTGCAATAAAAAATGTTTAAAAAAAATGTATGACCAATAGTTTACCTGATAAATGCTAAAAAACAATTTAACCCCCTTTTCCAAGATGGCGGCCGAAGTTGGAGGGTTGTGACCCCACAAGTTAAGCTTTTTTGACCCCCCCCCCCCTCATATCTAAACAATAAAATTGCGTCCTATAAAAAAATGCCCGCTAAGGCCAAAATAATGTAACATTTCAATGGACTATTGGATCAAAGTTGATTTGATGCGGTTTTAAAATGGCGCCGAAAATTGAAAAGAGGAAGGGTTATGGAACTTACGGTTAAATTATATAAGAATAAGTATGCTAGAAATTAAACTCTAGAAAGAATAGCAGATAACATGAATAAGTATACCTAATCTCACTGTTAGGGATATATTGAAAAAAATTAATTGCATGCGAACAGCTTGCTAACAAGTTAGTCGTAGATAGTTTTAAGTGTTTTTTTGTCATCATTGTTACTTCACGAAGAAGGTTCGGAGAAGCTTCCAAATCTAATGCCTAAGAATACAGTTTCCAGTCCAAATCTTTATTTTCTTTTTTTAACTTTTATTTTGACAATCTCCAGGTCTTCTATGAGCATATCAGCGACTATTTTCATACCTTCCAACAACTCACTCATTTTTCTATACGTCTCTGCTGTCATTGATGTCCAATTTAAGAAATGTGGGAACTATCTTGGACTAAGTAAACTTGTCAATATATTGTGTCCAAGTATTGATCCAAGTATACATGGACCATGTCAAACAGCTTTTAATAAAAGAAAACCTCTTGTACATCTTCGATATTGAATGTATGTACCAAAAATACAAGATGTAAGAAATTTCTACGTTTATATTTACTGACGATTGTCCATCCTGTACCTACTTTTCTAAACTCTTGAAATAGTCGATGAAGCTACTAAACTATACTCTCTCAATTTAATTAATAATGGAATATGAATTTAAATTTATAAAGATTATTTGATGTTTGTTTTTAAATAAACCAACAACCCAAAGGATATTGACTGCTTAATTGAATATATGTAGCAGCTTTCTCCATTTATCTGCTCATCTAATAACTAATTAAATATGCATATTTCAGTTCAATGGTCCATTTATTACAATTTATCGTAACAGAACAGCAAATTGGGTCACCCAATTTTTCGGAGAACATTTAATTATAAATGCAAAACAAATTTCGTCAAGGCTGAATGAAAACTAAATAAATTTATAATGCAGTAAATAACTCGACTTCTGAAAAATAGTGCACTTAAATTTTAACAGAAAAAAAAATATCCGATATATAAAAAACATTTTACATGTTTTTCCTTAATGTTATTATGTTGCCAAATATATCTAACAGTACCAGAGTACTATCTATATAGGGTGGTCCGTTTTTCATGGGTCACAACCGTACAATTTTAGGGGTAGCTCAAATTAGAAAATAGTTACGCTTTTTGATGGCCAAATATCTGCTGCCCTTATATGTACACTTACAATGAAATAATAAAAAGAGAGAGAATAATGGAAGATTATCAGTGCATTGTTCATTTCCCTTCTTAAAATATTTAAACATGTCTGTGTAAGGAAGATTCCAACAATAAAAACAAAGTTAGTAAATTTCGAATCCATGGGCGGAGTTGGGGGGGCTTGGGTTGCTTAGCCCCTCCCAAAAATATTCATAAACATCACACACACATTTCAGGATCGAAATTAAAAAATGTATTTTCACCCATGGTCGAATCTGTCAAAATATTTATTGATTTTTTTATTATGTCAAGAACAATTAGATTTTATCAACTATTTAAATTATTGTATATTTTTAATTTTATGGGTTATTCTTCAAATAAAATAGTAATATTAGATACTGCCGTGTTCGTAATTTTCTACATCTGTTACTGTCAAGATCCAATATGGCGCCTATAAGAGAAAAAAACAATTGCGTAAAACTAGTGACCGTAGAAATTTTTTCTCAATGGAAATGAATTTCTCGTATATTGTTATCCATCTGTATTAAATTCAATATCATTATCAACACAAAAAATTGCTATTTTCTGCTTTCTCTCAATGTTTCAGCAACTGTCGCAGATTTCTTGGATCTGTTTGGTTTATTTTAACGACTATCAAAAGGCACATGTACGGTAATCGAATATAAACTCAAAAACACCCTGCATAAGCTTCGTTACCATACAATATCCAGTGCTACTATTACTGCAATCAGAGTTTAGTAAGAAAGTGAGTCGTATTCGTATCCTTTATTTCTTCAATCTGCCTAACATTATTCTAATTTATAATGAAAGGAAAAACCTATTGCGATAAGCAGGTGTCAAACTAATTGCGTCATTACACTTCCTCCCAATGTTTACTGGAACCTATTCGAGTGTCACTGCATTTACAAATTTAAACAAGTATCTGAACATTTCGTTTATATTTTGCAACACGGCGTTACGCTTTTACGAAATCTTATATCTTTCCTATTGTGAACAGAATTTTGTCGAGCTAGTGGACTTGAGACTAATTTTATTAAATTTATGTCCTAGGTAGCAAAATTTCAACCACGGAATAATTTACTGCCATGGCCATCAGTAAAACTTCTAGTGAACATAAACAATATCCAGAAATAAGTATATGTATAGATCCTCCTTCTTACTTAAAATATATAAACAGTCTAACTGCAACTACAGTACATGTTATGTTCAATTAGTAGTTTCTTTAAAATTTATTAAAAACTATTTTTTCTGGTTATATTACAGCAACACTTGATGGGGTATGAATTTAATTAAGATTGAAAAATTATAAACAATTTCATAGCATCTTTGTAAGTACAAGTAATACAGAAAGGTTATTTAAAATTGAGATAGTGAAGAATTAGTAGGTAATACAATTCTTACATATCAAAAAAACCAAAATATAAATTAAAATAAATTAAACCGGTTCAAATTTGTAAAGGTTTTTAATTCAGTTAAACTGTCTCCTATTATTATGGCTATAGTTCAGATAACTGAAGAATAAGTGCATCTCTTGACTTGATTAAACATTGTTTATTATTGATATTGACATTCTCTATAATCTGAGGAGTGAGTAACATTATGATTAATTATTTACATAATAATAGTCTTACATAGTGTTGCACTTATATTGTCTTATCCATATGCAGGGTGTTGTAAAATGGTATTCGCAGAATTCTGAAGCAGATTCTGCATCCAAAAATATGAAAAAAATCCTGTAAACGTAGCTCCGTAAATGCTTTCGAAATACAGACTGTCAAAAAAATGTTAAATATTTGTTTTTTTATGACAATTTCTAAATTTTTAATTAAAAATCGTTTACATTTGGATCAATACATTTATGATACGTAGATTATAATTTGGTATAGTCGACTGCATTTCAGGCCCTCCAAGGGCGTAGATATAGGGAAGTATCTATTGATTTTTGACCAAAAAATCAACGCCACTGGATTTTCTTTTGGTTTTTACTTTATTTTTAGGAATCTCATTTATTTTAGAGCAAAAAGATCCACTTGCACATTTGTCGTTTAGTGAACAGATTTCGAGCTATTACAATTTTTTTAACATTTAGTATCAAACTCGATGTACTATACTACTATATTTGTACTATATGTACTATATTTGTATTAATAACGCCATAACAGTAATAAGGTACTAGGTTGAGAGATCTTGGAAGCTTTAAAAACTTTAAATACAATAAATATTAAAAAATTCGAAACAGCGAATTAATAAAGTGGAAAAAAAACTTCTAATGATTTTAGAAAAATAGGTTCTGTATGCTCCAATATGTTTTATTTCCATGTTTAACAAAGCTACAATAACAAAACCTATAGTCCCATATAGCTCTTTTCATAGCCTATTCAATGGCGCTGCATGAAAGTAAAAAATATCCCGGGAAAATAAATTTTCAACATTAAATAGTTAGCTTAGAACCCTAGATCTACTACAAAATGAAACCATGATCGCTTAGGTATCTTAAAAGATAACAGAGATATCGGCCTGGGGAGTTTAAAATTGCGAACCCTTTGCTATTCAATAAAACAACAAAATTAAATAATAAAAAAAACAAGCATGAAATTTGTATTTTCTACTATTAACATAAGTAAATATAAAATAAACGATTAAATTAAAAGAAATTTCAGATATGTTGATACGTTTACTATATCGTTCAACTCTCAATCAATTTTAAATGATACTACTTTAGTTAAGATGTCTGTAAATTAATCATGTTAATGAAAATATTTAAGTCGTCTTTTTTCTAACTTGACATGAACATAGACCATTAACGATCCAATTAAATCTGGTTACCGTGTATATTTAAAGTGGATTTATCTACGAATACCTTAGCCGCATATAGCCTGTTTTATAAATGAAAATTCCAGTGCAGAGAAATTTCCGCCCGATTTAGATCATGGAGAATAACATGTCAACGCGTCTGTCTGGCACAGTGGGGTGGATTATTTCTAAAATAAGCTTATCCCTCATGTTGCAAGCATTTCAAATATTCTCAAAATTTACTCCTTCCGAGATATTTCAAGACCTGGGTTTTCAGCTTGCGGTCAATGTAGCTCGCAATTTGCGATGGATATGAGATACTGAACTAGGATAGGAATAATGTAGTTTGCTGATTTCCATAATTTTTTGAAAATCTTCTTAAAAATTAAGCAGATAAACTTATCCATTGACATCCCTAACAGCGGTTGTTTCTTTAAATTTTATTTTTGGCTTTTCATTTGAGCCCGTAAAAATAGATAGACACATTATTAGACTATCCAGCCAGAGTAAACAAATAGAGTATCAGTTTTACGATATATAAATTGAAATATAATGTTTCTAATGTATGCTTTAATTTACCAATCTGTACAGGGTGTTAACGATAAGTTTGGTCAAGCTTCAGTATTCTGCCGATGAAAATATTTGAGATGTGCTTGTATAACAGTTTTTTTTTCATAACTTAAATTCTGAAAAATATTATTTGAAAATTTTAGGAGGTGATAGTTTTCTAACATGAGTTATTTTTCTGTAGATAAATTAATTTAAAATATACTACAGTGGCGTAGTTACTATACTGGGCGAGCAATGTAAATTTTTTAAGAAAAAAACATGCAACACTGATTCTTCTAAAATGTGGTGATAATTTTAGAATTTCGTATTAACATGTGGCAAAACAAGAGTTGACACGTATTCAGATAATTGGGGTTGTAGAACATGCTTTTGAAATATCAACGTATACTAATATCTTAATATAGTCCTACAAAAGGAGTCTGTTAGATTGATATCGGGGGAACGGGCCGGTTAAGCAAAGGTCATTGTTAGAAACTAAACTAAAAATTCCTTACAAAGTTTTGAATGAAAAGCTATTTTATGGGAAGCTTCAATTATTTCAATCAGTTAAATATATCGCTGGAGTTTGGCTGATCATCCTGTTGAATTTTAAACAGTAGGTACCACTGTAATTTTCATGGCATTATTAAAATATTGCACTAAAATAATTAATAGGTAATAATAGCAGTTATGAAACTACTTGAAAATTAAAAAAATATACAATATAATGTTAGTCAAATATACAGTATGCGCCAAAAGTATGGAATAAATTCAATAAAAACGAAACAATTAATTTTTGGGAAAAATCCTCGAACAGGTCGATTTTTAATTTAAAAAATACATATTTTAGCGTAAAATGCGATTTTCAAATGTCATTTGTTTTCGAGTAATGACGTCATCGATTTTTTTTTAAATGGCAACACCATATATTTTTTCTTGATTCTAAAAGATCGTTTAATTCTCTATCAGACAGTACTAAAATTTTGCCCTCTTACATAGGAAAGTTTTCGAGTAAATGACGATTGAATGTTAGAAAACGTAAATTTTATCCATAAAAAAGTAACAATTCTGAGGTATGTAAAATAAAATACAATTGATTAAATTTTATACTTAAATTAAATGTTCGAATTGCCATCCACCAACTTCTTGACAATGCGCAAGTCTGTGAAGAAATTCTTCTTGCACATTATGAATGATTTCTGGGGTAACTTTGCGTATTTCGTCCCGAATGCGATTTTGAAGTTCTTCTAAATTACATGGTTTATTAATGTACACTTTTGACTTCAAGTATCCCCATAAAAAATAGTCAAGAGATGTAAGATCTGGCGATCTTGCAGGCCATTCTATCGGTCAGCGTCTGCCGATCCACCTCCTAGGAAAACAGTTGTCCAAAAAATCTCGTACAGGGCGCGCATAGTGCGGAGGTGCACCGTCTTGCTGAAACCATATGGTATCGTCAGGAATGTCAGGGTCATTATTGTTAGGAAAAATTACTGCAAGGGCTGGAACAAGGTCATTTTCTAGAAACTCTAAATATCTTTGTCCTGTAAGGGTTCCTTCAAAGAAGAAAGGCCCTGCTATTCTGTCGTCAACTATTCCAGCCCACACATTTAATTTCTGAGGGTGTTGGGTATGTGCCTCTGCCATCCAATGAGGATTTTCCCGACTCCAATATCTGCAAGTTTGACGGTTTACTGTACCATTCAGACAAAATGTGACCTCATCTGAACAAAGTATTTGCCGGTGTAAATTTCTATTTCCTTGACATAAATCCATTATTTTTCGCAAAAGTGTAAGCGGCGATCGGGATCATCTTCATTGAGTTCCTGCACAAGTTAAATTTTGTAGGGATGATATTTTTCCTTCCTCAAGATACGTAGCACTGTGCTCTGACTAGTGTCATTGTTTAATGCAACAAATCGTGAAGAATTATGAGGAGTATCCACCATACTTATCCAAATGTTCTGTTTCTGATTTTAATTAATGCTTGGACGTCCAGGTTATAGAATATTTACAACATTGCCAGTTTCTCTAAATTTAGACTCTACCTTACTGACTGTTGATTGGCTGATAGGGCGATCTGGATATTTTTCATTAAATAAATCGCAAACTTCCTGCTGAGTTATAGTCATATTCCCGCATCCGATAAGAATTAAAATTTCAATTCTTTCAGTAACAGTTAACTGTTCCATAATACTTTAAATTGAATAATAATTTCTATGTAGCTTACAATACTTATTAGAAAGTCGGTGTGACAATGACACTTTGCAAAGATTTTCACCTACTTGATAACGTTTTTGCTTTATTTTAATTGATTTACGTTTTCTAACATTCAATCGTCATTTACTCGAAAACTTTCCTATGTAAGAGGGCAAAATTTTAGTACTGTCTCATAGAGAATTAAACGATCTTTCAGACTCAAGGAAAAAAATATGGTGTTGCCATTTAAAAAAAAATCTATGACGTCATTACTCGAAAACAAGTGACATTTGAAAATTGCATTTTACGCTAAAATATGTATTTCTTAAATTAAAAATCGACTTGTTCGAGGATTTTTCCCAAAAAATAATTGTTTCGTTTTTATTGAATTTATTCCATACTTTTGGCGCATACTGTATATACAGAACGAAATGCAAGCAAATCAATGGTTTTTAACCAATAAATTGAAACTTAATCAAGATAAAACACAGAGATTAGTTATCTCTTCTAACAGCTCTTTAACAGGAGGTAAAAATTTTGGGTATATACTTTCATGACAGATTAAACTGGTCGTCTCTTGTTGACCATTTGAAGTCTAGAATAGCAAGCTGGGCGTGTTCTTTTTTTCCACCAAAATTATATGTTGATTTCCACCAAAAATGTATTGGTGAAAACGTGTTTGCATCAGCTGATCCTATCACGTGACTCTTTTTAGTCTTTGGTGGAAGCACCCCATATTCACCACAATTTACAAAAAAGAACGCTTTGGTGGAGTACATAACCTCAGTTTTTTTTTTAATTTCAGAGTATTTTGTTTGACACCCAGAAATCCTAATTTAGCAACCTGCAGATATTTTCTCAATTTCTTTTGATGTCAGTTTAATTGAATATGACAAATTATTGTAGATGAAATTAACATCCACAGCTTCCTGGTTCTCCATTTTTTATGAATTAGTGTCTATAATAAGCATTAACAAAACCAAAATCACTTCACACAACAAAAAAATGGTTTATATATTTTTTTAAGGTTATTTTATGGTTATGTGGTCTTCCAACATAAAAGCACCAGTTCCTAGTGTTAATTACAGAACATACTGTTAACCTATATTTAAAGAATTGGGCATAATGCCTCTTCCGTCATTGTATATCTACCATAATTTACTTGAGATCCATAGGAGTGTTTAAGGCCTAGGAGTTCAAAAATTTTAATTTGTCCAATCATTTAGGTACCTTATGAGCTTAGGCTTTTAAATTCGGTGTTGTTTAAAAATGCGATTAAAAAACTTCTCAAATATTGCTTCTAGTCTAGAGTTTCTGGAAGTGCCACTTACTTAAGTTACTATGTGTTAACATGTACATACAAATTCACCTGTATACAATACTTTGACATTTATTTAATCGTAAGCATTGTGTTACTACACACTTGACATATTTTTTATTCAATTGTTTGTCACATTTTCTTTGTGCTGTATGCATATTATATTTTCACTTATATTTATGTATCTAATTATTACTTTTACAAATTCACTGTTTTCTGTAGTTTTTAACATTAAAATTGTGACCTGCTTCAAATGTTAATTAAAGCATAAGGTTGTTAATAAACTCTACTCTACTCTACTCACTCTACTTTACTCTACTCTACTCTACTCTACTCTACTCGACTCTACTCGACTCTACTCGACTCTACTCCCCTCTACTCCGCTCTACTCCACTCTACTCCCCTCCACTCCACTCCACTCCACTCCACTCCGAGTACGAAATCGCTTATAGACGCTTTTCGGAATGGTGCAACATTAAAAAGGTCCCTGGGAAATGTAACGAAAGTGTTTTACTGGCATACTTTGAGGAAAAAGCCAAGATATGGAAATCGTCTACGCTGTGGTCAAATTATTCCATGATCAAAACTATGTTAAAAATAAAGCAAGATCAAGATATAAGCAAACATTATAAACTTATTGCTTTTTTAAAACGGAAGGGTGAAGGATATCAAGAAAAAAAGTCAAAAGTTTTGACGAAGACGCATATCGACAAATTTATCACAGAAGCAGAAGACGAAAAGTATCTGATGATGAAAGTCGCAGCAATAGTGAGTGTCTTCGGGGCGTGTCGCCGGGAGGAATTGTATCAGATGACAATCGACAATATCGAATATTTGGGCACTTCGGTTGTTGTGACCATACCAGATACTAAAACGAAAGTGCCTCGGACATTCAGTGTTGTTGGTGAATTCTATTTAAACTTTTTTAGAAAGTATATGGCACTCCGTTCACCCAACGCTGACCATAGACGACTTTTTCTTAAATATAGGAAGAATAAATGTGTGAAGAATCCAGTCGGAATTAACATGTTTGGTAAAATGCCTGCCGACATTGCAGAGTTCTTGAATCTACCAAATCCTCAACTCTAAACCGGACACTGTTTTCGTCGTTCATCGGCGACATTGTTAGCAGATTCTGGTGCAAATCTTACTACCATCAAAAGACATGGAGAATGGAAATCTTCGACGGTAGCTGAAGGCTACATTGAAAATTCATTGGAACAGAAGAAGGAAATTGCGTGCCAAATACTTCCTACTGCTGCAACTACTAGCAAGACTACCAGTGCGACCAGTAGTATTTCTACAGAAAATAGATGTGTCACACATGTTGACAGTAAAACCAACTTTAGTGTGATGACTCCGCAGGGAATTACAATTTCAAATTGTTCTAATTTTACTATAAATGTTAATAGTAATAACTAGTTAAAATGTTGGTTTGTACTTATTTAAAATAAAAAGTTGTTCATGTGTTTGTTAAAACGTTTTATTAATTTTCAAAACAAAATTTAAATAAACTTTGATTTACTTTTAACACGCGTGTCAAAAAATGACATTTCTAACATCAAAAATGACAATTAAAAAGCCCACTTTTAACAGTTTTGTAGAAAAACATTTTTATTAACATTCCTTCTACATCTAAGAAGGAAAACTTTTTATTAACAGCGTCCTTTTCTAATTTTATTATTTTCTTAACTTTTCTTATTATAATCGACAAACGAAAATGTGACTGTGTCTAGAGCAATATGACCTAACTTCAACTTCTTCTAATCGATAGGAAATGTCTGTTTTTATTGAAGAATAAAATTCTCGTCACGTTTCTCATAATTTCTTATTAATTCCTGGTACTGACACTTTAATGAATATATGCTTTGACGTGACTGAAATTTGATTACTAGACGTTATGACGTCTATAAATATCTTCGCCCTCAAATGTTATTATAAATAAATATACCTACTATTGTAATATGAGGGATTATTATTTAATTGTCGTTGCGAGCATTCGACCTTGTTTATTGAAAGGTAGCAAAAAATCTTTATAATTAATTTGAATTTATCATATGTGGAATCTTCTAATTATTTTACTTATCCATCTTTGATTTATAATCTGTTCCGTGGTCACTCAATTACGATACTTATTCAACTTATTAAAAAGAAAAAGTCACATTTCCAAAGATATGGGGAATGTCCTGCTTGACTGAATTTATGAATTTAACTCTAAGCTTCAACAATTACAGCCAAAATGGTACCACAAGGCCTTGGGGCCTTTAAGTTACTTGTTCTAGTGCTCTGCTAACTGATAATGTTCTAGGGGAAGCACTACTTTGTATTAACGACAAAATATGACTCTCTAATTGATAATTTCACAAATTTTTTTTTCTCAGAATATCGACCCAAAACTAACAACCTAGTTGGGCGTTTGTAATTTCTATATTCACCCTTTATCACTACTACTACGAACCAGAATAGCAGTTAAAGTCTTGACCACAATCGATAGAGCCACAGATAGCTAATTTATCTGTGATAGAGCCTACTTGTCTGAGTACGTTGATACACCATATGTTTTACCACCTACCATTAGAAATTTTGAAATAATTATGTAAAATCATCATTTTAGTTAAATATGAACATTATAAAAAGTTTTGAAACTTTCCTTTTCTAAATTTCGTACATTTTAAATAATTTCCAGGAAAATATTACTTATTTCAGCTATGAACGCATTTCTTAAATTTCTACGTCATTCAAAAAGTACCGTATAATTATCTAAAGAAATTATTCTATCTAAATTTACTAACCTGTTTTAATGAAAACACTCTATAAATATCTAACTTCACTTTTGGCAGTGGGAACACGAAAATTCAACCACAATAGAAGAGATCTGACCTATTTCTGCATTTTTAGGATTGCTTCTTCAGGTGGCCTCCTTTAAGTTGAGTCAAATATCCAATTACAAAAATTATTATATAAATTAAAATTATTTGAAATTAAATATCGACAATGACAAAAGTGACAGACTGTCAATGAATTTAATATGACAATACCTACTTGAACAATGTTAACCCTTTATGTAAAAGTTTTTATATATTTTTAGGTATTAATAATATTTACATTTAAATAGTCGAACGGGAGAAAATCAAATGGCGATTAGTTTGGTGACTGGACTGACTATTCAACTCTGGGCTTGCCATGATTGATCTGCAAGTCTCCGGACCTGAATTCAATAGAAATATTTTTTACAAGTGTGACCATATGAAATTATTCATAATCAATTATTGATAATCAATTATTGATGAATGCAACCTGTGGTGCAATCAAATCGGAATTTTTCATGTTTGACATACTTACCACCAAAAAGTTAAATGAATGAATGTTGCCAGACTTCCGGATTAATCCGGAGATTAACGGATTTCTGCTACATTTTATAGATAAATAATGTTCCAATTTTACTTTAGATAACAATTTATTTAAAAAATAAATATACATTTACAGTACTAAAGATTCAACACTGTTAAATGCTGTGCATTTCAAATATATACAGGGTGATCCGTTTTTCATGGCTCACCATTGGCATCCCGGGAACCGTAAAATATACAAGGTGGCTCAAATTAGTTGCGCCTTTTGATGACCATTAAGATGAACCAAACAGATCCAAGATGTTGTTGCTAAAATATTGTGAAATAAACTGAAAATAGCGATTTTAGAAAAAGCCATTTAGCATCTTATTTCTCAACAGAAACAGCTGAAATTTTGTACAGAGGGATACGGATATACAAGAAATCAATTTTCGTCTAAAAAAAATGTCTACGGCTGCTAGTTTCGGTTATGCAACATTCAATTTTTTCTTTTTCAAAATTGTGAATACGTCAATATGTCACACTACTATTTTATTTGAAGAATAACGCTTAAATTAGAAATATACTATTATTTTAATATATAATCTAGTTGTCCTTGACGTATTACAAATTTTAATGTTTCTCAAAAATAGTTCACTTTAGTGCGTCCAATATAGATTATTTTATTGATATAGAAAATTTTAAAAAAAATCTCATATTAAGAATACCATCTCAACTTGAATAGACAAAAATTGTGAAAATTAACTCTTATGAAAACTGCCCCTTCTGAACAGATGCAGCTTTATTCAATGTTCATCTTCATTACAAAAATTTAAGACAGAATATAAAATTTAAAGTGAATTAATCTGTCACTGTTCGCGAAAATAAAAACATTTTAACCTTGCGAAATTCTGTACACTCATTTTTTACTTCTATTATTTTTTACTTCTACGTATTTATTTTATATGACGTTTATTTTTTTATACTTCCTCGAGTTCAACGTATGGACCACATCTTATCTAAATTTCCGTGTAGATTGTTTACGTATGTTATATGTAAAAACCAGATTTTTATTATAAATATTTATAAAATGCGACGTTTACAGAATCAAGCTTCTGTATACGTATACCTGTGTGGCTATACTTATGAATAATTGCATTACCGTTAATTATTTAGAAATAGTAAACCGAATCTTGATAATTACATTTTAAAAACTGTTAAAAAATTATGTAAGTGTAAAGAGCGTTCACCCATTTTTATTATACAGACATCGCAGACAGAGATATGGATGGTATCATGCAATATAAATGTATTTATTAGTAATGCTAATTAATAACAGATAAGCATAAGGTGATAAGCAAGTAATTAAATTAATAAACTATATATAACACTAAAAAGGAATTTTATAGCAACATGGACATATACTAAAGTGTATATTCAAGAAATAACAATTTTTTAATAGGTATTTTGACATACAGGATGCAGTAGGTTCCTTAGACTTGTAAGCTATACTATTAATATACAACTCTAAACATAAATAAATTTTATTCCAAACAAAGTTGGTAATGCAATCATCATAGAATAGGTAATACGAAAGACCTCACAGTAATGCCAGTTATAGTCTAAGATCCCACTATAAAACGACCTTCACCAAGCTGGTTAATGGATAAAAAGTATTTTATATCCAATTAAATATGTCAATAAATATATTGCAAATGGGTTGTCTAAAAAAATTCAGTCCAGAATATGATTAATTAACAATTAAAAATTTTTTTTTAAACATTTCACTGGTTTGGTCAATAGACAAATTCCATATCAATCGAAAGTATGAAGCCCATAGAATATGCAAACGTTAGGTTGACTATTTTTTTCCCGTCACAACTCTTGAGTAGGCAGGTATAAACAGGTAAATCGATACTACTTGCACCGGTGTGGTTAATAAATTAAAGTTAAATTAAAATAAAGATTATTTCATTACCAACACGGTGGTATGGGGGTTGTCTGCGAAAAATCAGTCCTGAATTCCGGTTGTCGAGTTTTAAAAAGTAAAATATTCCCCAGCGAACCATTCTATGCGATAGAAGAGTATACAGCATTGCAGATGTGTGTAGTTCGTCCATACCGAAAATGAAGACGATCCGTTATCCGTTTCTCCAAAAAATCGAATAAAGTCCTAGGAACCCCTAACGCGAAAACGGACAAATTTTTTCGATTCCGCGTCTCAAAGAGTATGTGTCTTTAAAATTTCGATTCAATCGGTTGGGGGGCGGCATCCCGTTTTTTAACATTTTTTCGGTACATTACCGGATGCGCCCCTGCCTTATCGCGAAGTATACGTACATAAAATTTGAGGTCAATCGGATTCGATTTGTGGCCGTGAGATATGCAGATTTTTTTTTTTACTTCTAACGACGAACATGAGGCTAGGTAAACGGCGACTGTGGGACGGGATCGGAGGTTTCCCGAATTAATAACTGAGGGGTGGAGTCTCAAAGTCACGAGTTCGAGAAATCGACCTTTTCTGTTTCATTTCGAATACATATTCGAATGTTTTTTATGAAAATATGAACAAATGTTTCTATATAATTTTTTGTACAAACAACGGTTTACGAGTTGGGCGGCAAAATACCACCGTCTCCGGACTTTATTAGATTTGTTGGAGAAACAGATAAACGGATTGTCTTCATTTTCGGCTCTTGTAAACACGAAATTTGTCTAAAATTATTAAAATTTTTTGTGGCTTCTTCTCCACCTTAATAAAATTTTTTGATTATATGTATCGTGTCTTTTAAAAAAATAAACGTAATTCGGGGCGGCAAATGGATTATTAGAAAATTTTATTTTTTACGGGTTTTCGATCTCGACATATCATTAGTAGTGTCGAAAATGTTGTTTTATTGTCATTGAAGGGCGTTAGGGGTTCCTAGGAACAGATTAATAATAATAGGTACCACCGCCCCCGGACTTTATTCGATTTTTTGGAGAAACGGATAAACGGATCACCTTCGTTTTCGGTATGGACGAACTAGACACAGCTGCAATGCTGTGTACTCTTCTATCGCATGGAATGGTTCGCTGGGGAATATTTCACTTTTTAAAACTCGACAGGAATGATTTTTCGCAGACAACCCTACCATGGTACCGTGTTGGTAATGAAATAATCTTTATTTTAATTTAACTTTAATTTATTAACCACACCGGTGCAAGTTACTATACTCGCTACAAGAATTCAGACGACTTACGTCATACGAACAAATGAATAATTCATTATATTTTCATCAAAATATTTAAGAAACTGCAACTGATAGTAATAAAACTATATACTACACTAAAAGTTAGTATTATATATTGCACCAAATTGCAAAATATGATTGTTTTTAACGCGACCAAATATCGAAAATTACTTTGACAATAAAAACAAATGTGTAACGTCAGCCGTGACGTAAGACGTCTGAATTCTTGACGCGAGTATAGTATCGATTTACCTGTTTATACCTGCCTACCCAAGAGTTGTGACGGGAAAAAAATAGTCAACCTAACGTTTGCATATTCTATGGGCTTCATACTTTCGATTGGTATGGAATTTGTCTACTAACCAAACCAGTGAAATGTTTAAAAAAAATAACTTTAATTGTTAATTAATCATATTTTGGACTGAAATTTTTTAGACAACCCATTTGCAATGTATTTATTGACATATTTAATTGGATATAAAATACTTTTCATCCATTAAAATTTTATAAATAGAGAGGGCGTTTATATGTGTGTATCGGTATAGGGTTAGCTATGACCAAGTACAAAAATTTTAACCACGTGTTCAGATAGGCCTAAAAAGCAAGAAAATTATTTCGGAATTCTATTTCGATGTTTCAAAAATGACACAAAACCCTCTTTTCCTCCGGAAAATCGGCGTCTATAATGAACATTGTCCGAAATGTTTTAGATCTGTCAGCTACCATCGTTTTTACAGCTTTTTCAATTGTAGAAACGACGAAAATGAACATTAATAATGTTATGTAATACCTATCTGATAGATAACAGTTAATCCGGTTAGCTGCAGCTCGTTTTTCGCTCCAAACTGTCAAAACTGCATTATCACCCATTACAGATCCGTTAGAATTATCCACTACAACACACAATTTGCGTAGCACAGTCAAAGTTTACAGAACTAAAATATAAGTTACCGCACTCGATCACGTGATCGGTATTTCCAGTACCCCCTTCCCCGCCTACCATTTGGGTACGCGTTGGTACACAATACGATACTCAGTGTTTTGGTTTATCGCGCATCACACATTATCTTGAGTTTATAGAGTGTCTCAGACAATTCGTAGTGGACTTAGTTTATTTAATAATGTCCAGACATCGAAGTTCTGTGGATGAGTGTTTTACTGCATACAATGGTGTACTACCATTTTTCCGGTTCGAATTACAAAAAATTATTTGCGACTCAGATTTTTCTCTTTAAAAGGGAAAATTTCCCGCAAATATTGTTATAACTACTTTCTTGCAAAAATAATCCTTGGCAACAAGCTTTAAGCTTTACATGAACACATAGATTCTGCAGATCAATGTTACAAACTAGTAAGAATATACATATAGCTTGCATTTTGACGAAACAAGATTTGCAAATTTTAAGCGAAATTACAAAAAGTTGTATTTTGCAAATTAAAAGCATTTGAGACAGACTTAAGAATTTATAAAAAAATATATATTATAAAATTACTAGTAGTTAGTTTACTATGCCTTACATATATTAGTGTATAAGATATATGTTAGAAATTCTGTGTTTTTTTGATTAAAAAAATCACTCTTACAATATTTGTCTAGACTTGACACACATATGTATGTAATTATTTCAATTGGAATAACATTGTTCAACCAATTTTTATTAATGGATA
The DNA here is from genome assembly GCA_037114965.1 of Monochamus alternatus. Classification (NCBI taxonomy): domain Eukaryota; kingdom Metazoa; phylum Arthropoda; class Insecta; order Coleoptera; family Cerambycidae; genus Monochamus; species Monochamus alternatus. Next base: position 18,726,133 of record CM073427.1, read on the forward strand.
GGTATCCAGTTTTTTATTAAATTACATTGTAGGATAATTAGGCATTATTTCTCACGTCATATTACAGACAATAACTACAAAAATTTATTTATTTTTAATTTCATTAATATTAATACCCTCGTAACGCCAAGAACAATATTCGATACTGGATTACCCTGGTATACGCCAGTCCTTAAACCGTTTGAGTTGGTGGTATCGCCTTGGTCTCGCGTTTTCACTTGTATTACTTATATTTTAATTCTGTAAACTTTGATAAAATTGCCATTTATTCTAAGAAAATTGAACGAAAGTAATATTAATGTATAATACTGTTAGAAATACGATTCATATCGGCTTGGTGTTTATAAACATTGTTGGGCTGTGTCTTCACCAAGCCTCCTGTCACTCCTGTCAGTAATGATTCGTGATTCGACTCCGAACAAGAGCGCTGCCTGGATTGAAAGGCCGCTGGTTATTTTATAATTAGTGAAATAATTACAATCACATATAATTACTGGGTCAATTGTATTTACTAGTCATATTAATAAATATACACGTGTTTATTTGAAATGATTAATCTTTGAGATGATTTATTAATCTAAATCTCAAATTTTTGGGCGTTTTATTATCGTAAATCTAATAATAGAAAACTTTGAATGCACTCGCGTTAGTCATTAATTATAAAATCTTGTCCGATAACCTAGAAAAACAAATTGCCGAACTATATTATAAAAAAATAACTGTACCCACGCGTTACAAATTTCTTTATTTAATTGCTACAAAACGTTTAATATTGAAAAAATAGGCACTAAAAACTGAAGAAAATCACAAACATAAACAGACAGTTTCAAAACGGTTTCGATTATGGCAACACAGTATTGCTGGTTGCTGGCGGCAGACTAAAATGAATTAGGGTTTACTATAAAATCGAAAAAAAAATGTTCTCAGTTTTATAAATAAGTTCGGAAATTTTTTAAAAGGAGATTCCTTTAATTCTTATTTATCCCTTTCGTAAAATATTTGTACTTAGTCATATTTAACCCTGTATAGTAAATACTCAATATTCTCAAATATACAACAGAATAAACAATAGTATTACTTTAAGTATGGAGGATTCATATTTTCATTTAAATATAAGAAGACAATAACAAGAATTATTTATTTATATTTACTGCCATTATTCTAGTTTTATCGTGATTCTGAAAAAAAATAGTTTGTATTACCTTAGAAATACTGAAGTAAAATATTTAATTTATAAATTATGCTTGTAGAATTTATATAACACAACAGAAGGTAGTGAGTAATAATAAATTAAGAATATTAAGATATAATGAAATTGGAGCAATAAATTGTCATGTTATCACCTGAAAATATTTTTTCTAGCCAGTTCTTTTTTAGTAATCGAAGAAATCACATTGCGTAATTACTTTTTCTAAGATACTTTTGAAATATATATAGTTATTTAGTACCTGCAACAGTTTTTACGCCTACGTAATAGATAGTCTTCCCTAGATTTAAAAAATTTTTCCATATTCCTTTTATGAAAATTGTCACTAGATTGTTTTAGTGATGACGCCACAATTTATGCAACCAGTGCTACAAATGAAAATTACCTGTGAAATAGACGAATAGAAATATATATATTTTTTTATTGGGTTGCCACATTTATTTATGAAAAACCATGTAACAGATTATGTACACACAAGATCAAGATTAGTTAAATTATAGAAAAATGATATACAGTTCAACTATTTGTATGAGAATTTACTGATATTTGCCTTAAAGCCAACATTAACTATTACATCCATATGATTAATTGCATACATAAAGGTAATAAGAAAAGGAACATATCAACATCATATCTCATTGGACAAGTTCTTGTTGAAGTTTTCTATACGGTAAAACCAAATAAAATTAGCAACTCTGGCAAAAATAATTAATATTAGTATTGTTAGTAATGGTAAAAAGACATTTTAAACAGTTTATCTAAAAGATTTAGATAATACTTTAATAGTTAGTCTAAAATTAGTAAAATAATATTTTTTTATCGAATTCACGAGAATTTTTTTTAATATATCTATTAACTGAATAATACTTTTTCAATGTTTATTTTTTACATAATTTGACATTTAAGCATAGGCCTCATTAGAATCATTATAATTTGATTCAAATGTATTTTTTTAATAACGAGGAGTAATGGAGGTTGCCTATTTTGTGGTATCATTTTCACCACAGACTAAATAGTTAACGCAAGTTATTTAGTCTGTGCATTCACATTAGTTCAGTTCATTGCGCAACTCTTCTCTGATATAATTAAAAACTATATAATAAACGCAACTAAATCTATCTGTATGAATATTGTACAAACACTGATATCAGGAAGCACAAAATATATTCAGGAAGCACTTATGGTAACTTTCCTCTGGTAAATATTAACTAGTACGTTTTACAGCATTCTATATATGCAATGTATACATCAATGATATTCGACCATAGATGGCAGAGCCTGTCAAAATGCGGCAAATCTTACCGATTGAATTTGTATCTTTTTTATTCACCTTTCATCGGCACTATTTACTCTCCCCAACAATTAATTTATTTCACAAATTACGCATATTACATTTTCCTAACGATGGAAATACAAGTAGCAAATACACTGAGGTATTATAAACCGCAGTAATTTATACACCAAGTGGTACATTTTGCACAGAAGCAAATTTTTATGACCGTGCTACTCTAACGACAATTTTCTTGACAGGTTTTGTATCCTGTAAAAGTGAAAGTAAAATACGTATTCATTTTTTTTTACTATTATATACGTTACTATGGTACTTCTATTAACTTTTGTGTAATATTTATTTAGTAGAACCATTCAAATTTATTAAGTTTAACAATTCTTATTATTTTCCACATTCCTTCTACTCAAAAATTTGTATTAACCCATTGTATAATATGTAAAAGTATGATTTGTTCCCTTGGGCGCCCGCATAGGAGACCAGTAGTTACAGCCTCTCCCTGAGAATTTGCATATTTGCCATTTTTTATAGCTATTTTTATGTATTACTATATAGAGTGATTCAGTCATAATGCCATTAATTTTAACCACGTATTCGGAAGGCCTAATAAAGACAGAAAATAGAAAAAAAAGTTTTACTCATCCTTTCAAAGGATAAACAAATCAACCCATAACACGGTGCTCCTGGTATGCTACAAATTTTCTGATGGTGCGTTCGAGTGTTGAAGCGAAATAACATTGCCATGTCGCCAGGACCACATACGTAACAACATCATGTTGTTGACAAACTTCTAGTACGCAATCTCAAATGTCATTTTGTATTTATTTTTTAGCACACAATTTTATACAATAAGTAACTCTGCATAAAATATACCTATTTTTTGTCATCCGTTCATTATGTTTTTTGAAGGTGTAATTAAATTGAATTTGAACGTAGATGTTCACAAATATGCAAATTAGAACTACTCTTGTGACACAATCAAAAAAACAACAAACACGAAACGCAACATCCTACACGAACATGATAACTGATGAGAGAATTGGAAGAGAAACGACTGACTGAGGGCACGAGAGTCTTTTGTATTACTCAGTATTGAAATACGGAAAACTTGTCAGCCTGTTTTAATAATTTATATAGTGGGTTTCATCTCACTATTTATGTAATGAAATGTAAATGGTATATTATTTGATCCGTAGGAGTTTTGTAACTTCGATATTAAATATTTCTTAAACTGAAACTTAATATGATAATATGTTATTTGCATAATTAAACAAAAATAATTTGTAGTATTCATTACATATTTTAACATTACAGTAAGTAGGTACTAGAAAAATATTCAAATTTGGCAACGCCGCGTCAAGCTGACACCGAAATGAACTAGAAGCTAAATCGGTGACAGTCTGAAAATAGGGTTTAAACAATGATTTCATTTTTTACGTGGTTGCTAAATCTTTTGTCTATCGATATATTGCTCATAACACATATCCATATGTACATAACATATCCACGTTTTTCATTTTGGCCCCCACTGAGAAATTTTCCATTTTTTAAATAAACAGTTTATCTCATCTCATTTTGATATAAATACTTACTCTATCAAAGGTGCAGAACTTTTTTTTGGACCTCTAAGGATATATAAAGGACCCTTCAAAATTTAATGCAAAATATATTACGAACGAATAATCTATTATCGACAATAATATCTTCAATTTTACCCCACTCCAAACAACCAAATTTCACAGTTTTCCTAGTTTATTTCATTGTTAAAAGAATTAAGGATTGGCGAGAGAGCAAATATGATAATTACTTAAATTACTAATTATATTATTAATTCCATGTATGTTATCGCTATGGATCTGGTTCATTAAACCTCATCCCGTAATTAACCTAATTAACCATTACAGCATAAATTATACTGTGTTTATCTAAATGAGTTTTTTACTAGAGTAGAAAAAGGAAGTTAAAGTCCTTAACAAAAGCATATAACATAATTTAAATGGATGAGTAGGACCCAAAATAAAAATTTATTACATTACTTTAACAAAATTTAAATAAGCTCTTACTTTAGGGTCGTAACTAATTTTGTCATTTTGTATTATATCACTTGTCGCGTCACGTACATACGGGGTGTCTACTTTTATTTGTGTACAAGTCTATAAAAACTTTATTCTTCAAGATAATAAACAAATTTGTTTTATTTTAAATGACATCGAAAACCGCCTCCTCTGACCCTACCACGGCATTTAAGATGGCAATCCAAGACCTGCTATTATTTTTTTATACCCCTGAAATTCAGTAAAAACGCTTAGCGATTTTTTTATATAAAATCTAATAGGATGGTGTTTATCAGGACCCCTTAAAACCTCTATGTGCGAAATTTGAAGAAATACTATACAGAGTGTTTTCTACACGTTCTTAACATTTTATTTTTGTAAAAATTCGTAAAAACTTTATTTTTCAAAATAACGCAACACATATTTTTTTATTTAAATGTTATCGAAAACCGCTACTTCTAATCCTATCACGGCGTTTAAGATGGCTAGACCCTCCGAATTCAATAAAAACGTTTAGCGTAAAGTCTGATAAGGTAGTGTTACTCAGGTCATCTCAGAACACCTCTGTGTGAAGAACAAAAAGATTATCTTGAAGAATAAAGTTTTACGAATGTGTACACACAAAACTTTGAGAACGTATAGAGCAACACTCTGTATAGTTTTTAATCAAATTTCACATATAGGGGTATTGAAAGACCCGGAGTACACCACCTTATCAGACTTACAAAAAAGAAAATCGCAAAAAATTTTTTTTTAATTCCAGGGGTATAAAAACAATAATCATAGCAGGCCTTAGATCGCCATCTTAAACGCCGTGATAGGATTAAAAGAAGCGGTCTTTGATGCTAATTAAAACATAAAAGTATTTATTGCGTTATTTTGGAAAATAAAGTTTTTACAAAGTTTTATAAAAATAAAACTTTGAGAACGTGCGGAAGAAAACATGTATAGTTTTTGTTCAAATTTCACACATAGGGGTTCTGATATGACCTGAGTAGCACCACCTTATCAGATTTTAAATAAAACGTTTTTTATTGAATTCGGGGGGGTATAAAAATAATCATAGCAGACCTTAACGCCAACTTAAACGGCCTAATAGGATTAGAAGTAGCGGTTTTCGATGATATTCAAATTAAAAAATGATTTGTTATTTTGAAAAATAAAGTTTTTACGAATTTTTACAAAAATAATTGTTCAAATTTCACACAGGGGTATTGAGGGGTCCTGATTAACACTACCTTATCAGATTTTAAATAAAAAAATCGCTAAACGCTTTTATTGAATTTCAGGGGTATAAAAAAATCATAGCAGGTCTTGGATCGCCATCTTAACGTGGTAGGATCAAAAGGAACGGTTTTCGATGTCATTTAAAATAAAAAAAAATTTGATAATCTTGAAATTTTTACGGATTTGTACACAAATAACATGTATCTGGGTGATCTAAAATACTAGAAAAAAAGTTGGATATATAATACACATAAGGTCCAAGGACCTCTAGAAATTGGACTCTAGGTTGTGGTATTTACAAATAACTACTTGAACTGCTAGGCTAAATTTAAAGTATATAAGTAAAAAACTAGGTATCTCTAAGGTAAGTAAATTTGTAAATATAATGCAGTTTTTACCAAAATCTAGTATCTATTTCTTATTTTAATAAAATATGCTACGTTTTTATAGATAGTCTATCTGCATGACTAAAATAATATTTTTTTCCAAGTGACACAAGGGGCATTAGTTTTTTTTAAATAATTTTAATTTTTTTTTTTCAAAATTTGTTTCTATCCAACTCGAAACGCGCTTCGCTCTGCATAAAAGAGTAGGTTCTACTATTATCATGTAAGAAATAATTTGCTTTCAATATTATTTTAATAGTTACGTTTTTTTTTTGAGTCAGTTAAATAAACATAAGATTTTTGTAAAATACCAAGTCGGGAATGAAGAAGAGAACAGTTGTTTGTGTATTTTGGAAAATATTTGCCTTATCCTCATCAGTTGGGCGTTACATATGGATTTTTGAATAGCACTGGCAATGGAAGTACGTAATAACTATAACAACTTTTTCTAATAAAATGGTAATAAGTATATTTTTTTGTGTAAAATGCACGCTGGAAAAAAATTGTAAGGAAAATGGAAAAGAATTTAAGAAAATTAAATAGTATTATGCATCACTACTGCCCTCTGTGTCACTTTATAAAACTACCATATTAATTACAGCCAAATACTATTTATAATTGCATACGCAATTCTATTAAAATCGACTGACGGATCGGGTTTATTATTTATAGGGACCCTAGAGCCCCTATAAATTGGAATTCATGGAATAAAAGAAATATGGCTCAAAAATTTTTTCTAATTGACTGTATGGGCCTATTTTTCCTAGTATTTCTGAATCACTCTGTATAAGAAGGAGACATTTTATTTTAGAGTCTCACTAAGATCACATTTAGCGCCCCTCAAAAAGTTAGCTGGTTACAGTTCTGGCTTACTTAAAAAAAAACTATATATCGCTCTGCGTATGTACAAAGATCTCATTTTCTGTCTAAGTAACCCTGTAGTAGCAAGTAATACATACTCGTATTAAATTAATGCAAATAAATTCTATCCGCATAAATTTGTAAAATAAATAAATAAAGCTCTGGACTTATTAGGTCAATACCGTCCCATTTTTTTAGCACCGGCGAATGTCCACATCACAAGTTCTAGATAATCCACGCGAAGCTGCGGTGTTATGAAATATGTTTATTCTTAGAAGTGAAATCATGGATTTACTGCTTATCTTGTAAAGCGCCTATTTTGGACATAGCATGTATCTCCTTCCTTCGATATCTTGCGGTTTGGTGGAGGATCAACAAGATATAACAACCAGGTTGCTTACTAGACGCTTAAGATTCAATGTTATTATATTGGAGTACACAGTGATATTCCGTTTGTTTCTAAATAATTCGTACTTATTGTTTTGTTGCAAAACTGGTACAAAAATGAAATAGTTTCTGAGTTTCATTATCGAAAAAGTATAATAAATAAGACTTATCCCAGAGAATAAATACAACATTGTATTCAATGTTCATTAGTACTTAAAAAATTGTAAACTTGTTAGTGGTTTTCTAAAAAAAAATTGAAAATTATGTTGCACTATTAAACCTGTCGATGGGAAAATGTGAAACGTAAAAAGTTAGTTACTGATACGGGTAAAAATAAACTCTTCGGGGAAAATGACAGAAGACTTTTAAAACTTTTCTTTCTCTTTTTCTTTAAACCCAGTATCTATTGTAAGTAAAATTCACGTTTGCCATAAAGTTTTAATGAAGACATATTTTTTCAAAGTAAACGAATAAAAACTATAATCATGTTGATATGCAGTTTAAATAGGTAATGGGAAATGTGAACTGCAGTTATTTTTGCTTGTATGTCAACAGGTAAAGAAAATTGTAAATCTCGTTTCTCGTCATTTATAATGAAGGAAATATATCTTTTGAAACTTTTATGCATTGATTTTTATCGGAGTTAGTGCATTTTAAACCCATTATTTCGATTTTATTAGAATCGCATAATTCAGACAAATTGGAATGCCCTTAGTTCCACTGCGCATCCATATAAAGTGACAAACCTAGGAGCAAACAAAAGGAGGCACATGAAACTCACCAAAGAAATACTTCATTGATTATATATGTGAGTGAGAGAGAGACAACCATTCTTAATTTCCCATTATTTTGTTTGTAAACACGTCATCTTTGTACAGTGTACTTAACCAGTACATTCTTTAATCTTGTATCTCGTTAGTGTTATTCGTTGTGCATTTTTGTGGGTGTTATTGTTGTAACATGTCATATTTTATTAGAGACTGTAAAATTAACCAGTGTGACGACCTGCACATATTTTATTAGAGACTGTAAAATTAACCAGTGTGACGACCTGCCGATGTTGTGTAATGTTAGGTATAAGAAATAAGATATTGGAAATAAGAAATGTATTCATATAGGAATAGAGTTAGTTAGATACGATTACGCGTCTGAGTAGGACGTGTGTTCCATGTACAATTATATTCATTATTATATTGTCAATATTGTGCTAATTTAAATAAAGGCTTGTGACTAAAGTGTTATATTATTTTGTGGGTTAGCACAACCAGCATATATTACCAAATAATTCTTTATATCCAGAATTCAATTTCATTTCAATTCACAATTAGCTAAATCTATATTGCTCCGCCATTGCTAGGAGGCACAAAACAAATATGGCGCTGACCACGAGTAATCAATTCACACATCTTGATAAACATTTCAGTGATCTATACTGTACAAGTAATTCTTTTCCACCGAATAAAATCATTATTTTTTAAAGTTTCAGCAAATCGAGTTCTATTTTTGCTCACTATATGGATGATCTTTTTATGTAATTACGTTACGGTATACTTATTTCAGAGAAATTGCTTTTAGGTTATGTTTCACAATTTTCCAACAACAGTTTAAAATTTTTCTTACGACTGTTTCATTATTGCCCAGGTCTTTATCGAGATGATTGTAAAAATCCACTAGGCAGACCTTTTTAAAACTTGGAGGAATACTTAGAGGCATTTAGTTGTTAATAGTCAAAATAGTAGGAAATTCTCTAAGTGTAAAACATCGAGACACATAAGGCAAAGTTTGTCAATATGTTTTAAGTTTTTTATATACAATTTACGCAATCTGAGTTATAAAAATCTTGTAACTTATTCTATTGTACAAACTCCTTAGAAATTGGTAATCATACTATAGAAACATGAAACCGCGCACTAGTGCTTTAGAATATTTGGGAATAGAGTGTAAAACATCGAGACACATAAGACAAAGTTTGTCAATATGTTTTAAGTTTTTTATATACAATTTACGCAATCTGAGTTATAAAAATCTTGTAACTTATTCTATTGTACAAACTCCTTAGAAATTGGTAATCATACTATAGAAACATGAAACCGCGCACTAGTGCTTTAGAATATTTGGGAATAGAGTTGTAGACTCTTTAATTTTTACCCAAATGATGTATTTCCTATTTATCCTCTATGACTCTATGTTCTTATTAAAAAAATTATAACCCTCTAGATCATTCCTTGTATAATAAGCTTTGCCAATTATAATGCTCATTATAATTTTAAAATGCTCTTTTCAATAACATTATGCTTCAGATCATAGCTAATTGGGAACATAATACAAATACCCCAACTTTGACAATCTATAGAACAAAATTGCAATTATGAAAATATTATTTTTTGAGTTTAAAATTTGAGCCTGCTTCGTGTTAAAACTGTATAAATTTACATTTTAGATGATTTATACAAGTCAAATGGAACCATTATGGGAAAATGTGTAAGAAACATCAATAACCTAGATCATATGTTAAATTTTTTTGCTAGATTATGTGAACACGAAAATATCCATTACTTCACTTAGAGCAGACATGAATTTTTTATCTTGTTAATTATCATCTAAAACTTATCACCCACAAACATAATGATAAAAGTATATAGAACAATTATTTTTGTCAGCTGTTAATGGAATATTTTTCTAATGGAGGATTCAAAATTATAGTTATTTCAATTCTTTCGTACCTATACACCCTATCTACGGTAGATGGTGTGGTGTTATGCAAGCAATAACTATTTTTTGTCTTTTAGTTTTGCCAGTGCAATGTTTCTATTGTCAAGTTGGAAACATCAATGACTAAATAAAAACGTGGGATTTACATACTTGCATAACAGTAGGGTAGTAGATATATTTAAATACCATAAAATATTTACTGTAGTGCTAAATATGTCACTGTTCTTTTTGGACATTTGCTGGAAATTGCTAAGTCATAATGCATTAATATTATAATGTAAAATTTCAGATTATGTAAAAATTATTGAAAATGAGCCGTCTTTAAGAAGCGACGCAATTAACTGATCTAAGATCAATCAACTTTTAGTTTTTACTATACAGGATGTTTCGAAATTAATGGGTCATATTTCAAAGATGGATTCTTTGGAGCAAATCAATTTAGATTAGTTTACCGTAATGCCATTTTGCTTCATTGAAAAATTAAATGATTTAAATTGGTTTATCTTCATTCAAGAAAGCTGCCCTTGAAGTATTACCTGTTCGTTTCCGAACACCCTGTACAGAAAGTCACTACCATTGGTATACCTATCGGAAGCTATAACATATAGGAAAACTCTTCAATTGTAGAAGGTTTGCGCAATTTGATACCCAATCAAATGTATTTAAAAATTTAAATTTCGAATAAGGAAATTTTGGAAATTGGATTTTGTTTTTCCTGAAGATATGTTTTTAACTAATTGGACTTTCTCAGCACTTTTTCTTACTCACAAAATAACAGTTTCTCAATTCGACGTTTCGATTCTTCTTCATTAATTTCATATTTTGGACCTGGATATTTAGACTAGTAGTTCTTTACTCATGAATGATAGGCGAAATAAATTTTGAAGACTGCTGGTTTAAACAATAAATTAGAGATGAAACAAAACGTATACTCATGTACTTTAACTTGTGTTGACGTTTCTGGTAGGTATTGAACATATAGCTGCTTTTTGCAATCACAAATTGTAACACACGTTTCCATATTTGAAAACATCTTTTTTTACTGCTTATGTGAACTACTTTCCAGTTATTAAGAAAATAACCTGGCACAATTTAGCCCCTTGCATTGGGGTTACCTTATAATACCGACATTTTCCTTTGAAAACTGCGGCATATTGCAATAATGCCACAAAATACTAGGTCTAAAAATAGCATTTTACTCCAAGGAATTATAAGATGTGAAGCTGTACTTTTAATCCACGAAGTGCAATACAATTATTAAATTAACCGAATAATTACTTTCTGCGTGTTGCAATTATTTTTATTTGTATGTGCTACGGTCGAAGGAACGGATCAACTACGACTGTACATGTTACATATGTGGTTTTTAAATCATGGCAGTCGTCCTTAGCGAAGGATGAGGGGCGTCGGGATGACCAAATATGGCATCTGAAAGTGTTTTCGATCTCGAATGTGGGTTGAATAGCATATGGTCAGAAGAATGGGCCTGACCGGGCGATTCGTATGGCATAAACAAAAGCCGGTGCCATGCTGCTGGCTCTCGTTACGATACAATAAAGATTACACAAGTTAAGAGGACAAGATGTATGACATCTAAATGATGATTAGAGTGCTCTTCTGGTATTACTTGGTTTAATGGAATCGATCACCTTATTGGTTGATCTGCAAATTTTGAATTTGATCTAATCTAAAATTTGTAGACAGCAAATGTAAAAAAAATTGTTATACAGTGCCAAAGTTAGCCTGCCAGGAATTAACTGTGGATTATACGACCAAAGATAAAATTTGTTCCAAATATTTGTAAAACAGATCGAGATAAAGCAAACAAATTTAAATTGATAATCACAATTAGGTAGCAGATCTAATGTTCTAAAAATAATTACGGGTAATTAGTCATAGGTGTGCCAAACTGAGGAATCATTGGGCAAATAACTTTCTCGTATATCGAGATTTTTGCCGTCAGACTAAAAAATTAAAATTTACAAAAAAAAAAACGGTTCCTACTCTTGTTTTGCTTTGATAAATTAAGTCCCATATATAACAATATGTATATAATAGTGACTTTTTGTCGCTTTGACAGCGATAATATATAGTATATTTGTCAGTTTTTTTATTTGACACATATTACAGATGTTTTTTTAAAAAAATTTGAGGTTTTGATAAGCTATATTAAAATTAAAAAAATTGTAAATAATTACATTATTGATATGAATTTTAATAGTATTTCAATACTTCAAAACGTTCGAATAACACCTTTAGGTATATTTTGATTATTTACAGTTTCCATCTTAAACTTTTGTGTTGTCACAAAAATTTTAAATTAATATTACCTACTCGAGGACAAAAGTTTATCGAAGTGAAATAGCTTTTTCGTGTAAAATTCACCAAAATATTTAATTTTTTTGGTCTGACGATAAAAACCTCCAGATACAAAAACCTTACAATATTTACTCAAGGCCCCCAAGTTTACCACGCCTATGACTATTTGCGCAAAATTATATTTGGAACACTAGTTTTGCATGCATCATCATTAGACAAATGATGATACTCAGTTCCAAAATTTTATTGTATTTATAGGCGATTTTATAAATATTTACAAAAAAAAATAAGCCATAGAATTATGTTTATAACTATTTTTCTTATTTTTTGTCATAGAATCTACAGTCTGTTTTGGCAGGCTAATTTATGACACCTTGTATAATATATAAATGCTGTAGGTTATCAACAGATGAATAAGCATAGAAGTTTCGTTCTTCTAGCGGACAATAAATTTAAAATTGATTTCTCTAGATTTTGTTCCCATTTCCTGATACTGACTAAAATTTATTGAAAAAAATCAAGCAGTTACGGAATTCTCCCAAATCGACTACCTAAGCAAAATCCAAGTACCTTGGCATTGTCGAGTTGATCTAGGAATATATTTGTAGAATTTTCAAGTACCAAATAAAAAAATCTTTTCCCAGCTATTTAAACAACTGTAGCAAGAATTACAAAATCTATTGACTAAGAAATCAATAAAGAAGTTAATTAATCACGAATTTGTTTTTTTTTAATTTTATGCAATAATTAGAAATTCGAAAATACTTCAGTATGTCCGAATTTCATATATTTTCAAAGAAATTCGATTTAGTCTCTGCGCCGTTACCGTGTATCTAGTAACAGCTAAACTATTAATGGCTCAAAAAATACCGCTAACTGTATATTACGTGATCTTACTATAGTTAAATATGGCGATAATCAAAACAATGCATGATCGATATAAATAATTTTAAGCTTACCTTGCCCTTCTACAAAAAATTTAACACTGTTTTTGACTGCAGCAAAATACACATAGAGGATGAACTTAAGAAAGATCATCCTCAATTAAGTAGGTAATTTATTTAGGATATTTTTACAATTTTCAGTAGTCAAAAAAAATAGCCCATTTAAAGGATTTAAAAAAAATCACCTAGTCTGCGAAGGAGTGTAATCTAAAACCGTTTTAATTTTCTAGTGCATCATCAAAATGGCTCACAAGAAATAGTTACCTAATCAAATTTAGGTAATATACATTTCCCAATTCAAACGTCGTAGACTTATACCTATACACAATTTCCAAATCAGCGACTCGCTATCTGGATATAAATTGTCTATACATCCCTTTCGTATGAGGAAATACTACTCCTGCAATCCTGCAATGCACATTTCTGTTGCTCGTTCTCCTTAATTATTTTAAAGCCAGCTTTGTCGATATCTACTTCCACAATTATACGATAGTGTTTATTTTGCTTATATTAATAGATTATTAGATCGATACATTATTGCCATTATGACTGATACCACGGTGTGCCAAGTACTGGAAAATGCACTGTTTTTGTTAACATTTGTCCAAAATTTATAACGCTGCGTTGACGATGAGACCTGAGTCACGCGAGTAGCTCAGGGATTGAGTTATACAACAAAATGTCCCACACAACCGGACACGCCTCCATATTCGCTTGTTCAGTGCAAATAAGGGTTTCATCATGCCATGCTTTCAAGTCCATATGTGAAATTAATGCCCAGCTTTTACTGTACCCTACATATTTATCTGAAATTTAAAATTAATTTTGGAGTTTGTTTTTTTTCCATAGGGGAAACTGGGGAAGAATCATGGGCAAATTTAACCAAAGTTTTTTTTTACCTCAGTTTAAACTTTCCGGGCCGTTTTACTATTTAGTCGCGGCAATGAATACCTACAAAAGGTAAGGGAGTACTGAAGGACCAGCTTCGATTTTGATGATTTTTTTAATATTTGTTTTTTTTTATATTATTTAAAATCAGAAACCTTTTGAAGTGGAGACTTTATTATTTATATTGTTTAAATAATATGTATGATATTTATATGAAAAAAAAAAACAGTTTTTCATACAATACTTATTCTACAATTAAAATACGAAAGTAAATTAGAAAATTTTTATTAATTGTGAATTATTTCGTTATTATTACGTTATAATAGGCATTTATAAAAAATAAACTTTAATAAAAAATTATTTGTCAATACTTGTAGGGATGAAAACAATTATACATCAAAATTACAAATAATATGTTAAATGTGTAAATTTTCTGGTTTATTTAGGGTGTTTCAGGAGATGTACATACTTCAGTATGTTATTCTACGTTTAATTTTAAGCAAAAAAACTGCCTATTCGTTTAGGATATACAGGATGTCAAATATAAAGATTAATTAGGTACATTTTCTTTAATAACTCTCGACTACTTTCAGTTAAATTGCTCATCGAATTTGGTTAAATTATCTCAAGCGGTTTAGAAATTAAAAAAAAATTGTAATTTTTGATACGCTGTAGCTGGGCAATGGCTGTCTTAAAACTTCATATTTATATAACAAAAAACCCTTATTTTTGACCACTAAATACACCCCTGGATTTTTTACCTGTAGTTAAGAAACACCCTTCATATAACACAATTTTAACATCCCTACGTGCTTCTAATATTTTGCTTTGAGCAAAATTTGGCGCCGTGGAGTAAATTCAACCAGATATCGTAAGGATTCTGAGTGTACGAAAAATCACCCGAATGGTAAATGCAAATGTCATTCGCTGGCTCTAGATTAATTTCAACACAAAATATCTATTCTCTAATGTCCAATCTTAAAATATACAGATGTGCCAAAAAAACTACAATACTTTAACTGGATTTATGAAATTAAAACTTAAATTTTGGAAAATGATTGAATCATCCTGAGTCTCCCCTACTAATAGTCTATGAGTAGAATAGCTATGCCGATCCTGCTCCACAATTCAAGATGGCGACTGGAGCAGGATCGGCATAGCTTTCAGCCGTCTACGTCACAGCGGCTGGCACCTGCGCGGTAGAGGTTGAGGACCGTTTGTGCTGAGCGGAAGTATATAGTCGGTTTCTGTCGACTACGTCAGCTGGGTTGATGACCTGCTTATCATTATTATGTAACTAATAGGGTTAATTATTAAAATTAAAAATCGAATATAGAATGTATATCATTTATTATAATTCTTATACAATATAACATGCTACAATACATTATTTTTATCAATCCAAGAATTATGTTTGTCATCGTAACCTAACCATTTGACAAAAACTTTATTTCCTTTTTTTCGTAATACCTTTTCAACTAAGTGAGCGTCAGGATGTTTTACTCTTTGTAATTCCAATTCATAGAAGCCTCCTGTTATTTCTTTACCACTCTCATCATTCAATAAATATGTTGTAGGGTTGGTTAATCTTATTTTCCTAATGATAAAAATCTCGCTAGACCAGTTTGGAGTGTATCCTTTCTTAAAAGCTTCTCTATATTTGCTAATTCTCACATGGTCGCCTACTTTAAATTTTGTTATTTTATTAGCAATTTTTAAATGTGTATATGTTGATTTTAATAATGATCTTTCATTCCTTGATGTAACTTTAATTGGTTTCATCCTAGTTGTAGAATGGACTGTATTGTTGTATTTGTCAACAATTTTATCTAAAATATGATTCCACCTATATTCTCCTCCTAAGCTGAAAGCACGCCAAAGCATATTCTTTATAGTTCTAATGGAGCGTTCCACAATCGAAGCCTTTTTTGTACTATAAACGCTGTAATGGTTAATGCTATATTTTTTCATCAGTTTCTTGAAATTCTCATTATAGAATTCCTTTCCCATGTCGGTTTGTAGATGTTTCGGAATTTTTTTAAAACGTTGTAAAATCCTATTCATTGCAATTGTAACATCCTGGGCTGATTTGCTCGCTAGTGGTTCTGTCCATATAAATTTAGAGAAGCAATTAATAACGATTAGTACATACTTATATCCATTATTTTCCTTGGAATATGGTATCAAGTCAATTAAATCAGCTTGTATTAAATCATTCAGACCTTTTATTACGGTTCTACGTCTTTTAAAATTGATTCTGGCAGACTTGTGTAATTCATTGACAATATCTTCTTTTACATTTGTTGCATATTTGTTAAAGTTGTTGAGATATTTCATATTGGATTCCAATTAAAATTACAGTATGTAAAACAAATTTCTATATATTTAACCCCACAGGAACTCGTATAACAATTTCTACAAATAAATTTTTGTTTTCTGTTTCCGGATCTTTTTCTCGAAATGAAATATTATCGTTGCGACGTAGCATAACGTTGACTAGTTCTGCCAAAGTAAATTCCTTTTCATTTATAATTGTTATGATATCAGTAGGGTAACCAGTAGCATGTTCAATCGTAGCTGCTTCGTAGAAGAAAACTTGACATGTTTTTATATCAGATATTAAATAGTTCTTACTGTTTTCATGAAAGGTTGTAGACTCAAATGTTAAAACAATATTATAATATAATTCCTTCACTATGTTTCCTGAGATGCTTGTTAACGTTACTTCAAAATCATCATGATCCGCAGATGAATGCTTTGGTTGACTTATGTGTCTACCAAATTTATCGACTGTCATTTTTTAAGTTAGCTGTAAGTTTTTGCTTACTACTCAATAATTTTAGATTCACGCAATTCTTCGATAATAGAGACGATCTCGTTAGAATGACCTGTATGGCCAGCGGTTTGGGAGGCAACTAAAAGCCTTAATCTATCAACAAGCTCATTAGGATCATCCCAGTATACGTAGTCGATTGGATTATTCGAGGCTTCCATTAACATACCAAGGCCTAACCTCTTTCGAGTTGAGGGTGCTATGATGCGAGGTCTTCGTGATGTTAGTGGTTGTATACTCAATGCGGAGATGATTTTTTTATATTTGTAAGATGCATTACCCTGAATTTGCTCATTTTCAGAGTAGTTTCTTTTATGAGCATTCGTTCGTTTAACAATGTCTAAGTAGGTTTTTTTATCACCTTCTGTGAAACTTTTTGGATGTTTCTTAAAAATTAATTCGTAGAGTCCAGGAGTCCCAGTATAATTTAACCCTCCTATAATTAAATTATTACCATCGAATTGTAGAGATGCATTACCAATTTTTAGTTCATTATGCTCGGGATCATATCTAACGCCATACCTAAAGTCAAACTCATTATGAACATCACCAATCATTTTATGAACATATTCTCTAGGTAAGGGATCAAGGTGATTTAAATAGTACATCATATCGGGCGAATTACCAAAGTCTTGAATATATTCTTTTGCATCTCTTACACTATCATCTAGTTCCTCATTGTTTCCCTCATTATCTCTATCAGCAATGTCATTATCATTTGAAGTTCCTTCTGCGACAACTGATGTATCTAGGAAACTTGGTGCATCAGAAGCCGTCGATCTATTATGTTTCGCTATGCTTTTCTTTGGTGAGCTAAACCTTGATTTCACTTCCTTTTTTATAAGCTTTTCACTTTTTATATTAGGCTCTCCATCAAGTTTCTCGGCAATTGTTTGTAAACGCTTCGTGATAGGGAGAAACGATTGTTCTTGAATTATATTTCCTTCTTTCAGAGCATTCAGCTTTTGCTTTACTATGTTCCTCCTTTGTATTAACAATTTTTTTACTTCAACTTCCTTTCTATTCATTTTGAAAGCATCAAATCTTCCTCCTAATTGTAGTACTTGTATAGATCCTCAATAAGCAGTAAAAAACAGGCAGCTGGCAGTAAAAATCAGGTAGCTGGCAGTAAAAAGTAGGTAGCTGGCAGTAAAAAACAGGTAGCTGGCAGTAAAAAGTAGGTAGCTGGCAGTAAAAAACAGATAGCTGGCAGCAAAAAACAGGTAGCTGGCAGTAAAAATCAGGTCCCAGGCAGTAAAAAGTAGGTATCTGGCAGTTAAAAACAGATACTTAACAGTTAAAACAGCGTAGTGTTAAGAGCAGTTCAGTATGAATACTAATAATGATGAATAAAGTTAGCAGAGCTTATTTCTCTTTATATATGTATGTAATGATCAAATGTCTTTCTATATCTACCATTATTAATGTCACTGTCTTTATTAATCACCATAAAACTATATTTGTCTTTCCAGCACAGTGAGCAAATTTCCTTGAACTTATTAAAACTCATATCGCTATTTATGTGATCTTCATATATATGCTTCAAATTCAAATCATCTTGTTTGAAGACTACCAGCATATTTGCGTTATCACGTATTAGATGTTTTGGAATACGTGTATAAGTTTGACAAAGGTAAAAGCAATCTACGTCTTTATGACGCCCCATACTGAAGTAATCTCTCATAACATTTTGTTTATCACAGGCTACATCATCAAAAATAAATATTGAGTTTTGTTTTACATCTTCAGGCGGTAGAATGTTGTTGCAGTTATTGAAGGCGTAGTATCCAATTCCTTTTATTGGTTTTAGAAGTTCTTCTAAATACTGATATTTTGATTGATAGAGAGACTTAGAAAAAATATAAATATTTTCAAACTTTAATCCATTGGGATGCTCAATCAAACTAATCATAACATTAGTTTTACCACAGTTTGATGGACCGACAACCAAGCAGCGGATTGTAGATGGTAACAATTCTCCATGTCTCTTCGAGATTTTTATTTCTGCGATATCATTGTTGTTAATAGGTAAATCAATTGGCTGTTTTATAATGCGCATGACGGAAGCAATACTATAAATAAAGCTCAGTCTATGATTGTGTGTGTATATATATATTAGATGTGATACTGGTATTATCATCATTCGTGAGTAGTTCGTGATGCCAAATGCTTAGAACAACAAGAAAATCTGGCAGAGGTATATTGAACTCTGCTATAAATAATTTACCAGTAGAGCTCCATATTCCAGGATATAAATTTTGTGGTCCTGGTACAAAACTTGCGAAGAGATTAGCAAGAGGTGATGTGGGTATTAATGGTTTAGACGAAGCTTGTAAACAACACGACGTGGCTTATAGCAGACAGAAAAACTTAGAGCAACGACATACGGCTGATAAAATTTTGGGTGAGAAGGCTGTGGAGAGATTTAAATCACCAAACGCATCTATAGGAGAAAAGGCAGCAGCCTTGGCTGTGGCAGCAGCAATGAAAGCTAAAGTTAAATTAGGAATGGGATGCATTAACGGAAAAACTAAAAAAAATAAAAGTAAAACTGGTAAACCTAAAGCGAAATCTAAAAAGGTTGGTGGATCGTTAGCATTTAAAGATGTAACAAAGCAAGCACGAGTAGCGCTAAAAGGTAAAAATGTGCAGAATATGAAAGATGCTATTAAAGTTGCATTAAAAGCTGTTAATAAAGTTAAGAAGAAGAAATATATTAAAGCTGCCCGAGTAATACCAATACCTAAGACAGGAGGATTTCTACCACTAATTCCATTATTTGCAGGCTTAAGTGCGCTTGGTGCTTTAGGTGGTGGAGCAGCAGGAATTGCAAAGGCTGTTAATGATGCCAAAGCTGCAAAGAAAAAGCTTGAAGAAAGTAAACGTCACAATGCTGCAATGGAAGAAATAGCTATGGGTAAAGGACTATACATGAGACCTTACAAGCAAGGCTTTGGTCTTTTTTTAGGACGCAAAAAACCTTCCAAGCGTTACCGATAAAATTACCGAAACGAGCTCTTACTAATTTGGATTTAATAAGATTGACTAAGAAATTAAATATTCAACATTTTCGAGGCATATTTATGAGAGATAGTTTACCACGTCGGGTGCATTATAAAGAATGTGGTATTATTAATCTAGACAATGAAAGAGGCTCTGGGACGCACTGGACTGCATATAAGAAAACTGGAGAAAAAGCAGTATATTTTGATAGCTATGGCAACTTAAGGCCTCCACGAGAATTGGTACATTACCTAAATACAAATGGACCGTGTAAAATATTGTATAATCATGAACAGTTACAAACATTTAATACATTCAACTGTGGTCATCTATGTCTGAAATTTTTGTATAATTAAAAATGCAGTGCTGTATTTGAATAGTATATTTCACGACACCGAAGATGTCGAATTCTTTTTTACTGTCTGGAAGAAGCTCAACTCTTACTTCTAGGTATACTCCTCCAATTATATTAGATGATAGTAAAGACTACGTCTTAGGGTTAATAAGCTTTGAGGCTTACAATTCAATTCCAAATATCGAGAAAAATAAGAACAACAAATTTTATTATGGTTCCAAGGGTAAATACATTGAAATTCCAGAGGGTAACTATGATATTGATGCAATAAATAAATATCTACAACGAGCCTTAGGTGACTTCAGATGGCATGATAATGATGACAGCATAAGAGAGGGAATTGTTAAGGAGCATCAAAAGCTCATTTCTATTAAAGCTAACAATAACACTCTGAAGTGTAGAATCAAATGCAGTGAGGACATTGATTTTACTAAACAAGATTCAATAGGACACTTGCTTGGTTTTAAACAAAGAAAATTGGCTGCATTTGGTTACCATGTATCAGATTTTCCAGTCGATATTTTTAGTGTAAATACCATTTGCATAGAATGCAATATTGTGAGTGGATCCTATATTAATGACAGGCAAGCTCACGTTATTCACGAATTTTTCCCTACAGTACCAGCTGGTTTCAAAATTGTTGAGACTCCAAGTAACGTTGTCTATTTACCCATCAACACTCGATTTATCGATCAGATTGTTGTTAATATAGTCAGTCAAGATGGTGAACTCATCAATTTCGGAAGAGAGGTGGTGTCATTAAGACTACATTTGAAGGAAGCGTGATCAATAAGTGCAATGGTAATAAGGTACAACAAACGTGGCGGTTCTAGTAGTCGAAACTATATAGGAGGTATATATTTAAAACCTTCCATCAGTTCTACACGAACCATCAAACCAATAACAGTAAGAAATCGAAAGTTTCTCGAATCTCTTGGTTTTAAGGTAATTTTTAAGAAGTGATAATAAAAATGGATATATTAAATGTCAACGAGAGGGCTTATTTTGACAACACTATTATTAACTCTGAGAAACATACTCATCAACCGTACGCATCTACGTCTTTGAATAATAATGATGAAATTCGCATTCCAATACAACAGCAGGATGTCTACACATTACCCAGTGAAAGTTCATTGTATATTGAAGGTAAATTACTGAAAACTGATAATACACCCTCC
Organism: Monochamus alternatus; assembly: GCA_037114965.1. NCBI lineage: Eukaryota > Metazoa > Arthropoda > Insecta > Coleoptera > Cerambycidae > Monochamus > Monochamus alternatus. The sequence goes on from CM073427.1 coordinate 18,747,778, forward strand.
AAAACTGCTACATTTGCGAATAACGGTGTAATGCTGTTATTCGATGAAATCAGATATGAAATGGGTGGATATGTAATAGATCGCATCCGTCATCCAGGTCTAACCTCCATTCTAAAAGGATACGTGTCATTCAACACAAGTGATACTCAATATCTACAAAATAGTGGATGGCTTTTTAATAACAACGAACGGTCACTTATAGTTGACGATCATGGAAATTTTAATGTTTCAATCGATTTATCCACCATTTTCGGATTTTGCGAAGACTTTAAGAGAATTATTTTAAATTTGAGGCAGGAGTTGGTGTTAATTCGCTCAAATTCGGATACCAATGCTATAATAAATTCTGCAGAGAACGAGTCAGTTAAAGTTGTATTAAATAAAGTATTGTGGAAAATGCCTCATATATCAGTGTCAGATGTGGAAAGATTGAAATTAGTTGACTATGTAGCTAGGAACAAGGAATTGGAAGTTCCCTTTAGGGGTTGGGAACTGCATGAGTATCCTCTCCTACAAGAAACTCAACGTCACACCTGGAATATCAAGACGGCGACGCAACTTGAGAAACCTAGATTTGTAATTGTAGGTTTCCATACTGACCGTAAAAATAAATTGAAAAAAAATTTCAGTCACTTTGATCATTGTAATTTAATTAACATGAAACTGTATCTTAATTCTGAGATGTTTCCTTATGACAATTTGAATATAAATTTTGACAACAATCAGATAGCAACCTTGTATGACATGTATGCAAAGTTTCAACGATCGTATTATGGAAAGGAAAATGAACCTATTTATACACGTGCAGAGTTCAAGAAATATGCACCTTTAATTGTTATAGATTGTTCTCATCAGAATGAAAGTCTTAAATCTGGTTCAGTTGATATTCGACTAGAATTCGAAACTAATAAAAATATTCCTTCAAATACAAGTTGTTACGCTCTTATACTTCATGATAGATTAGTTAAATATAGTCCTCTAACTAGTACTGTAAGGATTTTATAAAACATATAATTAATCATTGTTATTGTTTGTTATTATTGTATATTACTTAATAAATAAAAATAAGTCTTAAAGTGCTTTAAATCATTTTATTCCTTAATTTCATTTAATATACAAAGAGTTCTATTATAATCATACAAATGTGTAGAAGGCCATGGGGCGGAATCGGGACCACAGCTCCATCCTAAACAAGCATCTAAATCTTGTTCAGCTTTTTGTATATTATCCTCAATCCATTTAAGAATATTACCATGATGAAAATTTGTAGATGGCTGAAACTTCCAGTGCAACTTTTTAGACTCTTGTAGCGTGCACAATTTGCGAAGTGTACGGCTTCTGGCATAGTATGCCGCTTTACACATGGCTTCATCAATCGTTTTGTCAATGGTTTTATAATTACTTAATATATTTCTTAGTGGAAAAGTGGTATTGTCAAGATATGGATAATATTTGTCATCTAGTAACAATTGAAATAAGTATATTTTGAATGATATTTTAATTGAGGGATGTAATATTTGTATAATATCATTCAATCGTTTAACGGATACGTATTCATATCCTTCTTTGTGACACACCGCCAACACGCTGTGAATAAACTCATCAAGTTCCATTTTCTTGTCCATCAACAATTCAATGAATTGTAAAGGAGGTTCTATATCATATTCCGATAACCACTTAAAGGCTTCCTCTGGAATTACCACTTCTTCCAAGATACTCTTTAATAAGTTGTATCTTTCTTCACTGTAACAGCACTCGATAATGCAACGTTCGATAAATTTATTGTAAACTTCAACGGTTGCATAATGCAAAGCAATATGCATCTCACTACACAGATTCTTCATAGTCATGTTATTTGTTGGAGAGATGAAAAACAAACTGATTTTGATCTGTTAGCTTACAACTTATATACCAGTAATTTGCTGACTCACGAACACACTATCCAGTTTATAGTAGACATTGCCACACATAATTTTATCGAATACAAATTCTTTTGTTTGGAATGTTATCGTTGTCAACTGAAATTCTTTCGTAACCCCAGGGCTTCGTATCTGTGCTCTTAGAATTTAAAATTCTTTTATCATCGTAAGGGTTAAGAATCATCTTATGTTGTCGAATTGTATAAACACAATGCTTTTTAGATCTAATTAGATGCTGTGGCTTGTAAATAATTTCATGATCGAACAGAGTTCTTTTGTAATCTTCAAATGTAATTTTCTTAACACTTGCTGATGTAGAACCCTTTGACTTTTTAACTATCTTGTTGTTATGAACTTTATAAGCATACATTTTTGCTCGAAGGCCTACAAATTCTAGCATGATTTTTCCATTATTTTCATCTTTCATCAAACCTGGCACTTTCTTGTTTTTCCGTTCTATTCCATATGAATTATGAGGATCATAATCAGATGTATCAAACCTCTGACTGTCTTCTTTAATATACTCATAAATATCAGGCACATTCAATTGATAAATTAGGCTATCGGTATCTGTGTACAGAAGTTTTGCTTTATTTTTAAATTTTTGCAAGATATAATCATAGTGAAATTCATATAGAAAAGTTTTAGATATATCTAGAACACAGAATCCTGCGTATATAGGTTTATTAAATAAAATTTCTAATTTATTCATTTCTACAATAATCATATCATCATCAAAAATGCTACAACTGTGGAAATTAGGTTTTGCAATATAATTTTGAGCGCCATAACGGCCGTCCCATTTAGTGGTCATACGGACATCTCTATATTTCCGTACGTTTTCCATTAATTTGCCGTACACAGCATTTATCATTAATTTATAAAAATTCTTATCAAAATCATTTTTAGCTTGCTGACGCAACGTGGTGTTTAAATCAATATACTTTTTCAACCACGCAGCTTGTTTGAATCTGAGAACTCTGTTAATTTTCTTTAAACGTAATCCATGCTTCAAATACAGCTTTAAATTTCTATAATGAACAACATAATTACTTTTTGGATATAATGTTAGTAATAATTTCTTTAATTTTGATCTTGAAGGTACTGGTGGTGTCATGTGTTGTGGAGCTAAAGGTAGATCACTATGAATTTGATGTAGATAAGTGGGATATTCTAAGTCACAATCGAAAATATAGCCAACTTCTGCATTATCTGGAATATTTATTATATCTAAATTTTCAATTTCATTCTCTTTCAGAAATTCAAATTCTCCATATGGTAAATATTCAGACATTGCAGCCCCATATAAATTGTTTATATCAAAATACATTAGATATACAGATTCTTGACTTGAATCATAGAGATCTCCCATATATTTATTATTTGCCTTTGCATATCTATTGGAACATTGAGACACTCCACCACGAATACCTCTCTCAATAAACATAAGTTTGTCGATATCCGTTAAAAGTTCTAAGTGTACTCCAGTCGTTTTAAGCATAGCATCGAACGCTAAACCTGGAGCAGTATAAAAATGTAATGGATCCAATTCATATGTTAATAAACAAGTTCGTCGAAAATTTTCGAATATATCAGCAAGAAGGAGAACATCACTTTTCAAGTATAAATCAGAATAATCACCTAACGTTTTTATGTTAAATGTTTTCCAAACATTAAGGGCATGCTGATAATCTTCATCTTTAATACATTCATCATGCAATTGACTATAGAAATTCGCTTTTGGTGGTAAACATGACTCAGTGAGTTTTTCCCACGAATCAATATAATCGTAAGGAAAAATACCCTTTCTTATTAATAAATTAAATTCTTGATCAGTGTTACAATAAGCCTTAACAATGGTTTTCTTTTCATTTTCTAAATAGGAAGATAATTTATCAAGACTACTAGACATAAAGCGGAATGAGTCGATAAATCGCAAGTGTACAGCAGTACCTTCAACCGTTTTAGTAAATGAAATATATTTTTCTTTATTAACTGGTAGCAACCGAACTGGACCTGCAAAACCGGTAGCCAATTGTTTCATTATAAAATTTGCATCATAACCGCTTAAATTATGAAAAACAACAGGTATATTAAATGAGTTTTGATAATTTAGATTACAATCTTGATGAGCAGCACCTCTGTATTTAGAGCTGAGGTGACAATGATCACGAACTTTGATATCACTCGATTTAAATGGTTTGGTACATATGTGACAGTGTGTTGAGGTAGCATAATTTATTTCTTGTTCGAATGATAAAGTTTCCATTTCTTTTGAATTTTTAAGGATACTATCAATATTCAATGCAATATCTTGTAGTTCTGAAATAAACCATTTTATACAGTCATCACCTCGATATAGTTTAAGTCTTGATAAATTATTATCATATGAACATTTCAAATAATATGCTACACTGAATGGTGTATGCTTTTGATAATTAACTGAATTGCACTTTTCCACTCCTAAGGTTTCACACGGTTCAAGAATGCTTTCAAGATCCGCATATATCACAAAAGGTACTCTTTCTTTGTAACTGAAATGCTTGAAATTTAAAATTTTATCCGACTCCATTGGTAATTTGAGGGCACACTTATTCATGTTATTGCAGTAAACTAAATGTCCTTTAAGTAAATCATCAGAACTAAAATGATTTAAGCACCTATAGCATATGAAAGTTTTATGTCCATGAGAAGATAGTTGTTTTGAAAGTAGTGCTGACATTCTCTTTATCCATGCGAAGTGGAAAAATGTCTTATCGTTTGAGAATCCTGTAAAATTATTATTTTCAGTCGATAGCGCTAATAAATTAATGGGTTCTCTGTTACTATTTCTATAATCGCTTAAAGAAAGCGGCAAAACGTTTTTATTTTCTATACAATACAAATTAATAGACAAGTTATTCAATTTTTCAAACTTCTTTATATCATTAAGTTTTATTGGAAACTCGATGGAATCATATTTTAGAACATCTTTAAAATGAGGATAACTTGTTATTCTTTCAGGATGTTTATTTTTAGCTGGATATAGAGCGGAGATTACAGCCCACAGAAAACAAAATGAATCGTTATTTTCTACATTTATTACAGCTTTTTTTCGTGATATAAAACCTGGTAAACTCACATAAGTTGATGTTCCCCCTTTTAAAGGTGAAAATTTGTTAATATTGACTTTTAAGTGCAAAACCTCTGAAAGAGCCCACCCCGAATCTTTTTCACTAAATTCTTCTAATTTATTTGTTAAAGTATGGATTACGTTATCCCTGTACCAAGTTTTTAAATTAGTATTTATATCGATTATATGATTTTTTGTAGAAAACGTTTTCATATCGATATCACCACTTTGAGGTTTAATAAAATTACATACTAATACAACATTAACTTTAAGCATTGATTTTTGACGATATAATCTAATTTTTCTTTGAAAATTATTAAATGCCTTATTTAAGAAGTATAATGGATCTTTGATACTTAAATTTGCAATTAATCCTGTACACACTCGTCCGTCGAAGCAAGAATCAATCGAATGCCAAACTAAATTTCGACTACGTTTTTTTTCAGCAGTATTGTTCTCCAAGCCTGCTCCAACTTTACTAGAAGTATATCGTAAGTGCTGCAATTTAGCTAAATAATATTTCAATAATGCTAAGTTTCCTTCTAACTTAAAAGGATTTTCAGTATCCTCTTGTCGGTTAATTCTATTTTTAATCGCCGTCTCCAACAATTTCACATTACCTTTTACTAACTTTATTTGCCTTATTATCTCTTCTTTAGTTTTTACCAATTTTACGGCTTCTTCAGTAGTTTTCACAATTGTAGAACTAATAGAGGTTACGGTTTCAGGATTCATGTCACTGTACGGTAGCACTGAATCAAGGAAAATAACAACAACAGCAGCAGCAGCAAGTATACCAGATTAGTATGAGAAGTGTAAATATAAACTGTGCGATTTCTTAAAGAGTACGACTCATTTATATGCGCAATCCTGCTGGAGCTTGCGCAGATCTGCATTTTTGCATTTGCTATTGTTAAACGTAACACCTCAACCGCTTAATAAATATATAACTTATTCCTTCACATTTATTTTGAACAAGACATGTTCTTAACTATAACACCACAATAGCTCTATTACAGGTAACCTAATAAAACTTATATAAAATTTATAAATTATTTGTATATTTTGATTCAGAGTTTGAACAAGATATGTTCTTAAAAAATATACTGCAGCAACTATATTACAGGGAAAACAATAAAACAAAAAAATATATAATTTATTTCTTTATTTTGTAAATTCTAAATAAAAATTATATAAACTGTAAACATTTGCCAACGCACATGCGCAATGCTGCAGTTTGTGGTGCCAACATTCCGGAACCATGGGCTTCAATTTTGGACGTTCCAGAAGCTCAACCACCGGTTTGTCTACATATTTCCTGAGGAATTCAGCCTTCTGATTTCCCTTCACATATATTATTCCAGCTGTCTGGGTTGCTGCCTTAAGGATTTCTGGAAGATCCTCGAGGGATTCGTCGCCATTATTCCATGGAATACCATGATGGAAGTTGACTACCCAATACGCCTCTTTTTGTAGCTCCCGTGACAGCTGATTAAAGGGGAAAGGGGGTTTAAATATATAATGGTAGGAGATTTTACCATTATAAACCCCCAATTCCTTCACAGCCCATCTGATGTCATCCTTCTTGTTACTAATTTTGAAACACTGAATGTCTACCACGCAGTCGGAAGTCATCTTTTTCGAAAGATCTTTAAATATAATGTTCTATTTAGTTCAGATACTAATATCTGTAATATGGTTGAAAACTCTAGGATACTGCTTTATATACTTTCTAAATGATCAAGTCAGCGCTTATAATGATTGTGGTGGGAGGAATAACGAGTCTGTGAAACATTAAGCATTATTGAATACGTCTTGGTGGAACACTTTACATAACTTTATAAGATTTTAAGTCATCTTAAATACATAGAAGATATGAAAAAAATTGTTTGCCTAACTTAAAGTACGAATCTAAAAAAATTTAAAATTTCAAAGTTATTTGCATGGAATAGGTGAAAATATGAAACTGTATATCTTTATGTTTTCGAGGGTGCTCTTTCAAAATTTGTCATCAGAAAAAACCTGTCTGGAAAAAAAACATGATTTTTGAAAAAATTTTGAGTTTTGAAAATTTTTTTGATTTTTTTTTTAACATGAAACGAAAGTATATAGCAGATAGTATGAAGTGAAATAGATTAGATGAATTTGGCCAATACTATTTTCTGGAAATCGTAATAGGTAGTATGTCAAGG